>CM051239.1:136509403-137184403 GCA_027917425.1 Gastrophryne carolinensis
CTATCTATCTATCTATCCCTCTGCCTATCTATCTATCTATCTATCTATCTATCTATCTATCTATCTATCTATCTATCTATCTATCTATCTATCTATCCCTCTGCCTATCTATCTATCTATCTATCTATCTATCTATCTATCTATCTATCTATCTATCTATCTATCTATCTATCTATCTATCCCTCTGCCTATCTATCTATCTATCCCTCTGCCTATCTATCTATCTATCTATCTATCTATCTATCTATCTATCTATCTATCTATCTATCTATCTATCCCTCTGCCTATCTATCTATCTATCCCTCTGCCCATCTATCTATCTATCTATCTATCTATCTATCTATCTATCTATCTATCTATCCCTCTGCCTATCTATCTATCTATCTATCTATCTATCTATCTATCTATCTATCTATCTATCTATCCCTCTGCCTATCTATCTATCTATCCCTCTGCCTATCTATCTATCTATCTATCTATCTATCTATCTATCTATCTATCTATCTATCTATCTATCTATCTATATATCTATCTATCTATCTATCTATCCCTCTGCCTATCTATCTATCCCTCTGCCTATCTATCTATCTATCTATCTATCTATCTATCTATCTATCTATCTATCTATCTATCTATCTATCTATCCCTCTGCCTATCTATCTATCTATCTATCTATCTATCTATCTATCTATCTATCTATCTATCTATCTATCTATCTATCCCTCTGCCTATCTATCTATCTATCCCTCTGCCTATCTATCTATCTATCTATCTATCTATCTATCTATCTATCTATCTATCTATCTATCCCTCTGCCTATCTATCTATCTATCTATCTATCTATCTATCTATCTATCTATCTATCTATCTATCTATCTATCCCTCTGCCTATCTATCTATCTATCTATCTATCTATCTATCTATCTATCTATCTATCTATCTATCTATCTATCTATCTATCTCTCTGCCTATCTATCTATCTATCTATCTATCTATCTATCTATCTATCTATCTATCTATCTATCTATCCCTCTGCCTATCTATCTATCTATCTATCTATCTATCTATCTATCTATCTATCTATCTATCTATCTATCTATCTATCCCTCTGCCTATCTATCTATCTATCTATCTATCTATCTATCTATCTATCTATCTATCTATCTATCTATCTATCCCTCTGCCTATCTATCTATCTATCCCTCTGCCTATCTATCTATCTATCCCTCTGCCTATCTATCTATCTATCTCTCTGCCTATCTATCTATCTATCTATCTATCTATCCCTCTGCCTATCTATCTATCTATCTATCTATCTATCTATCTATCTATCTATCTATCTATCTATCTATCTATCTATCTATCCCTCTGCCTATCTATCTATCTATCTATCTATCTATCTATCTATCTATCTATCTATCTATCTATCTATCTATCTATCCCTCTGCCTATCTATCTATCTATCTATCTATCTATCTATCTATCTATCTATCTATCTATCTATCTATCTATCTATCTATCTATCTATCTATCTATCCCTCTGCCTATCTATCTATCTATCCCTCTGCCTATCTATCTATCTATCTATCTATCTATCTATCTATCTATCTATCTATCTATCTATCTATCTATCTATCTATCCCTCTGCCTATCTATCTATCTATCTATCCCTCTGCCTATCTATCTATCTATCTATCCCTCTGCCTATCTATCTATCTATCTATCCACCCCTCTACCAATCTATCTATTTATTTTTTTGTTCATGGAAACAAACATAGGACATCCCCTGAAAATAGGCCCCGGAGCAAAAAATGAGTATAAGACCTGTCTAATTTTCAGGTATATATTTTGCGTTTCGTTATGGAACCAATGGATTACTATTTTTACTTTAGTAATGTCCTCATTCATTCTTTTCAGGGAATGAGTTATCTTGAAGACAGACGATTAGTCCATAGGGATTTGGCAGCAAGAAATGTCCTTGTTAAAACGCCCCAGCATGTTAAGATAACAGATTTCGGATTGGCCAAGCTTTTGGGTGCAGATGAAAAAGAATATCATGCAGAAGGTGGAAAGGTAAGTTTAGTATAATGTCATTTGTTAGTGCTTCTAAGAGCAGTAACTGTTTATGTATACATTTGCGAAAGTCTCCATTACTTACAGTAAGTCAGTGTACACAATGTTGGTCATCTCTGTTAAAGTGGACCAAAACCCATGATTTTGACTTTCCCGGATCTTGTTTCTTGTCCCGGGGCATCCCGATTTAGGGTGTTTAGCTAAAAACATCAATTGTCCGACAGCTTAAAATAAATAACATTACCAATCCATGGTGTGACTAGAGACCTTCTGAGCATTCAGATCATTACACATATGACCAATGTTTTGTGATTTAGGATTGGCTGTTTTTAGTGGGAGGGCCCATCCTAATGTTTAATGTTTCACCCTTTTCATACTCTACTTACTCCATCCTTTTAGTTTTCAATTACATCATAGTAAAAACCCAGTGATGGGGCCTAGGTCAGGGGTGGATGAGGGTCTCTGATTCTGCTGTGCTGGGGGTCTTATGGGTCAGTATCATGAAGTGGCATAACTGGTGCTTTGCAATCATGAACAGCCTCATCAGGTTATACATAAAAGCAGCAGTATGGGACAGTTTTTCTTTACAGTGGCCCCAAAGAGGGGCTTTGGTATATTTATGCTGGGGAACATGACATGGGGGGTGTAGCATAGCTGGTGAGGAGGCTATTCTTAGCTTTGGTATATTATTACTTTTTAGGAGGGGGATAACACCTATGGGGACTATGCCAAAGTATGAGACAGCAATAGATGTGATGTGTTATGTGGCTGACAGCATGGTGAGTGGCAGCCCCACTAAACTGTTGGTGGAATTTTGCTGGGCGGTAGCTGAGAATACACACACAGACAGATGTAGCTGCCATGTACCCTCATACCACCCAATGTGACCATGATCAATACGCCCCTGTCACCAATATCAATCATTGTACTGATGCTTACTCTTTTACTACTGTAAAGTAAGAGGCCGATTCATTAATAGCGGCAGGTAGCGACAGTTGAGCGACTGTAGCGGCATTTTCAGAGCGCCCGCTAGTAGTCGCTGTGCTTGGCCGTTGTTCGGTAGTTGATAACGACTCAATCGGTGTGCGGTAATGTTGAATGGGTGAGGAGTCGCTATTTGACAGGTTCCGCGCTGTATGGGAGCACATGATAGCGACTGGCCCTAGCGACCGGCTCCCACCATATTCATTAACAAATCACGCTCCAAAAAATCTTGCGCTGTAAAATGCATGCTTAAACCTCAGAGCGCTGGAGGTGATGTGTTAAAAGTAGTTTTTTAACCCCCAAACAACCATATTTTTGGAAACCAAAAAAAACAAGTTTTTTAAATAATTTAGTAATATGAATACATTAATATCAGACCTGTAATATCAATTCTGTACCATTTATTTTTCTTTTTTTTCCCTTAAAAAATGATCTAAAATGGCAGAAGTGGTCACAGAATTTTTCACATTAAAAAAAAAAAAATTAATAACAATTAATTATGAATATTTAAAGATTTTTCCATTGAAATGCATTGGAGAGCGCCAGGTAGCGAGAGGTCATACCTGTCACTGTTCAAGGTCGGACGCTGGCGCTGTGGGCTGAGGCTGGAATAATGATGAATGAGTCGCTATATGGCGCTATCTCAGTCGCTAAGCAGGATCGGCTTGATAAATGTGTGATTGTGGTGGGGAGCCGGCGTTCTTGTGGCGGGGCCCGTCATTACCGGCCGCTCACCAGTCGCTACCTGTCGCTATTCCTTCATAAATAAGGGCCTAAGTGTGGCATGTATGCATTTTAGCACTGGTTGAGTATATGATTTTCGTTCTCATTAGGTTCCCATTAAATGGATGGCTTTGGAGTCCATTTTGCAAAGAATATACACTCATCAAAGTGATGTTTGGAGCTATGGTAAGTGAAGAAACATCAGGACAAACCCTATTTAAGTGACACCCTATTTGGGTTTTGACACAAATATCCGTAACGCTTTCCAATTTGCTTGCAGGCGTCACTGTATGGGAACTAATGACATTTGGATCCAAACCATATGATGGAATCCCAGCCAGTGAAATTTCAACCATTTTAGAGAAAGGAGAGCGTCTTCCTCAGCCGCCTATATGCACAATTGATGTGTACATGATAATGGTGAAATGTAAGTTGCTTAGCCATTTTATTTTAAGCTAATGCCATCACAATATTTGGCGAAGTAGTGTATAATGTATTGTGCTGTATGAGGCATAATATGTAAGCACTACATTAGTCATCTGTAATATATGGCAACTTTATAAAATGAGATCATAAACAGACATCTCCAGTGTAAACATTCCCTAACACAGAAATATCCCAGACCTGTTTTCTTTAACCAGTTGGTGTCTTCAAGAAACATAGCTAAAGAAGCAGCCAGCGAATGTGACCTTTGCAACATTTGTTGTGCTTATTATAATAAAGAGGAAAAGTTAGTTGTATCCCGTTGCTTGCATGTCATTCCGCCAACTTATATCAGTAACCTTTTGATATGGACCTTGTAGGTTGGATGATAGATGCAGAGAGTCGGCCTAAGTTCCGCGAATTAACGGCGGAGTTTACAAAGATGGCTCGTGACCCAACTCGCTACCTTGTTATACAGGTAAGGAATTTTTTTTCGATGGGAAATATTTGACACCTTGAGCAGCAGTGTTTTTTATATTTAAGACACATTAATATCAGGCATGAAAACACATTTTTCACTTGTGCAAACATTTAACATGGACATTATAGGACCATACAACCTTGCCATACAACATTTAACATGGACATTATAGGACCATACAACCTTGCCATACAACATTTACCATGGACATTATAGGACCATACAACCTTGCCATACAACATTTAACATGGACATTATAGGACCATACAACCTTGCCATACAACATTTACCATGGACATTATAGCACCATACAACCTTGCCATACAACATTTACCATGGACATTATAGGACCATACAACCTTGCCATACAACATTTACCATGGACATTATAGGACCATACAACCTTGCCATACAACATTTACCATGGACATTATAGGACCATACAACCTTGCCATACAACATTTAACATGGACATTATAGGACCATACAACCTTGCCATACAACATTTAACGTGGACATTATAGGACCATACAACCTTGCCATACAACATTTAACATGGACATTATAGGACCATACAACCTTGCCATACAACATTTAACATGAACATTATAGGACCATACAACCTTGCCATATAACATTTAACATGGACATTATAGGACCATACAACCTTGCCATACAACATTTAACGTGGACATTATAGGACCATACAACCTTGCCATACAACATTTAACATGGACATTATAGGACCATACAACCTTGCCATACAACATTTACCATGGACATTATAGGACCATACAACCTTGCCATACAACATTTAACATGGACATTATAGGACCATACAACCTTGCCATACAACATTTACCATGGACATTATAGGACCATACAACCTTGCCATACAACATTTAACATGGACATTATAGGACCATACAACCTTGCCATACAACATTTACCATGGACATTATAGGACCATACAACCTTGCCATACAACATTTAACATGGACATTATAGGACCATACAACCTTGCCATACAACATTTAACATGGACATTATAGGACCATACAACCTTGCCATACAACATTTAACATGGACATTATAGGACCATACAACCTTGCCATACAACATTTAACATGGACATTATAGGACCATACAACCTTGCATGTATGAAAATGTTACTCAAAGATAATGCAAGTCAACACTGTTCGAAGAAAAAAAAGTCTGTATTGTTCCACAAGGCACCACAATACCATAACCGTCCATCCCCTTGCTCCCCAGCCCCATAGTCAGCCATATTCGCTTTGTCCAAGGTGGGTCTTCATGACATGGAGGACAGGAAGTTGCAGAATACAGATTGGAGGAACTTCCATGTCACATTACCGAAACACTCCATGTAATGATAGGTGTCACGTGTACTTGTAGGTATAACAGCAACCACAACAGTCAGTGTGTTTCTTAGGAGGTTGGGGCCATACGGCCTAGTTATGTCAGCCACCAATCCTATAAGCAATAACCATATTTTTTTCTCCTTTTTCCACTCTAATAGTTCAACCACTTTCTTACACATCCATTCGTGGTTTAGCCACTTTTACCAATAACTTTTTAGGGGCACATTGGTAAACACTAGTTATAAAACAATGCACAATCAATACAGTGTATGTTCTTTCAGTTTCAATTGATTTTTATGTACAGCAATCTGAATTGCCTTGGGGGAGGTGCAAATGGCGCCTGGCACCTGGTGCATACAGTTTTTTGTAAGGGTGTTGGTCCAGTTTAATGAAGGTCTATTTCTGGGGCCTTTGGCCTAGACTTACTTTGACCTACTTAGGCTTAGAATACATTTACATTCTAGAAATCTGGTCTCAAAACAACAGCAAAATATTCCAAAGGTCAATTCAATTCAATTCAAAGGCAGAGGCTTTTTTAATAGATATTTTCTGGAAACCAGCTTGATAACTGTCCAGGGCCACAATGGAAGTACCCCCCCCCCCCCCCAACAAAACGATTTGGGCCCCAAAAAGGGGTTTGTATGTTGAATTTTTGCACACATTTAGGGAATTGATTTACAGAGATGTCAGTTCAGTAACGTATATAGGCCTCGATTCAATAAAGGTAGAAACAAATTCTCATGGTAGTAAAAGATTCAATCCATGAGAAGAAAGCCTGAGAATGTCACTGTTACTGAATCACTAGATAAAAAGACAATGAAAGTCAATGGCAGCTTTTACTACAGTGTAGAAAGAAGTAAACAGTTCTCTACTTTTCTTAGGAGTAAAAAAGTGCCATTGGCTTTCATTGTTTTCTTAGCTGGTGATTCAGCAACAGTGACATTCTCAGGCTTTTTTCTCATGAATTGAGTCTTTTACTACCATGAGAATTTTTTTCTACCTTTATTGAATTGAGAACATAGTAACGTATGTATGTCAATGTGCTGATGTATATTCATGATAATGTCTTTGCTGTGCAGGGAGATGAAAGAATGCTCTTACCCAGTCCTGTGGAATCCAAGATAGAGAAGGACATGGGAGATATTGTAGATGCAGAAGAATATCTCATTCCACATCAAGGATTCTTTAGCAGTCCCTCAACTTCACGGACACCTTTGCTGAGCACAGTGGTAAAGCTACTATTGTTTTAAGGTTTTTAAAAACAGAATTTTACAGGGTTTTATTATTTATTTATACCCCCATAATAACTTGCTACTAAAATTGTTGGTGGACTGTGTGCCAGAGACAGATAACCTTGTCAAATCATAGGTTAGATATCATTCTGGTTTAGAATGTAGTAAGGCACTACAGAAAAGTACAGATCAGTGTCACGATTCACCTACCTGCACCCCATTCCAGCGGCGCCTCCACCTCTCGTGTCCAGCCGGGCGGCTGCGAGCGCGCTTCCCCCTGCTTTCTCCGCCTCTGCCGGAGCCCCCGGCATATTCCCTCCGGCGGCGCTGCTGTTAGTGCGGCCGCCGGAGGAAGTTAAGTTAAAGGGCCTATGAGCCCAGTTGGGGTTGGGGGGCATTCCTTGCAGGGACAGGGCCAATGAGCCCTAGGGGATGTGAGGGCTTCGCCCTCCTCAGCTATGTGCACCAATCACACACACCTTCCCTTTCATCTCTGTCCCTATAAAGGGTTCCCCCCTCAGTTGCCCAGTGCCTATGATATTGCCTTGTACCTTGTTTGTCTTGAGCTAAATTCCATGATTGATCTTCGTTGCCGACCTCTGCCTGAACCGACCATCCTTGTCTGATCTCCGTTGCCGACCTCTGCCTGAACCGACCATCCTTGTCTGATCTCTGTTGCCGATCTCTGCCTGAACCGACCATCCTTGTCTGATCTCCGTTGCCGACCTCTGCCTGAACCGACCATCCTTGTCTGATCTCTGTTGCCGATCTCTGCCTGAATTGACCAATCTCTCGTCTGAACCCTGTTGCCGACCCCTGCCTGTATCGACTACTCTCTGCCTTATCCCCGTTGCCGACCTCTGCCTGAATTGACCAATCTCTCGTCTGAACCATGTTGCCGACCCCGGCCTGAATCGACTATTCTCTGCCTGATACCTGTTGCCGACCTCTGCTTTGTACCCTGACCTCGAGCTGCCTCATCCCTCTGTACCGCTGTGATCTCTGACTTCCCGGTGTCGACCTCTGGCCTGTCTCTGGACTTCCGATAAACTCGCTCTCAGCCATTGGTTCTTCAGACCTCCAACTAGTAAGTCCCCATCCTTTGAGCCATTGAAGTCCTGGGGGCAACTGATCCCGGGCAGGCGTATACTGCGTCCCGGCAAGCGGGGGCTCCTACAGGTGAAGCTGGCTGTGGAGATTGGGGGTTGAGGGCTTACCTGGAGGTCTGGAGTTACCCCGAGCGTGACAATCAGGACCTGTTTACTGAAACTTTTATTACAAGTTTCCATTAAAGAGGGGCAACCAGCCTAGAATCTATAAGTGGTCTCCCTAACCAGTGATTGGCAGGCAGCCTGTGAATGCACAGTTAGATTGCTGAAAAGGTGAGATTACATGGGATTTGGGGGATATTACACATCATGGATGCCCCGGGGTTTTATTTTTGTTAATAGGTCATCTGAGATCTTGGTATTTAGCTGCTGCCTGTAGTGTAGCTGGAGTGTCCCCCTTGTATTGCTAATGTGGTAATGCAAGAGAATTGATAAATGTAAAAGTTTGAAATGATTAATCTAGTGTCATATGGTGATTTGGTGATAATCAGCGAGGTAGTGGAAAAGACAGGGTTAGTCGGGTGAGACTATTCCCAATTATTGTATGGTATTTGATGGATAACCCCTCAAGCATACAGTAAATCAAATATCTTGTAACTTGGAGTACAGCAAAGTGTGGGAAACGTGATATTTGGGTTGGTCTGTGGGGTAAAAATCATTTGTTTAGGCCTTTAAAACAGTAAAGACTTTTACTGACTTTTTTACACCAAGAAAAGTATGTGAAAGTAGAAAATATGTTATTGTGGGGATGGGGATTGACAGAGAGCTGTTACATCCAAAGTCATTTTGTTCACAGGGATTAACTTTAAAAACAAATCATTGTTTGCGTAGCTAGCATGCAGAAAATGGACCTTAATGAGCTTCTGAATAAAGCTAATGTTGCTGGGATTCAGCCTCTTTTCTGTAGCCCAACCCTTGGATTTGTATTATTCATGACCAGCTTTTTAGCACTGAAAAGTGGACCTATAATAAGAAGTAGGAAAAAGACCAATAAGCAAAGCAGGGGCAGTTATCCACTCCTGCACACATAAACAATGGAGTTTGATGCAAGAGGGATGGAGATAGTTCAACCCCCTCAAAGGGGTTGGGCTACAGGAAACTGGCTAACAGGCTGATTCATTACTAGCGGCAGGTAGCGACAGATGAGCGTCTGTAGCAGACATTTCAGAGCCCCCGCTAGTAGTCGCAGTGCTCGGTCGTGGTTCGCTAGTTCAGAGCGCCTCAGTCGCTGTGCAGCATTGATGAATATGTTCTGGGGAGTCGCTATATGAGCATTACAGCGTTGTATGGGAGCGACTGGTCAGTACGACCGACTCACACCATATTCATAAAAAAAACAGCCTCACACACCGCCGGCGCTCAAAAATGCTTCGCTGTAGCCCAGAGCATTGGAGGCTGTATGATTAAATGCTGTTTTTAAACATGTATCCACCAGTAACAAAGTGAAAACATATGGAATTACATTGTTATAACATTGTGACATGAACACGTTAATGCCAGACCTGTAATGTCAATTCTGCATAAATGTATAAAAAATGTAAAAACGTTTTCAAAAATGGCTTTTTCTAGGCCAGGAGAGGTCACATTATTTAATATTTATTATATAATAAAAACCCTGTTTAAAGAGAAGTAAAAGAACGTCCATTGAAATGTATGGGAGAGCGTATGGGAGAGCGCCAGGTAGCGAGAGGTAAGACGTGGCACTCTGAAAGTTTGAATGCCGGTGCTGTACGTTGAGGCTGGGATAATGATGAATTGGACGCTACATGGCGTTATCCCAGTCGCTCAACAGAATCAGCTTCATAAGAGTGTAATTACGTGCTGTGTCCGGCGTTCACCTGACGCTACCTGCCGCTTACAAGGCACTGCTACCTGGCGCTATCCCTTGATGAATAAGGCCCGAAATCTCAATGACAGCTTTATTTAGCAGCAAATCCGGATGAATCCTCTCTCTGGCAGGTAAACAAACAATATTTCGTTTTTACGCTTAGCCCTGACAATCCATTGAAAGATTTATTTATACATTTATTGGTCACAATTTACTAATATATATTTTCTATTACATCACAGAGCTCGACTGGCAACAATTCACCTATTGTATGCATCGCTAGAAATGGCGTAAGTTCTAATATATATTATAGAACCTCACCGATGCTGGTTTTTCTACTCTCCTTTAAAAAGAGCCGAATGCATCATTTTCTCCCTACCTTCATGTTCCCTTGTTTTGCTGCCATTCTGCTGCCCCACTAAACTGCCAGCGACCAGGGCGGACTGGCCATATGGAGATCAGGGAGAATTCCCGGTGGGCCGCACTGCTTTGAGGCCAGTTTGCAGCCCCCATTCATTCCATGTCTCCCCTTCACCCCTTAGAGCCTCATTGTATCCCCCAGCCAAGATATTTAAGAGTGGCCATATCTACCATGATCTGCCCATGCAAAGCTTTAACCTCAGCTTTGGAGTTCACTCATTAGCCAGCTAGGAAGGGAGGCTCAGCGGAGGTGTCACAGGCTGATTTCTGGCCCCAGTCCGTCACTACCAGCAAACATTTGGTTTTACCAGGTGGGCTTACACATTACTGTGCACCTCCTACCTCTAGCCAGCAGTTATGTCAGTGGCAGCCATAGGAGGGAACATGTGATAGGAAAGGAAATGCACAGCGGATCATTAATCAGGATTCCCCCTACAGCTGCTTCAGCAATGTTCTGCTCTTCTGTCCAGACACACACTAACCCCCCCCCCACTTTATCTCTACTAGGAACAGTGTAAAATGAGCCATTTCAAAGCATCTAAAAATCTCTGGATCGTGGCTAAACATGACAAAGCCTTATGATTGGTGTACTGGCTCTGCTGTGCTCAGGGACAGCTGCAGGACAGTGTGGTCTAGGAGGCATGAAATTGAAAGGAGGGCAAACTATGAGCCCTGCCACAGCTTGCTTGCTGCCTTATTATTGCTGTTGGGTTTACAGTCCCTTAAAGCGGACCTTCACTCTGAGTCTATCTTATATCCCACACCCTGTACATACAGATTGCTCACATTAAAAATCATCCTACCTGCATCTGCTGCATGTTATGAGCCTTTTTAAACATCCAAGATGGCGGCTCATGGGACATCAGGCAGCCTGCAAACAGGAAGTGCCTTCTGACTGCGCTGCTCTGCATTCTGGGACCCCAGCTCTGCTCTGTCTGAGCAAAGCACAGCTATTACCCGCCCCCCTGTACTTTCTCCCACTCTCCTCTCCTCAGTAAATGTGATGCTTCTGAGTCAAGATGGCGGTGCCCGTATCCTAAAGTCCTAAACAGAGTTGCTTAAAATATATTAACTTTAGATGCTGGGGAATTGTTTTTTAAGGGTTTGGGCTTTTCAATAAATCATGGTGAAGGTCCGGTTTAAATACTCACTGAATCCTGAGATGGGGTCCCACTGCATCCAGCCAAGTCCTTGCTGCGTCATACAGAAGATCCAGGGTTGCCAGGCACTGTACTTGCCTCTGTTGCAGTGAACTTGCTCCAAGGGTTGCCTGGCTGCATAGACACCATGATTGCCAATATTGGGGGGGGGGGGGGGTTCCTGGCTGCATAGACACCATGATTGCCAATATTGGTGGGGGGGGGGGGGGGTTCCTGGCTGCATAGACACCATGATTGCCAATATTGGGGGGGGGGGTTTCCTGGGTGCATAGACACCATGATTGCCAATATTGGGGGGGGGGGGGTCCTGGGTGCATAGACACCATGATTGCCAATATTGGGGGGGTTCCTGGGTGCATAGACACCATGATTGCCAATATTGGGGGGGGGGGGGGGTTCCTGGCTGCATAGACACCATGATTGCCAATATTGGGGGGGGGGTCCTGGCTGCATAGACACCATGATTGCCAATATTGGGGGGGGGGTTCCTGGCTGCATAGACACCATGATTGCCAATATTGGGGGGGGGGGGGGGGGGTTCCTGGGTGCATAGACACCATGATTGCCAATATTGGGGGGGGGGGGGGGTCCTGGGTGCATAGACACCATGATTGCCAATATTGGGGGGGTTCCTGGGTGCATAGACACCATGATTGCCAATATTGGGGGGGGGGGGGGTCCTGGGTGCATAGACACCATGATTGCCAATATTGGGGGGGGGGGGCTTTTCCTTTTAAGTCTAGGGTGAGGCCTTGCGCCAGCAATAATCCTTGCCTCCACTCCTGGTTCGATTGAGCAGCGTTTTGGTAGCAATCATATTTGCATAGATCTCTATTGTGTGAAAGTAGCCCCAGGCTTGTGGGGAGGATTCCTATGTTATATCTAGGTATACTTCCTGCCAGTGCCTGAATGTAATGCACCTTATTTCCTACTTCCCACAGGGACCACCTCCTGTTAGAGAGGACAGCTTCATCCAGAGATACAGCACAGATCCTACCGTTCTTTTGGATGAAAGTATTGATGAAGAGTTTCATCCAGTTCCAGGTTGGTTACTGATATATGTACTGAACATTTATATATGAGAATGTTACATGTCCATTTTGGAATAGTAACATCTCATTTCTATAGTCCTTTCACTGTTGCCCAGTCGAAATATTTATTTAAGTGTTATGCAATAGCATTAAAATTGAGGACAGGGAGCAGGGGAGCGATTTGAAAGGTACGATTATTTGTTTTAGCAGGTGATACAATGCAGAGGAGCACCTGCAATGGAACTGATTTGTTCTGGTTTAACTCTCCTCCTGCTGCCTTGAGCCTCCATATTTGAGTAATATATACAAAGCTCTTTGCCTACTGTTAAGTACCCGCCCCGGCTGGAAAATTCCCCATTTAGAGCAAAAGAAAAGCTGACCTCTGTCCAGGTCCCAGCGAGATTCTCTGCCCCACACGTAGCTTCTGACTCGCTGCCACAGGGAGGGGTCTTTTATACCTGCGAGTGAGCCGACATTAACTCATTCCTCCCTGCAGTGGGAGTAAGTGGCAGGAGCCAGGATGCCGAGCTGTGGGACAATGGAAGGAGGTAAGTAGGAGGAGGAAAAATAATAAAGGATAAAATGTGTGCGTGTGTGTTTACACGGGGAGGCTGATTTATTAATAACGACATGTAGCGACAGTTGAGCGACTGTAGCGGTATTTTCACCCGCTAGTAGTCGCTGTGCTTGGCCGTTGTTCGGTTGTTGACAGCGACTCAGTCGGTGTGCAGTAATGTTCAATACAAGGTTACGAGTCGCTATTTGACAGGTTCCGCGATGTATGGGAGCGCATGATAGCGACTGGTCAGAGCAACTGGCTTCCACCATATTGATCAAAAAATCACGCTCAAAAAATTCTCGCGCTGTGAAATGCATGTTTAAACCCCAGAGCGCTGGCGGCGATGTGTTAAAAGTAGTCTTTTAACCCCCAAACAACCATATTTTTGGAAACCAAAAATACAAAGTTTTTTAAAATAATTTTGTAATATGAATACATTAATATCAGACCTGTAATATCAATTCTGTACATTTTTTTTCAATTTTTTTCCCTTAAAAAAAGTCTAAAATGGCAGAAGTGGTCACAGAATTTTTCACATTTAAAAAAAAAAAAAAAAAACATTAATAACAATTAATTATGAATATTTAAAGATTGTTCCATTGAAATGCATTGGAGCGCGCCAGGTAGCGAGAGGTCATACCTGTCGCTGTTCAAGGTCGGACGCTGGCGCTGTGGGCTGAGGCTGGAATAATGATGAATGAGTGGCTATATGGCGCTATCTCAGTCGCTAAGCAGGATCGGCTTGATAAATGTGTGATTGTGGTGGGGAGCCGGCGTTCTCGTGGCGGGGCCCGTCATTACCGGCCGCTCACCAGTCGCTACCTGTCGCTATTCCTTCATAAATAAGGGCCTTAATCCTTTCTGAACTGGTAAAGTTTTTTTTCCACATATTTCACCCAATATTGCAAAAGCCCCCATTGGAGATTTTATTACAGGACTATCATTTAGTAATGCTTCTGTTTTCTGTATTCCAGAATATGTCAATCAGATGACTGCAAAGACAGATCTCTCAACATTGGCCAACCCAGTTTATCTCAATTTGGCTTCTCCCAGGAATATTATGCAGCCAGTCAATGGAAGCTACCAGATTTCCAATGGGAATAGTGTGAACAACCCAGAATACCTGAACTCAAGCCCAATGCTCATAACCCAGACAGAAAATGACTATCCTTCCATTTGGGATAGCAAAGTGAGTCAGCAAGTAAGCCTGGACAATCCTGACTACCAACAAGACTTTTTTCCAAAGGAAACAAAATTAAATGGAATTTTTAAGATACCGGCTGCCGAAAACCCCGAGTACTTGGCATTGGCCCCCAAAAATGACTATATCGAAGCATCGGCGTGACCTCCTTTCTGGATGTAACATTCCTGCCCATTGCGACACATCCAGGTTCTCAAGGACTACTTGTGAGCAGTGGACCTAAGCTCATTAGGCGTATACCTACAACACTATAGTACTTGTGAGCAGTGGACCTAAGCTCATTAGGCGTATACCTACAACACTATAGTACTTGTGAGCAGTGGACCTAAGCTCATTAGGCGTATACCTACAACACTATAGTACTTGTGAGCAGTGGACCTAAGCTCATTAGGCGTATACCTACAACACTATAGTACTTGGGAAAGTCAGCCTGAACTTTCAACACATGTGCAGAATAGTCTACAATGACTAAAACTGGCTCAAAAGATAAACCTTCTAACTTTTATAAATATATAAATATATAGATATATATATACATATTGAAAGTTTTTCTTAATTTGAGCTGAATCCTTTTTAATTCCTGTGGGGTTTTTTTTATATTGTATAGATATTTTTGCACCTTTTAGTTTCTTGCGTGTTTACCAAGCTGGATGGTATTTGTGAAATGAGATTTTGAAATAAGAAAATACAGTACATAAGATGTTGTAATCATAGCATGACATATATACCGGTCGCTTACTTTAACATACAAATCTAAAGTTAAGCCTAAATAATCTTTTATCACAAAGGGAGTTACATCACACGTAGTCTTAAAATGTAATGGAAAGCTGGCGTATCTATATTAACAATCATGGCTTCTATCCTTCAATGGGCAGCGAGTGACTTTCTTTTCAGTCCAGTCTTCTATGTCGTGGTTTGGATTGTGGTCCCTGACTGGTTCATTTTCTCTCTGCAGTCTGGGAAAAAGAACTATGGTGGCCACTACATTTGACTAGAGTTGGTTTCCACGGCTTTATGAGATTTTTCAATGCCGCAATAGCCAAGCGCAGATATTTGTTGTGTCTAATGGAGGCGATCCAAAATGATATGAAAGAAAATGCACTCACCAGTCAACCGCAGCTTGCTGATGGCTCTGATTCCCGCACATGGAAGATATGGAAGATATGGAAGCACATGGAAGATATGGAAGCACATGGAAGATATGGAAGCACATAGATGTCTCATGTGAGCTATCATGATATGTGCTATCAGTAGTGAAAGCTCAGCTTCAGGGCTCAGAGTTCTGCAACCAAGGGATTGAGTCTGTGGGCTGGCTGATAAGTGATTTTTGTTGTTTCCTTTTATCTGGACAGTCCCTTTAAAGTGGACCAACACCCAGGATTTTGACTATCCTGGGTCTTGGTCCACTTCGGTGGGGACCCCCCGAAAAACTCACCTCTCCCCGCTCCCAGCGCCGACGGACAAGCCTTTTGACAGCCGCGGACAAGCGGCTCCTCCGCCGCCGCCTCCCGCGCGTCACTCTTGACGCGCCCGCGCCGGCCATTCACAGACGGCCGGCGCGGGCGCGCGCACGTCTAGAGGGGCGGGAGGGAGGCGAGGTAAGGGGATTTGGGGTGTTTGGGGGGGTTTCACCCCGCGGGAGATCCCGATCTCGGATGTCCCGCGGGGAGGGAGGTGATCGGCCCAGGAATCTTATAGATTCCCGGGCCGATCACGGGAGGGTGTTGGTCCACTTTAAATACAATTCTGCTTACCATTTATGGTCATGTTATTTATTTTCTGAAGTAGGATTAGTGGATGCACTTTTGTGTGTGAACTGAAACATACATCTGGGTGAGCTTTCGTACTTTACCACAAAAAGTGCAACAAAAAATATTTGTGCTAATTTTTCCCCAAAAAATAACTTGTACCTGTGTACATGAGGCACATCATTTCCTATGGGGTATGCTAAAGAATTTGCCTTTATTTTGCACTCCCAAGAGCGGACTGGCCATAGGAAGACATGAGAGTATTCCCTGTGGGCCGCACTGCTTTGGCTACTACTTCTAAAACCGAAATACGAAATACGGATAGGCAAGTAAAAAAGCCCCCCATATCCCTAAACAGAGACTGAATATCATCACTATTATCATTATTAGTTTATTTTTATGGACAATAAGCGAATGTGACTTAACAGATATATCTTTTCTTTTTGTGTGTGAAAACAGTAAATGGCAATTTCTGTAAAAGCCAACATTAGAAGTATATTGTTTGATTAACACTTTGTATACTGCACAAAATAATACTAACCATCAGAACCTGCCAGAGTTTAGTATTGAGGCTCTTTTTCTTCCCAAGGGTCCTGGGGGCCCCCCACAGAATCCCGCCCTGACATACGTTGTCATCCGGGGACCAAGTGAGGTGCTCACCAGGATCCCAAAGGCAGAACCCCCCCCCCGTTTCCTTTACCAATTCCAGCCCAACAAGGGCCGAATAAACCTCAAAGACTCTGAGACAGATCCAACACTATTCTTTATTTAACCTTTCTTCTACGCCTCCTCCCTACTCTCCTACTTCTAAAACCCCCATCTCCTCTTTGGGGTCAATTCAGAGCCAGGTGAGAATTCTTACATTTTTTAGGAGAGGACACTCACACTGACTTTCATTTTCACCAGGCTCTGAATCAGCCCAAGGTAGACAATGAAAGTCAATGGCAATTTTCTCTCGTAAAAAACGAGTGAGAATTCTCACCTTGCTCTAAATCAACCCCTTTCTCTCATTAGCCACCCCCTGTGTCTGGCCCCACTGTACCCCGACGCCAGGAAGCACCAGCCTATACCCATACCTTAGCCTCCTGCCATGTTATCTACCCCTACAAAACGAAAGAATCAGAAAAGGGGGTCATATCTACCCCTGCCAACGAGCCTCAGCCCTGTGCTTGCATGTTAACAGTTCGTGAAACTATTATTATTATTTTATCATTAATGTTTATTTATATAGCGCCATCATCTTCCGTAGCGCTCTACAAGGTATGATTACAAACAAGATAAAACAAATAGTACGGGGAACAATACAAAACTAGATGCCACGAGGTTCAAACCAGGGAGACAATAGGAGAGAGAGCCCGGCCCTTGCAAGGTTACAGTCTAAAGGAAATACATTGGGAGGCCTCAGCGGGAAAGTTCTCAGGCTGGTCATGGGCTGACCATGGGCTGACCAGGGGTCCATCACTGTGCCTACCCCATAAGGAGCTGTTATTTCCAAACTTTCTAAAACAAAATCCTTACCTCTCTGTAAAAATGATGTACCTCACCTGGAAGAATACCCAATCGTGGACACAAGTTTTTTTTTTTAGAAAAATTAGCGCTAACATTTTTAATGCACTCAGTTTCAGTTCACACCCAAAGGTAAACTCGATTTACTACATCTTTAGCATGACTCCCAGTCATGGAAACATAGAGGCTGATTCATCATTAGCGGCAGGTAGCGACAGATGAGCGACTGTAGCGGCATTTTCAGAGCGCCCGCTAGTAGTCGCTGTGCTTGGCCGTTGTTCGGTAGTTGATAGCGACTCAGTCGGTTTGCCGTAATGTTGAATATTGGGTGAGGAGTCGCTATTTGACAGGTTCCGCGCTGTATGGGAGCGCATGATAGCGAATGGCCATAGCGACCGGCTCCCACCATATTCATTAACAAATCACGCTCAAAAATTTCTCGCGCTGTACAATGCATGTTTAAACCCCAGAGCGCTGGCGGCGATGGGTTAAAAGTAGTTTATTAACCCCCAAACAACCATATTTTTGGAAACCAAAAAAGACACGTTTTAAAATAATTTAGTAATATGAATACATTAATATCAGACCTGTAATATCAATTCTGTACAATTTTTTTTTTCCCTTAAATCTAAAATGGCAGAAGTGGTCACAGAATTTTTCACATTAAAAAAAAAAAAAAAAAAATTAATAAAAATTATGAATATTTAAAGATTGCTCCATTGAAATGCATTGGAGAGCGCCAGGTAGCGAGAGGTCATACCTGTCGCTGTTCAAGGTCGGACGCTGGCGCTGTGGGCTGAGGCTGGAATAATGATGAATGAGTGGCTATCTGGCGCTATCTCAGTCGCTAAGCAGGATCGGCTTGATAAATGTGTGATTGTGGTGGGGAGCCGGCGTTCTCGTGGCGGGGCCTGTCATTACCGGCCGCTCACCAGTCGCTACCTGTCGCTATTCCTTCATAAATAAGGGCCTCGGTTTCAGTTCACACCCAAAGGTAAACTCGATTTTCTACATCTTTAGCATGACTCCCAGGCATGGAAACATAGCTAAACACAGACATTCTGATCTAACAATCAGGGAAGTCTATTAAAGGTACTTACTGCTAAACCAAACGGCAGGCTAAACAAACTAAAAACCACCACTGCACAGCAAATAAATAAAAAAAAAAAGAAGCAACTGTATGAAAAAAGGGAAAACTGGTCAGATCTATTTTAGAAGACACGTTTTATTTTCACTGACATTTCATAGATCTGTTTCATGCCGGTTTCTTGGAGAAAACAAGTATATATCAAGGATTCTCCAACTCCTGGAGTACCTGAATCTCCGAGACCATACTGACACTCATGAATGCATAGTTATTTCTTCTAATTACATAGGAGTAGAGCAAACAGCCTACAGATCACCACTGAGGACCGAGCAGTGAAGGTGTCCTGATGCATGCAAGCCATTGGCTGATTTGGGTTTCTAGTACACGCTACACAATAGAAGAGTTTCTCCACTTTATAGAATGGTCAGTGCAATAACAACTGTACCTCTGGATGTTTATGTACATTTGCACAATGGGCAGAGCAATTCCAATGGTGTGGTGTTGCAGATTGTACAGTAACTGCCAATGTATGATAGAATAGAGTACACTGCACCTTGTCCTCTATAGCTCATCCTTTATCCACAATATGTACATGCGGCCCTTTATTGAACAATTTTATTTACATTCCTTCTTACATAAAAAGTATAACTTATAAATAACTACGGTATATGTCTTTTTACAGTCTGTCCAATGAGCCACTTACTTTGCGGGTTTTGTCCCTGTCTTTTCCATTACCACTATAGGGATCATTTTGTACATTATACAGGTATAAACAGGGCTATACATAAACTTGTCTATAAGTTCAATTTAACATATATTAGGCAGCAAGAAAAACAACTTCTTAATGTTTATTAAATGATTTGATTGATGAATCAAATGTGGTTATAATAGGTGTTATTGTAAAGCATTGTCCTAATGTTACAGTATGTTTTTTTTTTTTATTAGTTTGTATTTTTATGAATAAATATGTGAATGTATTTTTGTTGTTAAAAGAACCTTTACTTTGTAATGTCTTATTGTGCGTTTGTTTGTTTTTAAGACATACGCAAATGTTCCAATTAAAATATTCTTCTATGTGTATTTTGTATGTTACACTTTTAACACTTCTAATACTCTAATAACATATTTCATTCTATTTACGTATCTACTTATCGAATTATTTAATGTAATGGGCAGGCTGATTCATCATTAGCGGCAGGTAGCGACAGATGAGCGTCTGTAGCAGGCATTTTCAGAGCGCCCGCTAGTAGTCGCAGTGCTCGCCATGGGTCGCTACTTTATAGCGATTCAGTCGCTGTTCAGTAATGGTGAATACATTGTGAGGAGTCGCTATTTGACCAGTACAGTGCTGTATGGGAGCGCATGTTAGCGACTTCTCATAGCGACCGACTCACACCATATTCAGCAAAAAAACAGCTTCACAAATCTCTGGCGCTGAAAAGTGTTTGTTTGAAGCCCAGAGCGCAGCAGGCGGTGTGTTTAAAGTCTGTTTTCAAGCATCTATCAACTATTAACAAAGCGAAAACATATGGAATTACATTGTAACAACATTGTAACATGAACACTTTAATGCCAGACCTGTAATTTCATTTCTGAGGAAATATATAAAAAATGAAAACATTTAAAAAAAACAGCTTTTTCAATGCCAGAAGAGGTCACAGAATTATTTGTGATTTTTTGAAAAAAAAAAAAAAAAAAACCCCGTTTAAAGAGAAGAAAAGGTTTATCCATTGAAATGTATGGGAGAGCGACAGGTAGTGAGAGGTCATACCTGGCGCTGTGCAAGGCTGAACGCTGGCGCTGTTCGCTGAGGCTGTGAAAATGATGAATCAGACGCTACATGGCGCTATCCCAGTCGCTAAACAGATTCTGCTTGATAAATGTGGAATTGCGTGCCGTGTCCGGCGCTCACCAGTCGCTACCTCTCATTAACCAGCCACTACCTGACGCTATCCCTTCTAAAATAAGGGTCTAAGTTAATAATCATATGGTTTCGGACAAGCCCAGTGCCCCCCAGTGTGCCGGCTAATAGGCAGAAGGGTAGGTAGGGTTTTATTATTTTAAAAGAAAATACACTGCATGTCTTTTACACCAACCCAAACTGACACCGTGCTGATCAACACCATGAGGCCTATCCCTTCACTCCAGGAATTGTGTAGGAGTAAATATCCATCCATATAAAGGGAGGAAGGATCAGGCCTGCTCTAAGAGGCCGATTCATTAATAGCGCCAGGTAGCGACAGATGAGCGCCAGTAGCGTGATTTTCACAGCGCCAGCTAGTATTCGCTGTGCTTGGCCGGGGTTTGCTTGTTGACAGCGACTCAGTCGGTGTGCGGTAATGTTGAATACGGGGTTAGGGGTCGCTGTTTCACAGGTTCAGCGTTGTATGGGTGCGCCTGACAGCGAATGGCCAGAGCGAACGGCTTGCTGCAGATTCATTAACAAATCACGCTCAAAAATTTCTCGCGCTGTGAATTCCTTGTTTAAACCCCAGAGCGCTGGCGGCGATGTGTGTAAAGTAGTTTTTAACCCCCAAACAACCATTTTTTTTAAATGTAAAAATTATACAAGTTTTTCTAAACATTGTGTAATATGAATACATTAATATCAGACCTGTAATATCAATTCTGCACAATTTTTAATTTTTTTTTTTTTTACTTAAAAAAAAATCCTAACATTGCAGAAGTGGTCACAGAATTTTTGACATAAAAAAAAAAAAATAAAAACATTAATAGCAATTAATTAGGATTATTTAAAGATTGCTCCATTGAAATGCATTGGAGAGCGCCAGGTAGCGAGAGGTCATACCTGGCGCTGTGATGGGATTAGCAGCGGCGCTGTTCGTTGCAGTCGGCTACATGATGAATCCCGCGCTAGCTGACGCTCTCGCCGGCGCTAGCCTCATTTAGCGTGATAAATGCGTCATTGTGACCGCCGCCGGGCGTTCTGGAGTCGGTAGCCGCCGTTAGCTGGCGGTACCTGGCGCTCGTCAGACACTACCTGGCGCTAACCCTTGATAAATAAACCCCTAAGCCTACCCTACCCCTACCTAGAGAAGAAAATGGGGTGTGGATATAGAACAAAGCCTAGAACTCCACCACGACACCCTGCTAAAGCAGGAGACCACAGGAATAAGCTTCCTGGACGGTAAGGAATGTATAATATGCTTTGATTTGACATATGCCTGCAGATACTTTTTGAATATAAAGCTCAGTTAGTGTTTGCAAAGCTTTAGTAGGACTATACAGAGACTGTACAGTCAGATTAAAATGTGTTTGTATGCAGCATGGTTAGTTTGACCACTGTGCTACTTTACAGGGCTGGCTCCAGGGTTTTGTGGGCCCCTTGTGTCACATCACATGCCCCGAAATGAAAAAGAAAAGTAAAAAGGGCAAGAGAAATAGAATGAGGGAGAAAAAAAAAGAGAAAGAAAAAGAGGAAAAAAGAAAAAAGGCAGAAAGCAGGGTAGAAAGAGAGAAAGAAAAGAAAAAGGGAGAGATAGATAGATAGATAGATAGATAGATAGATAGATAGATAGATAGAAAGGAGCAGGGGTGGAACAGAGAAAAAGTAAGTAGGTAAGAAAAGAGAAAGCAAGAAAAAGGTGAGGAGTAAGAAAAAAGGTATGAAAACGAAGGGAGAAGGTAAAAGAAAAAGCAGGGCGTGAGTGAAGCAATAAAGAAAAGGAAAACAGATGGGGGGTAGTTAATGAAGAAAGAAAGCGAGAAAAAGAAAAAAGAGGAATAAAGAAGAAATAATGACAGAATGTATATAAGGTATAGAAAGAAGAAAAAGTGTAATAGAGTGAAAGAAAAGAGAAAGGAAGGAATTGAGGAATGAAAAAAAGAGGGTAGTGAGATTGGGGGCAAATAATAATAAGAAATAAAATAATAATAAAAGAGAGAGGAAATAGAATGGAAGTAAGGAGAGAGGGAAGGAGGAAGGGAGTAAGAAGAGAAATGAGGGGGGAAGGCAAAAAGAGAGATAAGGAAGTGACAATTGAAGAAAGGAAGGAAGAAAGAATGGTAAAGAAAGATGGAGAAAGAAGGAAAGCATGAAGGAAAGAAAGAAATAAAGAAAAAGGAAAGAAAGAGAAAAAGAAGGAGGGGAAGAAAGCAAGAAAGAAATAAAGGGAAAAAAGAAGGAAGAAAGGGAGAGAAGGAAAGAAAGAATAGAAACAAAGAGAAAGAAGGAAGGAAAGAAAGAAAGAGAAAGGAAGAAGGAAAGAAAGAGAAATAATAAAATTATCCCCTTCCCATTGCCACCGCGCTCTCGATCAGGAGAGAGGATGTTTGATGCACCACAATGTTGCACCCGCCTGCATCTCACGCGCTCAACTCCATCCTCGAAATAAGGCAGCAACAAAAGTGCCAGTGCCGCATGCCCTGTTGGCAGGGAGCGCCACCCACGCCAGTGGAGAGCCACCAGCCGCATCGGCGCTGATCAAACTAGGGTCATCAGCGCGAGCGCTGTTTTTTTTTTCCCTTTTTTTTTTAGGAGGCAACACCACCAATGGGTATTTCCTCCTCTCCGCAGGCCGAGAGGAGAAGAGCCATGAGACCAGGAGGGGCACAAGCGAGCAGGCCCCGATAGGAGAGGAGCCCGATGTTCAGGCGGAAGGGCGGAAATACAAGGCTGGGAGGGGAGGGAAGATAAGATGTGGACATAAAGGTGGGGGAGGGTAAGGGAAATATAGAGAGTGGGGAGGAGAAGGGGGGGTGGGGGTGGACACAGGAGAAGAAGAGAACAAGAGAAACAGACCAAAAAAAGTGGGGATTAGGGAGCCGGGCCTGCTGGCCTCCTGGGGGCGGGTATCGGTCTGTGGCAAGCTTGTTGGATGGTATTTGCCACCTGCCTGAGAACTGGCAGTGCCTGCCCGCCTAGCCATTGCCTATTAGCAGGAAGGCCTTCACCCTAAATCTTATCCAATTTGTCCAGGTGGCCAGGAGTTTCTCCATGGCCCCTTTGTCCCCCAGAACCATCTCCTCCATTCTCATGATAGAGTACATTCCCCAAACCACTCCTCGGAGCTTGGGGGACTGGAGGATTTCCAGTGCCTGGGTATGACATTTTTTTTTTTCAATGAATACATTATTTAAAGTGGACAAATACCCCTGTAACCTGGTACTGGAGTCAGGTTACCTCTTGCAATTGGGGGCATGCAAATTTGGGATGCCCCACTGTGGGAAACCCCCTAGTTTGTCTAGTGCCCCTGCCAAGATCCCCTGCACCCCTATATGTATTGCACACACCCCTGCCTGGAATCTCTAAAACCCTGGCAGCAGGTGCAGGCAGCCAGAGACTTCAGCCCCAGGAGAGGTGTCTGGCAACCCAATCATTATCAATTCATTGCCTGGTATTAATATACACGTCTGATTGTCTTGTTCTCAACCTAAACAGTCAAGTAGGTTTGACCCCCCTTCTACTAAGCACATACAATGTCATGTACAGCAAACTGACAATGCGGGGACCAGTCGAATTTATCCAGACTGCAGCAGTCCTGGACAATGGGAGAGATGCAGAGATGTAACATAGTAGGAATAAGGACTTATAGTGGTGCCAGAGGACAGGACATTGGATAGGAAATTATTCATTAGCAGAAGTGACTGTAGATCTGCTTTGGAAAACACAAACAACACACAAAGGATGGGAATGCAAACAATTCAATGAATTATTTCTCAATCCGAATACAAATTATACAATCAAATGTTGAAAAGTAAAACCCAAAAGTCTGGTAATGCATCAACAAATAGAGGAATAGCAAGTTATTTGTATATCCTGACTTATCCTGGTCCAAGAATGGGTACACTTTGGCTAGTTTTCTTTTTGAATATCACAAGACGGCTCTACTTTCCAGTTATGTAGAGAATTATTACATAATGTTCCTTTATGTGTTAGTATAATACCTAGAATGAATGTTCCTCCAATGTCTTCCAACGGTTTGGAAACAGCTGTGTTTGCTTTCTGGTGCTCCAGAGACACATGGCCACCATCTGGATGAAGAAAACACATCGCTGACAAGCTTGGGGGAGACAGCCTTCAATATATACATGGAGTCTTCAAGTCATTGACATTTAGGAACATGTTAGTTTATACCAAGACTAAAAAGCTAAGACAAAGCATATTAGGCAAATATTTTCATCTTTTACAGCTAAAGCTGAACTTGATGTATAGTATTATTGGTGATGTTGTGTCCTAATTGTAACTATACAGATGAACCTACATTTCAGTTAAAGCGCCCAATGAGCACAATTCATTTGGGCGCCTTCGCTAAGATGGGGGGCATCCAGAATACTGGAGCCCCCCCCCCCACATAACTGCCCAGGGCACCTATAAACCTTACCTTAACCTCGCTCCCACCCTCCACACGTGACTGGCTGCGGGGCACTCACATGGGCAGTGACGTTCTGGCCGCTGAATGCCTTGCCCACATGAATGCCAAGTTTCCTGTGTGTCGTTCCTCTCTGTGGCGGCATCCCAAATTGGGATGCCCCGCTGTGTGTACCCCCCAAGTCGCCCGTTTCACTCACCTTCCTTCCGCTCCCACAGGCTTGGGTGAGAGCGAGTGCGCTGATTGGCTGAGGTACCTGCTCAGCAAATCAGCACGCTCACTGCCACTAAGCAGCCGAATGGTGCCACCAGCCGCATCCCCTGCCCACCTTGCAGCCATGGCATTACTGCGCTTCCTATACAGGAAGGCCGGGTGCAGGCGCACGTGCGGCTAGAGGTGAGCGGAGATGCGGCCAGAGCACACAGATGCGGCAAGGGCTCCGGGAGAGGGTGAGTGTTTACGGGATTCATGGGGGGTTTCACATAGCCGGGCTTCCCAATCGGGATGCCCCAAGGACTGGAACTCGGGAGGTTCTGAAGTTTCTCTTTAAAGCGAATCTAAACCCTCCCTTGCAGCTGTGCCAGGGTGGGTCCTGGTTCACAGGGACACTAAACTAATCTAACTGTGAGAAAATGACAGAAATATCTTCACCTCTATATCACCTCTCTGATCTGCTCATGACTGTAAGCAAAATACCTCATTTAAAATGCATTTTGATTCCGTGGGCAAATCACCTATTTTGCAGAGGCCTGCTCAATTGCAGGTTGGTAAACACAGTGGCCCACAGGGGGCCTCTGCTTTAAAAGATCTAGTTGGTACTGTTCACATCTAGCTTAGACCGATGGGGACCAACAAGCAATCCTCTGTCAGGAAGCTACACTGGCAGGGGAACTTGAAATAAATCCAGTAGATATACTGACTCCAGTATAGTACATGGAATTCTGAAGCCATCAGCCACATTAATCGTAAACTGAACACATCTTTGGAATGTGCAAATCATAACGTCCGCATAGCTGGGTCTCATGTCATTCCAGGATGTTCAGGGATGGAGATTAGCAGACGGGTTAGGAGCCATATCAAACTGCGATGTCTGGTCTCATAGCATGCACCGCATGCAACTGGGTCTGTTGGTGCCAAGAACATATCTCTAGTTATACCACATATTCATTTTTAGGAGTTTTAGCTTGCCATTGCTAGAGGAAAAGCCCAAGGGCTGATCCCAGAGGGGAGGGGAGTGTTTCACCTGTGCATAAAGGTCAGGAGCATGAAGGTTCTCTTGTCATTCTTCTTGGGGTCACGTGTGGGGAGGGACCATTACCTTTGCACACTCCCTGTGGCTGCCTGCATCACTGCATATCATCTATCTGCAATAAGGTAACTGACTGAATATTTTATCTGCTACCTTGGAATGCAACTTTCTCACCTCTAATTTCCCTTCTGACCTGTATTGTAACTATTCATTGTATGTATTTAGTTTGTCTAGTGCGCTATTATAGCGATTAAATATATCTTATCTATAATATATTAAATCTTGGGCTGTTCTGGTATCTTGATTTTGAAGCCATTTGTCTGCATTTCTCAGGCATATTACACGCTGCTGCGGCTGGCTTCTGGCCCGATTAAATCCAGCTAGTGGACTGGGGTTTCTCAAACAGAGCTGGTGGCATTACTAAGGCGCTGGCAGGGCTCAGTTGACTTGTGTTAGTGGCAAAGCCTCAACACAGAAAAGAAAAGCCTAACCCACCACGTTATACCAATGATTAGCTATGGGACTTTGGTGAAAGTGAAACCCACTCCTATTTATAGGTTGGGTAAAGACTGGTTGATAAAATTGCCCCAGCAACATTCTTGGAGGGTTATGTTAGGGTATAGTGGACCATCTCCCCAACATTGGAAAAAGAAACGGGGCTCATAAGATATCAATTTCCAATGTTGGGGAGATGGTCCACTATACCCTAACATAACCCTCCAAGAATGTTAGTGGCAAAGCCCCGTAGTCTGTCAGGGTCGTGAAGGCCTATATTATGGAAAAGTACAGCGTGATCTTAGTGACTATGACATCATCTGAGGCCACGGGGTACGAGTTTCATCACATCCTCTTACACCATCAGTGAGCCCTGCATCAGAGCAGAGCTTCATCTGTTTGGCAAAAGTAAGTCTAATTCAACCAATCATCTCACTGCCGTACACAGCTATTGTCCTCCATTTTTAGTCCTCCATCATCAAAGGGATTTATGCCTGATTCTAGCTTCCTGAGGACCTTTAACTGTAGAGGCATTCCAAACTGGGATGCTGCAGAGGTGAGTTGTGAAAGGCACATTAAGTCATTTTGACCTTTGGTCCACTTCACGTAGGTACCTGGGTTGCTAAGGTAGAAACAGGTATCCCAGACACATTTCTTCAAACGATACATTTCTTGGAAGCAGAATAAACGATGGCTAGGAGGGACAGCCGACAATGACGTCATGGACCAGCGCCATCACGAGTGCTGAGGATTGGCGCCATTTCTGCACACGCTGGAGTAATTTATGCTATAAATACTTACCCACTACAGACATATGATACCGCTCCTCCTGAGAAAGACTGCCTTCAGCTGAAACGTTGAGGGTTTGATCTGTTTGTCCACCTGGTGTATCAGCTTGTAAGCCTGTTGCTTTTTGTTTCGATGCTTATCCTATTGATGCCTCTTTACATGCCTTGCATTTCATTGAATGAACTAAGGTACGGTCTGCCATCTTACCTTTGGGCAATTCCTCATCCTTACCGCATTTGAATACTGGTCTGTCTGCTACAGTATGTCCCATGGCAATTTGGTTGGATGTTCCTCATTATGCTGGTTATAACACCAACCCTTTTTTCTAAGCGGTCCATCTTGTAGATATATTGTTTGTCATATATTTTGTGCTAAATACATAGTATGATCTCACATGTTGTACATTATCCTTGCTGTCACTTTCACCAGCAGTAAAATACCATTATTTTGAATGCAGTTGCGCTTTTTGGGTGTTCTATTTTCCTCTCCCATATGTATAGGAGGGAGTGGGCATTCAGAAGCACAAATATATTATAAATATATTTTGTGCTTTGTGATTAGTATTTATTTAGTATTAATTTTGTAGTTAATGAGTTGGCAGAGTTTTGGTGCCTTTTATACACTATGCACCTTTTTGTGCCACTTTACAAGGCCTGCCCTTTGTAGCTGAGTTACTGTGGTGTTCAGTAACACAATTTACAATTTATTCTAAGATATTAAGGAAAGAAGGAAGATATTTCATGAACTAACTTGTTTCAGTGGTGGCATCCTAATAATATACCACCCTAAAATTCATAGAATAGCCCATTATGTTTGTCTTGGCAGACTGTGTACAGCTAGGTGCAAAAAGCAGAAAAGCAGGAAACTATCGTTGGAGAAGTCTGCCATCTAGTGGACTATTTAAGGCATTAAATGAAATATTCAGTCTGTTAGACACCCTATTGAACAAATTGGTCAGCTATAGTTCCTTTGCAAAATCTTTTCAATAGCCTAAAACAGCTTCTGCCCTCGGTTTTCCTAAGATGTCCACCCCCATTGAAAGAGGCCTCTGTGAAATGTGTCATTATCAAAATAGGGTCATTTCTTGGTCACGCTCGGGCTTCCTCTAGGAAGGGCATTGTTTAAGTCAGAAATTTGTGCATCAGCAGGCGCCAAAGTGGAGGCTTGTGATTGTAATTTTCCACAAGCACAAATTAGCCACTGATTTATGGGGTGTTTACAGGGCAGAAACGTGGGCACAAATGAGTCAATTTCAAGAGTGATTCTTTTTTTGTGCTCAAAAATGTTGTTAAAAAAGTTTGCAAAGTTGACTAATCCGAAAAGTTATAATGTTAAAAATGACAAAAAGGTGTACATTGGGCCACAAAAATGAAGATAGCAAAACAAGCAGGGCAGGGAGGGGTTAAAGAGAACATCTGGGACAAAACATTTGGAAAAACAACATTGGAATCAGGAGATTCCCCTCCCCCCACTCCCAAAAAAAAGCAACACCTACAATTAAAGAGAAATAAGCACATATAAATAAATGACACCAAAATATTCCTCCCCTTTCTTTAACTTTCTCGAGACTGCAAAATTCCCTGGGCCATCAGAGTGTCATTTGTTAGGGCCATTTGCACTTCAAAACAGCAGAATTTGAGGTGCAAGGAAATTTGATGCAATTCACATGTGAATCTCAGGCTTACATCAGAGGTAAGTAAGTAAATGTTCCTCATAACAACCAGTTAACATCTAGCTGAGGTTGGGGCTTGCCAGTCCTGCCACCCCTGTTGCTGTTACAGTGAGCTTCTGTGGCCATCACCTGACTTTGTATGTGATGAGCCCTTTTAGCCCTGTAACTGTGGAGGACTGTGACACGCCAATGCTGGGGCCACAGCTTTCATTATCTAAACTTTCTTTCTCTTTGATGTGTGCTTTAGCATGCAACAGAAGTATCTCATAAAGACATGTTGACTAGAGATGAGCGAACTTTTGAAAAATTCGATTCGACTGATTCGCCGAATTTTCCGACAAAAATCGTTTCGACCCGGATAAATTCGCGACGAATCGCTATTAAAAACGGCTATTTCTGAGCCTCCTAGAGCCTCAATAGGGTTGTAAACCATTCTGCCTTGCTGTAACACGCACAGGATGCGTGCTGGGTTAGTTAAATAATACTTTGAAGAAATATCACATGCAGATCAGAGGCATCGCTAATAGAATCGCAGAGCGGCACAATTGCAGAGAGTTGAAGTGGCATCACTATGAGGGGCAGAAGGAGCCCAAACATTGCTTTAAAGAGACACTGGAGTTGGCAGCAGCAGGAGCCCAAAAATTGGATGAATCACACCCTGGAGTTGGCAGGAGTTGACAGCAGCAGCAGCAGCAGGAGCCCAAATATTACTTTAAAGAGACCCTGGGGTTGGCCTCAGGAGCCCAAAAATTGGATGAATCACACCCTGGAGTTGGCAGCAGCAGCAGCAGGAGCCCAAATATACACTGGAGTTGGCTTCAGGAGCCCAAAAATTGGATGAATCACACCCTGGAGTTGGCAGGAGTTGACAGTAGCAGCAGCAGGAGCCCAAATATTACATTAAAGAGACCCTGGGGTTGGCCTCAGGAGCCCAAAAATTGGATGAATCACACCCTGGAGTTGGCAGCAGCAGCAGCAGGAGCCCAAATATACACTGGAGTTGGCTTCAGGAGCCCAAAAATTGGATGAATCACACCCTGGAGTTGGCAGGAGTTGACAGCAGCAGCAGGAGCCCAAATATTACATTAAAGAGACCCTGGGGTTGGCCTCAGGAGCCCAAAAATTGGATGAATCACACCCTGGAGTTGGCAGCAGCAGCAGCAGGAGCCCAAATATACACTGGAGTTGGCTTCAGGAGCCCAAAAATTGGATGAATCACACCCTGGAGTTGGCAGAAGTTGGCAGCAGCAGCAGGAGCCCAAATATACACTGGAGTTGGCTTCAGGAGCCCAAAAATTGGATGAATCACACCCTGGAGTTGGCAGGAGTTGACAGTAGCAGCAGCAGGAGCCCAAATATTACATTAAAGAGACCCTGGGGTTGGCCTCAGGAGCCCACAATTTTGGATGAATCACACCCTGGAGTTGGCAGCAGCAGCAGCAGGAGCCCAAATATACACTGGAGTTGGCTTCAGGAGCCCAAAAATTGGATGAATCACACCCTGGAGTTGGCAGGAGTTGACAGTAGCAGCAGCAGGAGCCCAAATATTACATTAAAGAGACCCTGGGGTTGGCCTCAGGAGCCCAAAAATTGGATGAATCACACCCTGGAGTTGGCAGCAGCAGCAGCAGGAGCCCAAATATACACTGGAGTTGGCTTCAGGAGCCCAAAAATTGGATGAATCACACCCTGGAGTTGGCAGGAGTTGACAGTAGCAGCAGCAGGAGCCCAAATATTACATTAAAGAGACCCTGGGGTTGGCCTCAGGAGCCCAAAAATTGGATGAATCACACCCTGGAGTTGGCAGCAGCAGCAGCAGGAGCCCAAATATACACTGGAGTTGGCTTCAGGAGCCCAAAAATTGGATGAATCACACCCTGGATTTGGCAGGAGTTGACAGTAGCAGCAGCAGGAGCCCAAATATACACTGGAGTTGGCTTCAGGAGCCCAAAAATTGGATGAATCACACCCTGGAGTTGGCAGGAGTTGACAGCAGCAGCAGGAGCCCAAATATACACTGGAGTTGGCTTCAGGAGCCCAAAAATTGGATGAATCACACCCTGGAGTTGGCAGGAGTTGACAGCAGCAGCAGGAGCCCAAATATTACATTAAAGAGACCCTGGGGTTGGCCTCAGGAGCCCAAAAATTGGATGAATCACACCCTGGAGTTGGCAGCAGCAGCAGCAGGAGCCCAAATATACACTGGAGTTGGCTTCAGGAGCCCAAAAATTGGATGAATCACACCCTGGAGTTGGCAGAAGTTGGCAGCAGCAGCAGCAGGAGCCCAAATATACACTGGAGTTGGCTTCAGGAGCCCAAAAATTGGATGAATCACACCCTGGAGTTGGCAGGAGTTGACAGTAGCAGCAGCAGGAGCCCAAATATTACATTAAAGAGACCCTGGGGTTGGCCTCAGGAGCCCACAATTTTGGATGAATCACACCCTGGAGTTGGCAGCAGCAGCAGCAGGAGCCCAAATATACACTGGAGTTGGCTTCAGGAGCCCAAAAATTGGATGAATCACACCCTGGAGTTGGCAGGAGTTGACAGTAGCAGCAGCAGGAGCCCAAATATTACATTAAAGAGACCCTGGGGTTGGCCTCAGGAGCCCAAAAATTGGATGAATCACACCCTGGAGTTGGCAGCAGCAGCAGCAGGAGCCCAAATATACACTGGAGTTGGCTTCAGGAGCCCAAAAATTGGATGAATCACACCCTGGAGTTGGCAGGAGTTGACAGCAGCAGCAGGAGCCCAAATATTACATTAAAGAGACCCTGGGGTTTGCCTCAGGAGCCCAAAAATTGGATGAATCACACCCTGGAGTTGGCAGCAGCAGCAGCAGGAGCCCAAATATACACTGGAGTTGGCTTCAGGAGCCCAGAAATTGGATGAATCACACCCTGGAGTTGGCAGAAGTTGGCAGCAGCAGCAGGAGCCCAAAGATACACTGGAGTTGGCTTCAGGAGCCCAAAAATTGGATGAATCACACCCTGGAGTTGGCAGGAGTTGACAGTAGCAGCAGCAGGAGCCCAAATATTACATTAAAGAGACCCTGGGGTTGGCCTCAGGAGCCCAAAAATTGGATGAATCACACCCTGGAGTTGGCAGCAGCAGCAGCAGCAGGAGCCCAAATATACACTGGAGTTGGCTTCAGGAGCCCAAAAATTGGATGAATCACACCCTGGAGTTGGCAGGAGTTGACAGTAGCAGCAGCAGGAGCCCAAATATACACTGGAGTTGGCTTCAGGAGCCCAAAAATTGGATGAATCACACCCTGGAGTTGGCAGGAGTTGACAGCAGCAGCAGGAGCCCAAATATACACTGGAGTTGGCTTCAGGAGCCCAAAAATTGGATGAATCACACCCTGGAGTTGGCAGGAGTTGACAGCAGCAGCAGCAGCAGGAGCCCAAATATTACATTAAAGAGACCCTGGGGTTGGCCTCAGGAGCCCAAAAATTGGATGAATCACACCCTGGAGTTGGCAGCAGCAGCAGCAGGAGCCCAAATATACACTGGAGTTGGCTTCAGGAGCCCAAAAATTGGATGAATCACACCCTGGAGTTGGCAGAAGTTGGCAGCAGCAGCAGCAGGAGCCCAAATATACACTGGAGTTGGCTTCAGGAGCCCCAAAATTGGATGAATCACACCCTGGAGTTGGCAGGAGTTGACAGCAGCAGCAGCAGGAGCCCAAATATTACATTAAAGAGACCCTGGGGTTGGCCTCAGGAGCCCAAAAATTGGATGAATCACACCCTGGAGTTGGCAGCAGCAGCAGCAGGAGCCCAAATATACACTGGAGTTGGCTTCAGGAGCCCAAAAATTGGATGAATCACACCCTGGAGTTGGCAGGAGTTGACAGCAGCAGCAGCAGCAGGAGCCCAAATATTACATTAAAGAGACCCTGGGGTTGGCCTCAGGAGCCCAAAAATTGGATGAATCACACCCTGGAGTTGGCAGCAGCAGCAGGAGCCCAAATATACACTGGAGTTGGCTTCAGGAGCCCAAAAATTGGATGAATCACACCCTGGAGTTGGCAGGAGTTGACAGCAGCAGCAGGAGCCCAAATATTACATTAAAGAGACCCTGGGGTTGGCCTCAGGAGCCCAAAAATTGGATGAATCACACCCTGGAGTTGGCAGCAGCAGCAGCAGGAGCCCAAATATACACTGGAGTTGGCTTCAGGAGCCCAAAAATTGGATGAATCACACCCTGGAGTTGGCAGAAGTTGGCAGCAGCAGCAGCAGGAGCCCAAATATACACTGGAGTTGGCTTCAGGAGCCCAAAAATTGGATGAATCACACCCTGGAGTTGGCAGGAGTTGACAGTAGCAGCAGCAGGAGCCCAAATATTACATTAAAGAGACCCTGGGGTTGGCCTCAGGAGCCCAAAAATTGGATGAATCACACCCTGGAGTTGGCAGCAGCAGCAGCAGGAGCCCAAATATACACTGGAGTTGGCTTCAGGAGCCCAAAAATTGGATGAATCACACCCTGGAGTTGGCAGGAGTTGACAGTAGCAGCAGCAGGAGCCCAAATATACACTGGAGTTGGCTTCAGGAGCCCCAAAATTGGATGAATCACACCCTGGAGTTGGCAGGAGTTGACAGCAGCAGCAGGAGCCCAAATATACACTGGAGTTGGCTTCAGGAGCCCAAAAATTGGATGAATCACACCCTGGAGTTGGCAGGAGTTGACAGCAGCAGCAGCAGCAGGAGCCCAAATATTACATTAAAGAGACCCTGGGGTTGGCCTCAGGAGCCCAAAAATTGGATGAATCACACCCTGGAGTTGGCAGCAGCAGCAGCAGGAGCCCAAATATACACTGGAGTTGGCTTCAGGAGCCCAAAAATTGGATGAATCACACCCTGGAGTTGGCAGAAGTTGGCAGCAGCAGCAGCAGGAGCCCAAATATACACTGGAGTTGGCTTCAGGAGCCCAAAAATTGGATGAATCACACCCTGGAGTTGGCAGGAGTTGACAGTAGCAGCAGCAGGAGCCCAAATATTACATTAAAGAGACCCTGGGGTTGGCCTCAGGAGCCCAAAAATTGGATGAATCACACCCTGGAGTTGGCAGCAGCAGCAGCAGGAGCCCAAATATACACTGGAGTTGGCTTCAGGAGCCCAAAATTTGGATGAATCACACCCTGGAGTTGGCAGAAGTTGGCAGCAGCAGCAGCAGGAGCCCAAATATACACTGGAGTTGGCTTCAGGAGCCCAAAAATTGGATGAATCACACCCTGGAGTTGGCAGAAGTTGGCAGCAGCAGCAGCAGGAGCCCAAATATACACTGGAGTTGGCTTCAGGAGCCCAAAAATTGGATGAATCACACCCTGGAGTTGGCAGGAGTTGACAGCAGCAGCAGCAGCAGGAGCCCAAATATTACTTTAAAGTGACACTGGGGTTGGCTTCAGGAGCCCAACAATTGGATGAATCACACCCTGGAGTTGGCAGAAGTTGGCAGCAGCAGCAGCAGGAGCCCAAAAAATGGCCTAAAGACATAAATATGTTTTGCACCATTTGGAAAGTGTAAAACGTGGCACCATGCTGAATCTAGTCGCATGCATCAGGCATTGGTGGGTGGAAATCCTGGCTGATCCATCCCTGATTCATTTTGACAAAGGTGAGTCTCTCCACATTTTTAGTTGACAGACGGGTTTTCCTCGCCGTAACTATGGCCCCCGCCGCACTAAACACCCGCTCAGATGGCACGCTACTTGCCGGGCAGGACAGCTTTTCCAGGGCAAACTCTGCTAGTTGCGGCCACAAATCAAGTTTGGCTGCCCAGAAGTCCAGCGGATCCTCAAGGTGTGTTGGCATGGTCATGTCAAAGTATGACATGACCTGCTGGTTGAGGTCCTGCTCCAGGTCTTCCTGCTGCTCATGAGTAGCCTCACTATGCGGGTGTAGAAAGCTACTCATTAGCGACTGAAGACTGAGGCTGCTGCTGCTGATGGAGCTGCTGCTGCTGCTCCTGCCAACCCCCCCAGCGGCCATGGCAGTGGAAGGTGAGCGCAGAGGTCCCCTCGAGTCAGACCTGCGAGAGTATGGACCATGGCGCAGATAGGCATCGGCCAACTGCCTACGTAGAATGTCTTTGTAGTAGTTGAGTTTGTCCTCCCTCTCGGTGGGTTTAAAAAATGCCCCCATTTTGTGCCGGAAGCGAGGGTCCAATAAGGTGGACAGCCAGAAGTCATCCCGCCGACAGATGGAAACAATTCTGGGGTCACTACGCAAGCACGTGAGCATGCTTCCTGCCATTTGCGCAAGTGACTCGGATGGACTACCTGTCTCCATCTCCACTGCATACTGCCACGGTGTGCCCGGGTCCTCTGTCTCGCCTTCCTCAAAAACCTCTAGCTCCTCTGGCTGCTCCTGCTCCTCCTCTCCTGTCCGCTGACTAGATAAACCAGCCATTTCGCCAAGCCTAAACTGTGTTTCGCTGGGCAACTCCTCCTCCTCCTCTTCCTCCTCCTCCTCCAGTTCAGCTCCAACGGGGTTCATGTGGCCGTAATATGTAAACGCCATGTCTCCAGTGCCCTGACCAGCCATGGTTTCCAACATGTGCTGTAGTACATGAAGCAGTGGAATCACGTCGTTCATCCCGTAATCCTGCCGACTGACAAATAAAGTGGCTTCCTCAAAGGGCCTGAGCAAACGGCAGGTGTCACGTATGAGCTGCCACTGGTTGACATTGAAGTTACACAGGGGAGTCCCCCTATCTGCTTGGATCATCAGGAAATCCGTGATGGCTTTTCTCTGTTCATATAATCGGTCCAACATGTGAAGGGTGGAATTCCAACGGGTGGAAACATCGCAAATCAGACTATGTTGGGGGATACCATTCTGACGCTGTAGCTCAAGAAGGGTGTGTTTGGCGGTGTAGGAGTGGCTGAAGTGCATGCAAAGTTTCCTTGAAGTTGTTAGGATGTCCTGCAGATGGGGGGAACACTTCAGAAACCGCTTGACAACCAGATTGAAGACGTGAGCCATGCAGGGGGCATGGGTCAGGCTTCCTTGGCGCAGCGCAGACAAAATGTTCTTCCCATTGTCGGTAACCATGATTCCCATTTTAAGTTTTCTCGGAGTAAGCCATGTTTGGATTTCCTGATGAATACATTTAAGCAGTTCCTCCCCTGTGTGACTCCGTTCGCCAAGACAAACCATGTGAAGCACTGCGTGACACCTCCGTGCCCTGCACACATGGTAGACTGGAGGGGCACTGAGACTTGAGCCTACAGTGGAGGGTGAGGAGATGGCGGAGGATGAGGAGGCCGAGTCGCACGGTGTCACAGGCCCAATGGGCAGAAAGCGCGGAGGCCGAAGCGGCGTGACCTGTCCAAGTTGCTGCTGCAAAGGGACCACATTCACCCAGTGGGCCGTAAACGACATGTACTGCCCCTGACCGTAGTTACAGCTCCAGATGTCGGCGCTGCCATGTATTTTGCTACACACCGACAGGCTCAAGGACTGGCCCACCTTCTGTTCAACAAAAGTGTGCAGCGCTGGTACTGCCTTCTTGGCAAAGAAATGACGGCTTGGGACTCTCCACCTCGGCTCGGCACAAGCCATCAGTTCTCTGAAAGGTGCAGATTCCACCACCTGAAAAGGGAGCGACTGCAGCACCAGCAACTTGGACAGGAGCACATTCAGCTTCTGCGCCGTAGGATGAGTGGGCGCATACTGCTGTCTCTTGGACATGGCTTCGCTGATGGATTGCTGGCGGGATGCATGACTTGGAGGAGGAGGAGCAGGAGCGACAGAGGATGGGTATGACGCACAGCTGCCTTCAGCTGAGGTGCTGGAGCCTTGGCTGGCAGAAATTGGGAGCTCACTTGGTGAGGAAGCAGACTGGACCACCCCTTGCGAGCCTCGGTTCTCCCAGGTCGTTTTATGGTGACGCATCATATGTTGACGCAGGGCCGTGGTGCCAACATTTGGACCCTGGCCACGCTTCACCTTTTGCCTACATATCTTGCATGTGGCCATGTTACCCTCCTGCGGATGCCTCAGGAAAAACTCCCACACTGCCGAGTAGCTACTTTTCCCACCCCCTGGCCTCACTGATTCACTGCTGCTGTTGCCAACTCCAGGAACCCCTGCTCCACTACCTCCCGGTAGACTACCGCACAGCAGGTGCTCTACCCCGGCCCCGGCCCCGGCCGGCTCCAGCCTTTGGAATTGTGCCCCCATGCTGACTGCTACCACCTTGCTGCCTCAGCTGCTGACTCCGGGGCAACCTGCGCCCCTCTTCTCCTGATGATGACGATGAAGCCCCTTCATCACCCGGCTCCCAAGTGCGATCGGCTTCATCGTCATCATCATCATCATCACCGAGTTGTGGCTGTACGTCACTGATGTTCGTGGATTCGTCAACAGTGTCTGGCGCAGGAGCTGGAACGCTCACAGCACCCACGACACTGTCCACATCACTATTTGTCTGCCTAGCTAAAGAAGCCACCTCCATTTCTTGGCTGGGCAGTAGCTGCTGACTGTCCTCCTGTATCTGATCGTTCTCCTCACTAAAGAGTGGAGCTGAACCCAAAGCATAGGATACGTCGCAGGGGGAGGGAACGGCGTAGGACAGAGGCAATGGGAGGACAGGGACTGCTCTCGGGGCATGCCAACTCAGGGTTGTGTCAGAGGAACCTACCGACCCTAGACTGGGGGTCTCAGACGTAAGTTGTGATGATGTTGTTGATGAGCGCGTCAACCAATCTACCACGGCAGATGCGTTACTGGTGGAGACCCGACCGCTAGCAGATACTGGCAGATTAGGTCTCTCAGCGTGACCTCTTGGCCTCTGCCACTCCTCTTTTCACTTCCAGGCACTTGTCTGCCCGACATAGTCTAACTGGCATGGTAGTAGGTGATATTTTAAGATCCCCCGGGCAGCGGTGGGTCTATATGAAACAGAATATAATGCACACCAAAAGTGAGCAGTAACCCTCAGCGTCCAACAGGCCTGCTTAGTGTAAATAAGAGAGCTGCTTAGTGTAAATAAAGAGGGGTATGCTATGTTACAGAATGGGATGCCTCAACAGAAGTGCACCTGGCAGGCAGCAGTAAGCCTATGCCCAGCAAAAGTGTCTTATAATATAAATATAATAAGAGCAAATGGTTATATGGTCTTAAACAGAGGCTGCTTTAGTCACAGAATGGGATGCCCTGGCAGGGACAAGTAGTGCTATGCCCAGCAAAAGTGTCTTTATCAGGCCTAATTTCAAATATAATAAGAGCAAATGCTTATATGGTCTTAAACAGAGGCTGCTTTAGTCACAGAATGGGATGCCCCCAAAAAAGATCCAGTAGTACTATGCCCAGCAAAAGTGTCTTTATCAGGCTAATTTCAAATATAATAAGAGCAAATGGTTATATGGTCTTAAACAGAGGCTGCTTTAGTCACAGAATGGGATGCCCTGGCAGGGACAAGTAGTGCTATGCCCAGCAAAAGTGTCTTTATCAGGCCTAATTTCAAATATAATAAGAGCAAATGCTTATATGGTCTTAAACAGAGGCTGCTTTAGTCACAGAATGGGATGCCCCCAAAAAAGATCCAGTAGTACTATGCCCAGCAAAAGTGTCTTTATCAGGCTAATTTCAAATATAATAAGAGCAAATGCTTATATGGTCTTAAACAGAGGCTGCTTTAGTCACAGAATGGGATGCCCCCAAAAAAGATCCAGTAGTACTATGCCCAGCAAAAGTGTCTTTATCAGGCTAATTTCAAATATAATAAGAGCAAATGGTTATATGGTCTTAAACAGAGGCTGCTTTAGTCACAGAATAGGATGCCCTGGCAGGGACAAGTAGTGCTATGCCCAGCAAAAGTGTCTTTATCAGGCCTAATTTCAAATATAATAAGAGCAAATGCTTATATGGTCTTAAACAGAGGCTGCTTTAGTCACAGAATGGGATGCCCTGGCAGGGACAAGTAGTGCTATGCCCAGCAAAAGTGTCTTTATCAGGCTAATTTCAAATATAATAAGAGCAAATGCTTATATGGTCTTAAACAGAGGCTGCTTTAGTCACAGAATGGGATGCCCTGGCAGGGACAAGTAGTGCTATGCCCAGCAAAAGTGTCTTTATCAGGCTAATTTCAAATATAATAAGAGCAAATGCTTATATGGTTTTAAACAGAGGCTGCTTTAGTCACAGAATGGGATGCCCTGGCAGGGACAAGTAGTGCTATGCCCAGCAAAAGTGTCTTTATCAGGCTAATTTCAAATATAATAAGAGCAAATGCTTATATGGTCTTAAACAGAGGCTGCTTTAGTCACAGAATGGGATGCCCCCAAAAAAGATCCAGTAGTACTATGCCCAGCAAAAGTGTCTTTATCAGGCTAATTTCAAATATAATAAGAGCAAATGCTTATATGGTCTTAAACAGAGGCTGCTTTAGTCACAGAATGGGATGCCCCCAAAAAAGATCCAGTAGTACTATGCTCAGCAAAAGTGTCTTTATCAGGCTAATTTCAAATATAATAAGAGCAAATGCTTATATGGTCTTAAACAGAGGCTGCTTTAGTCACAGAATGGGATGCCCTGGCAGGGACAAGTAGTGCTATGCCCAGCAAAAGTGTCTTTTTCAGGCCTAATTTCAAATATAATAAGAGCAAATGCTTATATGGTCTTAAACAGAGGCTGCTTTAGTCACAGAATGGGATGCCCCCAAAAAAGATCCAGTAGTACTATGCCCAGCAAAAGTGTCTTTATCAGGCTAATTTCAAATATAATAAGAGCAACTGGTTATATGGTCTTAAACAGAGGCTGCTCTAGTCACAGAATGGGATGCCCTGGCAGGGACAAGTAGTGCTATGCCCAGCAAAAGTGTCTTTATCAGGCCTAATTTCAAATATAATAAGAGCAAATGCTTATATGGTCTTAAACAGAGGCTGCTTTAGTCACAGAATGGGATGCCCTGGCAGGGACAAGTAGTGCTATGCCCAGCAAAAGTGTCTTTATCAGGCCTAATTTCAAATATAATAAGAGCAAATGCTTATATGGTCTTAAACAGAGGCTGCTTTAGTCACAGAATGGGATGCCCCCAAAAAAGATCCAGTAGTACTATGCCCAGCAAAAATGTCTTTATCAGGCTAATTTCAAATATAATAAGAGCAAATGGTTATATGGTCTTAAACAGAGGCTGCTTTAGTCACAGAATGGGATGCCCTGGCAGGGACAAGTAGTGCTATGCCCAGCAAAAGTGTCTTTATCAGGCCTAATTTCAAATATAATAAGAGCAAATGCTTATATGGTCTTAAACAGAGGCTGCTTTAGTCACAGAATGGGATGCCCTGGCAGGGACAAGTAGTGCTATGCCCAGCAAAAGTGTCTTTATCAGGCTAATTTCAAATATAATAAGAGCAAATGCTTATATGGTCTTAAACAGAGGCTGCTTTAGTCACAGAATGGGATGCCCCCAAAAAAGATCCAGTAGTACTATGCCCAGCAAAAGTGTCTTTATCAGGCTAATTTCAAATATAATAAGAGCAAATGCTTATATGGTCTTAAACAGAGGCTGCTTTAGTCACAGAATGGGATGCCCCCAAAAAAGATCCAGTAGTACTATGCCCAGCAAAAGTGTCTTTATCAGGCTAATTTCAAATATAATAAGAGCAAATGGTTATATGGTCTTAAACAGAGGCTGCTTTAGTCACAGAATGGGATGCCCTGGCAGGGACAAGTAGTGCTATGCCCAGCAAAAGTGTCTTTATCAGGCCTAATTTCAAATATAATAAGAGCAAATGCTTATATGGTCTTAAACAGAGGCTGCTTTAGTCACAGAATGGGATGCCCCCAAAAAAGATCCAGTAGTACTATGCCCAGCAAAAGTGTCTTTATCAGGCTAATTTCAAATATAATAAGAGCAAATGCTTATATGGTCTTAAACAGAGGCTGCTTTAGTCACAGAATGGGATGCCCCCAAAAAAGATCCAGTAGTACTATGCCCAGCAAAAGTGTCTTTATCAGGCTAATTTCGAATATAATAAGAGCAAATGGTTATATGGTCTTAAACAGAGGCTGCTTTAGTCACAGAATGGGATGCCCTGGCAGGGACAAGTAGTGCTATGCCCAGCAAAAGTGTCTTTATCAGGCCTAATTTCAAATATAATAAGAGCAAATGCTTATATGGTCTTAAACAGAGGCTGCTTTAGTCACAGAATGGGATGCCCTGGCAGGGACAAGTAGTGCTATGCCCAGCAAAAGTGTCTTTATCAGGCTAATTTCAAATATAATAAGAGCAAATGCTTATATGGTCTTAAACAGAGGCTGCTTTAGTCACAGAATGGGATGCCCCCAAAAAAGATCCAGTAGTACTATGCCCAGCAAAAGTGTCTTTATCAGGCTAATTTCAAATATAATAAGAGCAAATGGTTATATGGTCTTAAACAGAGGCTGCTTTAGTCACAGAATGGGATGCCCTGGCAGGGACAAGTAGTGCTATGCCCAGCAAAAGTGTCTTTATCAGGCCTAATTTCAAATATAATAAGAGCAAATGCTTATATGGTCTTAAACAGAGGCTGCTTTAGTCACAGAATGGGATGCCCTGGCAGGGACAAGTAGTGCTATGCCCAGCAAAAGTGTCTTTATCAGGCTAATTTCAAATATAATAAGAGCAAATGCTTATATGGTCTTAAACAGAGGCTGCTTTAGTCACAGAATGGGATGCCCCCAAAAAAGATCCAGTAGTACTATGCCCAGCAAAAGTGTCTTTATCAGGCTAATTTCAAATATAATAAGAGCAAATGCTTATATGGTCTTAAACAGAAGCTGCTTTAGTCACAGAATGGGATGCCCCCAAAAAAGATCCAGTAGTACTATGCCCAGCAAAAGTGTCTTTATCAGGCTATTTTCAAATATAATAAGAGCAAATGGTTATATGGTCTTAAACAGAGGCTGCTTTAGTCACAGAATGGGATGCCCTGGCAGGGACAAGTAGTGCTATGCCCAGCAAAAGTGTCTTTATCAGGCCTAATTTCAAATATAATAAGAGCAAATTCTTATATGGTCTTAAACAGAGGCTGCTTTAGTCACAGAATGGGATGCCCCCAAAAAAGATCCAGTAGAACTATGCCCAGCAAAAGTGTCTTTATCAGGCTGATTTCAAATATAATAAGAGCAAATGGTTATATGGTCTTAAACAGAGGCTGCTTTAGTCACAGAATGGGATGCCCTGGCAGGGACAAGTAGTGCTATGCCCAGCAAAAGTGTCTTTATCAGGCCTAATTTCAAATATAATAAGAGCAAATGCTTATATGGTCTTAAACAGAGGCTGCTTTAGTCACAGAATGGGATGCCCTGGCAGGGACAAGTAGTGCTATGCCCAGCAAAAGTGTCTTTATCAGGCTAATTTCAAATATAATAAGAGCAAATGCTTATATGGTCTTAAACAGAGGCTGCTTTAGTCACAGAATGGGATGCCCTGGCAGGGACAAGTAGTGCTATGCCCAGCAAAAGTGTCTTTATCAGGCTAATTTCAAATATAATAAGAGCAAATGCTTATATGGTCTTAAACAGAGGCTGCTTTAGTCACAGAATGGGATGCCCTGGCAGGGACAAGTAGTGCTATGCCCAGCAAAAGTGTCTTTATCAGGCTAATTTCAAATATAATAAGAGCAAATGCTTATATGGTCTTAAACAGAGGCTGCTTTAGTCACAGAATGGGATGCCCTGGCAGGGACAAGTAGTGCTATGCCCAGCAAAAGTGTCTTTATGAGGCCTAATTTCAAATATAATAAGAGCAAATGCTTATATGGTCTTAAACAGAGGCTGCTTTAGTCACAGAATGGGATGCCCTGGCAGGGACAAGTAGTGCTATGCCCAGCAAAAGTGTCTTTATCAGGCTAATTTCAAATATAATAAGAGCAAATGCTTATATGGTCTTAAACAGAGGCTGCTTTAGTCACAGAATGGGATGCCCCCAAAAAAGATCCAGTAGTACTATGCCCAGCAAAAGTGTCTTTATCAGGCTAATTTCAAATATAATAAGAGCAAATGCTTATATGGTCTTAAACAGAGGCTGCTTTAATCACAGAATGGGATGCCCTGGCAGGGACAAGTAGTGCTATGCCCAGCAAAAGTGTCTTTATCAGGCCTAATTTCAAATATAATAAGAGCAAATGCTTATATGGTCTTAAACAGAGGCTGCGTTAGTCACAGAATGGGATGCCCCCAAAAAAGATCCAGTAGTACTATGCCCAGCAAAAGTGTCTTTATCAGGCTAATTTCAAATATAATAAGAGCAAATGGTTATATGGTCTTAAACAGAGGCTGCTTTAGTCACAGAATGGGATGCCCTGGCAGGCACAAGTAGTGCTATGCCCAGCAAAAGTGTCTTTATCAGGCCGAATTTCAAATATAATAAGAGCAAATGCTTATATGGTCTTAAACAGAGGCTGCTTTAGTCACAGAATGGGATGCCCTGGCAGGGACAAGTAGTGCTATGCCCAGCAAAAGTGTCTTTATCAGGCTAATTTCAAATATAATAAGAGAAAATGCTTATATGGTCTTAAACAGAGGCTGCTTTAGTCACAGAATGGGATGCCCTGGCAGGGACAAGTAGTGCTATGCCCAGCAAAAGTGTCTTTATCAGGCTAATTTCAAATATAATAAGAGCAAATGCTTATATGGTCTTAAACAGAGGCTGCTTTAGTCACAGAATGGGATGCCCTGGCAGGGACAAGTAGTGCTATGCCCAGCAAAAGTGTCTTCATCAGGCTAATTTCAAATATAATAAGAGCAAATGCTTATATGGTCTTAAACAGAGGCTGCTTTAGTCACAGAATGGGATGCCCTGGCAGGGACAAGTAGTGCTATGCCCAGCAAAAGTGTCTTTATCAGGCCTAATTTCAAATATAATAAGAGCAAATGCTTATATGGTCTTAAACAGAGGCTGCTTTAGTCACAGAATGGGATGCCCTGGCAGGGACAAGTAGTGCTATGCCCAGCAAAAGTGTCTTTATCAGGCTAATTTCAAATATAATAAGAGCAAATGCTTATATGGTCTTAAACAGAGGTTGCTTTAGTCACAGAATGGGATGCCCCCAAAAAAGATCCAGTAGTACTATGCCCAGCAAAAGTGTCTTTATCAGGCTAATTTCAAATATAATAAGAGCAAATGGTTATATGGTCTTAAACAGAGGCTGCTTTAGTCACAGAATGGGATGCCCTGGCAGGGACAAGTAGTGCTATGCCCAGCAAAAGTGTCTTTATCAGGCTAATTTCAAATATAATAAGAGCAAATGGTTATATGGTCTTAAACAGAGGCTGCTTTAGTCACAGAATGGGATGCCCCCAAAAAAGATCCAGTAGTACTATGCCCAGCAAAAGTGTCTTTATCAGGCTAATTTCAAATATAATAAGAGCAAATGGTTATATGGTCTTAAACAGAGGCTGCTTTAGTCACAGAATGGGATGCCCTGGCAGGGACAAGTAGTGCTATGCCCAGCAAAAGTGTCTTTATCAGGCCTAATTTCAAATATAATAAGAGCAAATGCTTATATGGTCTTAAACAGAGGCTGCTTTAGTCACAGAATGGGATGCCCTGGCAGGCACAAGTAGTGCTATGCCCAGCAAAAGTGTCTTTATCAGGCTAATTTCAAATATAATAAGAGCAAATGCTTATATGGTCTTAAACAGAGGCTGCTTTAGTCACAGAATGGGATGCCCCCAAAAAAGATCCAGTAGTACTATGCCCAGCAAAAGTGTCTTTATCAGGCTAATTTCAAATATAATAAGAGCAAATGCTTATATGGTCTTAAACAGAGGCTGCTTTAGTCACAGAATGGGATGCCCCCAAAAAAGATCCAGTAGTACTATGCCCAGCAAAAGTGTCTTTATCAGGCTAATTTCAAATATAATAAGAGCAAATGCTTATATGGTCTTAAACAGAGGCTGCTTTAGTCACAGAATGGGATGCCCTGGCAGGGACAAGTAGTGCTATGCCCAGCAAAAGTGTCTTTATCAGGCCTAATTTCAAATATAATAAGAGCAAATGCTTATATGGTCTTAAACAGAGGCTGCTTTAGTCACAGAATGGGATGCCCCCAAAAAAGATCCAGTAGTACTATGCCCAGCAAAAGTGTCTTTATCAGGCTAATTTCAAATATAATAAGAGCAAATGGTTATATGGTCTTAAACAGAGGCTGCTTTAGTCACAGAATGGGATGCCCTGGCAGGGACAAGTAGTGCTATGCCCAGCAAAAGTGTCTTTATCAGGCCTAATTTCAAATATAATAAGAGCAAATGCTTATATGGTCTTAAACAGAGGCTGCTTTAGTCACAGAATGGGATGCCCTGGCAGGGACAAGTAGTGCTATGCCCAGCAAAAGTGTCTTTATCAGGCTAATTTCAAATATAATAAGAGCAAATGCTTATATGGTCTTAAACAGAGGCTGCTTTAGTCACAGAATGGGATGCCCTGGCAGGGACAAGTAGTGCTATGCCCAGCAAAAGTGTCTTTATCAGGCTAATTTCAAATATAATAAGAGCAAATGCTTATATGGTCTTAAACAGAGGCTGCTTTAGTCACAGAATGGGATGCCCTGGCAGGGACAAGTAGTGATATGCCCAGCAAAAGTGTCTTTATCAGGCTAATTTCAAATATAATAAGAGCAAATGCTTATATGGTCTTAAAAAGAGGCTGCTTTAGTCACAGAATGGGATGCCCTGGCAGGGACAAGTAGTGCTATGCCCAGCAAAAGTGTCTTTATCAGGCTAATTTCAAATATAATAAGAGCAAATGGTTATATGGTCTTAAACAGAGGCTGCTTTAGTCACAGAATGGGATGCCCTGGCAGGGACAAGTAGTGCTATGCCCAGCAAAAGTGTCTTTATCAGGCCTAATTTCAAATATAATAAGAGCAAATTCTTATATGGTCTTAAACTGAGGCTGCTTTAGTCACAGAATGGGATGCCCCCAAAAAAGATCCAGTAGTACTATGCCCAGCAAAAGTGTCTTTATCAGGCTGATTTCAAATATAATAAGAGCAAATGGTTATATGGTCTTAAACAGAGGCTGCTTTAGTCACAGAATGGGATGCCCTGGCAGGGACAAGTAGTGCTATGCCCAGCAAAAGTGTCTTTATCAGGCCTAATTTCAAATATAATAAGAGCAAATGCTTATATGGTCTTAAACAGAGGCTGCTTTAGTCACAGAATGGGATGCCCTGGCAGGGACAAGTAGTGCTATGCCCAGCAAAAGTGTCTTTATCAGGCTAATTTCAAATATAATAAGAGCAAATGCTTATATGGTCTTAAACAGAGGCTGCTTTAGTCACAGAATGGGATGCCCTGGCAGGGACAAGTAGTGCTATGCCCAGCAAAAGTGTCTTTATCAGGCCTAATTTCAAATATAATAAGAGCAAATGCTTATATGGTCTTAAACAGAGGCTGCTTTAGTCACAGAATGGGATGCCCCCAAAAAAGATCCAGTAGTACTATGCCCAGCAAAAGTGTCTTTCTCAGGCTAATTTCAAATATAATAAGAGCAAATGCTTATATGATCTTAAACAGAGGCTGCTTTAGTCACAGAATGGGATGCCCTGGCAGGGACAAGTAGTGCTATGCCCAGCAAAAGTGTCTTTATCAGGCCAAATTTCAAATATAATAAGAGCAAATGCTTATATGGTCTTAAACAGAGGCTGCTTTAGTCACAGAATGGGATGCCCCCAAAAAAGATCCAGTAGTACTATGCCCAGCAAAAGTGTCTTTATCAGGCTAATTTCAAATATAATAAGAGCAAATGCTTATATGGTCTTAAACAGAGGCTGCTTTAGTCACAGAATGGGATGCCCTGGCAGGGACAAGTAGTGCTATGCCCAGCAAAAGTGTCTTTATCAGGCCTAATTTCAAATATAATAAGAGCAAATGCTTATATGGTCTTAAACAGAGGTTGCTTTAGTCACAGAATGGGATGCCCCCAAAAAAGATCCAGTAGTGCTATGCCCAGCAAAAGTGTCTTTATCAGGCTAATTTCAAATATAATAAGAGCAAATGGTTATATGGTCTTAAACAGAGGCTGCTTTAGTCACAGAATGGGATGCCCCCAAAAAAGATCCAGTAGTACTATGCCCAGCAAAAGTGTCTTTATCAGGCTAATTTCAAATATAATAAGAGCAAATGCTTATATGGTCTTAAACAGAGGCTGCTTTAGTCACAGAATGGGATGCCCCCAAAAAAGATCCAGTAGTACTATGCCCAGCAAAAGTGTCTTTATCAGGCTAATTTCAAATATAATAAGAGCAAATGCTTATATGGTCTTAAACAGAGGCTGCTTTAGTCACAGAATGGGATGCCCCCAAAAAAGATCCAGTAGTACTATGCCCAGCAAAAGTGTCTTTATCAGGCTAATTTCAAATATAATAAGAGCAAATGGTTATATGGTCTTAAACAGAGGCTGCTTTAGTCACAGAATGGGATGCCCTGGCAGGGACAAGTAGTGCTATGCCCAGCAAAAGTGTCTTTATCAGGCCTAATTTCAAATATAATAAGAGCAAATGCTTATATGGTCTTAAACAGAGGCTGCTTTAGTCACAGAATGGGATGCCCCCAAAAAAGATCCAGTAGTACTATGCCCAGCAAAAGTGTCTTTATCAGGCTAATTTCAAATATAATAAGAGCAAATGGTTATATGGTCTTAAACAGAGGCTGCTTTAGTCACAGAATGGGATGCCCTGGCAGGGACAAGTAGTGCTATGCCCAGCAAAAGTGTCTTTATCAGGCCTAATTTCAAATATAATAAGAGCAAATGCTTATATGGTCTTAAACAGAGGCTGCTTTAGTCACAGAATGGGATGCCCTGGCAGGGACAAGTAGTGCTATGCCCAGCAAAAGTGTCTTTATCAGGCTAATTTCAAATATAATAAGAGCAAATGCTTATATGGTCTTAAACAGAGGCTGCTTTAGTCACAGAATGGGATGCCCTGGCAGGGACAAGTAGTGCTATGCCCAGCAAAAGTGTCTTTATCAGGCTAATTTCAAATATAATAAGAGCAAATGCTTATATGGTCTTAAACAGAGGCTGCTTTAGTCACAGAATGGGATGCCCTGGCAGGGACAAGTAGTGCTATGCCCAGCAAAAGTGTCTTTATCAGGCTAATTTCAAATATAATAAGAGCAAATGGTTATATGGTCTTAAACAGAGGCTGCTTTAGTCACAGAATGGGATGCCCTGGCAGGGACAAGTAGTGCTATGCCCAGCAAAAGTGTCTTTATCAGGCCTAATTTCAAATATTATAAGAGCAAATTCTTATATGGTCTTAAACAGAGGCTGCTTTAGTCACAGAATGGGATGCCCCCAAAAAAGATCCAGTAGTACTATGCCCAGCAAAAGTGTCTTTATCAGGCTGATTTCAAATATAATAAGAGCAAATGGTTATATGGTCTTAAACAGAGGCTGCTTTAGTCACAGAATGGGATGCCCTGGCAGGGACAAGTAGTGCTATGCCCAGCAAAAGTGTCTTTATCAGGCCTAATTTCAAATATAATAAGAGCAAATGCTTATATGGTCTTAAACAGAGGCTGCTTTAGTCACAGAATGGGATGCCCTGGCAGGGACAAGTAGTGCTATGCCCAGCAAAAGTGTCTTTATCAGGCTAATTTCAAATATAATAAGAGCAAATGCTTATATGGTCTTAAACAGAGGCTGCTTTAGTCACAGAATGGGATGCCCTGGCAGGGACAAGTAGTGCTATGCCCAGCAAAAGTGTCTTTATCAGGCTAATTTCAAATATAATAAGAGCAAATGCTTATATGGTCTTAAACAGAGGCTGCTTTAGTCACAGAATGGGATGCCCTGGCAGGGACAAGTAGTGCTATGCCCAGCAAAAGTGTCTTTATCAGGCTAATTTCAAATATAATAAGAGCAAATGCTTATATGGTCTTAAACAGAGGCTGCTTTAGTCACAGAATGGGATGCCCTGGCAGGGACAAGTAGTGCTATGCCCAGCAAAAGTGTCTTTATCAGGCCTAATTTCAAATATAATAAGAGCAAATGCTTATATGGTCTTAAACAGAGGCTGCTTTAGTCACAGAATGGGATGCCCTGGCAGGGACAAGTAGTGCTATGCCCAGCAAAAGTGTCTTTATCAGGCTAATTTCAAATATAATAAGAGCAAATGCTTATATGGTCTTAAACAGAGGCTGCTTTAGTCACAGAATGGGATGCCCCCAAAAAAGATCCAGTAGTACTATGCCCAGCAAAAGTGTCTTTATCAGGCTAATTTCAAATATAATAAGAGCAAATGCTTATATGGTCTTAAACAGAGGCTGCTTTAATCACAGAATGGGATGCCCTGGCAGGGACAAGTAGTGCTATGCCCAGCAAAAGTGTCTTTATCAGGCCTAATTTCAAATATAATAAGAGCAAATGCTTATATGGTCTTAAACAGAGGCTGCGTTAGTCACAGAATGGGATGCCCCCAAAAAAGATCCAGTAGTACTATGCCCAGCAAAAGTGTCTTTATCAGGCTAATTTCAAATATAATAAGAGCAACTGGTTATATGGTCTTAAACAGAGGCTGCTTTAGTCACAGAATGGGATGCCCTGGCAGGGACAAGTAGTGCTATGCCCAGCAAAAGTGTCTTTATCAGGCCGAATTTCAAATATAATAAGAGCAAATGCTTATATGGTCTTAAACAGAGGCTGCTTTAGTCACAGAATGGGATGCCCTGGCAGGGACAAGTAGTGCTATGCCCAGCAAAAGTGTCTTTATCAGGCTAATTTCAAATATAATAAGAGCAAATGCTTATATGGTCTTAAACAGAGGCTGCTTTAGTCACAGAATGGGATGCCCTGGCAGGGACAAGTAGTGCTATGCCCAGCAAAAGTGTCTTTATCAGGCTAATTTCAAATATAATAAGAGCAAATGCTTATATGGTCTTAAACAGAGGCTGCTTTAGTCACAGAATGGGATGCCCTGGCAGGGACAAGTAGTGCTATGCCCAGCAAAAGTGTCTTCATCAGGCTAATTTCAAATATAATAAGAGCAAATGCTTATATGGTCTTAAACAGAGGCTGCTTTAGTCACAGAATGGGATGCCCTGGCAGGGACAAGTAGTGCTATGCCCAGCAAAAGTGTCTTTATCAGGCCTAATTTCAAATATAATAAGAGCAAATGCTTATATGGTCTTAAACAGAGGCTGCTTTAGTCACAGAATGGGATGCCCTGGCAGGGACAAGTAGTGCTATGCCCAGCAAAAGTGTCTTTATCAGGCTAATTTCAAATATAATAAGAGCAAATGCTTATATGGTCTTAAACAGAGGCTGCTTTAGTCACAGAATGGGATGCCCCCAAAAAAGATCCAGTAGTACTATGCCCAGCAAAAGTGTCTTTATCAGGCTAATTTCAAATATAATAAGAGCAAATGCTTATATGGTCTTAAACAGAGGCTGCTTTAGTCACAGAATGGGATGCCCTGGCAGGGACAAGTAGTGCTATGCCCAGCAAAAGTGTCTTTATCAGGCCTAATTTCAAATATAATAAGAGCAAATGCTTATATGGTCTTAAACAGAGGCTGCTTTAGTCACAGAATGGGATGCCCCCAAAAAAGATCCGGTAGTACTATGCCCAGCAAAAGTGTCTTTATCAGGCTAATTTCAAATATAATAAGAGCAAATGCTTATATGGTCTTAAACAGAGGCTGCTTTAGTCACAGAATGGGATGCCCTGGCAGGGACAAGTAGTGCTATGCCCAGCAAAAGTGTCTTTATCAGGCCTAATTTCAAATATAATAAGAGCAAATGCTTATATGGTCTTAAACAGAGGTTGCTTTAGTCACAGAATGGGATGCCCCCAAAAAAGATCCAGTAGTACTATGCCCAGCAAAAGTGTCTTTATCAGGCTAATTTCAAATATAATAAGAGCAAATGGTTATATGGTCTTAAACAGAGGCTGCTTTAGTCACAGAATGGGATGCCCTGGCAGGGACAAGTAGTGCTATGCCCAGCAAAAGTGTCTTTATCAGGCTAATTTCAAATATAATAAGAGCAAATGGTTATATGGTCTTAAACAGAGGCTGCTTTAGTCACAGAATGGGATGCCCCCAAAAAAGATCCAGTAGTACTATGCCCAGCAAAAGTGTCTTTATCAGGCTAATTTCAAATATAATAAGAGCAAATGGTTATATGGTCTTAAATAGAGGCTGCTTTAGTCACAGAATGGGATGCCCTGGCAGGGACAAGTAGTGCTATGCCCAGCAAAAGTGTCTTTATCAGGCCTAATTTCAAATATAATAAGAGCAAATGCTTATATGGTCTTAAACAGAGGCTGCTTTAGTCACAGAATGGGATGCCCTGGCAGGCACAAGTAGTGCTATGCCCAGCAAAAGTGTCTTTATCAGGCTAATTTCAAATATAATAAGAGCAAATGCTTATATGGTCTTAAACAGAGGCTGCTTTAGTCACAGAATGGGATGCCCCCAAAAAAGATCCTGTAGTACTATGCCCAGCAAAAGTGTCTTTATCAGGCTAATTTCAAATATAATAAGAGCAAATGCTTATATGGTCTTAAACAGAGGCTGCTTTAGTCACAGAATGGGATGCCCCCAAAAAAGATCCAGTAGTACTATGCCCAGCAAAAGTGTCTTTATCAGGCTAATTTCAAATATAATAAGAGCAAATGCTTATATGGTCTTAAACAGAGGCTGCTTTAATCACAGAATGGGATGCCCTGGCAGGGACAAGTAGTGCTATGCCCAGCAAAAGTGTCTTTATCAGGCCTAATTTCAAATATAATAAGAGCAAATGCTTATATGGTCTTAAACAGAGGCTGCGTTAGTCACAGAATGGGATGCCCCCAAAAAAGATCCAGTAGTACTATGCCCAGCAAAAGTGTCTTTATCAGGCTAATTTCAAATATAATAAGAGCAAATGGTTATATGGTCTTAAACAGAGGCTGCTTTAGTCACAGAATGGGATGCCCTGGCAGGGACAAGTAGTGCTATGCCCAGCAAAAGTGTCTTTATCAGGCCAAATTTCAAATATAATAAGAGCAAATGCTTATATGGTCTTAAACAGAGGCTGCTTTAGTCACAGAATGGGATGCCCTGGCAGGGACAAGTAGTGCTATGCCCAGCAAAAGTGTCTTTATCAGGCTAATTTCAAATATAATAAGAGCAAATGCTTATATGGTCTTAAACAGAGGCTGCTTTAGTCACAGAATGGGATGCCCTGGCAGGGACAAGTAGTGCTATGCCCAGCAAAAGTGTCTTTATCAGGCTAATTTCAAATATAATAAGAGCAAATGCTTATATGGTCTTAAACAGAGGCTGCTTTAGTCACAGAATGGGATGCCCTGGCAGGGACAAGTAGTGCTATGCCCAGCAAAAGTGTCTTCATCAGGCTAATTTCAAATATAATAAGAGCAAATGCTTATATGGTCTTAAACAGAGGCTGCTTTAGTCACAGAATGGGATGCCCTGGCAGGGACAAGTAGTGCTATGCCCAGCAAAAGTGTCTTTATCAGGCCTAATTTCAAATATAATAAGAGCAAATGCTTATATGGTCTTAAACAGAGGCTGCTTTAGTCACAGAATGGGATGCCCTGGCAGGGACAAGTAGTGCTATGCCCAGCAAAAGTGTCTTTATCAGGCTAATTTCAAATATAATAAGAGCAAATGCTTATATGGTCTTAAACAGAGGCTGCTTTAGTCACAGAATGGGATGCCCCCAAAAAAGGTCCAGTAGTACTATGCCCAGCAAAAGTGTCTTTATTAGGCTAATTTCAAATATAATAAGAGCAAATGCTTATATGGTCTTAAACAGAGGCTGCTTTAGTCACAGAATGGGATGCCCTGGCAGGGACAAGTAGTGCTATGCCCAGCAAAAGTGTCTTTATCAGGCCTAATTTCAAATATAATAAGAGCAAATGCTTATATGGTCTTAAACAGAGGCTGCTTTAGTCACAGAATGGGATGCCCCCAAAAAAGATCCAGTAGTACTATGCCCAGCAAAAGTGTCTTTATCAGGCTAATTTCAAATATAATAAGAGCAAATGCTTATATGGTCTTAAACAGAGGCTGCTTTAGTCACAGAATGGGATGCCTCACAGCAGACTTAAGATCAGTTCAGTATATATGCACAGTTAGTTAGTATAAGCAGCCTGAAAACGCTAACAAAGCCTGTCAGGCTGGATGAAAAAAAAAAAAAAAAACTGACAGCCTCCGATTTTCCATTCTTTTCCCTGTTTTCCGCTGACTTTCTGTCTGTCTCCTGTCTGTCTCCTGCCTGTCTCCAGCCTGTCCCTGTCTGTCCCTGCCTGTCTAACTGTCTAACTGTCTCTCCCTCAGCTACACAGCGTTCTGTCTCTCACGAATGCAATAGAGAAATGAGGCAGGAAAGCAAGATGGCCGGCCTTAAATACCGCTGTGACGTCACCGGGCTTGCTGGCTGCTGATAGGCTGCATGTGACTGTCCCAGCATACACTGCCCCAGCTTACATGTCTGGACATGTCCCGTCCGCCATCTTAGAATGCCTGTAATGTAAATGAATGGATGTTAAAGGAAAACTTCGAGCGATCGAATCGCGGGGAAATTCGGATTCGATCCGAATCGAATTTTTCCTGAAATTCGGATCGAATCCGGGTTCGTCCGGATCGATTCGCTCATCCCTAATGTTGACATTTATGTCACATGACAGCAAGAACAGGTGATGTATAATAGGCTCGATTCATAGACACATTCGTCTGGACTTTCGTAGCTGTCTGTGTATGTTTTTGTGTGTGTTTGTAATTTTTTTTGTTTTTTTCGTTCCATTTTCCATTCGTACGAATGTTTGGGCTAATGCGTATATGCGCTTTCGAAGAACGAAAGCAAATCGGATCATTTGCGTTAGTTCGGATCATTTTCCCATCAAAATATGATATTTTGCGTTCGTTCAGATAACTTACGTTATTGGTATGGGCATGCGTCTCATTCAGAGAGCTGATTGCCGAGGGACAACCGCCCTATAAAACCGTTTCATTTGCGATCCCCTTATGGGACCATTTTGACCTCGGATACCCTTGCTGTTTTGTGCCTTTGTGGAGGAATATCACCAACTCCAGCTAATGGGCATAGAATGTATCAGCAGGGCCGAGGCCAGATTGCACCGGCGACACATGCATATCGATGGCATGCATGACGTCGAGCTGTTCGAGCTGACCAGACTTAATCGCGCTTCCCTCCATAAGTTGTATAGTGAGCTGCGGCCATGGTTAGCCCGCACCACAAGGAAGGGGCAAGTAATTTCAGGTATGACCAAGATGCTTGGCTGCCTGCAATTTTTGGCGAACGGCTTGTTCCAGAGGCTGGGTGCCCTCTCCGTGGGGATGTCCCAGCCTACGCTGAGCCACGTGCTATCCAAGTTTTTGGATGGCATGGCTACCATTAGAAATATATTTCTTTTCCAGACGACATGGTAGCCTGGAACGCGCTTAAGCTGGCATTTTATAATATCACCGACATGCCCAACGTCATGGGTGCCATTGATTTCACCCACGTTGCATTGGTCCCTCTGGCAGCCGACGAGTACATCTATAGGTAAGTTCAATCGGTCATTTGTTTATATAGTTTACATAAATTCTATTTTAACTATCTATTAATCCCTCCTTGTAAATTGTCCCTGTGAAATAGCTTACACTGTATATCTGTTAATCCCTCCTTGTAAATTGTTCCTGTGAAAAAGCTTACACTGTATATGTATTAATCCCTCCTTGTAAATTGTTCATGTGATACATTTGCCCGTCTTTAGCTTCATCAATGTTTTTCATGTCGGCCAAAGCCAAACATTTTCATGTGGACCTTAGTCATTTTTAGTCATTTTCAAGGTAATCTTTAGTTGATCCAACATACATATCCCTTTTTGGGCTAAAAAATACTTAGGTACTTAGTGTTATTTGTATTTCCCAACATGTTTTTGGAGGGTGTTAGGAGTTAGTGTTTGAGTAGTTTACCTTGCCTTGCTAATTTTTCTTGTTTTTCTTTTTTCCCAGGAACCGCAAAATGGGCCACTCACTGAATGTCCAAGCAGTGGTGGCCCGGGATATGCGGTTCCTTAGTGTCCTCGCCGGGTTTCCAGGCTCATCCCATGACGCGTACATATTGCGACGATCTGGATTGCACCGTCGGTTTGAGTCTGGAGAATTCTCCGGTGGATGGCTCCTTGGTAAGTGGACGCAAATAACATAATTCACTTTTCAATGTATGCCTAGAAATATAGTTGATGACCCATGTCTAAACCTATAGCTGTTTTTACCCCTTGATGACATGTTAAACCGGACCTTAACCATGATCTTTAGCAAAGCACAAACCCTTACAAAATTATTTCAAACCATTTATAAATAATATATTTCTACTTTCTAGTAAATTACTTATTATTCTTCCCCACACTCGGCTGCAAATCTGTTCTTGACTTTATGGTAGGGTATGCGCCATCTTTGCTCAGAAGCATGACACTTACTGAGTAGAGGAGAGCGGGATAAAGTGCAGGGGGCGGGTTAGAGCTGTGCTTGGCTCAGACAAAGCAGATCTGGGGTCCTGGAAAGGTAAGACATCTAAGAATGCTGAGCAGCACAGTCCTAACCCAATTCCTGTTTGCAGTTTGCCTGATTTGCCCTCATCCGACATCTTGGATGTTTAAAGGCTCAGAACATGCAGTAGATGGTGTTAGGCTCTTTTTTGAGGTGAGCAATCTGTATGTACAGGGTGTTGCAAAAATATAAGATAGTCAGGGGGAACGACCGCTTGTCCCAAAATTTTTTTGTTGGATGGGGTAATTAAAGTAAGTATTTTCTAATTCTTTCACGGGATTCCGGCTATCTGCTTCTTCCCTGGCTGATGACGCCCGTCCTTCGGCCACAGAATGCAGCCCAGGACGCCTACAATCGGGCCCACCGAAAAACCCGGGCCATTGTGGAGAGCGCCTTTGGTATAATACTGGCCTGCTGTGTGCTACACAACTTAATAATAACTTAATAACTTAATAACAACTGCCATAATGCAGCGTGTCCCCCGGTATGTGGATCTTCCCCCCTCTCCACCCAGACAGGAGCCTGATGCGAATTACCGTGGCACACCTAGTGCCTCTGGGCAAGCTGTGAGGGCAAATTTGATTCGGACCCATTTTGCCTAATTTTGTTTTCCTGTTTTTGTTTGTTGTATGTATTTGTTGTTTTTTACTCTCATTTGCCTTTGTGAAGGCTTGGTTATTTTATTATTTAGAAATAGTAATGAATGAATTACTAACATTTTCAAACTTGATCTGAGCCTCATTCATTATTTTCTCACGTTTGATTCAAAAAACCTTCAATAATCTCAAAATAACCCAAACATTAATGCATCAACTTAGTCCACAACAGCTAAAGTCACATTCAATATATTTAATATAAATATGTCAATTATTAGTTGAAGGGCACACAGACTTCATGTATATACATAGTACAACAGAAATATACATTGGTGCAGAATCATGGCACTAGCAATTGGCCACATCCAGGAGTTTTTAAGTAATGCACTCCAGGCCGAAGTTTCAAGAACAAATAAAAGAAACAGACATAGGGAGCAAGCATTTGCAGGTCAATATTTGTGCAGTAATACATAGGGCCACATACACACCCTCTCCTGCTTGGCCACATTTGCCACAGGCACAGGTGGAAAGCAGCCATACCTATGCCACATCAACGCCTGTAAGTCAGTGGCCCACCCAAACAATAACCCCCAGTCCAAATCCAAGTCCAGTCCAATCTTTGCCAGGGTTCAAGGTCGTAGTTTGCCAGCCCAGAATGTCCCCCAATCATGCCTACAAACAGGATGAGCCAGACACAATTTCATTAGGCCAAAGCCTGCAGCGTGACAGCTTGAGTGGTAGGTTCAGTGAGGATTGAGCTCAGGCATTGGCTAGTGGGGTATCTCAGCACTCTAATGAGCTATATGGGCGAAAATCCAAATCAGACAAGCAAAGCCATAAAAAAAGGCAATCTTGGTAGCGCTCAACAGACAGGTCAATACAGTAGTGATGTAGAGGAAAGATGTGGAGCAGATACAGGGCAAAATCTGTTAAAATGGGTGTTGTCCATAAACCCTGGTGGTGGGCCTTGGGGATGGCCCATCACCTGGGCATGTGTGGCATTAAGAATCTGCCACTGTTCCAACATGAGTCTATTGCTATTTCAAACTTCCTCGAGGATGCCTGTCAAAGTATTAGTTAAGGTGGCCATGTGGCTGTTGCTCGTCCTAAATTCTGTCAGCATGGAGGTGAATGTATTATTTAATGTATCTAATTGTGCAGAAAACTGCTCTGTGGTTCTTTGAGTCACCTGGCGAAATAAACGCCTCTCATGGTGCCACGCTGACTCCAGGATCGGCACGCGCCTCCCCTGGGAAACTGGGCGACGTTGCCGACTACGCCTCCCAATTCCCCGGTTTTGAGCACCTGCAGATGCTGGCCCTCTAGGGCGAGCAAAAGTCGCAGATGTGCTCCGCAAATCCTCTGCAGCAGACCTACCACTGCGGACTGTAGGTTCAGTCTCTGCATGCTGCACACAATGGGCTGGCAGCATGCATCCAGCTTCAGTCTGCTGCAGAGGATTTGATGCAGTAGCATGTTGGGACCGTGGCAGATTCTGTTCCAGGGGGGTCAATTGTGAAGGTCCCATTAAGGTGCCATCCTCCTCCATCTCCTGGATTTCCTCCATCAGTGTATGGGTCTGTTGGGATATGTGCAAAAAAAGGTTCAGTTTGGTCCCTAAATATATTAGTTAGGCTAATTAGTCATGTTCATTCACATGCATCAGCAGATTCAGCAAAATACACTTATCCTTATATATCTGCTCCTGGCTCCTAGGCAGCACGGAAGTTGGCGGTGTGGTCAAACTGGATGAGGCTTCCACACTTGCTGAGGGTTGATGCTGGGCTGTATTGTAAATAAAAAGGCACGTAAACACCCAAATATCTATTGATGATCTGTGTAACTACATACGCTTCACTAAAACACGTGGGCAAGCAGGAATGTCAACTCCCACAATGGTCCAAGGTGACCTTCACTATGAATGTCATTATCTGTTATATGTATGACTGACCCTGTACATGCACATTGCTCACCTTAAATAATACAAACATGCATGTACTGCATGTTATGAGGCTTCATACATCCCTAAAGGGCCATTAGGGACCCACACCCAGCTTGCAAATAGCATTTGGCTTAAGAGTATGCTGGTGGGCATTCTTCCTATGTAGACCTTTCCCTGACCCCTGATCAAGTATTTGAGACCAAAGCACAGCTAAAACGCAAGTGTCCTAAAGACAAAGACGGAAGTGTTGGGTATGATTGAGTAAAATCACATAACAGGCAGTGCTTTGCTAATATTAAGACTTTAATAGTGACCATAAATACTGTCCAAGGTCATGTATGGGCTGGCAAATTTGAAAATGAACATTCCACAGACATTACACACCCTGCTAAAACTGTAACCTCCCCTACAAGGCACTCCCTAGGGGCATGTGTTCATATATGCCTGTGAGCCTCATTTACACCTTTAAAACATTTCACATACACACTAACATTACTAACCTGCAGGAATAGTAGGGATGTCCGTGTCCCGTCGCCCCGAGTGGCCCTCTAATGCCACAGGATGTATCAGCCCCAGCTCCATCTCCTCAGCTCGGGTAAACTGTAATTTTGTGGGGAAGCCTCCGCCAATTTGTAAGCTGAAAAATATAGGTTTGCAAATTTAGGAAATTGTTGACAATACAAGAAGCAGACAAATGCACAACTCAAATATGTACCTGTAATTGCGCTGTTTATTTTCTTTCTTCCGTGCTGCATACTTCAGGTCAGAAATTTTGCGTTGAATCTGCTCCACATCTTTAAGCTCCTCCCCCGCTGCATTGACCTGTCTGGTGAGCTCCTCCAAGAGTTCCGTTTTTCGCAATTTGCTTGTTGATTTGGATTTTCGCCCATATAGCTCATCATAATGTAAGGTCAGCCCACTTGCCAATGCCCCGAGTTTGGGCCTCACCAAACCTGCCACTCAACTGTCCTCAGCGCAATGTCCGGTCTATTGCTTGATGTTCTGGCTCATCTCTGGATGTAGGCAATTCGGGGAACATTCTGGGCTGGCTCTGTTGTGTAGAAATGTTGGACAGGTGGCTGGATAAAGAATGTACTGGACTTGGAAATGGACTTGGGGTCCTTACCTGGGTGGCCACTGAACTTGCAGGCGTCGATGTGGCATATGGATAGTTGTTTGCCACCTGTGCCGGTGGAAAATGTGGCCGAGGAGGAGAGGGTGTGCTTGAGGGTGTTGTGCTTCTGGCCCTGTGCCTCTTTGTGCCCTTGCCACTTGTGGTTCCATGTCCCTGGGAGGTACTTGCACATGGCTCTGTAGATGCTGAGCTTGGGGGGCTGCGGCTTCTGGGCCTGTGGCTTTTGCTCCTTCCATGGGCGGTTTTCCCATATGGCTCTGGAGATGCTGAGCTTGGGAGGCTGGGGCTTCTGGGCCTGTGGCTTTTGCTCTTTCCATGGGTGCGTTTCCCATGTGGCTCTGTAGATGCTGAGCTTGGGGGGCTGGGGCTTCTGGGCCTGTGGCTTTTGCTCTTTCCATGGGCGTGTTTCCCATGTGGCTCTGTAGATGCTGAGCTTGGGGGGCTGGGGCTTCTGGGCCTGTGGCTTTTGCTCTTTCCATGGGCGTGTTTCCCACGTGGCTCTGGAGATGCTGAGCTTGGGGGGCTGGGGCTTCTGGGCCCGTGGCTTTTACTGGCCTTGCCAGTGGAGCATTCTTTCAGAACGGATGTGGTAGGCCAGGGAGGAGGAAATGGTGTTTTTTGGTGGCTGGGGCTTCTCACCCTCTTAGTGGCCTTTTTTGCGGGCGTACCTGCCTGCTTGGTTTGGGTCTTCTTCTTCGCCGCTGCCTCCTTTGCTTTTCCGGTTGTTTTTGGCTTAGCAGACTTGGTTGGTATTGTCGCCTTGGCCTGGCCACTCTGGCTGCGCATTTTCCGCACCTTCGCCCTTGGAATTTGGGACCGAGTGGTCGGCCGTGAAGAAGCCTCCTCAGGCCGCTGTGTCATTTTGCTGCTGGCCTCATTGCCTGGTTTGGCCTTAGAGATGGCTTTTTTAGCTACACCTGGGTACTGTACCTTTGTTTATTTGTATCCAAGCGCATAAATCCCCCTTATGTTTATACCCTCAAGAACGGTGCAAGTGGAAAAGGAATGGACACGCCCCCTCCTGCCTCATGTCCTCCTAACTAATGAATTTGCAGTTGGGCACACACACACAGAGCAGGATTATTATTTATTGTAAGTGGCAGACTGAGGTCAAAAAGTAGCCCTGGATTTTACCAGTCCCTGGCCGGCACGAGACACCCCTGCTGAGTTCCCCACCTCAACCATGATGCTGGGGCTCTAGCATTAGGGGGCTGGGGTTCCTTGGCTTGTCAGTACATTGGAGATGGGTACAAGGGGCTGAAAGAGAGAGAATAAGGAGGGCAGGGATTTAATATGTGTGTTAAAGTGGACCAACACCCAGGATTTTGACTATCCTGGGTTTTGGTCCACTTCCCCGGGGCAGCCCGATCGGTGGTGCCCCGCTATGTGAAACCCCCCAGATCGCCCGATTCTACTCACCTCACCCCGCTCCTACAGCGCTCTTCCAATCAGCGCACTCGGAGCCGCAGAGGTATGCGCATCAAAGCTGCATCTAACCTCAGCAGCTCCGAGCACGCTGGTGGCGTGGCTGCATCTCGCACTTCCCTCTAACAGGGAGCGCTTCCGCGCCGGCCATTTACAAATGGGTGGCGTGGGCAAGCGCCCTGCTAGAGAGAAGCGAGAGATGCGGCCCGCGCATGTGGAGTTGGACCGGGAGTCAGGTAAGGTTTGCTCGCATCCTGGGGGGTTTCACACAGCGGGGCATCCAATCTATAAGATTCCCGGGCCGATCGGGCTGGGTGTTGGTCCACTTTAAAAGAAGCGGCACAAATGGCCCCAAAGCAGGACAGTCCACCGGGCATTGTCCCGAGTCTCCCTATGGCCAGCCCGCCCCTGTTTGTGGTTAATTCTGCACTAGACTTTCACTTTCATTGGTCATTATTTTCAGGAGATATATTAAAGTCCTGTCACTTATATTCCCTCTTCCCTGCCATCCACTCATGGCTCTGAGGCAGGACAGGGTTCCTAAAAAAAAAATCTCCTACCTTCCCAAGAATCGAGCGGCGTCCCTCTGTGATTTCGGCCCTGGGCACAACCAACGCTACACAGAGCAACATACCACGCACTGTGGGCACACTTGGCCACCCTTTTACTTAAATGGAGGTTAAGAGTGTGCATAGAACTGGGGATGCCCCTCTGTGTAGCTACTGTCTCTAGCCGTGCACCAAGAGGATTTGTTTTTTGTTACCCCCCATGTCGTGCCTCATGTCAGGGGAAGGTGACAGGGCTGGGTAATAAACACATGACTGGACTTCTGCTTTAAGAAAAGTTTAATGAATCAAGGTCCTACAGTGACATCTGCAGGTCAGCTCTATAAACGCTCACATTGTTTTTAATAATCTTTGATTTGGTCACTGTTCACTCGAGTGGTAGTGGTCGGTGGGGCTTTCTGTTTACAGAATAGGTATGTCTTCCAAGGTTTCAAGGAAGGTAAAGTTAGATTCTTAAAAGATTTATTATATTGAAATTGGGAAAATAATTTTAAATCAAAAGCTGAGTAGTCAGGTGATAATATGCAGTATTTTTGGATTAAACATTCTGACATTAAAACAAGGACTGACGGGTGTCTTTCAGTGTTAGGAAGACTACAAAGCCTATGTTCTTTCCCCGTCAGATGTTCCCCCTTTTTTCCTTCTCTAACTCACGTCCGTAGAATATTCATTTTTACGTTTCTTTATAAAGCCTGTAAACATGCTGAACACAAGAATATGACAATATTATTATATACATACCTTCCAACTTAAAGGAGCAGTATCACGAATTTTTCTTGGTGACTTATATTTAAATGGTACTTTGAATGTAGGTACCGTGTTTCCCCGAAAATAAGACCTACTCCGAAAATAAGGCCTACTGTGCTTTTAGCATGAAGGCTAAATATACGACCTCACCCGAAAATAAGACCTCCCCCGAAAATAAGACCTCCCCCGAAAATAAGACCTCCCCCCGCAGCAAGAGTCCTCCGGCTCTCTCTGATGACGAGTGACGCCCCTGACGTTGCGCATAGGGGGACGTCACTGGGGGACGTCACTCGTCATCAAAGTGGCCGCCACCAAAGTGAAAGCTGCTGTCTGCTGCTCGTTCTCTGACAGTAAGTTAGTGAGTAGTGGCAGCAGATTGTGAAGAAGAAAAAAAAAAAGAATTTCTATGGGGGAAATGCCAGGTGAAGTGAGGGGAAGGGGGGATGGAAACTAGAGAATTCCCTGGATTCGCTAGACTCTACCCCCACCTCCCCCACCTTCACCCACTGATGATGAGGAGGGGGGGTTGTATGTTTTGGATTCCCCACATATGCCACTACCGGTAGTACAGGAGAAGGGGGGTAAATTGGGACAGGAGGATCGGGGGGGGGGGGGAGGAATTTTGACAGGAGTCACATTTTGTCTGGTTATGCTGGTTTGTGATGGCAACTACTACTGTTTAACAGTTAATAAATTTCCTTTTTTTGTGAATGCATGTGAATTCTTCTTCATGGAAAAATGTAAGACATCCCCTGAAAATAAGACCTAGCGCATCTTTGGGAGCAAAAATTAATATAAGACACTGTCTTATTTTCGGGGAAACAGGGTAAGTGTTATTACAAGTTTAGAAAAAAATTACTTTGTGCCCTGGTGAAGTGGGCTATCCACGGAACGCGTCGGCGGGCCGCTGCATAGGGGGGCTTGGAGGGGAGACAGCATTAATACGGTAATGTGACTTTTTTCATTGAATTACATTTTTCCTGACTGGATATGGTTAATGTGTGACCTGTTTTTTATAGTTGGCTGGGGTAGATATCCTCCAGTGAGCTTAACTTTATGAATCCATACTTACTGTTTGGGTGCATGAACTTTATTCATTATGTACAGATAATATATGCATGTTAGGGCACGGGCCTGTAGACATGGCTAGAATTGGATAGTGTGATATTCTTATCGTCAGGAATTTCAATCATTGCTGTACATTGAATAATTATTTCTAACGTTTCTTTATACTTCCCTCCCCTCCACCCCCCTGTGTTTGTATTTTGTGTATATGTTTTTTAATATGTCATAATTGTTGTGCTTTTTCGTGTATCAACTCCTTGAGGAGTCCTTTTATTAACTAGTTCAATTTGTAAATAAACTTTTTCTAGTATTTGATATTGTGGTGTCATATATTGTTTTGTGGGTTGAGTGCAGACCGACTGGGGACCTGTGTGGGGCTTCCAGAATCCCCCTTACAGCAATTTTGTCTCGGTTTGGATGGGCACAGTGCGGTCTTGCACCCCCATGATGTAATTATACTTAGCTGTGCGTATCCAGCTCATTTTGGGTATTAGAAAAAAATGATGTCTGTGTTGTGCAGCTGGAGACTAATAGCTCATGTTTATGTCTGCTGAGTGTCGGGGCCCGACACTCTGGCCTGTTCCACGCTGAGGAGAGGGGGAAACAATGTAACAAAGTAATCAGCTGTTCAGTGCTGGCAGCCGTCCAGCATAAGATAACAACATTGCCTGGCCAGAACTCATATATCTAAAACAGAGAGAAAAGCTCTAGAAGTCATTTAGCTCATTGGTAAATTCAATGTCAGTTTGAACCAGAGAGTCATTGGTTCGAATCTCAGACTCACCAGTTTTTTTTTTGGGGGGGGGGTTATTTTATTTCAGAATTGGATTTTGGGGTTTACATCCTGTTTTTTTTTTTGCTCTAAACATTTTTTATTTTGACAGTTTTCCCTTCATGTTTGCTCTGCTGCAGAATCTTTCAGTTTACCATTTTCTCTTTCATATTCTTACAACACATTTTTCCATATGATTTTTCTTTCAGCATTGTGTGTTTTGAGCAAAGCCCAACCCAGGATTTTCACTATCTGGAGTTTTGTTTTGTGCCCCTAGGGGCATCCCGACTTGGGATGCCCTGATATGTGAAATCCCCAAGGTCGCCTGTGAAAACGTACCTTTACCTGTCCCACAGCGCATGCGTGGGCTCTCATCCAATCAGCGCTGTTTGCACGCAGATGGGGAGCCTGAGCAGTAACCTTCCTGGCCGCCCGGCCTGTCTAAATGACTATCTGCGTGAGCGCGCCAGAAAAATGGGGGGGATCTGTGGTTATCCAGGGGTCAATTCACACAGTGGGGCATCCCGATTTAGAATGCCCAAGGGGGAAGGTCAATGGCCGGGTCTTATAGACTTCAGGGTTGGCCACTCAGGGTTTTGTTCCACTTTAATACCTTTAGATTTTCCTGCACAGTTATTCAAAGAAGAATTTCACTTATTTTCAGTCAGTTTAGTTTATTTTGTATAGATTTTACACATTTGAGTCACCTGGTCTCATAACAAAAGCAGCACCTCACACACACACAGCCGTTACCACTGATTACAGTGTCAGCCTCTGAGGTAAAGTGTTGCTAGGAGACCAGTGGGCTAAATGAAGCAGCTCACTAAATACAACCCAGCAGATCCCCCTATTCAGCAAATGGACTGAGCCATTGTCATTATACATTTTAAAAGAAAGGCAGATATGTTTTCCTTTTTCTATTGCCACATTATTTATACACATGTTAGAAGCTATTGTGTGGCTATTTAATTATTTATCTTTTTTAATGCAAATTTTGCGATACTGCTCCTTTAAGCGACACCACTCACCACTCCAAGGCTGCACCCCATGTCGAAATTCCTGCCAAATAGCAATGGAGGTCAGCAGAGAAAAGCAGAAGGGAGAGAGGGATGGATAGAAGAAATGGATAGGGTGAGCTGGGGGGCACACGGGAGGAAAGGATGTATAGCTAGAGCTAGGAGTATGTGGATAGAGAGTCAGATCAGAACTGAGGGGAGAGGGAAAAATGGATGGGTTAAGCTGGGAGGAGCGGATGGATGGGCAGAACTAAATTGGAAAGGGATGGGTAGGAGGGATGAGCTTGGAGAGAGGGGGGAGGGATGAATGGATGGGAGGAATAGGGAGGAGAGGGGGTAGGGATTTATGGGAGCTGGAAGGGATGGATGGATGAATGGATTGCTAGAGCAAGAAGGAGCAGATAAATGGGCAGGACTATTACGGTGGTCCAAGACTATCAGAGTGTTTTTGGTTTGGTTTAGTTATTAAACTTAGCCCAAACCTTACCACACTAAAAGGGCATCCCTAACATTAACCACTAACCAAAAACTACAGGGCTTACGGCTCAACAACTTGGGTTGAGCTGGGAGGAAAGGGAATGGATGGATGGCCAGAGCTAGAAGGAGCAGATAGATGGGCGGAACTAAATGGGAAAGGGATGGGTAGGAGGGATGGATGGGATGAGCTTGGAGGAGAGGGGGGAGGGATGAATGAATGGGAGTAGCAGGGAGAAGAGGGGGTGGGGATTTATGGGAGGAGCTGGAAGGGAGGGATGGATGGATGAATGGATTACTAGAGCAGATACATGGGCAGGACTATTATGGTGGTCCAAGACTATCAGAGTGTTTTTGGTTTGGTTTAGTTCTATTAAACCTAGCCCAAACCTTACCACACTAAAAGGGCGTCCCTAACTTTAACCACTAACCAAAAACTACAGGGCTTAAGACCCAACAACATATATATAAGGTAAAATGATATTTAACAACAGCTGTAATGACCCCACAACAAACAGGGGCCTTAAAAAAAAAAAGAAAAGGTAGCATAATCTTCCGGAATAATCCCAATCAACAAGAGGCTGGCAGACATGAGAACAATAGTTCCACCGGTTCCTCATGAGGAAGCGGTGTATATAGCGGAACCAAAACTAATTTGTGTGGCACAAGTTTGACATCTGATTCTTGAAAGTAGAGGCACTCTTACCAAAATTAATCCAGGTGGGTGCAGTGGCTAGAGGTGGTGCGCATCCAACAGTGAGGAAGAAGCCAGCGTTCCATAAATCTCTTTCACACAAAATCACATGCTTCACATGGACATTGAACGCCCCTTCATCAGGGAGAGACAGACTTAAGTAAAAAGTACTGATTACATATCCCAAAATCCTTTCAATCCATTAATTTCTATACGTCTCCACCTCCCACAGTAGCTCAGTGGGCAAGTAAGGGTACTCCCACCCTCAATGGTTAAAATTACTTTGTTGATAGGGGTGCCCTTCACCTTCCCAGGGTTACCCAGAAATTCAGAGTCCGCCAGCCATGGTGGAGCAGTGGGAGTAACTGGGGGGGGGGGATCATCTTCATCATTCCCCTCATTGGGATCCCAAGGCGGTGCAAACTTGAAGGCCATGGTAGATTCTGTTTCAATCTTTTTATTGTCATTTTCTTGGTATAAAAGTTAAACAGTATGACGTTCTTTTACAAATAAAGAGAGCACAGAATACAAGTTGTCATTCTTAATACACTTTCACATGCATACATGTCATCATGAGTAAGCCGTTAAGGCACATATAGGGTATTGTGAGACTTCTAGGGAGTAATTGTGCATGAGCATGAGCGCCTTAAAATGAACGCCTAAAAAACTTATGTTCATCCTTACTCAGTTTGACGGACAGGAGGATTATCCCCTCCTGCCTCAAGCTCCCTGCTTTGCCACCCCTCTAGTGCTAGGGGAGGGGGTAAAGGGGGGGGCTAAAGGATCTGGGCAAAGGAGGGCGATGAATAGTTGAGGGGGAGGGGGGGCTGGGAGAAAGGAAAAAGAAAAAAAAAACAAAACCTCTCTCAGCTCTGGAAACGAGTATTCCACCCAAGGGCCCCAAATCTTCATGAATTTCTCATGAGAATCATTCAGAATGCTGGTCAGTTTTTCGTTAATAAAAATGCCATTCGGCCTCTCTTTCACCATCTGGAAAGGGACGTTTCCTTTTTTCCCATGAGCTGGCGATGGCTAATTTTGCTGCCAGCATGACTTGGGACAGTAAGGCATGTTGAAACTTAGTAATGCCATCTGGATTCACATGTAGCAGGGCAACCCAGGGGTCTCGTCGCAGGTTATTGTGCAGAAGAGTATACAATAGGCCAAAGACCCGAGACCAAAACCTCTTGACCTTAGGGCATTCCCACCAAATATGGAGGGCCGTCCCTTCCGAAGGGCAACCTCGGAAGCACATTGCCGGATATCCTGGAACTGCCTTTGCTATGCGCGACGGTACCAGATACCATCTTGTAAGCATCTTATATGCAGCTTCCAGCATGGTAATGTTTATTGAACATTTATTAATCCCTGCCCAGATATCCATCCATTCTTTCTTATCTAGAGTTGAGTTCAAGTCTGTTTCCCACTTGAACATATATCCATGCTTTTGATTGACCGGTAGCGCAGTAAGATAAGTATAAACCATCGAGATGAGGCCTGGTGTCGGTGTCCCCCGAAGGCACGCCCTCTCAAAGGTTGTGTTATCTATCCCCGGGGCTTTGTTCTTCAGTAGGGGTGCTAGCCAGTGGCTGATCTGGATGTACCTGAAGCATTCAGCAGGTGGTGCATTTACCCTAGACACTAGGGTAGGCCAAGCAACTAATTCCTCCCCTTCAATTAAATGGTGGACCTTGCTAATTCCTGCCCGTCTCCACCATGTAAATGCCTCTGAATTCTCCATCCCCGGAGGGAACCAGGGGTTTCTAAATAGTCGCATTGCTGGGAGATGCGGCAAAATCAGCTTCCCCGAGTATTTCACTCCATCCCATACACGGAGGGAATGGTTTAGAATCGGACACATGATGCGGGGCCTATACTGCGGTGGTATCCAGATTAGACTGTCTATAGGGATGGGGTCAAATGCCATGGCTTCCACGGACACCCAAAGAGGGGTTTCCACTTCAAGATGCAAACTATGAAGTTGCGCAATCTGCGCGGCCAAATAGTACCTGTTCACGCATGGCACCCCCAGCCCTCCTTCCCGTCTATGTCTAAACATAGTGGTTTTGGCCACCCTCGGTCTGGTGCTTCCCCAGACAAACCTCATTATGCTATTTTGCAAGCTTTTTATTTGATACGAGGGGACCTGAACAGGGAGTGTCCTAAAGTGACAAAGCATTTTAGGTAATAGGGTCATTTTCACCGCGTTTATCCTTCCTATCCATGAGATTCCCTGTCCCTGCCAGGAATCGAGCATAGTTTTCAGCGATCGAAAGAGGGGGGGGGGATAATTGGCTTGGTATAGAGTGTGATAGTGAGGAGTGACCTTACAGATATGATAGTACCCCTGGGGCCCAATAAAAAGGGAAAGTTGGATTGGAGCAACCTCAGTATCTGGGAAGGGATGTTCAAGTTTAACCCCAAGGATTTCTCCTTGTTAACCTTGAGGCCAGAGATTAGTGAAGTCATCTAGGACAGTGGTTCCCAACCCTGTCCTCAAGGCACACCAACAGGCCAGGTTTTGCAGATCTCCACAAAGATGTACAGGTGGAGTAATTAGTGCAGCTGCAGAGCAATAGAGCTGGCTATTTGGAGACCCAAAAAACATGACATGTTGGTGTGCCTTGAGGACAGGGTTGGGAACCACTGATCTAGGAGGTGGAGGACATTAGGTAGCGAGATGTGGGGTCGCAAGAGGACCAGCATTATATCGTCCGCAAAGAGGCATGCTTTGCGTTGATACCCTGCAAACTCTATCCTGTTATATCCGGGTATGTCCGGATTGCAATTGCTAGCGGCTCCAGGGCCAAGACAAACATTACTGGAGAGAGCGGACACCCTTGTCGCGTTCCTCTGCTGATTGGGAATTTATCAGAAAGGTAACCCCCACACTGGACCTTCGCTGAAGGAGACGAATATATGGACCATATCCATGCTAGAAAGTTGTTCCCAAATCCCCATTTCTGAAGGGCCAGAGTCATATATTCCCACGATAGGGAGTCAAATGCGTTCTGCATGTCTAATGACAAGAGAAGACTATGGATGTCCCTCTGCTGGGCTAACCTGATCAGGTGGGCCACTCTTCGGATATTATTTGATGCTTGCCTGTTAGGTACAAACCCCACTTGGTCCTTCCCTATCAGGGTACCTAAAAACTCATTAATCCTAGAGACCAAAATCTTCCCCAGAATCTTAAGGTCAACGTTGAGAAGAGATATGGGCCTATAGTTCTGTGGGTCTAAGTGATCCTTGTCTGGTTTCGGGATCATGCTTATAAATGCCTCCAGAGAGGTTTGATTTAATGCACTGCTGTCTTTAAGGGAATTAAACATGCTTGCTAGGTGGGGGACTAGTTCTGCGGCGTATTTCTTGTAGTATAAGTTTGAGAAGCCATCAGGCCCCGGGGCCTTGGAAGCTTTATTTTTGTTTCAATCTTTTTATTAAGATTTTTCTTTTTTTTTTTTAAAGGTATACAAATGACAATGGCATACAATTGTTGCACAGCATACAGGTGTTCAATCTTTCACAGAACTGGCACATTGTAAACATTACAAGACAATAAAGTATTTACTACATCTGAATATGCGTTTGCACAACTTAGCTGTTTGTCTATCGCCAGCGTGTCAGCCTGGATGGCCTAACTCTAGTAGCATCTGCTACACTGGACTTTAGCCCCCCGCTTCCCAACTCAACGTGCATAAAAGTCCATTATTGAATTCACGGGAGGGTGAGTCAGGTAGGAAGAAGGGAGGGGGAAGGGTGGACACGGGGGGGGAAGAGGGGGACGAGTGGAGGGGTGGCCTAAGATGAAATTGGGGGGGGGAGGGGGGGGAAAGAGGGGAAAAAAAAAAAAAAAAAAAAGAAGAAGAAACACAGATCGTTGCTCATTGTAACAAAGTGTTGCATGCTTCCGGGTAGGCGTAATCTACCCAAGGCTTCCACACTTTGATAAATTTAGCGTGCGAGTCCCTCAGGATACTAGTCAGTTTCTCATTAATCAAGATGCCATTAAGCCTGTCCTTAACTGCCTGGAAGGGAATTCCTGGCTTCTTCCAGGAACTAGCGATCGTTAATTTTGCTGCCAACATAAGTTGAGTAAGCAGGGTATGTTGGGTTCTGGTGACGCCCTCCGGCTTCATCTGTAATAGGGCCACCCAAGGGTCTTGACGTATGTGGGTTTGCAAAAGAGTGCTCAGGAGACCAAAAACTCGCGACCAGAATCTCTTGACCCTCGGGCACTCCCACCATATATGCAGGACGGAACCCTCCACAGAACAGCCTCTAAAGCAGTGCGCAGGGTATCCCGGGATCGCCCTAGCTACACATGAAGGCACCAGGTACCACCTGGTGAGCATCTTATATGCTGCTTCTAGAGTCGTAACATTAATGAAGCACCTGTTAATTCCAGTCCATATCTCCTCCCAGTCCCTCCTATCTCTCACCAGGCCCAGGTCGGCCTCCCATCTGGCCATGTACCCATGTTTTGAGTTGGTGGGCAATGCTACAAGGTTCGAGTAAATGGTGGACACAAGGCCTGCAGTGGGGGTCCCCCGCGTGCACAGTTTCTCAAAAGGAGTCATGTCTGAGTCCCCAGTCTTATTTTTAAGCAAGGGCGCAATCCAGTGACGAAGTTGTAAATACCTGAATTGCTCCGATTGTGGTGCATTCTCCCTTTCCTGTAGTGTGGGCCAGGAGATTATCTCGCCTCTAGTCAGGAGATGATAAAGTTTGCTAATCCCCACACGCTCCCACCAGCTGAACACTTTGGGGTCCAGCCCCGGAGGGAACATCGGGTTCTTAACGATTCGCATTAATGGAAGGTGTGGTGAAATTAAATTCCCCGAATATTTGGTCCCATCCCAGATTCGAAGAGAATGATTCAGGATTGGGCACAAGATTTGCGATCTATATTGCGGCGGTAACCACATTAAGCTGTCCAACGGGATTGGGTCACATGCTGAGGCTACCAGCGCCACCCACAGAGGTGTCTCCGTTTGGACATGTAGCTGTTGGAGCTGCCCTATCTGGGCTGCTTGGTAATATCTATAAATGCACGGTACCCCCAAACCTCCCTCTTTCCTATGCCTAGTCATGGTGGCTCTAGCTACTCTCGGCCTAGTCCTCCCCCAGACAAATTTCATTATGCTGTTTTGCATACTTTTAAGCTGGAACTGCGGGATATGCACCGGGAGAGTTCTAAAGTAATATAAAAGCTTCGGAAGCAGGGTCATTTTTATTGCATTTACCCTTCCGATCCAGGATATCTCGTGACCCCGCCAGGTATCCAGCATCGCCTTTAATCTTCTAAAGAGGGGGGGGGGGTAGTTCGCTTGATATAAAGACTGGTAATGTGGCGTAATTTTGACACCCAAGTTAGATAGGGCTCCCGGGGCCCAACGAAATGGGAAGTTGGATTGAAGGACGTTTAGGGCTGGGGCAGAGATATTTCGGTTGAGTTCCACTGATTTCTCCTTATTGACCTTAAGGCCCGAGATCCTCGAGAAAGTTTCCAAAAGCTGGAGCAGGTTAGGTAGCGAGGTATGGGGCTGCGAAAGAGTCAATAGAATATCATCGGCAAACAAACACACTTTATGGTGATATCCTGCCGTTTCAATGCCCTTAATGTTTGGGTTTGCCCGAATAGCAAGAGCCAAAGGCTCCAATGCCAGCACAAACAATACCGGAGAGAGTGGGCATCCCTGGCGGGTGCCTCTGCCAATTGAGAATGGCTCAGAAAGGTAACCGTTGTATTGCATTCTAGCAGAGGGGGAGGAGTAAATAGAGCGAATCCAGGCGAGAAAGTTATCACCGAAGCCCCACCTCTGGAGAGCGCAGTCCATGTAATCCCACGAGAGGGAGTCGAAAGCCCTCTGCATGTCCAAAGACAAGAGAAGGCTATGGACATCCCTTTGCTGAGCCAGCTCAATCAGGTGAAGCAGCCTGCGAATGTTGTCCGAGGCCTGCCTATATGGGATAAATCCCACCTGGTCTTTGCCTATTATGGTACCCAGGAACTCATTGATCCTGGTAACCAGGACTTTCCCTAAAATTTTAACATCTACATTGAGTAGCGATATAGGCCTATAATTTAGTGCGTCTGAGTGGTCTTTATCAGGCTTTGGAATCATACTTATGTAGGCCTCCAAAGATGGCTGATGTAAAGAACCCTGTTCTTTAAGGGAGTTAAACATAGCAGTTAAATAGGGGGCCAGTTCTGTGGCGTATTTTTTGAAATATAGGGCCGAGAATCCATCTGGTCCGGGCACTTTAGGATGTCTTAAGACTCCTAACGGCTCTCAATACCTCTGGGATCGTAATGTCTGCGTCAAGACTCTCCTTATGGGCGTCCTGCAGCTTAGGGAGTGAGACGGAATCTAGAAATCTGTCCGCTGCCTCTCGGGGGAACACGTGGGGGGGGTTCTAAAGTTTGCTTAATAGGCTTCTGAATATTTGTATGATCTTAAGAGGGTTAGCTGTGAGGTTCCCCTCAGGGGTTTTAAGTGAGACCAAGGACTGCCGCGGCCATGAGCATCGTAATCTGTTAGCCAGGGGGGTATCAGGTTTATTAGCTCTCGCATAGTATCTCTGCTTGCCCCACCTAAGCCTCTTTTCCGCCATCTCGTCCAGTGCCATGTTAAGCTGGATGCTGGCCGTATCCACCTTCTTCTTAAGCTCTCTTGTCGGGTTTGCCACCCAATCCCTGCGCAACTGCTCTAGCTGTGTGGTAAGCTGGGTCACATTGTCGTTTCTACGCTTTTTGATGGCCGAGGCCAACGCAATAAGATTGCCCCGCATAACTGCCTTGTGGGCTTCCCAAATATTCACCGCTGTGGCAGTGCCTTTGTTGGTTGCGAAGTAGGCTTTTATAGCTTGAAGGACTTGCTCTTGGGTATCTTTATGTGATAGCAGGGAATCATTGATCCTCCACTTAAAGGGTCTGGGGGCTGGGGGGGAAGTACTAAAACCCATCAGAACCGGTGTGTGGTCTGACCAGGGCACTGATAATATTTGGCACTTTTGGACCAAAGGGACTAGGGTCTGCGCTACTAAGATATGGTCTATTCTACTAAATGAGTCATGGGGATTGGAATAAAAGGTGTAGTCCCGCGTTCTTGGGTTCAGCTCACGCCAAACATCTACAAGGGATGCCTCTTTGAGCATTGTGCTAATGCGGTGTGGGGGATGTTGAGTAGGTTGGGAAGCATATGGGGGACTTCTGCCTTGTGGACCGTATCTATCCATTTTTGGATTTAGTGCGATATTAGAGTCCCCGGCCATAATTAGTATACCCTTGCTATGCTCCTTGATTTTTTTCATTAGATGAGAGAAGAAGTTCGTCTGATGGGTGTTGGGCGCATAATAGGATACAATTGTTACCAGAGTATCGTCCAGATATCCCACTAATAGGAGGTAACGGCCTGTTGGGTCTGCTATCTGGGATTCGCATTTGAACAGGAGGTTCTGCCTGAATGCGATTAGCACACCCCGGGCCTTTTCCTTAAAGCATGCTCGGGGAGCATGTTGTCGAGAATCTGGTCTCCTGAAGACACAAAATATCTGCTTGCATTTGCTTATAACAATGAAATGCCTTTGCCCTCTTTGATTGTGAGTTAAAACCCTGGACATTATGTGTTAAGAGTTTAAAGTTAAGGTTAGCTCCAGCTAATGAGTTCTGTGGTTGGCTCATCTCGCTGAAAAAAGCCGGTGCCTCGACAAAGTGAGAAGCAAATTGAAAAAGAAAAGAAAAAAAAAAAAAAGGAAGGGGGGAGATTCGAGGGGTTCGCTAAGGGTTAAGGCGGTAGTGGACAAGGGCGGGGTGGGAGGGGGACAGGGGGAGGGATGGGCGTGTGGGATTTAGGGGTGTAACAAGATCCCACCTCGCGGGCAACCGAAACTGGTTACTGCGCAAGGCAGGGAAGGGTATTGGGTGGGTTCTGACCACTCAGCAGTCAGTGGTTTGCCTTCCGGGGGGAAAAACCTCACAACCGGAAGTCTTTGGGGTCTAAGGGGGGTCGCCTCTGCACGGGGTATCGCCTGCGCTAATGTGACTTACTGTGGCAGAACTAGCGTGGCTGATGATCTCATGGGGGAGAGGAAATTGCACACTCATCTCCCCCATCAAGTTGCTGCGCGTTGCGGGAGAGCGCCTAAACCGAAAAGCACGTTCCCACAAGGCCCATGCTGGTCGCAGCGCCAACATAACCAAGGAGAGAAAACTTGTGAACTGAGACACTTAACAAAACTCTATAAAGCAATGCAACCTCAATCTTGCCAGCGGGGTCAAGCCCCATTTAGGGTGACAGTAGGAGCCGCCCCCCTGCCGTCCGGACCACCCCCGCAGTTGTGCACGAAATAGCCTGCGCCCGCAGGGGAAAGCCTCCGGCCACGGGGGGGACTACCCCCAAACAATATAGAACAGCCCTAACCGCCCCCATGGTGGCCCTTAACAAATTGTCAGCCCTGATCCCATAGGGATCTAGCTATTCAACCGAGCTTCTGCCATGGGGGGGGCTCAAGGTCTGATCATCCAGAACAACATTGCATAAACCTTCTTGTAAAATAAGCTGCAAAGCATCTATAAACCAATAACTTATCAACATAACTTATCTGACGGTGCCTCTGGGGGATGTAAAGAGGAAGAGAGGTGCCATCTCTCAGAACTTCAAAATGTCCCAGAGTGTCCAACTACAGCCGTTTCTCGCGCGTGTTGGGAGAAAGGAGAAGAAAAGGGACACTGTCAACCGCTGATTCTCATCCAACTTCCAGCTGACGGTTTCTAGATGCCCGGGAGGGTGTAGATGCAGGATAGGGTCGCCGGTCGCCAGTCCTCTGGTCCCTTCGGTTGGGCCTGGAGCGTTGCTCCTGAGGCAGATCCGCTGGAGGTGGGTGGTCGACAGGCCCAGTTAGGTTGAGGCGATCAAGTGTCTCCATTGCTTCTTCCGGACTCGTTATTGTGTGGATACGGCCCCCATAAGTAAAGAACAATTTAAATGGGTAGCCCCATCTGTAAGCAATTTGATGCGACTGAAGGATAAGGAGACATGGTTTCAGCTGGCTCCGCCTCTGCAGGGTAGCTGGGGCCAGGTCAGAGTAGACTTGATATTTGTGGGTTTGGAAGATCAAATTAGGGCGCGACCGAGCCGCTTGAGCAATCGCCTCTTTGGTATTGTAGAATGTGAACTTGACTACAATGTCCCTGGGCTGGCCATCTGCACGGGGTGGACCTAGGGCTCTGTGGATCCTGTCCATCTCCAGCCGCTCGATGGGGATCGATGGTGTGAGCTCTTGCACCAGGGCTGTCACAGTGGATTTAAGATCAACAATGGATTCTGGCAACCCTCTGAATCTCAGGTTGCAGCGCCTGGATCGGTTTTCAAGATCCTCTATTTTTTGATGGGCCAGGGAGAGGTCTGATTTAATATTCTGGATCTCTGATTCATGCTCCTCCAGCACAGTGGTGGTGCAGTTCGTCTGCTGTTCCAGTTTAGAAGTGCGGGCTCTCAGGTCCCTTAATTCAGCTTTAAACGTGGCTGAGATTTTGTCGGTAGCTGTTTCCAGCTCCTGATGCAGCACGGCCTGAAATCTCGCCAATAGCTCTGCGTCCCTAATGCCTGGGTCAGGCTGCAGGACTGGTGGGGGTTCTGGGGTCGCTCGCTGGGACTCGGGCTGTGATGCTGGCTGCGAATCCAGCAGGTCTGGGGATGGTATGGGTGAGGATGAGGGATGCAGATCATGCTTGTGCCCAGATGTGGCTGCCATCTCAGGGCTAGCTGAGTGTGCTGGTCGCCTAGGGGTAATTGGTGGCTTCCCCCTGTCCCTGCGCCCCATCCGTTATATGGGTAGCCCCTCCTGAATGAGGATGTCTCTCCCCAGGGCCCCTGCTTACTGTGAGGGATGCGCAGCCTGTCACCTTCTCCTTGTGGCTGATGAACACGCTGCCTGGCTTACTGGAGGCTCCCTCCCTTCTCCGGCCGCTGATCCAGCTCTCTGAAGCTCTGTGTTTGGGGCAAGCAGGCCAGGGACTCCCCTGCTTTAGTCACCGGATGCCTGAAGTGCGCAGGTCGCGGCCACCATCTTGGATCTGTGACACGCTGGGGAGAACGGGCTGCGCACCCGCCGGGTTAATTTTCTCTCCCTCCTGATAGTCAGCGGGTCCTCTCAGGCTTCTTGGGGACCCGGCCAGCCCAAAATCGCCACTGGTTCAAGCTGTGGAGCAGGCAAAAATCCCCATGCAGCAAGGAGCCGAGTTAAGCTGCTGCCATCTTCGTCGGCTGCTCACTAGCGCCCCCCGCCTTGGAAGCTTTAAAACTTTTAATTGCTCTCTAAACTTCTGGGACAGAGATCTCCGCCTCAAGGTTGGCCCTATGAATTTCTGATATCTCAGGGAGAAAAATTTGGTAGCTCTTTCTCGAGGAAACGCGTAGGGTGCCGCATAAAGTTTGCCCAGCATTTTTCTAAAAATGTCAACAATTTTGATAGGGTTAGTATTGGTCCCTCCCGTAGTCCTCAACGTGATTGGGGTCTGCCTCGGCCCTGAAAATCTGAGTTTGTTTGCTAAAGGGGTATCAGGTTTGTTGGCCCTTGCGTACATCCTCTGCCTGCCCCATCTAAGCTTTTTTTCTGTTACCTCGTCTAACGCTACATTAAGTTGCATGCTAACCTCGTCCACTTTCTTCTTAAGTTCCCGTGTGGGGTTCGCTTTCCAAGCAGTTTGTAGCTTTTCAAGACTGGTTGTTAGTCGGGCAATCTTTTCCGTTCTGCTTTTTTTAAGAGAGGGCACTAACGCAATGAGTTCCCCCTCATCACTACTTTGTGGGCCTCCCATACACTCACAAGGGTTGCTGAATTGGCATTGATAGCAAAATAATTTTTAAGTGACTGGAGGATCTGGTTATGGGTCCCCTTATGTGTAAGCAGGGAGTCCAAGGAGTTCAGTCTCCATTTGAACGGTCTGGTGATAGGGGGAGTGGCCGCGAATCTCATGAGTACTGGGGCATGGTCAGACCAGTGTGTGGCCAAGATATTACATTTGCTAATCACAGGTATAACATTCTGGAGCACCGTGATGTGGTCAATTCTCCAAAATGCATTATGGGGATTCGAGTAGAAGGTGTAATCCCATGTTTTGGGGTTCAACTCGCGCCATACATCTATCAGAGTCGCATGCTTCAACATGGTATTGATGCGGTTTGGGGGTTGGTGCATGGACGGCGAGGAGGAGCTACTGCTTTGCTGGGGTGACCTGTCTAACTTAGGGTCTAATGCTATATTAGAGTCCCCAGCCATAATTAATAGACCTTTGCTGTGTTCTTTTACTTTTTTCAAGAGGTGTGAGAAAAAATTTGCCTGATAAGTGTTGGGCGCATAATACGATACGAAGGTCATCTGTGTATCATTCAAGCTTCCTGTCACAATCAGGTACCGACCAGCCGGATCAACTATTTGTGTCTCGCACTTAAATGGGACGTTTCGTCGAAATGCGATAGCGACACCCCTGTTTTTTTTCCGTGTGACAGGCTAGAAAGAATGTGGGGTATTGCGGATTTAGATACTTTGGGGAGCTTGTGGTTGAAAACCTCGTCTCCTGGAGGCACAGAATATCAGTTTGCATCTGCCTGTAGTAATGGAACGCTTTGGTCCGTTTGTGTGGAGAGTTAAAACCCTGCACATTATTTGAAAGCAGTTTAAAATTAAGATCAGCTGTGATTGACATGCTTTGGGATTGACTCATGGTGACGGTTCCACCAAAACAGGCAGGGCCAAGCGTTAAGAAGAGTGGGGGGGAGTTATCCAAGAAAAAAAAAGGGGAGGGAGATAGGGAGGGAAGAGGAGGGTGGGGTGATTGAATTCAAGGAAAGATTAGGGATTGGCAAGTGTGCGTCGGATAGGAGGGGTGGCAGTGGGTGTTACAGGTATCTTAAGGTAGATTACCCCGGATATACCCGGTGTAATGCGGGGATACCGGGGGTCGCGTTTTCAGGTAGTGTCCCTAGAGCAAAGGGACAAGAGGGAAGGAGATTGGTGACTCTAAGCGAGTTGGTGGTTGCCTTCCGGGGGTATCCCACAACCGGAAGCTTTCTGGGTATCTAGAGGGGGGTCGCCTCTGGGCGGGGAATCGCCTGCAATTGTGAAATTATCTGCAGCGGTTCGGGGCCAGCACAGTGCATAGTAGGATATGCAAGGGGGAGGAGAGGGAACAAGCGCAGCCAGACTGCAGTCCAATCAGGGCCACTTACTTGTGCACGTTTAGGTCAAGTGGTTCTGTGCTACGAAACAACAAATTCACCTTAAGCCGATGCTTGCATACCTTTAACCTTTTCGTTTCCCAAAACATTCGGAGACTGGCGCCAGGTCAGTATAGCGTCAGCACACTGCTAAGGGGCATCCATAAACAGTATATCTATCTAGTATGTTTAATCTCAGAAAGTAAGCTTACCTCCGTCGGGAACCAGCCACTACGGTCTGCGAATGTCACATTCCACATGGCCAACCTCTCTACGTGGTGTACATTTATAAAACATTTAACGCAGACTATATACCAATGATTATGTTCACTCAGGGATCCGCCCGGGCAGAATGGTCTCTGCCACCCTCGCCATCAGCGCAACCAGCAGTCCACCCGGAAGGTCTGCAGTCATCATGAATGCTCACAAGGCGGGGGGAGGTTTGGGCAGTAGAGACCACCCCCCCTCACCACGGCAGGCCCATGACCGAACCACACCATCAACAATCAAGCGCCCACAAAGGCCAACAATGTAACGATTTAGAATGTACAAAGAATAATAACTGCCCAATGGCAACAATTTTGCATCAAAACGTAGAAGCAAGACATTTAACAATAAACTTTCTGTTGGTGGGAACACCCACCCCCCGCCAACCTAAGGGAGAGAGGAGGGACACCTCCCCTCCCCGGCAGCAGGTGAGTGTCCCCAGCCAACCAGGCCAGTTACCTCCATGCAGTCCACTGAGGTTCCCAACAGCACCTATAGGAGGGGAAGAGAATAAGTGGGAAGATGGGGTCCCTCGGGGGGGATATGAGCCAAAAGGACCAGGGCAAAGTCCCGGGATATTACATGTGGTCATCGTATGTTCGAGTTCTTCTGTCACTGTTAGTTGTTCAGTTTCCTGCCCCGAGTCAACCGTTATCAGGGTGGTGGACTGTTGCAGCTCGCGATGTAGTCGATGCCGGATAGGGACGCTGGCTGCTGGTCCGCTGGTCCCTCCGGGCAGCCCGTGTGCGTTGCTCCTGGGGCGGCCTTGGTGTAGATAGCGATTCAGCTGTTGTGGTTAAGCCCAGGCGTTCCAAAAAGTCGGAGGCCTCCTCCGGGGTTGTAATCGCATATGAGCGGCCCATGTATGTAAAGGACAGTCTAAATGGGAAGCCCCATTTGTAGGCTATCTGGTGCGACTAGGAGGAATAGGAGGTGCGGCTTCAGCAGGCGGCGTTTCTGCTGCGTCACTGGAGCTAGTTCTGAGTAAATCTGATAGTTGTGGGTTTGGAAGACCAAGTTATTGCGGGTTCTGACGGCCTGGGCGATCATTTCCTTGGTATTGTAGAAAGTGAACTTAGCGATAATATCCCTGGGCTGGCCATCTGTTGTAGGAGGGCCCAGGGCGCGGTGGACCCTGTCCATTTCCAGTCATTCAATCAGGATTGCTGGAACCGTGGGCCGTGATAGTAGATTTGAGGTCAATGATAGATTCTGGCAGCCCCCTAAAGCGCAGATTGCTACGTCGGGACCTGTTCTCCAAGTCCTCTATCTTTTGGAGGGCTGAGGACAGTTCTGCCCTGTTGTTCTGGATTTCCACGTCATGTTCTTCCAGGACAGAGGTGGTGTTGGTTATTTGGTGTTCCAGCTTCGATGTACGAGACCTCAGGTCTCTAAGCTCTGCTTTAAACGTGGCGGAGAGCTTCTCAGTGGCCGTTTCCAGCTCTTGTTGCAGGACTAATTTAAATCTTTCCAGCAACTCTGCATCCCTTATGCCAGAGTTAGGCTGCGGTGGTGATGGGGGGCTCTGGGGTCGCCACCCGGGATCCCAGCTGCGACTCAGGTTGTGACTCCAGTAGTTCCGGCGATGGTATCGGGGAAGGGGATAATTGTGGCCTGGGTACGGGGCCCACTGAGGTAGCCATCTTAGGGCTGCTGTGCGTGCCGAGGGCTTAGGGGGCTGTGCCAGCTTACCCCAATCCCTGCGCCCCATTTGCTGCCTGAGCGCACTTGAAAGGCACGGGGGGGGGACAAACCCCGGGTTGCTGCTGCTGCGTGGGTTATGGCACCTGGGATAAGCACTGCGCGACAGGGGGCTGCTGTGTTCAGGCTGCGGCCGCCATCTTGAATGCTGCTGGGGGTCCTGGACAGCTAAACTGCGTCCTCCCCTCCTCTCTTAAATAGATCCCGGGTGTTACCAGCGTGCCCGGGGGCCAGACTGACCTGGAATCGCTGCTCCTGCGTGGGCTGCTTCAATGCTGCACAGGCTGGCTGGAAGCTGAGCTGGTGCCTGGGAGGTGCCGGCTCGTCGCAGCCGCCATCTTGGATTCGGCGCCTGTGCTGGAACTGCGGCGCTCCGCAGGGGGTCAATTCTCCCTGCTCCCCGGATGGTCTGCAGGTGTTCTCGGGGGGTTCCCCCACCCTGTTGGCCCGAAACCGCCGCTTCAGCGGCTGCTATATAGGCGGATCTCCCCACCCAGCGAGGAGCCGGCTCAGGCTGCGGCCATTATCGTCGGCTGCTCACTAATGCCCCCAGCCATGGCAGATTCTGAGGCCAGGACACAATTTTGGTATCTGCCACCGAGGTAATGCTCATACGCTGCAAAACCCTTAGCTCCAAAGGCCTCTTCCCCCTCTGATATTAGCATGACCCCTTACTTTTCCTCAGGGGCCACTGAGCTAGCAGGTGAAAGCTGCTGCTGGTCGGCATCTCCCAATGACTCAGTATACTCCGACTCACTTAGGGCCCCATCTTCTACCCCACATCTAGTCTTGAGTGCAGGTGCCGCTGGTGCAAAAGGCATGTGAACATAAATGCATCAAAAGACAGGGTTTGGTCATGTTGGATAACTCAGGCCTTGCACAACAGGGCTGGCTAACTGGACTGGGACGGGAAAGGGGCATCCTGCACCTCCCATGTGGACATGAGTTCACCTTCAGCACCTTCAACTGCCATTTTCTCCCACATGGGCTGTAAGGCCTGTACTGTATCTTGCAGGGAATCCGACACACGTGAGCTGTCCATCAACAATTTCCTGTCAGGCCCACGTCTTTAACACAGCTTTCTCGCCATCTCAGGCACGTGCAGCCCCTGTCCAGGGGCCTTTGTCTGTGGTTTATTGTCGTTAAGTCCTCACCACCATCATTGACCCCAGTATACAGGGGCCATTCCGGAGCACACTCACATAACTGGCACAAGAAAATTTCCAGCAAATTCTTTCTCAGCTGCGCCACACAATTCAAGCCCAGCGTCATCCTGCAGTTTTCACAACTCAATCCCATAGGTGGGCAAACACAGTCCCAGACATACATAAAGGGACCCCCACACATGGACATGTCGCAGTCTGTTCAAGACGCTATTTTTGAAATCACATACATCAGGATGGCCCCAGGGGAGATACACTTCCACATAGAAAGGCATGTGGGCTGACTCAGAACTAGACCCATTCCCAATGAGGTTGGCTCTGAGGCACAGTGGATGTAGGTACTCATTCTGGTCCTTGCCTCTGGCACCCTTACAAGGCGGGTCATGGTCCAGCATGGTACAGCAACCAAACCAAGCTGGTAGTCGGTAGAAGAGTTAAGAAGGGGTGCCTCCTATTTTTCTGGATGCCTCAAAACAACAAGGGATGTATGTAGGACATGTAGGGATCTTATTTTGAGCTGCTTGGCCCTATCTCATGCACCTTCCAGGAGTCCCAACACCTTGCAACCTCCAACCTCCCCTTAAGGTAGGAAATGCTCTTAGGGACGGCCCCTATCCAGAGGATGCTAGCCAGCGCTTCTTCCTTTGTGCTCTGCTCTCTATCCTCTCTTCAGCCTCCTGGCTCAGCATTCATGCTCTGCTCCTTGACATTAGACACATCTCATATTCCCTGGGTCTCCTTTATTAGGCCCCAGGAACCAATCAGCATGGAGTTTGGTCGTCATATAAAGAATGCCTAAACCTTAACCCTAGAAGAAAAAAATCCTAAGGGAACAACTATGTCGTCCTCTGAGGAACACATGCACATGAAAAAAAGAAGTTGGCTACCTCTACCTCTTTAATTGATAGACCTTGCTTTACACAACTGGATCAACAAAAAAAGTATATAAAATGTAAATATTTAATAAATTAATTTTTAAATAGACTTTTAGACACATCATCCAATACGATTAAACCCATGTATGGTATCTTCGTTTAAGTAATGCCATATCATAATGATGCTTGTATGTTCTGTTTAATTTGGGTAGACATGTTTCGCTGGCAAGCTTTATCAAACATCTTTTACCTATAAATATACAATAAGACAATGTAGAAAACGATATAACATATTAATGGAACAAATTATTACTACATATTACTACAACTTACCTCAAATATTTTTGCAGGGTACCAAGGTCAAGAAGTCCACTATTTTTTGTAGTTCAAAATAATTTGTATGGTGTCACTTTAGGTAATAATGCCCAAAAATTAGGCTAAAAGTTTCCTTTTATGGAAAATGTATTCAATAAAAGACTTACAATTAGCAGTGCTTCTGGGTCTGGATGAGACCGAGCCCACATAGGAGAGCAAGTCTGGGTCCGAGCACACGTTCGGCACAATGCCATGGGTGGGCAGCATACAATATCACTAAACACTGGTTGTCTCGTATTGCTACTTTTGTGTGGCTGATAGAACAATCCAGTTACCGCCCACACCTCCCTTTTCTTTGGTAAACGCTTATGGAGCATGATATAATAATGATTAAAGTACATATGTACATGTGCATAAATATAAATTTACCTCACAAAAACATAACACTATGGGCCTCAGAGTAATATATAACTGAGTTAAGTACCCATGATGATACTATTAATGTTTAACACTATTATCTCAGTACCCCAGTATTATTAATATTATATTTATTTTATATAAATTATTTTTATATTAATCCCCCAGAAAAAGAATATAGCCGAGATTTTTGTTAAGATTTTCAGTATCCTCCTGGCCTCTCTTTGTAATTCTTTCTCGTTAAGTCTCCCCCTCTTTGGGATTAGTGTGCTTGTTCAAGTCCCTGTACATGCATACCCTATGGGTCACTATTTTCTAAAGTCTCCCCATCTTCACGGTGCCCTTTTCACACACACAGTGTTTTAACATTTGATTAGTCTTACCGATATAAAATTGGCCAAATGTACATGTTAAAAGATAAATTATATGCTTTGTATGGCAGTTTATGAAAAGATTAGCTGGTTGTTCTTTGTTCCCTTGTAGTTTTATATATGATCCAGGAAGAGTATATGCACACATTGAGCACTTTCCAGAAAGAAACAAAATTCAGTAGTTTTGACCTCGTGATGACTATGGACCAATCTGTTCCTTAAATTTCGTGACCTTCTTTAGGTGATTTACGGTATTGGTGGAAGGATCTTTTTTAGGTTCTTGCGATGGGGCACAAGTTGTCCCTATTGCAATTCCCTGTACTTGGTGGTATAGATGACCTTTGAAGAGGAAGATGTTAGGGGTGAGGAAGAAGTTAAGTAGACAAAGTATGAAATTATTATGATCCTGCTGACTGCTATTCAGTTCTGACTGGCAATTACAGACTGCCTGGAGACTTCGATCTTGTAGGATACTGATACAGAGGGCCTCCCTGTCCCGGGTCACCAGATACACTTGCGGCTCCACTACCATTCCTTTAAGAACTCTTAGAAGATGTCCCGTGTCCGTAATATAAGATGGTAGTTCTTGGACTAGAGTATTGAGAAAACGGTCAAATTACTAGCTTAGTCAGAGACCCCATGCTCATTACTACTGGTCTCTCCAGAGGTGCCGTGATGGATTTATGCACCTTCAGTAGAGCGGAAAAATTAGGAATAGTCGGGCCTGGGCTCTCCAAGAAACCCAGAGTAGGCTTGTCAATCACTTTGGCCTGAAAGGCTGCTGTGATCAAGACCAACGTTAGGCTCATGGGACACAGCCCAAAGGCCTAAAGAACAGGAGCACCAAACAGAATATCAAAAATAAGTATACCATTTATTAAAGATCAAAACACACAAGACATGACATACAATTTACAAGACTAACAAGTTAAAAACACTGCGACACCCCATAATTCATCCAGTGCTGTAAATCCACAGCATGTAATTACTGGGAAAAACTCCTTGGTATCAACACGTGTAAAAAACCCTTTAGCAAAAATCTCTTTTGTGCCGGCACAAAATACCATAATATAAATGCCTAATTTAAATATACAAATATTAAAGTGACAGTGCATCAATAATAACATCTGTAAGAAACATATTCAAGTATATAAACAAATACAAAAAATAAATTATATCTATTACAACTACTATCTAAAAGTGCAAAAATGGGAAAAAAGTGACTATGTGCAGATGAAAAAGCGTGTCCTAAACTAAATAGTCATGGACACCTGTGAGTAAGCAAAACCATTAGCATGAAAATCAAAACCAGCCAACACAACAAGAGCTGAAAATACAGAGAGCATAAAAGTGAACTGGTCAACAAACCAAATGCCTGGCAACGGGTTAATCACGTGTAGTGAGGAGCAGGGGACTAGCCGAGGGGACACCTACGTACGCGGCCGCCCGTGCCGCTTCGACCCCCCAGGTCGCATAGTAAACTCACCTACGCCGCCGATCCAATGGCATACGCAGCGGCCACTTACTGCTATACCTTTTAGCAGGGCGCGCACCTGTGCCAGGCAGGGTGGAGGTTGTTCAGTTATGACTTATCTATGCTAGTCCTGGGGGGCATATTAAAGAGGATCTAGTGTCAAATGTGACAGGAGGTGCCCTCACTTAGCACAGGGGCATCCTTGGCCCTGTTGTCAGCACCCTCAGCCCAGGTCCCAGAGCAAAATGTTCACCCCTTCGCCGCAAGTTGTGTGTGGCTGCTGAGCAAACCTAACTGGCATACTCACGGGTACATGAGTGGCAGAGGCAAGTGGCGAAACACGGGCTGTGTTGTGGTGATGCCCGATTCAGTTTTAGCAAGAGCTAATTAAAAGCTGGTACCGTGCTTGAAAAAATGATCACCTAAATCCCAGCCCACAGGCTCAATCCCATGGAGTTACAGGGTCTCACTGATGATGAACATTATGTATAGAGCAAAGTAACGCATAACCATTGATAATGTTCCTTTAACCTTGGAACATATGGTAGACTGTTTCCCTTACGTAATTTACCATGTAGGCTTCCTCAGAGGGACTTGTGCAATCTATAATCACACAAGAGAGACAGAAAAATTGTATGTATTGACACATAGGGGAACAACAACAAGGGTATGGGGATGTGAGTATGGTGTAGCAATACCTGTTTGATGAACTATATGAGGGAGCTGGAGAGTATTGTCCCTGTAGGAATGGTAGAAGTGATGCCCTGATAAACCTGGGGGGAAAGTAAAAGGTAAAAAGATAATTGTAGTATTTAGTATAAGTATATAGTTCAGGTGTACTCAACCACTTCTTGTTAAGGTCCATTTAAAGTTATCTAGTGAGAAGTGAAGGTCCAGGCAGTTGTGGGGGGTGGGGGACTGTCTTTCCCTTACTGCCCTACCTACCCATTTCCTTGGATCTAATCTCCTCCATTTGACACATTAGATTGACTTCCTGGGTAGGTAGCTCCTGGGGCAGAGAGTGCCTTTCTTTTTATCTAATGCTATCTTCCCTGTGTCCCCCTAACTGCCCTATTTCATTGGACCTGTCTGCTCCATGTGGCACTTTGGAATGGCTGTCTGTACAACAGTGCCAGGGGTTTCCATGAAGACTGGACATCTACTTTAAAGACAAACAAAATCTGGGTTTTCCTAGCTGAGCAAATTATTGAACAGTTAAGAAAACCTGAATGGCAGGCTAGCAGCTCATTTGGCTGTGCATACCCACTCATGTGTGTGTACAGAAATACTGCTGCCAGTCGCCACATGCACCAGCGGGGTAAGCATATAAGGCGAGCTGCAGGATTTCACACAGTTGGGTATCCTAACCCGGAAAATGCTGTAACCTGGTCCTTTACTATTTTCCCCCTTGTCCAGATCAGTGTGTATTTCCTTTTTTTTATTGTATTCTGAAATTATTTTTTCATTAACGAGATATTTTAAAGCCACCCTATAACAGCAGACCTGACTAGCTCACCACATCAATATTGATTGCCGTATTCAATAGCCATCTGTGCCTTCTCCTGCACTGTACTGTGTCCTTCACTGACCATAATTCCTGCACCAGCTATTATTTGCAAGGTAGAAGGACTATAGCAGTAGAAATTAAGATAACTAAAGCAACATCTGCTGTCACGTGTGTGTCACCCTCCCTGTAGATAATCCCTGCGGGCAATTTCAGTGACAGTCAGCCGAAAGGCGCCATGTATGACAATTGTAGGCAGCGCGTGTGGCGGCTCCCCTCCTCCCATGAGTCTGTCCTAGCCATTTATTCATCAGTGGATTACAGGGAAGGGTGCATTCATTTAATACAAACAGGACAAAAGCAGGAGGCGGACAGTCATTTTTTTTACAGGGGGGATTTTGTTCGAGAAAGTTTATGACTTTTATTCTGTAAATCCGCAAGGCTATTTCATTTTGAATGAATGAAGAGGACGGAGCAGCTGCTGGTATGGTAATGCTGGTTTGAATGATGGCTGAATGTGACTGTATTGTGAATTTTCTCCTTCCTATTCACCTGCACACCAGCGCGCCATGCAACAGTGAGCGCTCATCCAGACCAAAACCGCAACACCATATTAAGCCATTCCTGTTTCCTTTATCACCTCTGTGACTGCAATCTGAGGTAACCTTTGAGGATATTGAATTTCTTTTTCCATGATGGAGCTGAAATGGTGAAACATGCGGATCCATATTCAAGCCTTCCGGGAGCATTTGTCTCTTTCTGTCAGTTTTATTTCCTCTCCTAGCTGTGCGGTGGATTTCCTTACAGAGGAATGACGCTGGCTCCTGTGGAAGATAATTTACCGCTATCTGGGTGGCGGGTGTAGAAGGAACACCGGACGGTGGCTGCTTGCCATTCTGCTTTGTCACCATAATTGTCCCCTGCGCGTACCAGAAGCGTGAACGCCGTGAAGCGCTTGAATGAAGAGAGACAATTCCTGACTAGATTTACAATTCATTCAGTCCATGATATTAAATTATTCAGCAATATTACTTGAATATAATATAACAATATACAGTAATTGAAGATATTGATATATACTAATAATGGAAACTGGATATAATGACTATAAATTAATATATTGACTATAAGACAATAATCTACAGTAATTGGACAGAGAGAGCTGCCTGTTGCCCTCAGAGCTTGCAGTGTCTGGGCTCCAGTGACCTGCGAGGACTGTGTGAGGGGGAGGAAGCGTTTGTCACTTATGGCGGGCTCTGGGGAGCTGTGACAGACGTGAGGAGGAGGAGGGGGAAGGGCGACGTGCCCGGTGAGGGTTCTGAGGAGACCATACAGTGGCGGTGGCAGAAGCAGCAGCCCCGGGAAGCGTTGCGGTAATTGGCTGCCAGAGCGAGGTATTTTGTCCCTGCCGGCGCCCGGTAAGGGAGATGGGAGAGACCATGTCAAAGAGGCTGAGGCTGCAGTTCGGCGGGGAGGCGGAGATGGAGGAGCGTTGTTTTATCAACCCCTACCCGGATTACCGACCGCCACCGGGAGCTGTGGAGGGCGGGGAGGCGAGCGAAGCCGCCAGCGAGCACGGAGAGCTGGAGCTGCCCTTTGACAAGGAGGGAAAGGTGTGTGTTCCGGGATCATGTCTGCCTGCCTGCATGCTGGCTGTCATCCTCCTCCTCCGCCATCCCCTGTCACCCATCTCCATGTGTCATTAGTGATCGCCATCATTCCTTCATGTCACCATCCTCCTGCTATTACTGAGTAATGATGGGCGAACATGTTGCATGTCAGACCTGTGACAGCGCCCAAAACTCCAGTCTTTGCTGTAATCTGATTGGATTGGACAGCGACACCTTAATTACTGGCCAACCACACGTGGGTTTTGGTTTGAAAGACCAGAAACCCATTGGCATGCCTTTATCCATGTTCATGTGATACAGTGATAACCCTGTGCAATAGGATCAGAGCATAGAAGGGACATCCAGGGGCCGGCCTATGGGATGTGTGCACAGAGGATGCTGATGGGGCTCCAGACTTTCCACTGGATGTAGTAAAAGCCTCTTTCAGTCTTTTCCCCACTTCCTCTCTCATCATCTTGTTCCCTCTTTCTCTGTATCTTCTGTCTTTTTCACATTCCCTCTGTCGTTTTGTCCTCTCTTTTCCTCACTCCCTCTGTCGTTCGTTCTCTCTTTTCCTCACTCCCTCTGTCGTTCGTTCTCTCTTTTCCTCACTCCCTCTGTCGTTCGTTCTCTTTTCCACACTCCCTCTGTCGTTCGTTCTCTCTTTTCCACACACCCTCTGTCGTTCGTTCTCTCTTTTTCACACTCCCTCTGTCGTTCGTCCTCTCTTTTCCTCACTCCCTCTGTCGTTCGTTCTCTTTTTTCCACACTCCCTCTGTCGTTCGTTCTCTCTTTTCCTCACTCCCTCTGTCGTTCGTTCTCTCTTTTCCACACTCCCTCTGTCGTTCGTTCTCTCTTTTCCACACTCCCTCTGTCGTTTGTTCTCTCTTTTCCACACTCCCTCTGTCGTTTGTTCTCTCTTTTCCACACTCCCTCTGTCGTTCGTTCTCTCTTTTGCACACTCCCTCTGTCGTTCGTTCTGTCTTTTCCACACTCCCTCTGTCGTTCGTTCTCTCTTTTTCACACTCCCTCTGTCATTCGTTCTCTCTTTTCCACACTCCCTCTGTCGTTCGTTTTCTCTTTTCCACACTCCCTCTGTCGTTTGTTCTCTCTTTTCCACACTCCCTCTGTCGTTCGTTCTCTCTTTTCCACACTCCCTCTGTCGTTTGTTCTCTCTTTTCCACACTCCCTCTGTCGTTCGTTCTCTCTTTTCCACACTCCCTCTGTTGTTCGTTCTCTCTTTTCCACACTCCCTCTGTCGTTCGTTCTCTCTTTTCCACACTCCCTCTGTCGTTTGTTCTCTCTTTTCCACACTCCCTCTGTCGTTCGTTCTCTCTTTTCCACACTCCCTCTGTTGTTCGTTCTCTCTTTTCCACACTCCCTCTGTCGTTCGTTCTCTCTTTTCCACACTCCCTCTGTCGTTCGTTCTCTCTTTTCCACACTCCCTCTGTCGTTCGTTTTCTCTTTTTCACACTCCCTCTGTCGTTCGTTTTCTCTTTTTCACACTCCCTCTGTCGTTCGTTCTCTCTTTTCCACACTCCCTCTGTCGTTCGTTTTCTCTTTTCCACACTCCCTCTGTCGTTTGTTCTCTCTTTTCCACACTCCCTCTGTCGTTTGTTCTCTCTTTTCCACACTCCCTCTGTTGTTCGTTCTCTCTTTTCCACACTCCCTCTGTCGTTCGTTCTCTCTTTTCCACACTCCCTCTGTCGTTCGTTCTCTCTTTTCCACACTCCCTCTGTCGTTCGTTCTCTCTTTTCCACACTCCCTCTGTCGTTTGTTCTCTCTTTTCCACACTCCCTCTGTCGTTCGTTCTCTCTTTTCCACACTCCCTCTGTCGTTCGTTCTCTCTTTTCCACACTCCCTCTGTCGTTCGTTCTCTCTTTTCCACACTCCCTCTGTCGTTCGTTCTCTCTTTTGCACACTCCCTCTGTCGTTCGTTCTCTCTTTTCCACACTCCCTCTGTCGTTCGTTCTCTCTTTTCCACACTCCCTCTGTCGTTCGTTCTCTCTTTTCCACACTCCCTCTGTCGTTTGTTCTCTCTTTTCCACACTCCCTCTGTCGTTTGTTCTCTCTTTTCCACACTCCCTCTGTCGTTCGTTCTCTCTTTTCCACACTCCCTCTGTCGTTTGTTCTCTCTTTTCCACACTCCCTCTGTCGTTTGTTCTCTCTTTTCCACACTCCCTCTGTCGTTTGTTCTCTCTTTTCCACACTCCCTCTGTCGTTCGTTCTCTCTTTTCCTCACTCCCTCTGTCGTTCGTTCTCTCTTTTCCACACTCCCTCTGTCGTTTGTTCTCTCTTTTCCACACTCCCTCTGTCGTTTGTTCTCTCTTTTCCACACTCCCTCTGTCGTTCGTTCTCTCTTTTGCACACTCCCTCTGTCGTTTGTTCTCTCTTTTCCACACTCCCTCTGTCGTTTGTTCTCTCTTTTCCACACTCCCTCTGTCGTTTGTTCTCTCTTTTCCACACTCCCTCTGTCGTTCGTTCTCTCTTTTGCACACTCCCTCTGTCGTTCGTTCTCTCTTTTCCACACTCCCTCTGTCGTTCGTTCTCTCTTTTCCACACTCCCTCTGTCGTTTGTTCTCTCTTTTCCACACTCCCTCTGTCGTTTGTTCTCTCTTTTCCACACTCCCTCTGTCGTTCGTTCTCTCTTTTCCACACTCCCTCTGTCGTTCGTTCTCTCTTTTCCACACTCCCTCTGTCGTTCGGTCTCTCTTTTTCACACTCCCTCTGTCGTTCGGTCTCTCTTTTCCACACTCCCTCTGTCATTCTTTCTCTCTTTTCCACACTCCCTCTGTCGTTCGTTCTCTCTTTTCCACACTCCCTCTGTCGTTCGTTCTCTCTTTTCCACACTCCCTCTGTCGTTCGTTCTCTCTTTTGCACACTCCCTCTGTCGTTCGTTCTGTCTTTTCCACACTCCCTCTGTCGTTCGTTCTCTCTTTTCCACACTCCCTCTGTCGTTCGTTCTCTCTTTTCCACATTACCTTCCTTTTTCTCTCTTTTCCACATTCCCTTCCTTTTTCTCTCTTTTCCACACTCCCTTTGTCTTTCATTCTCTCATGTCCACACTGCCTCTGTCGTTCGTTCTCTCTTTTCCACACTCCCTCTGTCGTTCGTTCTCTCTTTTCCACACTCCCTCTGTCGTTCGTTCTCTCTTTTCCACACTCCCTCTGTCGTTCGTTCTCTCTTTTCCACACTCCCTCTGTCGTTCGTTCTCTCTTTTCCACACTCCCTCTGTCGTTTGTTCTCTCTTTTCCACACTCCCTCTGTCGTTCGTTCTCTCTTTTCCACACTCCCTCTGTCGTTCGTTCTCTCTTTTCCACACTCCCTCTGTCGTTCGTTCTCTCTTTTCCACACTCCCTCTGTCGTTCGTCCTCTCTTTTCCACACTCCCTCTGTCGTTCTCTCTTTTCCACACTCCCTCTGTCGTTCTCTCTTTTCCACACTCCCTCTGTCGTTCGTTCTCTCTTTTCCACACTCCCTCTGTCGTTTGTTCTCTCTTTTCCACACTCCCTCTGTCGTTCGTTCTCTCTTTTCCACACTCCCTCTGTCGTTTGTTCTCTCTTTTCCACACTCCCTCTGTCGTTTGTTCTCTCTTTTCCACACTCCCTCTGTCGTTTGTTCTCTCTTTTCCACACTCCCTCTGTCGTTCTCTCTTTTCCACACTCCCTCTGTCGTTCTCTCTTTTCCACACTCCCTCTGTCGTTTGTTCTCTCTTTTCCACACTCCCTCTGTCGTTCTCTCTTTTCCACACTCCCTCTGTCGTTCTCTCTTTTCCACACTCCCTCTGTCGTTCATTCTCTCTTTTCCACACTCCCTCTGTCGTTCATTCTCTCTTTTCCACACACCCTCTGTCGTTTGTTCTCTCTTTTCCACACTCCCTCTGTCGTTTGTTCTCTCTTTTCCACACTCCCTCTGTCGTTCGTTTTCTCTTTTTCACACTCCCTCTGTCGTTCGTTTTCTCTTTTTCACACTCCCTCTGTCGTTCATTCTCTCTTTTCCACACACCCTCTGTCGTTTGTTCTCTCTTTTCCACACTCCCTCTGTCGTTCGTTTTCTCTTTTTCACACTCCCTCTGTCGTTCGTTTTCTCTTTTCCACACTCCCTCTGTCGTTCATTCTCTCTTTTCCACACACCCTCTGTCGTTTGTTCTCTCTTTTCCACACTCCCTCTGTCGTTTGTTCTCTCTTTTCCACACTCCCTCTGTCGTTCGTTCTCTCTTTTCCACACTCCCTCTTTCGTTCGTTCTCTCTTTTCCACACTCCCTCTGTCGTTTGTTCTCTCTTTTCCACACTCCCTCTGTCGTTCGTTCTCTCTTTTCCACACTCCCTCTGTCGTTCGTTCTCTCTTTTGCACACTCCCTCTGTCGTTCGTTCTCTCTTTTCCACACCCCCTCTGTTGTTCGTTCTCTCTTTTCCACACTCCCTCTGTCGTTCGTTCTCTCTTTTCCACACTCCCTCTGTCGTTCGTTCTCTCTTTTCCACACTCCCTCTGTCGTTCGTTCTCTCTTTTCCACACTCCCTCTGTCGTTTGTTCTCTCTTTTCCACACTCTCTCTGTCGTTCGTTCTCTCTTTTCCACACTCCCTCTGTTGTTTGTTCTCTCTTTTCCACACTCCCTCTGTCGTTCGTTCTCTCTTTTCCACACTCCCTCTGTCGTTGTCTCGTTTCCGCATTCCTTTGGTCATTCTCTTTCAGAGAAGAACATGGCTGACCTATGGGGTGTGTATGGGGAGTCCTTGGGGCATCCTGAATTGGGATCCCCTGTTCCACTTACCTGCTCCAGCCGCATTCCCGCGTACCTCTAGCAGTGCGTGTAACCGCAGCAGGCCTTTCTGAATGGATACTAGATACTGAGCGGGGCATGGCCGGCCGGGCACCTCAGCTTTCTTCGGCTGCTTAGCCACACAGCTCAGCGGCTAGAAGAGCCAAAGGGAGCTGAACGAATCGAGCGTGCTGATTGGCTGAGTAGACGCTGCGCCAGTTAGTACGCTTGGTTTCGCCTGTGCCATGGGAAGGTTTTTACGGCAACTTGGGGGGGATACATACAGTGCAAATCCGAAACAGGGATGTCCCATCTGAGAGGAACAGTACCTAGGAGAGAATAATTCCTGGGTGTTTTTCCTCTTTATGCAGATCCCTGTTCACACCTTCATTTTGGCCCTGATTTATCAAGCACTTCTGCCAGGCAGTGCCACATCGGGGCAAATTAGAGCGGTAAAAATATAATCAAATCATTTTTTTCACAATTGCTCATGTTGCTGCACTACAAGAAGCACATTTCCTAAAACGTAAGCATTGCAGCAACATGCTGAACAATGTATAAATCATATGCACTGAAATTGCATTGTCTGTCAGAAGTGCTTGATAAATCGGGCCCTTTGTTTACATGCACAGGATCTGTAAAATCCTACACTGGATGCTCTGGCTCCTTTAAAGTGGGTCAAAAACGCGTTGCCTGGCCCTCAAATCTAAAAGATTCCAGGCCCACCAGCTAGTGTAACCATACCTCCCAACTTCTGAAAATGTGAAAGCGGGACAAGCCACGCCCCCGGCCGTGCCCATGTCACGCCCCGACCACACCCCCTGTCACGTCCTCCAGCAATGTCGGCTGCCTTCACCCCTGCATGCCAGCCTGCGTAAAGTTTTTTTTATCCCCAACCCAGCCCCCCCGCGCGCCGCCCCCGCCCCCTGCGCGCTCACCCGCAAGCCAGTATCTTCGCGCCGGCCAGTGTTTATACTGAAGACGCCGGAGTCGTTGCGGCACTGGGCACACCGCCACAACGCAGGGCGTCCCGGGACACTTGCTAACGGTCCGGGACCGCGGGATTTTGTTGAAAAATCGGGACAATCCCGGGAAAATCGGGACAGTTGGGAGGCATGGTGTAACCTCGAAGCATCCTACACTGGATGCCCCGCTGTGTGAACCCCCCTGGGAGCCGATAATCTTACCCGATCCCCGCAAGTTCCACAACGTGATTCCTCCAGCTCCTGTATTTACAGCTTGCGGTCGCGTGTGAGCCCACGCCCTGCTTTTCTGAATGGCTGCTCGGCCGGGGAGGGGCGAATGAGTGATGGATCCATTGGGGCAAAAAGGCCTGAATGCTTTGTTCTAGAAAAGGATGTAAACAGAGCCCTAATAAGTCTCTTGGAGTGCAGGGCTAGTGCCCCAGGCATAGGGGCTGGGTTCCGCATGGTTCAGAGGCCGAACAGCCTTGTCAGCATACGGGGCTCCTGCACAGGAGTTATTTACCGGCATGAGGTGGGTGGCTTGCCTGTGCCCCCATCAGCATAGGCCCAACATGACCTGTGCTGGCTGTTCAGCCTCTGTGCCATGGGGATACTAGCTCACTGTGACTGGTGCACTGGCAGGTAGCCTCTGGAGGTCCCCCCACGTGGTCTCTCTCTTATCTCCTCATCTCCACAATCTCTCCCTCTTTTACATGACACCCTCCCTTTCATCTTATTTTCACATTCCCTCCATCTTGTTCTCATTTCCCCATGACCTGCTCCTTCTCTTTTCCACATTTGTGTCTGCTCATCAATATTTTCTTAGTTTCTGCTCTTTTTGACCCTCCCTTCTTTCCCTCTATCTCTCCCTCTGCCCTCACTTTCCCTACATACATTCCTTTAAGTTATTTACATTCCCTGCTACTGCCTTTCTCTTGGTCTTCTTCTCCTCCTTTTTTCCTCATCCTTTTTTGGAAGTGCGTTATCTGAGTGCTTGCACAGGACAACATTTAATTTAAAATGTACTAATCCCCACAATTTCAACTATCCTGGTAAATGGTCCTTGCCCAAATTGGGATGCCCCATTGTGTAAACCCCCCCAGATAGCCCACTGTACTCACCTTCCCGATGTTCCCACAGCGCACGCACAAGCGCTTGTCCAATCAATGCTTAAAGTGGACCAAAACCCAGGATAGTCAAAAGTTTTGACTATCCTGGATTTTGGTCCTTTCCCCGGGGGCACCCCGATCAGGGGTGCCCCGCTGTGTAAAACCCCCCAGGACGCCTGAACGGACTCACCTCTTCCTGGTCGCACGGCGCGTCTAAGAGCAGCGGCTCTGACAGCCGCATCCTCCGCCTCCGTCTAACAGGGAGCATGCCCGCGCCGGCCTTTCACAAAAGCCTGGCGCGGGCATGCGCACTGCTAGAGAGAAGCGAAGGATGCGGCCGCCCAGAGGCGCTGCTCTTAGGCGCGCCGTGCGACCAGGAAGAGGTGAGTCCGTTCAGGCGTCCTGGGGGGTTTTACACAGCGGGGCACCCCTGATCGGGGTGCCCCCGGGGAAAGGACCAAAATCCAGGATAGTCAAAATCCTGGGTTTTTGTCCACTTTAAACTAATGCTTGGCATAATGCCATTGTTTTGAGCGGTTGGCTTAGGGAGTAGCGGTGTGCGTGCACAGATGCAGTGATGCTGGGCATGCAGCGGTGGCCAGCAATCGTGGCAAGGATGGTAAGGCTCTTGCGGGCGATCTGGGGTTCTCACGGTGGGGCATGCTGAATTGGGCAGCTAGTCAGCTGACCCTGGAGTCTTTTAGACATCAGGGTCAGCATATAGGGTGATTGGTCCACTTTAAGTATCTTACCACGTTTACTATTTTTATTCTAGGTCAGATTGTGCTCTTGCTGGTCATACATGTACTTTTTTTTTCTATATTTGTTATTTGTTCTATATTTTTCTCTTTTAAAAATTGCTTTATTGTCGTAACTGTGGCTGGGATTTATAAAATCAGAATGGACCTGTAGGAAGAGAGACAGCATCAGTCACAGGGTAACGGAACTCAAATAGGGAAGGTAGGCTGAACAAACAATGGTGCTGCTACTCATTTCTGGGGGGCAGGGAACTCACCTCTCCTGGTTTTGGGGCCAAAGCAATTGGCCACTGACAGTCATGTGGGTCTGGGATCGAATGGCAAAAGAAGCAGTCCTTGAAGAGGTAAGTATTTGGAGTACAGGTTTATCTGCTTGTGCAGGGGGCATAACCAATCCCATACACAAGCAGTGTCCGATCCCTAAACTAAAACATTTAAGTCACATTCAACATCCACCCCCTAGAGCACCCTAAATTAAAACGCACTTCATGTAGGAAGCCTGAAATCCTGCAGGATTACTTACCTGGTCTGCATTTTCATGCCTCCACTGGCTAAATGGGGGTTGCTTGGTGCACAGCGTGTGCATGGTTGCCTGGGCAGCATTAAAGGGAACATGTAAGATTGAGTTGTCCTAGTCCAAGCTTTTATAGACCTTTAACTGGAGGGTCATCCCAAATTGGGATTTTCCAGGGAAAAGGGGTTTAAAAGTGACATACAGTAATCTTTTTACGTTAGGTCAACATTAAATAGCAGATGGTTGGAGGGGATTATGAAAAGACATGGGAAAGTGAGGAATGGCAAGTGTGTTAGGATACCCGGTGGCACATGGATGGGTGAGTATCTGCTACCCCATCTCCAGGATGCTTCCATGCTGCAAATATGAGTCCTTTATTTCCTCTTTAATATTTGGTGCGTTAGAACTTAAGGTGGACCTATACCCAAAATACCCCTGAAACATTGGAAGGGCATGATTACACCTCTTTATAATTACTTGCCCCAACAGATGGTGCTCCTCTGGTCTGGCTGGACAGGAAGATTGCTGGGCTGGCTATGAGACCCATTGGCTCTGAAAGCTAAGACATTGGTGGGCCATGCTAAGTATTTGGTAAAGCCGGTGTGACTTCCGGTGTGCATTGCAGTGCGGATTGTAAGCTGCATCCCTGTGAGCTTTGTGATGTTTAAACAACCGTGCAAAAAATAGTTTGTCTTGGTTTGTAAGTTTGGAAATAACAGCACCCTATGGGTTATGTAAAATAATTTGCCATTTTTATCTACATATTCCATAGTGTTGCCAAACATAAAAAATATCCTTACCTCATAGAAAAAATAATGGGCCTAGCCTGTAAAAATGCCATATCACGGGTACAGGTAATTATTTTGGGAAAAGGGTAAAACAGACATTATTTTTGAACGTTTCTGTGTCTAAACACTTAAAAGCTCAATGGGATGCAGGTTGCAATCCACACCTGAAGTCACACTTGCTTCACCAAATAATTAGTATGACCCTGGGTTCAATTCAGCACCATGCGAGGGTGCTTGAGAGAAAGCACTTGGCACCACCATTAACATTCAGAAAATATTTGAGTGTTGGGTGATTCAAAGAGCCACCCAAATATTCCCTTCATGTGAGAGATGGCGTGAACTTGCAATTGAGATTTTTCAAACTCACGTGAGAGTTTTTCATTTTACTCCCGCATCAGCAGGAGAACGAAATTACAGCATGTGTGTTGCACAAATGCCGCCATGTTTTTTTCATTTAAAAAATGAAAACAGGAAACAAAAACTTGGCCCCATTACCCTAAAGCTTACTAGGCCGACACATCAAGCTTAGGGGGTGGTAAACCTGGTTTCAAGGGCTGAACTGCCAGCCCCTAGTAATTAGCAGCCCCTATAGCCTTTGGCATAGGTCTGGTGCTGAATACTGTTGGGGGTGCTGGCAATGAGGAAGAGGGTTCAGCAAGCCACCGATAGGTATGTTGGGCAGGTGGTGCCCCCCCCCATCCTTTGAAATGGTATATGGATCCTTTGGAACCCTTTCCCGTTCAAAAACGGAGGGGTGTGAAAAGGGCCACAGAGGACCCATTACATCCTTTTTTTTTTTTTTGCAGATCTGCAAAATACGGAAACGCAAACGCATCAGGACAGGTGTGAACGTGTGAATATGTAGCCTAAAAGACATGTATCATCTTATCCCTGCCACAGCTGACATTTTCCCTTCTGGGAAATGTAACCATTTGTTAGCATAAGCATATGCTACATTGAATGCTACTATGCTACTCTAGATCATAACAAATTGTTACATTGCTCCCTGAGAGAAAAAGTCAGCTGCCTCTTGAAACTCAGAGGCTCCTTCTCTAGATTATAAAAGCCTGCCTCCCTGGCATTACTCTTGGCTTGGAGCCTGTTTAAGAGATGCAGGAAGCAGTGGCATTGTTGTTTGCATTAGACACCAGCATTGAAGACTATAGTGCAGGAAAGGAAGAAGACCCTGACCCTGTGGGGAAGGAAGAGTATGTGGGCGGTGGGGGAGGAGACATGGAAAACACAAAGCGGTAAGTAGTTTAAAATGGACCAAAACCCATCCCAATTTGGGACGCCCCAATTTACTTACCTCACCGACACCCTCCAACCCGCTTATTCGGCTGCGCATATTATATGCGACTGAAGAAGCTGAATGAGAGCCTAGCCGCTTGTGATCGCCGCACAGCACCTCCTGCATTCCTAGGAAGCATGCGGCCATACCAGGCGCTCAGTTATAGTGGCCGCGGCTGCACAATGCTTGAGAGAGATGTCACCAATGGACATGCTTGCCTGTGGGCTTGTTGGCCAGTTAAGAATATCAGGCAACTGATCAGGCAACCTCACTTAGTGGGGCATTCCAGGTGTGGATGTCTAGCTGGACCACTTTAGAGTATTAAATGTTCTTGGTGTTTTTTTTTGTTTTGTTTTTTTACTATTGTGGGTGAACTGGTAAATTTCCATGTCCCAATTCTCATTCGGCATATCCCTTATATTCTCGTGCCATCTAAATGACACTGTATATGTGTGCTGACATTTTGTAAATTCCCCAGTTTGTACTTTCAATCTGTATTAAACTGGAGAGGGTTTCATCCTAATGCTCCTCTAATGAACATTTTCAGCAAACCATCACCTCGTTTCTCCTGGGATCAGTAATTAATCTTCTATCTCATTAAACTCCTTGAATAAGATTAATTTCTAAAACTCGAGAGAGGTATTTAAGCTGCAGCTTTCCGCCAGCGAACATGATGGTCACAGCACAAAGACATTGGAAATCTTTTGCAGGCCATTTCAAAATAATCATTTGTGTGGGAAGTAATCTTTTAATCTTGTGCTTTGGAATGTGAAGGGGGACCAACTACTCTAGATGAAAATCACTCTACCCAGCCCTATAGTGACAGTAGCCTCTCTGCCCACAGGCTTCATCCCTTATCTCCCTGTTGGCTAATCTGGTCCAGTCACAGTGCTATCCACTATGAAGCAGAGAGTGTGCTAGTCCCCCCCCCCCCCCCACACTCAGCGTATATAAGCGTTTACTTCTGATAGAATATACATGGTGGGCATTCACATGATGCACCCCTGCTACCAGTCTAAAAGGGAGCCTGCTTCCTCATGAATGGAAGCAGGACATGTCACTGATAATGGCAAGGGAGTACACCTCAGCACTGGGGTGTATGAATGTGACTGCAGCCTACAAGAGTAAATTGCATCAACCTTACAGGCAAATAAGTGATTTTTTTCCCTTTGGCTTTGTAAATTGGGTGCAATGCTGGTACTCTAATAACCCATGGAGAGCCCCCAGATAGAGGCAGAAGCATTGCACGCTCAATATAACATGCCTGCAGTGTAACCATGCACATGAGCAACTTCTGTTGCTTCTCTTGGAAAGACACGCAAATACAAATTCCAGCTGTAGCATGACTCATTCATGTGTGCACCAAAATCAGTCGTTTAGCCTTGTTAGAACGCAAACCCACCAAGAGGAAAGAGGCAGCCCTTATCTGCAACTGACAGTGAAATGCGAAGATAAAGAGACCCACTAGAGCTTCTAAACTCTAATAGGGCCAGTTTGAGAAAGAGTCTATCACATGAAATGTAAATCAGGGGTGCACAGACCTTTTTTTTTGATCTGAGAGCCATGTTGTCTTATTGTTCCACAATAAATACCACAGTGGAGGCCATAAACCTGCACAAAATACCAGGGTGCTCGGCCGGGAGGTCCTAATTCTGTGGAGTAATGGATGAAGCAAGGTTGTCAGCAACACCCAAAATAGTAAGACTTTATTGTAGTAATATAAAATCTAAAACACCGTCCTATGTAAACGTACGCTCCCATAAAACCAGTAACCACTGATAAAACCTGGATGGCAGATTGAAGTCAGAACTCTCAGAACGAGTCGTTAGTCATAGATACAGGGCAGGATAACAGATACGTTTAAATAAGGAATTAGGCACTTACCCAATGCCTGGAGGAGAAAACCGCTGGAAACAAATCGCCGCCATCAAAGAAAAACAACATCCAATTGTCAGGATGGGGGAGGGCCAGACAGCGTGTGAGAGGAAAGCTCTCGGGTCCAGTCTCAACCTCGCCTATTCCATCCATCATTGGATGGGAAGTAGGAAGAGTGCGTAATGCGCACGTCATGTCATACAGAGCAACACCAAACGTCCATGGAGACAAATGCAGAGTACCTAGCCATGGATCTTAATCTCTATCACTCAAAAAAATGGTGGCAGCAATTAGGTGGAATCATACTCCAGGCACAGGTCCCAATAAATTTCAAAAAAGAATCTGTAATAAATATTATATCATAATGATCTAAAACATGTAGAATATAACATGACACTTATGAAACTAATTAATATTACATAAAAAAATAAATGACAATCAATTGACTGTGACTGTAAATAATCTAAAAAACAATATAAATTTAAATACATTGACCAGGTAAATAGATATAGAATTGTATACGAAATAGTGTATTGAATAAATCATAACTATAAAAATGATATTAATAATCTATCCAATTGATCACATGAATACACACATACAACTGTATTCTCTGGCTAGTGAGGTCAAAAGTGGGGTATCCCACTCTCTAGCTTATTGAATCTTATTGAATATATACCCATACGGTCAGGTGGAGACCCCCATAAAGAAAAACAAGTGTTTTCCCAGGGTGGGGCCGGGTATAATTGTGGAGATTAGGGATCTTTTCTCCCCTTCTTATTGATATGGTCACAATATTTAGTTTGACTCACCGTTTGCGCACGTGCCTCCCCTGCTTTGTGAAACCCGGTCTGTGGGAGGGATCTGAGCTGCAGGGATCTCCTGCATATGGTTTATCTTTCTTGCGCATTCCGGATAAAAGTTGCACCCCTAAGTCTAAACATGGGTTCTATCCTGATTTTGCCCCGGATTCCCCTTTCACCTTCCCCATTCATAACTCAGTTTAGGAGGCTATCTGTAATGAGTGGAAGGACCCAGTTAAAAAGTTTTATAAACCAGGGGTTCTTTGGACTAGAAGATGGATACCCTCTTGAAGAAAGCATGGCAGGCTGAATCTTGTACTCTCAAACCGATTCTAGTCTCTACTTGCATTGTGAGGAATCTCAGCTTTGCTTCAGCAGCTTAAATCATGTCTCTTGAGGAGGATATAATTGAGATTATGAAGGTTTTACTGATTTTTTTTTCAGTGGCCTCTTTTCTGTCTGATGCCACAGCGGAAACATTTGAGAATTTAGGCTCGGGCCATGGCCCTCACCAATTCGTGTGTAGGACTTTGTGGCTGCGTACCTGGTCAGGGGATACAGGTTCAAAGATGTGTCTATGTGCCATGTCCTTTAATGTGGAATTCCTCTTTGGTCCAGAACTAGAGAAAGTGCTAGACAGGTCTGCTGACAGAAATAAGTCTTTTCCCACTAAGTGTAGGAATTTCAGGAATAGGACTTTGTTTTCTAGTCAGTCCTCTTATAGACGGCCCTTTTTAAGGACTTGTTTAGAGGGCCTTCTACTTCTTGGAGAGGCACGTTTAGAGGATCCACACTGTTTGTTACCCAACAGTCAGTCCCTAAGAAGCAATTATGCTTAGGTTTAAAACATTTAGTGGGAGACTGTACTGGATTGGCCCTTTATTTCTAGGGGAATGAGGGAGGGTTTCTCAATAGAAACAATTCTTGAAGAAACTGAACCTGTCCGTACGCTACAGACGCTTCGGCATGGAGTCTATCTTCTCTGTGAGGAATCTGCTCCCGTCTCGCTCCTTTATGGTCTCAATAGACCTGAAGGATGCATATTGGCAGGTACCAATGACCTTGTCGGATCAAGCCTTTTTGAGATTTGCAGTAAAGTTGGGGGACCAAATACTCCCCTTCCAATTTGTATGCCTACTCTGTGGGCTGGCGTTGGTTTCAAAAACTTTTACCAAAGCTGTAGCAGAACCTTTGGCTGCATTAAACCGGACCTTCACCATGATTTATTGAAAAGCCCACACCCTTAAAAAAACGATTCCCCAGCATATAAAATGAATATATTTTAAGTTTTTAGTCACATATTATTCTTTCCCCCACTGGGCTGCAACTCAGGATTTTAGGATACGGGTGCCGCCATCTTGACTCCCATGAGCCACCATCTTGAATGTTTAAAGGCTCATAACATGCAGTAGATGCAGGTAGGATGATTTTTAATGTGAGCAACATGTATGTACAGGGTGTGGGAAACAGGGCTGTGGAGTCGGTAAGCCACTGGTCCGACTCTGACTCCGACTCCGACTCCTGTATTTTATCAGGGGCCGACTCCGACTCCGACTCCAACTCCGACTCCGACTCCTCCATAAAAAGCGAATTAATACCAACAAATTTACTGTATTAAATATTAACACTTTTTTATTCTGTTTACTAGTCAGCAGAAAAAGAAAGGCAAACAAATAAACAAATGAAAGTCCCCTGCGCAGAGGGAGACATCAAAATATCAAACGTAATACAACTAGAATGCGTACAATTGTCCCCAGGGGGACGGCCAACAGGGCCAACAATTATCATAAAATTTTGAAAACAAAAAGGAGAGAGAAAAGGAAAGGGAGAGGTGACGTTTACCCTAAAAGAAACAACAAGAAACCAGAAGGAGAAGAGAAAGAAGGGCAGGGGGTGGAGAGGGTAGAGTATGGGAAGTAGGCAAGCAATAGGGAAAGTTATGTATGCATGATGAACATTGGCTTTTTACTGCCATCATATAAGCAATCAGAACACTTGAATAAGATCACAATTTTTTTTAGAATACAATTTCTGAACAAGTAAACTTTATGCCATTAACAAGAGTAAATTAACAATTTGTTCTAAGAAAAAGTATTGCCTCCATAAGATCCTCCTTCATTGATGCCCGCAAATCTGATCTTATAATTTTTAGTGCTGAAAACAACCTCTCCACACTCACTTGGGTTGGAGGAAGAGCAGAAACCACTCGGGCAACGTCTTTGACAGTTTCAGGATACATGTTGATTGCTTGCTGCACTGTTATTTTTGATGAACGGTCAAATTTCTCCAACTCTTTTAATGCACAAGCAAAATTCTGCCGAAATCTACTAGCGGTGTCTTCTGATGGGTGAGACTCTTTTTCTATTCGTGAACGCTTTGCACGTTCCTTGTGATCCAAGTATTTCTCGAAGTCTAATTCTTCATCTGTTGAGGAAGATGAAGATGCAGCAGCAGGACCAAATTGTTCTTGTTCCTGACAGTTCTGCATGGTATTCATCCTTAAAGCGATTTCAAACAGCGATTCTTTCCCTTTTTTTAGCTGTTGGTCGTTTAAAAGAATACGATGCATTGGATCCACGTAAACGGCTGCTAAAAGAATGTTGTTTTCTAATAGCAGTTCCTCTCTTTCTTTCATTGATGTGGCAATGCCACTTGCAATGATCCCTCCTTTTTGTGACAGACGAAAAATCAGGTTTTTCCACTCCTTAAGGAAAATACCTGGAGTTAAGTCCTCTGCTTGGAGTTTTTTAGTCACTTGGAATGGGTGTTCTAACAGTTCTTCTAGTTCTTTTATCTGCCTCCATTGCGTTTCAGTTAGCGTCAATTGAGGGTTAGCCATGTCTATGAGATACGATTTCAGTTCAACCAATCGCTGAATCATTAGGTAGGTACTTCCCCATCTTGTGGCTTGATCAATAATTGCCCCTTTTCCAGCACGTCTTTTCAAAATTGAGTCAACCTTAGGGGTTCTGGCAGCAGTGGCCAATTTTCTCACCTTGCCAATCAGTGTAGCAGCATGTCCTTGTTGCAGACTGTCTCTTATAGCCAGCTGGAGCGTATGCACAACACAGCGCATGTGATGAATATGAGAACGTACTGACGCAGCTTCAACAAGAGCATCTAAACTGTCATGTTCCTGTTCATCTGAAGCAACTTCAGCTTGCACCTCAGTTTCAAAATGGTGTTCCTCCATTTCAAACATTTCAGTTTCTCTGAACCCAGGATTTTCTTCTTCGAGCTGCTGTTCAGCTTCATTATTCTCATTCATTAGCCTAATAGTACTTATCATATTTGAAGCATTATCAGTTACAACTGAAAGAACTTGCTCTTTCTTGAGTTCATATTCTTGCAGAACATTTTCCACCAAGACCTGGAGAAACTCGCTAGAGTGATGAGCTTTGGTGTCTTTTACTGCCAATGTCTTGGTAATGGTAACTATCTCATTTTTCTCACAAACAAATCGCACATTGATGGCAAAATAGTTCACTCTGTGACGTGTGCAGGCGTCCATTTTTAGAAATACAAAGCGTCCCTTGAGTGATTCTTGAAGTTCTTTCTTTTGTTTAACAGCTTCTTCAATTACTAGTTTTCTAATACTCTCTCTCTCCAGAGAAACACCAAGCTTGCGGGCCATTTCTCCATTCAGACCCATAAAAGCTGGTCGTGAAAATAATGATATAGGCACAGCATCCTTTACAACAAGCTCTATGATCTGTTTTTTAAATGTTTCTACTGTCATTGTCACAGTAACTTTGTCACTGACAAAATATCTTCCAAGTGTTGTCTGTGAGGTTCTCTGCTCATTTGCTTGGCTGGAAGTGCTGCTGGCCACTGGTTCATTGCTTTTCATGTCTTTCTCTGACACTGTTTTGTATACTTCTGGATGAAAGCGCTGTAAATGTCTCTTTAAATTGGAAGCTCTCGTAGGAGCATTTTTGTCAGTGCCTGAAAATGCACTGATCTTGACTTCGCAGCATTTGTTTTCATCTGGATCATTTGTCATACATTGACAGACAAAATGTTTTCCATCTTGCGTTAAGGTGAAATATTCAAATACAGCTGATTTAACTGGAAGCTTCTTTGACATTTTCAGTTTTTTTATTTGTGCGTCCACAAACCAACTGACAATTGTTTTTGCTAAAAACAATTGCACAAATTAAAATTATGTATATATAAATCTCCCCCATAGTGTTTTTCCTCATGTATTTACTCTAATTTAAGCAAAGTTTGTTAAAAGGTGAAAGAAAGCTGAACAATTTTCATCAGAATAAGTTGGAGAAAGAGTTTACATTACCTTCAGCATAGAGTCATCAAAATCTGAGATTTCCCTGGTCTGGGAGATACCAAGTGTGAGGGGGAGCTGACTTTTTAATGGTATGAACCAAACTAAGACTTAGTTGTAAATGTCTATTCTTCTACATAAGGGCATCGGCTGCTTTTAAGGGTTAATTTCAGCCTGACACACAAACAACCTGCTGCAGCCATAGCACTGTGAAGGAACAGACAGTCTCCTCAGAGAGAAAACATTACAGTGAGGTCAGAGTTTATCTTTTACTACCAAACTTCTTAGGGCTCCTCGAACACTGCATATCTTCATATTACATTGCTGCTCATACACAATAATCCAGCATTCAGGAAGAAAGTACCACACATTTCCCTTTTGTTTACAGACTACCCCCACACAATGGATTCTTCTTTTTTATAGTTTTGATTTAATGATTAAGGACCTTAGATTGATGAATAACATTTTTAAAATTCATATGAAAGTTTAATTATGAAATTTTTAAAGCTGGAGTCGGAGTCGGTACAATTTTTCCGACTCCGACTCCGACTCCGACTCCACCTAAAACTAGCTCCGACTCCGACTCCACGACTCCGACTCCGACTCCACAGCCCTGGTGGGAAACATATAAGATAGACTCTTATTCAGAGTGAAGGACCACTTTAAGGAAGAAAGGAGTCAGGATTATAGCATAGCATACCAAGACGACCTTCTCCTCTTTGCCCAAAATCAGGAGAAGTTGCTCAAGGATCTGGAATTGACAAAGAATTGTTTGCTATTATTATGTTGAATCCTGAACTACCAGAAGTCCAGTTTAGTCCCATCACAGGTCATGACTTATCTGGGGTTCGAGATCGATACGATCCTTGAATATCCTCAAGGATAACAGACTTTTAGGAAGCCGTTCAGTCCCTGTACTCCAGTTGGTCAATTTCCTTTTGCCAGGCTATGAGGGTCTTTTGGTTAATGACCATGTCTTTTGCCACTGTAAGATGGGGTCAGCTACACTCAAGAAAGCTATAGCTGCTTATTCTAACCTTTAACCTCTTTGGACAAATCTCAGGAGTCCCTGACCGCTCAGGGAAATGGTCCAGAAAAGCCTATCCTCATCGAATCACAGAGAATTGATAGCTGTGAAGGAGGCATTGCTAACCTTCTTTCCCCACTTGAAGGGTAATCACATAGAAATAAGAACAGACAGTGCGACTACAATGAATCTGAATCATCAGGGAGGTCATCTGTCCTTCAACATGCAGCAAAGGAAATTCTGATTTGGGCATAACTGAACCTTTTATCCTTGTCAGCTGCTGTTTGGATTCAACTGACATAACTGACAATGCTCAGTAACAGGAAACCCAGCAGCACTTCCTGTTTTCAGGCAGCCTGCAGATACATGAGCCGCCATTTTGTTTCTAAAATTTACTATAGCATGAGTTAGAAAAAGCTAAATTAATTTTTATGTGCAGCAATATAAATTGCCCTTGGGAGGGATGCATATTAGCACTGTTTGTTGTTTTGGTCCAGTTTAAGTCATTTTTGACTGTCGAAGTGGACACCAGAATTTCGACTATCCTGGTAACTGGTCCTTGCCCTGGGTAACTCCCCCCCCCCAGATCCCCCACTTTCACTCACCTTTCCCGTTCCCACGGTGCATGTGCGGGCACCCGTCCAATCAGTACTTTATGTAGTGTATACTAATGCATGGCATAAAGCTGCTGATTTGAACTTTGCACCAGCATAGGCACGCCCATGGCTGCATCCCTGGCTCCCCTGTGAAGAGTGTACACAGCAGCAGAGAAGCCGGGGATGTAACCCCAGCGGAGATCCTGTCGCAGGACCCGCCGGGATCAGGTAAGATCACCGGCGGGGTCACATATCTGGCCACCCGCTATAAGATGGGGGGTAGGCTAGCTGTGACCACAGGGGTGATTGGTCCACTTTAAGGGCCTCCAACAGACCATATTTTGCTGATCTCCACACAGCTACACAGGTTAACTTATTGGTGCTCAGACAGAGCTATAGGGACAGCTACAATAAAATCCATAAAACATGACCTGTTCTTGGTTGCCCTTGAAGAGAGGGTTGGATCCTTGTTCTACATGAATCTCTCGAGTTATTTTTCTTGCTTTTTATTATTCTAAAAAGTCTGTGTATCACTCAAATATAGTAGCTATCTGATATATCTCACTATTTATAATTTAGCTATGCTGTGTTATATTCTGCATTATGTAGGATAACATTTGTGTTTACGCTCACACACTATAGATTACTGAACGTTTGAAAATGCGCGTCCAGATAAAGATCGATGACTTGCTTCAGCAGATGGAAGAAGGTCTAAAGACAGCTGACCCACATGACGTTTCTGCTTACACTGGATACACAGGTGGGTTCTTTTCAGTTTATTTGCTTGTATATATGTGCCCTGGAGATACAGATGGGTTCTCTAGATAAGTGGTTCTCAACTGTTTAACGCCAATTACCCCCTAGCAACAAGAAACTCCAACCAAGTAACTGTTACCAAAATAAGTAGGCCACAGGCCTTGTAACAGTTTTAAAACAAGGAGAAATGATGTATTACTGTTGAAATATACCAAACCCATCAGACCTACCATGTTGGTGTACCCCTGAAAATCACTGTGTACCCATTCAAGCTGGGGCGTGTACCCCCTGCGGTATGTATACTGCAGGTTGATAAACAGTGCTCTAGATCACTGCTGCCCTCTGAAATAGAGCTGGTTCCTTGGGATCACACCTGTCCTGTGGATATGGGGAAACTTTCTGGGTACAGTCTGAGAGATCTCGGTCATGCTGCTCTGAAAAGCTCTAGGTTGCTACTGCTCTAAAGATAGAGGTGGGCTTTTTGGGTCTCTATTGCCCTAGGTATGTTTGTGTTCTCTTGTCACATAGTCTAATCCCAATAAAAATATTCACAGATAATTATGCTTATTTTAAACTAGCTTAATGATCAAAGTTCAAATGCATTAAGGATTCAAATGGAAGGTTTACTGTAGGGTACAGTTATAAACCACCTAAGCTTGTTTTACCCATCTGATCCAGTTCACCTTTCTCCCCTTGTCCAGAGCAACTTTTTGTATTAAAGCGGACCTTCAACCTGAATAAGAGTCTATCTTATATGTTTCCCACACCCTGTACATACAGATTGCTCACATTAAAAATCATCCTACCTGCATCTACTGCATGTTATGAGCTTTTAAACATCCAAGATGGCGGCTCATGGGGCTTCAGGCAGTCTGCAGTTCTGACTGTGTCGCTCTGCATTCTGGGACTGCTGTCCTTTTCCTGACCCCAGCTCTGCTCTGTCTGTGCAAAGCACAGCTATAACCCGCCCCCTGTACTTTATCCTGCTCTCCTCTCCTCAGTATGTGTGATGTTTCTGAGTCAAGATGGCGGTGCCCGTATCCTAGAGTCTTGAAAAGATTTGCAGCCCGGTGGGGGAAAGAATAATAAGTGACTAAAAACGTAAAATATATACATTTTAGATGCCGGGGAATAGTTTTTTAAGGATTTGGGCTTTTCATGAAATGATGCTGAAGGTCCGGTTTAAGTACCATTTGTCTAATTATTTTTGGAAAATTTGGGGATTTTCATCTCAGGTTTTGGTCCTTGCCCCTAGTGCTACCAGATTTGGGGTGCCCCACAGTTCCCCCTAAAATCTCTTTCCCTGGTCCCCCACCACATGCACAGCCTCTCGTCCAATCAGCGCTTTATGTCATGCATATTAATTATCAGCCTACTGTCCTGAGATCCGTGAATGTGGGGCAGTCAGGGGGGCTCACATAGCCGAATCGGGAGGCCCCAAGGTTGCTTTATCAGCTGAGCTGGCCAAGCTGGTGGCCACATTATGTACCAACTGGATGGTCTGTTTGAGTTGTCGGTCACCTAAAACCATTTTCAATATATGCCAACCTGATCTGCAAAAAAACACTATATAAAATGCATGAAATGCCAAAGTAGATTTCATCATGTTTTGGAGCAATTTTGTAACTATGGAAAAATTCAGGTTTGGATACCCGAATATACAGATGGCAGCAGATCAGCTTGGCATACAGGTCTTGTTGCAATTAATAGATTCTCGCCTACCACGAGTGGTGTGCTTAACACCGAATATTTTAACCGGGAGCAGACATGCACTGTACTCATTTATACATAACACATATAAACGGTTACTGTGGTTATGGCTTGTGAACCATGCTTTATTATGAGCAACATCCAGGTGATGCCCTATCTACTAAAGTGCCATATTTTTCACATTGTAGGATGCACCGGACCATACGGCACACCTAGGGTATAGAGGAGGAAATAAGAAAAATATATATTCCGAATCAAATGGTGTGCTAAAATACCCCTCTCCCAGAACCAAATAGCAGGCTTTGTGGCAGAACCCCCCCCCCCTCCAAGAACTCAATAATAGGCAGTGTGCAAGAACCCCATAATAGGCAATGTACAGAATCCCCCCCCCCCCCCTAAGAACCCCATGACAGGTAGTGTTCAGAATCCCCCCCTCCCCAGGAACCCCGTAATGGGCAGTGTGCAGATCCCCCCCCCCCCCCCCCCCCCGCAAAGGGCCCCATAATGTGCAATGTGTTGGAATTGCTCTTGATTTGGGTTCGAACCACAGAGGCCCTGGATCACCCCTTTTGCATGACACACTCAGCGAGGTGGTCTCTAGGATTGTGGCTGAATACTCAACGTCTTCAGGTGGGCATATCCTTTCTTCCGGTACAGCGGAAGATTGTCACCACGGATGCCAGCTTAACTGGTTGGAGTGGCGTCATGGGGTCCCAAATGATCCAGGGACAGTGGGGCCCAGGGGAGAGCAGACTTCCTATAAATAATCTGAGAGTGATTCTGCTGTCACTCACACATTGGACCTCCAATCTGAGGGGTCATTCTGTCAGGATTCAAGCACGGCGGTGGCCTATATCAACCACCAGGGGTCACCAGAAGCAGACCTGTGCATCTTGACAATCCACATACCAGTAGTGGACAATGCACAAGCCGATCATCTAAGCAGGCCGACTATGGATCAGAGAGAATGATCCCTCAGTCGGGATCTTTCGAGCCCTATGCAACCGCTAGGGGTTCCCAGACTTGAACCTTTCGCGCCCCACCACAATTGGAAAGTTCTGAGGTTTGTCTCCTGGTCCAAGGACCCTCTGGCTATAGCAGTAGATGCCCTGACCTTTCCTTGGTCAGCATTCAGGCTTCTCTATGCATTCCCTCAATTTCCACTCCTGGGCCGAGTACTAAAGAAGGTAGCTCATTAGGGCATCCCAACCATCCTGGTAGCGCCCCCATTAGCGAAGGAGAAATTGATTTTCAGACATAGTTGGGATGCCAGCAGGCTATCACTGGCAGCTACCCGATGATCCAGATCATGGGTCCTCCATTTGAACCAGTGGTAGAGGTTTCACTGGGGTTGATCACACTTAAAGAGAACCAACAGTCAAAAATGGATTAAATCAGACCAACACAACAAACCGTGCTCATATGCATCCCTCTCCATGGCAATTTAGATTTCTGCACATAAAAAATAATCTACCTTTTTCTAATGCCTGCTGGGGTGGGTTTTAAAAACAAGATGGCCGCTCATGGGCTTGCAGGCCACCTGCAAACAGGAAGTCATGCTGGACTTCCTGTTACTCTGCATGTCAGTTGGGAGAGGAAGCTCCATAATGGCCGCTGCCTTTCTTTTCCAACTGTGCCAGGCTGTTTGTTCAGTTTAAAGTCCTCTTCCTAGTGGAATTTACCTCTGACCTGCAGACTTCTGAATTAGCAGCCTTATCGGTTAAGCCTCCTTATTTAGTCCTACACAAGGACAAGGCGGTCTTCCGTTTTACAAGTTTCTTCCTAAGGTGGTTTCCCCCTTCCGTCTTATTGAAGAGGTGGTTGTACCTTTCTTGTGTCCCCGGCTTACCATAAGGAGAGAGTCCTCCACTCCTTTGACGTAGTTGAAACTCTTAAATATTATAGCTCCACTACTCGGTCCTGTCGCAAGACTGAACTGTGTTGGCAGGCCAAGAGAGCCTCTTTCCTGGCCTGAAGCCAGAGTCTCTTCTGCTCCAGGAGCAAGACCTTGGCCTAAGCTGTGTCTAATATCATTCCCAGAAAGGAGATAACTCTTGAGGGAATGTTATGCGACTTTGGATAGCCTATTATCCAGCCAAAGTCTTCTAGAGTAGATAAAATGTTTGAGGGGCTGTGGAAAGGTCTAGCGCCAGCTAAGTCTGCCATCAGCCTATGGATTAGACAGGCAGTGATTAGAGCTTACGTTTCCAAGGGGAGGAATCCTCCTTTTCGGGTTACGGCTCATTCTACCTGGGCTATTGGGGCATCCTGGGCTTTTCAGCACCAAGCTTCAGTGGAACAGGTCTGCAAGGCTGCTACCTGATCTTCGGTTCATACATTAACCGAATTGTATAAGTTAGACATTAGACCCTCACCTGTAGAAATTGTTTTCTCCCTTCTTCCACTCCAGGGCATCACACCCACATTTGCTAGGTTACTATACCCATCCCTAAGATTCCATAGTCCTAGTGAAGCCTTGTATATATGTAAATATTTTGCGGATAATATGTGCGGACATGGCACTTTATCTGGCAAGTAGGGTGATTATGTATTTTGTTTGTGACTTATACCTACCTCTTTACTAGCATTTTTTGCACTGTTATGTGTGTATATATATTGGGATTTGATGCACTTTGGAAGCACTTGACACTTTATGGTTTGATTTATAAATATTATATTATGAATGGTTTACTGACATATTAGGTTCCTACACTGGGTACATTAGATTTTTCCCCCCTGCCCCTCATTTGATGGCAGTCTACATATTTGTTATATGTTTTTAACTAGTTTTTAATATGATTGAATACGAAATTATGATGATTTCATAAATTTGACACTAATTACAATTACTAGAGTGCCTTTGTTAGTCTCTGGTTGCATCCCCCTCTTGGGTTGGGGCACCCCTTGTGTTTATATTATACTTACCTTAATAAGGGATTCACCAGAGCAGGGCACCTACATAGTAGATTATTGTTTGGTGCCTCCCATCCCCTCTTTTGCTAAATACATTTTGTGTGTTAGCATTTGAGAAAAAAAAGGGGAAAAAGGGGAAAAAGGGGAAAATAGAAAAGAGAGGAGTTCTAACGTGTCTCCCTTGTTTTCCAACTAAACGTGGGATCTCTTAGGATGCCTTCATTCTCCCGGGCAGTTGTTCCTACTGCTTTTCAATTATTGGATTACTGAGGGCAGCCGGTAGTATATAATATAGGCCGGGAGGACCACACCTTTTATCTTGCAGTCCTGCCCTTCTGACGAAAGTTAACCCATTCGTATCTGATTGGGTGACAACCTGGAGTGGAAGAAGAGAGAGCAATTCTACAGGTGAAAATAACAGAATTGCATTTTTCTGCTGACTCCTATTTCTCAGTCCCCAAATGAACTCACTTTGGAGGGGACTGTCACACTAAAGAATCAATGGATGAGTCATCCTATGCTGCTGAGGAGGACCAGCAGAAGGCAGGGAGTTCACTAGGTCTTATAAAGAAATATAAAGTAGTCTGTATAATAGATGCAGCCCCTCATATTTAGTATGGAGAGAGCAGAGAACAGGCAAATTCAACCTTTTTCCTTGAATGTCCCTCTAAAATTCCTGTCCAGTCAATAACATAAAAAATTCACCTTTTCCCCCCACCTGCTCCACTGTGTACAGCTGGCATCTTCATACTTGTCAATGAGGGAGAACAAGCAATTTCCCATTGCTGGGCGTACATGGCAGCATCCGTCAATATCACTTTACATCCCCTAACACTCCTATTCCATTTATTGCAATGGAGGGGGCGTTCCAAAGCCAGGTGTGCTGAACCCGCTTTGGGATCACCCCAGCATTGTAATTAATAGAGTAGACTTGTGGGGTCGTAAACAAGGTTGTATGGAGTCCTCCATGAGGGGGCACTGGAAGATGGAAACATTTGCTTCCCACCATTGGTAAGTATGAAGATGCCAGCAGGAGGATTTGCAGGTGAGTACAGACTTTTTTGTTTCTGCCTGGACAACACTGTACCTGTTCTGCCATTGTAACAAAGGGCCCTGGGGCAGCATGAAGATACCCAGTATAAGGGGTTGCAAACTCATTATCCATCACCATCAGAGCTCCCTGCTGCTCCTTATCACTGTTTGTTATAAACATACAATATATTTAGTTTCCAAATGTCCTATGAAAGTTACGTCATTATACAATATTAGGGAGAGATTTTTTATTATGCTGGGGTCGGTACTTTTTTTCTAATTCAGACTACAGCCAAAACTAGCTCTGACTCAAGGACCCACGACTTCACAGTCCTGGTTTATAGGAAGATTTCAAAAGGGTATCGAAAGAAGCAAGTTGGTCAGTGGGCGGGACAGACCCACAGAATCAAGAGCCATGAGCTAAACTTTTAGAGAGATTGATTACCCACACGGGATGTAGAGAACATTCTACCATAAGGCTCTCCAGAGAAATAGAGGGGATTTGGTGATAGGAAACCAGAAGAAGTATATACCCAGAAACAAGGAGGTGGATGACCCAAATTTGGGTGCCATTGGGATCATTTTGAGATGATTCTGATACAACATTGGCATGTTCTGCTGTTGGACTCACAGATTGCCAAGATAGTTGGCCCTTGGCTCTTGCTGACGGTGCGAAGAGGAAGGAACATTCATGACCAATTGTTTAGGTGTGACTTCATCTGGCCATCAAAAGTTGGTTGGGTACAAGCAAATTAAATGGATGCTTCAAATGCAGCCATTGCAAAGTTTGCAACTTTTTAGCAAAAATGTTAGTTTATTGTGGCATGGGGTCAATTTAACAACAGAAAATCTGGGGACTTATCAACTATGTGGCTATGTGTGTCCTTTCGCTACTTGAGCCAGCATAGGTATCTGGGGTATGATGTAATTGGATGGGGGGGGGGGGTCATATTTTTTGTATTAGACAAAGTTTTTTTTTGTGCAATGGGTTTCTAGATACTTTTGTACACAGGGCATAGTTACATAGTATGACTGAATAAAGACATGTCCAACAAGTTCAACCAAGAGACGGGATTGGGGAAAGTTTTTTTTTTATTTATTTAAATAACAGCTACTAGTAACTGTTAATGTTACTTTCTGCTAGAAAAGCATCTAATCCTATTTTCGAAGCTGTTGATGCTATGAAGCTTCTGTGGGAGACTATTCCAAAGATTAATAGTTCTTATGGTAAGAAATGATTGTCTCCAGAGATTGGATCTTTTTTTTCCAGATGAAGGGACTGCCCCCTTGTGATTAGAGAGGCTTTTAGTTGAAATAATTTTTCTCCATATGTTTTGAATTGACCATTTCTATATTTATACAAGTTAATCATCATCGTCTCAAGACTTAACAGATTTAATTCCCATAACCTTTCTTTATAACGAAGATCCTTCATTCCCCTTATTAGTTTGGTGGTTCTCCTCTCCACCCTTTCCAAAATCAGAGCATCTTTTCTATGAACTGGTGCCCAGAACCGGACGGCATTTTCCAGGTGTGGACACACCGGTGCTTTTTATAGAGGTAATATTACATCTCTGCCTTGTGATGCCATACCTTCTTTTAATACATGATAATATCTTGGTTGCCTTACTTGGCATCACTTTAGTATTCTAGAGAAAGCATGGTGCACAAGCCCTAACCACAGTAACCATTGAGTTTATATGAGACATTTTAACTTACAGTAACGCTATAAAGCTGCATGCTAAAGACACTTGCACTTGACCTCCCTATGTGGGCCAAGCGGTGAATGGCGGACTTGGTTAAGCCCTGGGTGTTATCCTGCAGCACTTTCCTGTGCCTCTTGGTGCCTTCTTTCCGCCGGCCCTTGCTGGTTTTCCTTTTTCGGACATGATTTATCTCTCAACAGAATGCAAAACACGAATCCCCCTTTGTATCCACCCCTTATCCTTTAGACTACAAACCCACAAGGTCAAGGACTCTTTCCTATTTTTTCCTGTTCTCACAACATTTAGTCTGAACTTTGTAGCATCCAGTTTGTAATACAGTATGTTTTACCTTGTCTGTAATTATACCTTGTATAGCACTACAAAGAAGATGGCCATTATAAACATACAATAATATAGCTTTTGAATGTATGTTTTGCAGGCATAGCCCTCTTATACTTGCAGCTCTATCGTGTCACTACGGAGCAGTGCCATTTGCAACGATCTCTTGATTATGTAAAAAGAGTTCTGAGAAACCTGAATGGAAGAAGAGTTACTTTCCTCTGTGGTGACGCTGGACCTTATGCTGTTGGAGCTGTTGTCCACCACAAGCTTCAAAATGAGACTGAATCCAAAGACTGCATTGCAAAGTAGGTTTTATTTTAGTTTAACACTTTGGAGTCTAAGTTTGTCCTAGGATTTCACTGTTAGCATTTGGCAGTCACAAGCCTGTTTAAAGTGGATCAACACCCAGGATTTTCACTATCCTGGGTGTTGGTCCACTTCAGCGGGGCATCCGAGATCAGGATGCCCCGCTGTGTGAAACCCCCCCAAAAGCCCCAAAAAACGTACCTTTTCGACGACGGACAAGCGACGGATAAGCCGCCGCCGCCTAGAGGGGCGCGCGGGAGGTGGCGGCGGCTGATCCGTCGCCGATAAGGTAAGGTTTTTTGGGGCTTTTGGGGGGGGTTTCACCCCACGGGACATACCGATCTCGGATGCCCCGCAATGAGGGAGGTGATCGGCCCGGGAATCTTATAGATTCCCGGGCCGATCACCCCTGGGTGATGGTCCACTTTAAAAAAGGGTGGGTCGTGGTATCTTGCACTTGCTCCAAGCAATTGTTGTGTGGGCTTCTGGCCAGCTCCTGTTCTTAAATTTTCCTAAGCTGAAGAAATACTGCACCTAAACTTTTAATAGAAAGCTGATTCTAGAAACTTGCTCACAGTCGATGTCCTGTCTAAGCATGACCCCTGAGGCAGGACGGGGGAGGGGGGTTACAAAAAAATCTTTCATTGCCTGTGCTCCAGCAATGTCGGACAGGATCATTTAAAGTTTTGCATCGACCCATCAAAGCCTCCCCCCCCCCCCCATAGCAAAGGGACATTTATTTTTTATTGGGGAAATCTTATTAAGTAAAGTATATTAGTGCTTGCTTCTTTATTAATTGCAGTGTGGTATTTACCCTCAGACAAAGGTTAAGTGTTTCTGCCATTTTGTTTCAGGTTTCCTTTACAATCTCTAAGGAGAAAATAGATTATTTATTTCTATTATAGCCCAGTACTGGTGCATGTCCCAGCAAGACATATCTGAGTCCTCTGCAGGACGTTCTGATACATGTCATGTGCCTGATGCCAGTGTGACCATAATTTATGCTCCTTTTGCTTTACCAACCATGGAAGGCAAAGGCCCAGACTCATCCAGTCTTTTCCACAAATTCATTTTTTCTGTTCAAATCTGCCCCAGGATCCTTACCTGCTGTTGCAGCTCCACCGGGCTGTGCAGGATCTCCTTCACACTGGAGTTATAATTGCTGTTCCTATTCATAAATGTGGTTTGGGGTTTTATTCCTGCTTATTTGTAGTCTCCAAAAAGGCTAGGTTAGTTAGACCAATTCTGGACTTCAAGCGTCTGAATCTTTTCCTGGTGTCCTGTTCCGGTCGCTCCATTCTTGACAAGTGGGTTATCCGCCACAAGGTGGCGCAGTGACTGCAAGATGAAAATCGTGGCTCCTCCCGGCCCATATAAGGTCCCCAGAGTTCTTCTTGCAGAGCGGGGCATCCCAAGCCTGTCGGCCACTGCGGACCTATTCCCACCTGCTTCCGGGGACCCATCCTGCCTCCCAGCCTTGGCTACGGATCAGGTGACGGTAGGGGAACGCCGAGGGTCAGGCGTTCACAGAGCTATGCTCTGGGCCGCACAGGGGAACGCCGAGGGTCAGGCGTTCACAGAGCTATGCTCTGGGCCGCACACCCTCTCCCAAAGGGTAGCCGGCCATAGGCTATGGTGAGCCTATGGAGGGGGGAGGAACCACCTAGGGACCCCTTGTCTTCCCTTATGTAGCCCACATGCTTTATTGTATGTGTTATGTGTTTGACTTTCTGACTTATCTTCACTTGTACTCACCTCCCTCGCTCCTGCTCCTCTTCGCCTCTCCTCCGTTCGGCGTTGTGAGGGGGGGGGGGTGGCGAGGCCGGCGGACCCTCAGCGCACTTTGAACCGAGGGGAGGGGGGGCCCTCTCTGGCTGCCTCCTTCTTCTTCCGGGCGACATTTTCCCCTTCCCTGGCTCCCGGAGTTCGCGTGTCCCGGAGTTGCGTGTCTCCTTCTTGCTATTGGCGGCATTTTCCTTTCAGCTTGCCTGCGCTCTGGAGGGGCACGCTGATCCTTGTGCTACTGCCTCATCTGGGGCTCCCATCGGGTGCTGCACTGTCCGGCCTGGCATTCGCTCCGCGGTTCCACTTGTCTGTGAGTCCGGTCTTTTCCTTATATTTGTCCTTCTGTTCATGCGCTGTGGGATGCTCATGTTTTTTTCCCCTTTTATGTCTTCCAGGCGGGTCCCATATTATTCTCAATGTTGTGGTTCCTCCCGGTCTCATCCACCCCCCGCGCCCTACAGTCTCTTGTTTAAGGGATCTATTAGGGGACCTTATTGGGGATTGTCCGGGTTTTGGCCGTCAGTGCCTTGTAACCCATTTATTTTGCTACTAATCACCATAATGGAGGCTTCTGGGGATAGCGAGCTTGGGGCCCCCTTGGGGCGGGTTAAGCTTTGTGTGGTAGATGCCCTGTGAGTGGTCGCAGCGCTGTTTGTGTACCCTACGCCCAAAGCGTAATTTTGGAACAGGATGGTGCAAGCGCTGCTGTCCCCAGCCCTATTTTACCTACGGCCTCGCCGACACCCCCGTGCCTGCATTTAGCTCCCAGTGAGGGGGAAGCCAGCAGGGGGTCTCAAACGGACTTGGCGCTCCGAGTGGCCAGTCTAGAGAGACAATTATCACGCTCGGCCGCTGGCATGGCCAGGCCTCGCGGCATTTGGAGCCGGATTATTCGCTTTTTGCCGATGATGAATATGAGGCCTTTGGTGGCTGAGACTCCATGGAGGAGGGCGAGTTATTTCATGATTCTGACTCCTCAGGGGACTGACCGGGTGGCTTTGACAGTGACCCTGGGTCTTCCTCGGATGAGGACTTGTGGCTCCCCGATGACACGGAGAAGTTGTTGTCTGCGGTATTTGAAACCTTGCACATTGTACCCCCGAAGGTGGCCAAAAAGAAGCAGGGGGACCTTTTTTCATCCTGAGAGACAGCGTCTTGTTTTTCCTGAGCAAGGCCACTTCTCCAAAATGGGTTTTTAAGGAATGGGAGAGGCCTAATCTATTTAGGAGGAGTTGATTCGCCTCTGGTCCCGTCCCCCGGAGGTGGATGCTCCTGTTTTGGGGCTCTCCAATACCACGGTTATGCCGTCTCCTGATACTACTTCCTTGCGCGATCATGTTGACAGGTGCATGGATCAGCTGGCATGTCACTCTTTGTGGTGCTGGTCTTCGTCCGGTCTGTGCCGCGGCCATTGTCTCCATAGCCATCAATAAGAAGGTGAGACGCCTTGTGGATATCGCCAGATCTCGCAAGCGAGCGAAGGAGTATAAGATCCTCTTAGCTTGCGCAGACTTCATTGCCTTTGTAATCTCGGCCATGGACGATACCGTCCGGCTTGGCGGCAGGGCTTCGGCCCTGCTGGTTGTTCTTCATCGTTCTATATGGCTGCGACAGAGGGCGGCTGACGCCGCCGACCAAGAAATCTCTCACTGGTATTCCCTTTCTGGGACTTTGGCTGTTCGGGGAGTGTCTGGATCTCCTGGCGAAAGATAGGAGGCTCCCTCAGCGTCGGAAGCCTGTGCGGCCCTTTCGGGGCTTGTCTTCCTTTCGCCCCTTTCGAGGGGGTAGAAGCTCTTCCTTTTCTGGTGGCCGCCAAGACTCCTGGGGACGAGGTAGATCCCGCTGTCATCCCAATCCCTCCTGGGGGTCCAAGTCTAAGCCCCCTGTCAAGGCCCCACAGGCTTGAGGAGGCGTCCTCACCCATCCGGGTGGGGGGACAGCTTCTGTTATTGCTCACGTCTGGAGACAGAACGTCTCGGATCGGTGGATTCAGAAGGTGGTGTCCTCCGGCTACAAAATAGAGCTGGCAGCTTGGCCGCCTCCAAGATTTCTTCAGTCGCGGTTCTCCCAGAACCCCTTGACGGCGCAGGGCCTAAGAATGGCCGTCCAACGCCTCCTGTTGTCCGGGGTGATTTGTCCTGTGCCTCACCAGGAACGGGGTCTAGGGTTCTATTCCAATCTGTTCACGGTACCCAAGAAGGACGGTACTCTGAGGCCTATCTTGGACCTGAAGGGTCTCAACAAGTTTGCCAGATTCAGACACTTTCGCATTGAGACCTTACGGTCCACGGTGAGCTTGCTTCGGCCAGGCGACTTCATGACCACGGTGGACATCAGGGATGCCTACCTGCACATCCCTATATTCCAGGGACATCAGAAGTTCCTGAGGTTCGCACTGGAGGATCAGCACTACCAATTTGTGGCGCTGCCATTTGGGATTTCTTCAGCCCCCCCAGGTGTTCACCAAGGTGCTGGCGGGTGTTATGGCCCTGCTGAGGAGCCAGGGCATTCGTGTTCTTCCCTATCTGGACAACTTGCTGATTGCTGCTCAATCTCTTTAGCAGGCCGAGAGCGACACCCTGACGGTGTTGTCCACTCTTGAGGACTTCGGCTGGGTGATCAATTATCCCAAATCCTCGATCACTCCTTCATTGGTGAGGTCCTTCCTGGGCATGACGCTGGACACCTCTCAGGTCATGGTGATGATCTGGGATCTGTGGATTAAGGTGAGTTGCCAGATGATTTCCGCTCCACTGCGGATTATTCTGCTGTCGATGAGCTTGTCTGGTTCTTCCTTGGATGAGGATGTGTGGCTCCCTGATGATACAGAGAAATTGCTCGTTTCAGTGTTTGAGATGTTACACATTGTTCCTCCCAGAGTGGCTAAGAGGAAGCAAGGTGATTTGTTTAGCCCCGAAGACGGAGGCGGGTCTTTACGGAGCAGGCCCATTTTTCTAATATGATTTTCAAGGAATAGGAGAGGATTAACAAGCTACCGTCGGTGCCTAAGGGCCTGGATAGGTGGTATCCCTTCCCTGAGGAGCTGGTCCAGCTGGATTCCCCTGTGTCGGGGTTGTAAAACACTACTATTATGCCATCACCTGATACCGCTTCGTTGGGTGACCTGGCTGACAAGCGCATGGATCAGCTGGTCTGCCATGTCTTCACCTTTTCCAGTGCCCTGTTTCGCCCTGTGTGCGCCGAGGCGATTGTCTCTCTGGCCATCAGAAGGAAGGTGAGACATCTTGTGGATAGAGCTAAGGCTCGCAAGCGGGCGGAGGAGTATAAAGAACTCAAGGCCTGCTTGGAATTCATTGGTTTTGTTGCTTCTGCCATGGACGATGGTGTCCGGCTTGGTGCCAGGATTTCGGCCCTGCTTGTTGCCCTCCGCCGCTCACTTTGGTTGCAGCAATGGTCAGCTGATGCTGCGGCCAAGAAGTCGCTTATGAGTATCCCCTTTGTGGGGCACAGGCTGTTTGGGGAGCGTCTGGACCTTTTGGTCAAGGATGGTAGACTCCCTCAGAGACTGAAGCCTGCTCGGTCCTTTCGGAACCCCTCTGCCTATCGTTCCTTTCGAGGAGGAAGAGGCTCTTCATTCTCAGGTTGCCGCAGAGATACCTGGGGTAGAGGTAGGTCCCGCGGCCGACCCAATCTCGCCTGGGGAGCCAAGCCCAAGCCCCCTGCCAAGTCCCCTCAGGCATGAGGAGGCGCCCTCACCCATCCGGGTGGGGGGACGGCTTCTGCTTTTTGCTCAAATCTGGAGATGGCACGTCTCGGAACGGTGGATTCAGGACGTGGTGTCCTCTGGTTACAAAATAGAGGTCGCAGTCAGGCCACCCACAAAATTTCTTCGGTCTCGGATATCCCAAAACCCATTGAAGGCACAGGGTTTGAGAATGGCCGTGCAACACCTCCTGCGGTTAGGTGTGATTTGTCCTGTACCTCATCAGGAACAGGGTCAAGGTTTTTACTCCAACCTGTTCACGGTTCCCAACGTTAAGGCCTATCCTGGACCTGAAGGGTCTCAACAGGTTTGTAAGAGTCAGACATTTCCACATGGAAACCTTACGGTCGGCGGTGAGCTCGCTTTGGTCCGGCGACTTCATGACCACAGTGGACATCAGGGATGCTTACCTGCACATCCCGATTTTCCTGCGGCATCATAAGTTCCTGAGGTTTGCTCTGGAGGACCAGCATTACCAATTTGTGGCTCTGTCATTCAGGATTTCCTCAGCTCCCCGCGTCTTCACCAAGGTAATGGCGGGCATCATGGCCATCCTGAGGAATCGGGGCATTCATGTGCTGCCCTATCTGGACAACTTGCTGATTGCGGCCCAGTCTCTTCGGCAGGCCAAGAGCGATACCCGGACGATGTTGTCAACTACTGGGTAGTCAATTAACCAAAGTCTTTTATCAATCCCTCGACTGTGAAGTCCTTCCTGGGCATGACGATAGACACCTCTCAGGTCAAGGTCTTTCTGAAGGTTTTGGGTCTCCAGACGCAGGTGCAGGCCTTGCTGTCTTCTCAACGGCCGTCGATCCGTCTGGGGATGAGGCTGGTGGGCCTAATGGTGTCGTGCTTCGAGGCAGTGCCCTTCACCCAATTTCACATGAGACCTCTTCAACTGAACCTTTTGACCGGCTGGGACCGGATGCAGGAGTCGCTGGAACAGGAATTTTCACTGTCCCCCTCTGTCCAGGCAGTCCCTCTTGTGGTGGTTGGACTCCAGGAACCTGTTGGTAGGCAAGTCCTTCCTGACTCCCCATTAGGAGATAGTTACCACGAATGCCAGTCTGACCGGCTGGGGAGGCGTTTGGCAGACGCAGATGATCCAGGGTCAGTGGGGTCCACAAGAGAACTGCTTACCCATAAATCTCTTGGAGCTGAGAGCAAATCGGTTGGTGCTTCTTCGTTTGACTCCCCATTTAAGGGGTCGTGCGACCCAGGTTCACTCGGACAATCAGATGGCTGTCACCTACATCAGTCACCAGGGCGGGACTCGGAGCAAGACAGCCCTCAAGGAGGTGACCCAGATTCTGACTTGGGCAGAGGTGAATGTTCCCTGCATCTCGGCGGTCTACATTCCCGGGTTAGAAAACCTGGAGGCAGACTCTCTGAGCAGGAGCGCCTCGCGCCTGGGGGAATGGTCCCTCAGCTACAAGATTTTTCACTCTCTGTGCCTCCGCTGGGGTCAGCCGGATGTGGACCTGTTTGCTTCCAGACACAATCACAAGCTCCCAAGGTTCGTCTCCCTTTCAAGAGATCCTCTGGCCATTGCCACAGACGCTCTGGCGATTCCTTGGACGGAGTTCAAGTTTCTTTATGCATTCCCTCCGTTTCCACTGCTGCGCAAGATAGCCCAGGAAGGGGTACCAACTATCCTGGTGGCTCCTCACTGACCGAGAAGGAGTTGGTTTGCGGACATATTTCAGATGTCAGTGGATCACTATATCATGCCCGACGATCCAGGGCTTCTCACACAGGGGTCGCTGCAGCACCCCAATTTACGGATTCTGGCTTTGACAGCCTGGCTATTGAAACCTCGATCCTGATGGCAAAGGGGCTGTCCGCCACAGTTGTGCATACCATGATTCAGGCATGGAAGATGTCTTCCTCCATGATATACTACAGAGTTTGGCACGCCTATATTGCTTGGTGCGAGTCCAAGAGTCTCCCCTGTCCCACTTTTTCTATTTCTAGGATTCTTGAGTTTTTACAACACGGCTTAGACTTTGGTCTCCAGCTGAGCACCCTCAAAGGCCAGGTCTCGGCCTTAGCCGTCTTCTTCCAGAGATCCATTGCCAATCGTAGGTTGATCAAGATCTTTTTCGAGGGAGTCACCCATGTCCGACCACCAAGTCGGTTTTACCGGTGTGGGACTTGAATTTAGTACTTTCTGCTCTTCAGGGTCCTCCCTTCGAACCATTGTGCGATGCTGCATTGCCTATTTTGACTCTCAAGGTGGTCTTTTTGGTAGCGATCACCGAGGTGCGTTGTGTCTCAGAGCTGGCCATGCTTTGTACGAAGCCTCCCTATTTTGAGCGGCATAAGGATAAGGTTGTTTTTCGCTTTTAACCTGCCTAAGGTCGTTTCTCCCTTCACCTTAATGAGGAAGTTGTCTTGCCTTCCTTGTGTCCAGCACCGACTAACTCTAAGGAAAGGACCCTCCATGCCTTGGATGTGGTCAGAGCTATTAAGTATTACCTGGTTGTGGCTGGAGCCTTCAGGAAATCGGATTTGCTCTTTGTCCTAACAGAGGGCTCTAGGAAAGGTTTGCCAAACAAACTTTGGGTAAAAAAAAAAAAAAAAAAACAAACTTTGGGTAAAAAAAAAAAAACAAACAAACTTTGGGTAAAAAAAAAAACCTCTGGCAAAAAAAAAGAAAAATGCCAGATAAATATCACTCAAAAAAAGAATTAAATGATCACGGACGGCTTGTCCAGAAGCACTCTGGGTGCCCTCATACAATTCCTCTGGAATGTCCGTGGTGGCTGGAGAGGGTGACTCTTCTACATACCGGGGGACCTGCTGCATTAACGCAAAGTTATGTAGGACACAGCAAGCCATTATGATCTTGATCACCTTGTTGGGGTCATACCGCAGGGCATCCCCGGTATGATCCAGGCATCTAAACCTGGTTTTAAGCAGGCCAAAGGCCCTCTCCACCACAGCGCTAGTCTTGCGATGTGCCCTTTATAGCCCTCCTGGGCCTGAGTCTGAGGGCGCAGGATGGGGATCATCAGCCATGGCAGTAGTGGGTATCCCGAATCACCTGAAAAGACAGAAAAAAAAACATTTAGGGTCCACTTGTTAGCTAAATTGTATATAATTTCATCAGAGGAAAATAACAGCCATATGTTGAGACAGGTTTATAGGCAATATAATAATAGTCACACATTAAAATTCTAGTGCTATTCTTTCACTAAACTTACCCAGTAGCCATCCACCAGACAATTCTCCTGATTGAAAACGACCATAGAGGCTCGAATTTCTCAGGATATATGCGTCGTGGGTGGATCTGGGAAAGCCTGTCATCACACTAAGAAAGCACAGGTCAGGGCCAACCACAGCTTGGACATTTATGGAATGACCCAGGTTCCTGTTCCTGTAAGACCAGAAATACACCTCATTAGTACACTAAAAAAAACACACACATTAAACTTAAGACACCATGCAAAATAAGGTTTCCTTATTGTTAAAGTGTCAATTTAACAGTTCCAACCCCAAACTATTTCCTCCAAAAACCCACCAAAAATTGAACAGTCGGTTTTCAATCTGGGATACATGATAAGGACAATTTACGGTATGCATGAACTAATTTATTTTAGACATACATGGAAATAATTAGTTAAGGTATGCATGAAATAAGTTAATTCAGACATACATGGAAATAATTAGTTAAGGTATGCATGAAATAAGTTATTTCAGACATACATGGAAATAATTAGTTAAGGTATGCATGAAAATGATTGCTTTAGATATAAAATTGAAGATATGGAACAAAAATTAGTTAAGCAAACTCATAATGTTGACCTAAACCACAAAGCTAAATAGATATTCCTCATCGGCTGGTGGAACTAACGCAACATGTGTGCAAACAATCGCACCCATGACGTTGGGCATGTCGGCTATATTAAAAAAGCCCAGCTTAGCCGCATTCCAGGCTACCATGTTGTCAGGAAAATAGATGTATTTTTGACACAGAGTAGCCATGGCGTCCAAAAACTTGGTTAGTGTGCGGCTCAGCGTAGGCTGGGCCATCCCCATGGAGAGGTCACCCAGCCTCTGGAACGAGCCATTCGCCAAAAATTGCAGGCAGCCAAGCATCTTGGTCATACCGGCAATTGCATGCCCCTTCCTTGTGGTGCAGGCTAACCATGGCCGCAACTCACTATACAAATTATAGAGGGAAACGCGGTTAAGGCGGGTGAGCTCGAACAGCTCAACGTTATGCATGCTATCGATGTCCATGCGTGCGCAGTGTGATCTGGCTTCTGCCATGGCGATGCACAGCATGCCGTTCAGCTGCAGGCGCTCGTACTCCTCCACGACCTCCTCAAACATGTTAACAGCTTGCTTTCACCTACAAAATGTCCCCGTAAGTTGAGCGAAAGCAAACCCGTTTTATTGAGTGGTTTGTCATCGGCAATCAAGGTTCAGAGTCGCCCACCAGCCCATATCAATCACGTAAGTTGGCCAAAATAACGGCAAATTGCTGATAAACATATGTTTTTCGAAAGCGCGTATACGCGTTAGTGTAAACGCATATTCGCATGAAAAAAGTAACGTAGAAGCTGAAAAAGCATGTAAAAACTCACAAAAAATACACAGACACATGCAAAAGTGCATGTGAAAGCGGCTCTGAATCAAGGCTAATGTTCTGGAATTGAAAGCGGTTCTTCTCTCACTTTGCTGTTGGTCAAAGATTTTGATAGGCAGGCCTGTTCGAGTACAGTCGGACAATAAACTTAGTTCTAAGCTCAGTTCTAAGACTCTCCGTGATTGCTCGGTTTTGCGCAGAAGCTCTCTCGCAAACCGTGATTTTGCAAACACTCGTATTATTCTCAGCTGTGTTCGAGATTCTCTCGGCCAGGCGTATGCGAGCTTAAGAGTCCTGCATAAACCTTTAATTTTAGCCTAGCAATTACAAATTTCCCAGCAAACTAGAATCTTAAGCCCAGTTTGTATCGACTGTATGCTGGCATAAGGATTTGTTTTGAACCCCACCTTTGGAGCATCCCGTTTTTTTGTGTGCATCCCTGCTATTTGAAAAAGGCCACCCCCCCCCCCCCTTAACGTGACGCAGCTTTGAGGTTTGGGAAATGGGACTCGTGTCACAAACCCTGTGTGCTCACACTCCCAAACCCTGCATGCACAATCTCCCAGGCAGGCATACTGCAAATGTTTCCTGGTCAGTGAGCATAAAATGGACTAATAGGTAGATATCTGAATAGTTAGGCAGGTAGGTAGCTGGGCCAGTGAGCAGGCAGGTGGGTAGGTGGGCAAGTATGTAGGTAGATGGGTCAGTGGGTAGGTAGGTGGACAGGTAGAGACAGCTGGGTCAGTGGGCAGGTTGGTATATAGGTGGGGGGGGTGCACACTGCACGCACCTCTGCTGCAATGACCAATCACCAGGATAATGAAAATCCTGGTGATTGGTCCACTTTAACATAGGTCTCTTCCTAAAGTGGCTGAAACTGTGTCTTTTTTTTTTTCTCAAGTTCTACTCAGACATCGAATGTAAAATGTATGCTACAGGATCTATTTGTCTGGCAGGGTACTTTACAATGAGGAAAGTAGGCAGCAGAGTATTAAGCTAGATCTCCCCTGCTGTCTGTCTGCATTATTTCTGCGTCTGTATTAAATGAGATTAGCCACTTAACCCTGTCGCCAGTGTTTCTGTTAAGAGCATCTGGAGAAATATAGTGCAAGCAAAGAGGTTAACCAATGGAGCAAGGCCCCTATTCATGTGCAATCTTTAATGAGAAATTTTGTGGTTAGAAACCAACCCCAGACCAAAACCGCCATTCTTGCATGAGGCTCTCCTGATAACTAACAACCCGTTCTCTCATGAGTGGCATTGCAGGATCTCCATGCCAGGTGTAGTAGTTCCTGCCAAATGTAAAGGGTTGTTTTTCTTAAAAACTACAAAGTGCATATAGTAGTATTTTATCTAAAAATCTGCTTAAACCGGACCTTCACCATGATTTATTGAAAAGCCCAAACCCTTAAAAAACGATTTCCCAGCATCTAAAGTTAATATATTTTAAGTTTTTAGTCACTTATTATTCTTTCCCCCACTGGGCTACAACTCTGTTCAGGACTTTAGGATACGGGTGCCGCCATCTTGACTCAGAAGCATCACAGTTACTGAGGAGAGGAGAGTGGGATAAAGTAAAGGAGGGCAGGTTATAGCTGTGCTTTGGTCAGACAATGCAGATCTGGGGTAAGGAAAAGGTCAGCAATCCCAGAATGCAGAGCAGCAAAGTCAGAAGGCACTTCCTGTTTGCAGGCTTCCTGATGTTACATGAGCCGCCATCTTGGATGTTTAAAGGCTCATAACATGCAGTAGATGCAGATAGGATGATTTTCAATGTGAGCAATCTGTATGTACAGGGTGTGGGAAATATTTAAGATAGACTCTTATTCAGAGTGAAGGACCGCTTTAAATACAGGCTGATCCAGGAGTATCCCTGTCATGATGTAGGCATAGAATTACCTCCTATTTCTGTGTATACTGTGTAGCTTTAAATTGCACCTATATGAATGCAGATTTGTGATTATGATTACTTCGTTTCAGCTAATTGAATTTGTTCTGTTTGTCTGTGTTAATTGCATGCCTAAGTGCATTTATTTCCCTGGCGTTGCATATTCATCAGTGTGCTTAATTTCATGAGGATCCCATTTGTCTATTCTTAAGTCTATTGCGAGGGCAAAACTTGGCAGGACAAATCTTGCAAGTATTAGGTTACCTTTATCCCGGTTTGTGTGCTAATGGAAATGCAAGAGAGAGAATGTTTTTACTTAAAAGTGAATTCCCAGTGGGAGGTGGGTTAGTAATCTGGCACGGTACGTGTGTGCCGGCTGGAGCTGGCACCTTGTGCTGAACATGCAGTTTGAGTAATTAAGTCATGAAAGAATTAGATAAGTGTTTACACACACTGCATCGGCTTTGCTCCAGTTAAACCTGTAGCTTTGCCGTTTTACCTTCGGGATTTGTCACATATACAATTCATTTAATAGACTATAGTTACCGTATTTTTCTAACTATAAGACACACCTGACCACAAGATACACAGACCCCCCCCCCCATCACCCTATAACACTAAGTGTGCAGAATCCTTCCAATTCACCCTATAACGGGCAGTGTACAGAACCCCCCCAATCACCTCATAACAGCCAGTGTGCAAAATACCCCAAATCTCCCCCATAACAAACAGTGAGAAGAATCCCCCGCATCACACTATAACAGGCAATGTTCAGAATCTCTCCCCAATCCCCCATAACATGAAGTGTGCAGAATCCCCCCAATTACCCCATAACAAAAAGAGTCAGCCCCCCCCCCCAATTACCCCATAATAGGCAGAATCCTCCACAGTCAACCCATAACAGGCAGTGTGCAGAATACATATAATTACCCCATAACAGGAAGTAGCAGAACCCCCCCCCCCCCCCCCCATTACCCCATAGTAGGCAATGTGCAGAATCCTCCCCAGTCACCCCATAACAAGCAGTGTGCAGACCCCCCCCCCCCCCCCCGTTTCACCATAACAGTCAGTGTGCAGAATCCCACCAATCACCCTATAACAGGAAGTGGAAGAATCCCCCCAGTAACCCCATAACAGGCAGCATGCCGACTCCCCCTCCCTTTTCCCAATAACCATATAACAAGCAGTTTGGCAGAATCCCCCCAATTCCCTATAATAGGCAGTGTGACAGAATCCCTCACCCAAATCCCCTATAACAAGCATCCTGGCAGAATTCCCCCCCATCCCTTATAACAAGAAGTGTGGCTTCTCTCACCACCGCTGGATCCTGGCCAGGTAAATAGATTTTTCTTTTGTTGTAACTGCTCGCCCTCTCCACTCATTTTACAGTCACTCCCATGCTGCTGTTCATCTGGGAGGATTATCAGATGCAGGAGGACAATCAGTGGCAGTAAGGTTAGTGGACTTCTCTTTCACTCCATAAGATGCACAGACATGTTCCCCCTTTTTTGAGGGGAAAAGTGTGTCTCATGGAGCAAATACAATGTAAGTTGTGACAACACAAACCGTTTATGCAGGCAAGCTTTAACCTTAAAGTGGACCAACACAGGCGGATCGGTCCGGGAATCTATACGATTCCCGGGCCGATCCCTCCCCACGGGGCATCCACTGTGTGAAACCCCCCAGGACTCCTTACCTGGATCCCGATCCAACGGCACATGTGCGGGCCGCAGCTGCATCTCACGCTTCTCTCTAGCAGGGCGCGTGCCAGCGCTGGCCATTTGTGAATGGCCGGTGCGGGCGCGCTCCCTATTAGAGGGAAGCGTGAGATGCGGCCGCCAGCGTGCTCGGTGCTGAGGTAAGATGTCTCATTGACGAGCATACCACAGCGGCTTCAAGTGCGCTGATTGGACGAGTGGCCGCACATGCGCCTTAGGAGCGGTGTGAGGTGAGTTTTTACTCGCGATCTGGGGGGGTTCACATAGCGGGGCACCCTCGATTGGGGTGCCCTGGGGAAGTGGACCAAACCTAGGATAATCAAAATCCTGAGTGTTGGTCCACTTTAAAGCATTGTATTTGCTTTCATATATATAAAAATGTGAGCAGAGGTTAGGCAGGAAGAGGTGGGGTAAACAGAAGGGGGAAAAGGTATCTTAGGCAGAGGTGGGACAGAAAGAGTTGAGGTGGGAAGAAGCGGGCAGAGGTGAGGCAGCGAGAGGTGGGAAGAGGTGGTTAGAGGTAGGAAGAGGTGAGGGGGGCAGTGGTGAGGTGAGCAGAGGTGGATATAGGTAGGCAGAGGTGGGACAGAAAGAGTTGAGGTTGGAAGAAGCAGGCAGAAGTGAGGCAGCGAGAGGTGGGAAGAGGTGGTTAGAGGTAGGAAGAGGTGAGGGGGACAGTGGTGAGGTGAGCAGAGGTGGATATAGGTAGGCAGAGGTGATATGAGCAGAGGTATGGTGAGCAAAGTTGATATGTGGGGAGGTGGGTGGAGGTATTTAGAAGTGAGGAGATTCGAGGTGAGATGGGCAGCGGTGAAGTTAGCAGACGTAGAAGATGAGCAGTGGTGGATGGGGTAGGCAGAGATGAGCAGAGGTATGGTGGGCAAAGGTAAGATATGGAGAGTTAGAGGTGAGGGAGGTCGTTGTGAGTTGTGCAGTGGTGAGGTTAGCAAGGGTAAGGTGGAACAAGGAGAGAGAAAAGGTCAGGTGGAAAATAGTGAGGTGAACAGCAGTGGGAGGAGGTAAGCAGAGGTGAGTACAGGTGGGACAGGTAAGGCAGGGAGAGGTGAGTGAGTTGATTTGAGGTCAGGTGGGAAGAGGTAAACAAAAGTGAAGTGAGCACAAGAAATCTGCTCCAGCTGCAGGGATCCTTAAGAGGCTGAAGTTTCATTTATAATTTGAAATTCATAATCACCATCAGTGCCACACCAGATCGAAGAAATGATGCGCTTCGGGGGACGGTGTAGCATGTCTCTCCCCCCTTAATCATATAACCAACATGTGCTAATAAAATCAATATATACACATACCTCTAATGAGTTGGCGCGCCCATAGGCGAATCAGAAATAAGTGAAGTGAGCACAGGTAAGGTGGGATGTTTGCAACAATGCTTATAAACACACAATACATTATATATTGCAATGTTTTAAATAAAAACAAATGGTCTACCTAAGCATCTCCAGACACAGTCAATACAAACCTCACACCATGAGCATATGTGTCACCCACTTCTAAAGTTAAAGCGGTCCTTCACTCTGAATAAGAGTCTATCTTATATGTTTCCCACACCCTGTACATACAGATTGCTCACATTAAAAATCATCCTACCTGCATCTACTGCATGTTATGAGCCTTTAAACATTCAAGATGGCGGCTCATGTAACGTCAGGCAGCCTGCAAACAGGAAGTGCCTTCTGACTGTGCTGCTTTGCATTCTGGGATTGCTGACCTTTTCCTGACCCCAGCTCTGCTCTGTCTGAGCAAAGCACAGCTATAACCCGCCCCCCTGTACTTTATCCCACTCTCCTCTCCTCAATAAGTGTGATGCTTCTAAGTCAAGATGGTGGCACCCGTATCCTAAAGTCCTGAACAGAGTTGCAGCTCAGTGGGGGAAAGAGAAATAAGTAAGTGACTAAAAACTTAAAATATATTAATTTTATATGCTGGGGAATAGTTTTTTTAAGGGTTTGGGCTTTTCAATAAATCATGGTGAAGGTCTGGTTTAAGTTCATCAGTGACTCACTTTCTGCTTTGGGAATTAACAAGCAGCTGCCCTCTAGTGGCCAGCTGCTTGCACTGCAGGCAAGGCAAGCTCAAATTTCGAATTCCCTTGGGGTGTTAGGGGCCACCACTGCAGGTTGTGTATCCCTGATGTATTGGATATAATGTAATTTCTCACCTCTTCCATTCCGGGACACCACTAATAGCAACGCGTGGGTTAATCTCAGCCATAGGCAGGGACTGCAAGATAGGAAAAAAAAAACAGGGGCTCGTCTGATTGGGTCTAAGCCCCGAGGATCAGGGACCCGCTGCCTGCAGAGTACCTGATTGTTGGGCCTTGCATGGCGGCAAACACATGTAGGAGCAAATCATACAATACCTCACTGAAACAAAACACATGTGTCACTAGTGCTCCTGACTTTGTTTTATAAATAGTTATTTATTATTTTATTTTTATTGTGCTTAGGTTGCTGCAGTTACACCGAGGAGTGGTTAGCACAGACTCTGAGCTTCCAGATGAATTGCTGTATGGCAGAACTGGCTACCTTTATGCATTGCTCTACCTAAATTCAGAGATTGGTCCAGGCACTATACCTGAAGCTACTATTAAGGAGGTTTGTATTTTTTTTTCAGTCCTGAATCCATGTAAAATAAAACATAGTAGCAGTCACTGCAGATCATGCTGATTGTTTTTTTTTTTTATTGCTTAGAGGGTGACTCCCTTGGAATAAGGGGGGTTGTTTAAGTGGGCAGCAGAGTGTTTAATGATTATTTTTATTATATTATAGAGTATTATGAATCGGATGTTAAGAAAATGTGAAACTAATATATTATGGTATAATGAGTCTGATGTGACCAGAAGTGCAAAAAATACACATTGAAACTGGAGTACATTAGGAGTGTGGGCCATGCCCTTGTGAGCTTCCAATCTACAGGAAACCCAAAGTATCCTACCAAAGACTGTGAACGTTCCCTTGATGCTGTGAAAGCAGTGTCTCTTCATGTCTTGACTTTTCTTACATTGAAACATGACTGTGTCCTGCAGAGTCTCCCCTCTGCCGCCACCCTCCTTCCCTGCACATCTCTCACCCGCAGGGCTGGTATCAGGAGCCAGCCTGACAGGTGTTCATGGCCTTACTACATTGACTTCAATGGGCTCCTCCTTACACAATGAACTCCTGTGTACTGAGGCGCCTATTGTTCTCAATGGGAGCCAAGGTAAGCAGGGAGGCTTGTGCCGCTAAAGTGGACTTTCCTTTTATACCTACAGGAGAAGGAATCCATATAATCATTCTTAATTGAATGTTCTTTGTACAACACATGACAGAGATGTACGAAACATGCTAGGGGATGGGGCATTCGAAACAAAGAATCCCAGACATTTCACTCCGTGCATTAGGAGATTTGTGTATGTGAAGTAATATATGGCTTTTATTTGCTTTTAGGTTGTAGACGCCATAATAGAATCTGGGAAAAATCTCTCCAAAGAAGAGCACAAGACTGAGCGCTGCCCTCTGCTTTATCAGTGGCACAAGAAGCAGTATGTAGGGGCAGCCCATGGATTGGCTGGTATCTACTACATGCTCATGCAGGTCAGTCATGCCAGACAACCAGTCCACCACTTGTTTCAGTTCTCAGTTGTAAAAGGCGGATTATACAATAGGTTTGTAAAGGTTTTAAAAAAGTTACATATCAAGCGGTTTATTACATTGTGTTGTTATTTTCACACTTCTTAAAAGGTCGTAGTAGCATGTGGAAGTGACGCAGCCCACATAGGTTAATTCCATGGTGCTTTTGTGCCAGCCCGTAATGTAAAAGATCTAAACATATGGTAAGACCTTTAATAGAGCGCATAGCTTGTATTACAGAAAATATTACGTTCATAGTAGCCTATTAAATCTGTGGATGTAAAGAGAGCCTTTAGAGGCATCAGAGTCCCACTTACTGAATCATCCTGAATTGGGATGCCTCGCTGTGTGAAACCCCCCAGGTCACCAGATCTCCTTACCTCTCCCCATGCCCTTGTAGCATTTCAGCGGCGTGGCCGCATCCACAGCATACCTCTAGCTGTGCGCCAAACCCCCGACAGGCCTTTCTAAATGAGCGGCGTGGGCATGCCCACAGTTAGTGAGGTGACCATGCAATTGTCTCCAGTCTGCTAGCAGAGCAAAATGTAGCTGAGTAAAACAGAGTGTGGGTGTTGTTAATAATGTTAATGATGTTAATAATAACATAAGCGATGGGTTATAAAATCTGGGCTAAGATTATATACAGTTAGAAGGGATTGAGGTGAGCAATGTTTATGGAACCATAATAGGTGAGTAATATGGGGGGGTCCTTTTAAAGCATGGTGATATTTTGGTACATGGGTTATTAACTGTCACTTGTAGGAAACTGGCAAAACTGACAAAGTAGCCCTAAGAAATATGATCACACTTAGTTTTGTGTTGTAAGAACTATCCATATCGCCCCCATCCACAAGTCAAGTGCAGCAAATTGAAAAGGCATGGATTCATGTTTGTTTGAGAAACCTGCATCTTGCTAGGTTGTTTCTTATATTTTGGCTTTTAAGGCCTACTAACAAACTCCTAACTTGTGGGAAACCTCGCAGATGATATCAATAACGTATATATTTATTGAAAAAAGACCACTCACAAAAAAATGACCACTGTTAAAAATTGAACCAGTGGCAGGTACAATAATTCAATTGGCTTGGGCAGTATACACACGTATACATACCTTTTATAAATATATTTGCATAATGGCACATATAAGGAACATATACCCAGCAACAAGGTGGTGATTAAAATGTTACAAATATATTAATAATGACAGTCTATGTGCAAATACAGAGACAAAAACTTCCTAAACAATTGTTTCAATATCAACTGGTTGGCCCAATGCCCAAAGGCATGGGATGTCCCATAATAAAGTGCACCTGCAGTGTGCACCAAATAGCAAGCCACAGAAGTAAGTCAGAAAAATGGAAAGATAGCACCCAGTAACTGTGTGATCTGAAAGTAGCATATAGCTTTAACATCACACAGTTGGTGCCGTCGCCCCAGTCATGCCTTCCCCTCCCTCACTGTTTCTTGCAAGAACCATCCAGTTCTGCAGGGTACTAACCTGTTTTTTAAGCCTGGTCCTGCTACAACAGAGCCATTCTCTCCCTGGATGGTGTGGGCAGAAATGTTTTCACTGGGGGCTATTTTAATCTCCACTGAAAGACTAATCCCACCCTGAGGGTTTCAGGGGTGGATGAACAGTCTCTACTGTTGTTGTACCTCTACCTGGTAAGATTATCGTCCATATTTGCATGCTGCCCTTTTTTACAGACGGATGAGCTACTTATAAGGCCTGTCAGACTTGTACATCTGTACAACTCTATTCATGATTCTGTGTAGCATTATGAGTGTTCAAAAAGTCTGTTAGGATTTTAAGATGCCATAGGGCTCCTCATCAGCACCCACTCAGGTTTCCATTATCACCACAGATGGAGATTTATGTCCTGGTATGGGTAAAATCAAACAGCACAACACTTGAGGCATATATGAATCATCAGGATGGCAAAAGGAGGGGGAGATAGTGGAGGTGCCTCTTTTCCTCAGTTGGGATGATAGATACGTTTCTTTGTGGCTCTACAATTTGCAGCCACTAGTTTTGAGTCTGGCTTTTAAAACTGACCAAAACGCATCTAATTGAGGAAGCCCCTCAGTCTATTGGCTCTCTGAGTGGGTGACTCTTCCTATCAATCTACACTAACCGATCTTTCACAAGGTCTAGCTCCCTTTCATCTTACAGTAGAAAAAAAGAGTAAATTCATGTTACTTCTCTCTGTACACACCACTAGCATCTGAAGGAAAAAGCATTGCAGTTTCTTTACTTTTGGGTATTTCTTTTTCTAATGCTGGTTCCTGCATAGGTACCTTTGGGTTACTTCTCATTACATAATGACCCTTAGATCCTTTCAAACATCATGTCCCTAGGTGTTGTTTGTCCAGGTCTGCAAAGTTTTAAGTTTGCATTACTGTTCAGTCACCCGTGCCGCTCCTCCGGTGCTCCAGATTATGGGGGCCGTCATCTTGGACTGAAGACATAGAGCCAATGTAATGTAAATGTAAAAAATGTATGATAACAGAAATAACTTTTTTCTTATGACTATTATAGAAGTACATTCGGTAGTGAATTGTTTATGTAAAAAGTTTGCCTAGATAGAAAGGTTAGGGTTTCTGTAGCATGATAATTTGCATATACAACTCATATTTTACAGCCCCTTGCAAATGTAGATCAAGAAATGTTGACAGAACTTGTGAAACCATGTATTGACTATATCCGTCACAAGAAGTTTAGATCTGGTAATTACCCGTCATCGTTAAGCAACGAGACTGATCGGCTTGTACATTGGTGTCATGGATCTCCTGGAGTAATACACATGCTTCTTCAAGCTCACAAGGTAATTTTCTCTTTTGTCTGCTCATGTTTATCTGAAGCAGTACTAAAGTATGGACCATCTAGGCAATTGTGAATTCTATATTTGGAGTAGGAGTTTTGTTATTTGAACGTAAGTCTTTTGTAGTAATAATAATGATAATAAGAATGCCACAGTTCCTATGGGGAATGGGAGGGGAAAATTGCCACACTGCCTATGGGGATGGGATGGGGGGGGGAATGCCACACTGTCCATGGGAATGGAATAGGAGGAATGCCACACCTACCTATGGAGAATGGGAGGGGGGAATGCCACACTGCCTATCGAAATGGAATAGGAGGAATAGCACACCACCTATGGGGAATGGGAGGGGGAGAATGGCACACTTCCTTTGGGATGGGGGGGATGCCACACTGCCTATGGGAATGGGAGGGGGGGAAATACCACACTGTCTATTGTAATGGGATGGGGGAAATGCCACATTGTCTATGGGAATGGGAGGAGGAGATACAACACTGCCTATGGGGAATGGGAGGGGGGATGCAACACTACCTATGGGGAATGGGAGGGGGGATGCTAAACATCCTATGTGGAATGGGAGGGGAAATGCCACACTGCCTATGGAAATATGATGAGGGGATGCCACACTGCCTATGGGAATGGAATAGGAGGAATTGCCACACTACCTATGGGGAATGGGAGGGAGAAATGCCTCGCTGCCTATGAAATGGGGGGAATTGCCATACTGCCTATGGGATGAGGGGGATGCCACACTGCCTATGGGATGGGGGGGATGCCACACTGCCTATGGGAAGGGGGGGTGCCACACTGCCTAGGGTAATGAGAGGGGGGAAATACCACACGGTCTATGGGAATGGGATGGGGAAATTATATCTATGTGTATGGGGGGGGGGATGCAACACTACCTATGGGGAATGGGAGGGGGGATGCTACACTTCCTATGTGGAATGGGATGGGTGGAATTCCACACTGCCTAAGGGAATGGGGGGGGGGTGGAATTCCACACTGCCTATGGGGGGGGGGGATGCCACACTGCCTAGGCGAATGGGAGGGGGAAGTGCCACACTGCCTGTGAGAAATAGGAGGGGGAATGCCACACTGCCTATGAGAATGGGGGGTGCCACTCTGCCTGTAATGGGGGGATTCTGCACCTTGCCTATTATTTGGTTCTTGGAGGGGTGCTGTTTTAGCACAATATTTGGTTCAGAATATGTATTTTCTTATTTTTCCTCCTCCAAATCCTAGGTGCGTCCTATGGCGTGAAAAATGTGGTATATATTTATAATCAGTATAAATATATAAATCCAATACAACTATATGGAGAGGGGTCAGAAAACAGTACGATCTATGGACAAAGGGGGATATTTACAAATGTACACAGAATAGTAGATAATAAGAAGATACTGACATAGCAGATGTCAAGTAGATAATACCCTATAAATAGCACCACAAGAAGATGTAGGCAAGTGTGATACACTAAAGCAGTTTATAGAAGATTGTTGTCTTAATCCTGGTTATGTAAGGAAAGGATCATGATTCTTAGTGCAGTTGGTGTTTTCAGCATTCCTTACGGCAAATGCTACTTAGATAAATGCAGATATTTCTGTACCGGCTAGCAAATCCTGTTAGAGAATTTAACACTGTTGCCAACAGGATCCCAACAGCTTGGCACATCGTTCGGAAGTGTGACAGCCAAGTAGAGATTTGCAACTCCGATTTAGTTCATTAGCTGCCACCATGAAGACTGTAATTATCTTTGCATCCTCTGCCTTTTTGTTGCTGAGCTGAAAGAAATTAAATCGCATTATACACGTGTCATACCTGAGATGTTTTTAGAATGATTCAGGGTACATATGGTCTTCAAAAAAAAAAAAGATATTCCTCCTAATGGGCATCTCCTAATACCTGCAAAATTATGTGTGCAGGACATACCTATTGATTTCAACTAAGGCAGTATATAAGGTCTTTAAAGTGGACCAAGGATTTTGACTGTCCCGGGTTTTGGTTCTTGCCTCCAGCTGTGGCAGCGTCATTCCACAGTCATTCAAATCAATGAGCCGCCCTAGCCTATCTGGAATGGGGAATCTGGGAATGGCTGGGGCCTGAGCGCACGTGCGAGGCAGGGGGTTCAGCAGCACACTTTCCCCATTTAAACAATGAGATCCACCTGTCGAATTACAAAAGCCTGCAAATGTGCCGTTGGAGTGTGGCAAGCTGAGTTTTTTCAGGCTTCCTTGGCGGTTTCGCACAGCAGGCATCCTGATTCTGCAAAATCCAGCAGTCGACCGTGGAATCTTTTAGAATCTTTTAGATTTCAGGGCAGCCACTGGTGGGTATTGTTCTGTAAGGCCAATATTCACCTGGGGAGACAGCATTTCTAGAGAATGCAGGACACCTTTTTTTCCCTTGGGTTTTAGCATCAAATCATTAGTTTCCATATACTGTAAGCTCCATATTACGCCTACTGAAGAAGAGTTGACGTGTGTCTCTTGTTCCTCAGAACCATATGTTGGCCCTAGTACATCTAGTTAGCTTATGTGATGCGGTCTTCTGGCAACAGTTTACTACAGCTGTAAGCACAACTATGTTGCAAATGCCCTGCGAAGCAACTTACATCTATGGCTGTAATTGTCAAAGCTGCGGTAGCTATGCCTTTGCCAATAAAAAATAAAAAGACAAGATCAGGCTTCCTTGTTTAAAAAAACAAAACAGCATGAGTGCAGGAGGTCTAAGGCTGCCTCAAAAGCCGTTTCAACTGGCAACTCATATATAAACTCCTCCAGCCAACCAGGCAGACTGAAAGTAAAACTTCCACTGACTCACATAGGCTGTGCCCATCCTCAAACTCCAGTCTTCGCTATTAGTTCGGCCAAGGTCAGCATGCAGCTCAGGTTGCCCTAAGGAGAACCCCCACATTTAATGCCAGAAATTGGCTTTCAAGGTAGATATTTTTTGGGGAGGACGCATGTCAATGCAACAGCCAGTCAGATTTTGACTGCTCCGAGGGGGTTTACATAGATCCTTTCAGTGATCATAGTATTATAGTGGTGTCAAGGAATTTGGATCACCCCCTACCTGACTAGGGCCGTGTCCCTACAGAACGCCTTGTGAGATGGGAGGTCTGTTCTTTTCACACTTAAGATATTTTGGTGGATGCCCAAAGTTTTAGATCTGGAGTCGTCCCCTTTCTGGACAAGTTCTTAGACACCGACCAAAAAGACTTTCTTGCCAGCAGACATGTTGAAGACGCTTCAGAACAAGCTGGGGACAGTCCTGGTTACCATGAAGCATGCAATCAATCAGTGTATGTGGTTGCTGGAGGTGATGGTGTCCTCATTAGAGGCAGTGGCAATTGCTAATTTCCACGTCAGCACTCCCTGTGATTTTCATTGAGCAGTGGTCACTGATATGGTGGCTCAAATATCCATTTCTGAGGCTCTATTGTTTCTCCTAGTTCAGGGGACTACAGATGCCAGCCTGGGGGTGGGATGGGATGATGTGTCACCAGTATTGCTGATACCTTTTAGAGGACAGGTTATCCATACATTTCTTGGAACTGAGAGTTATATTTCTGTGCCTCACTGGGTGAAGGACTTCCAATGAGGATACAGTTGGACAACATGACTGCAATTAACCTGCATCAATAATTAGGGAGGAACCTGGAGCAGTTTGGTGCTGAGGAACTAGATACTAAGGTGGGCCAAAACGTAAGTTCTCTATATATTGGATTAGATTTACATCCCTAGTGTTGGCATTGCACTGGTGGGCCAGGGGTATAGACCTTCAGTCAGGAAGTATTTCAAGTCCAGTGCATCAGGTAGAGTGTAACAGATGTGGCAGACTTAGAGAAATTGTGTCCAGGATCAGAGACCTTCAGGCTCAGCAGATCTATGTGCAGGTAATCCCATGTGCAGAATTCAGCCTGGGTTTATGCGTTCTTATCACTTCTTCCTTGATTAGTTAGTAAAAAAAAAAAGTAAAACCACTTTATCAAAGTATCCATTCTAAAGACAAGTGGGCTATAACCCAGCACTAAAGAATCAGTCAAAACTCCATTCTATTTCAAAAAAATGAATTCACGGTGTTTATTTTATTCTCTTAAATTCAAGTCTAGAAATGACTGTACTTCCTGTTTGGTGTCTGTTTATAACAAAACTATTGCTGTTGTTTTTACTGTACATCATTTTGCTTGGTATTTTAGCTTTTTAAAGAAGAGAAGTATTTAAAAGATGCCATAGAGTGCAGTGATGTCATCTGGCAGAGAGGATTGTTAAGAAAAGGTTATGGCATCTGTCATGGAACCTCTGGAAATGGATATGCCTTTCTCTCTGTATATCACCACACACAAGACAGGAAATATCTCTACAGAGCCTGCAAGGTAAATCCCACTAGACATATATAGTTATAGATGTGTGTACATTTACATGATACATATTGATCACATCACTTTTAGCCAGTAGGCATAGCCATGCTGATTATCTTCTTTGTCTCTCATTTTGAGCTGAGAACCCGTGAGATGTGTGTTAGTCATAGCTTTTACATTTTATGCAGCCATAGCTCTGTGGAACTCGGCTTTATGACCCTTGTCACAACATAGTACAGTATTCATGGCTCTATTGATGTGAGGCCTGTGACTGCGGAAACAGGAGACAGTAAAGCAGAGCAAAAAAGCTAAAAGGTAAATAGTCCTGAAACATGGGTGCTCAATCTTTTGCCCAGCACTGGCCCCTTTCACAATTTGAAACCTGGTCATGGGCCACAATGATTAGGTTCAGATTTTTTTCATTTGAAATAGCATAAACATTGTCAGGCATCCTTAATTTACCCCTACTTAACTTCCTTTACATGTTAGTTCTAGTTACCCCCCCCCCCCCCCCACACTTTCCCCACAGCAGGTCAGGGGCCACATCATATGGCTCTGAGGTCCGAATTTTGTCTTAAAACAATACTTACATGGCACAAGCTAAGAGCAGAACCAAACCACCAGGGCTAGCCGGTAATAACTCACCCTTCCCGGCTCCAAAGGCGCATGCGTGGGCTCTCCTCCAATCATCGGCTCTGATTGTTTACGATGGGGAGCATGTGCTGCCGCAAACCCTGGAAGGCCAATGAAGGCAAATGTAAATGCTGCAAAGAGCTCTTGATTGGACGAGAGCCCATGCATGCGCTCTTGGACCGAGGAGAGGTGAGTTTTACTGGGCGAATGGGGGGGGGGGGGGGGGTTCACACAGCAGGGCACAGAACAAAACCCAGGAAAGTCAAATACCTGGATTTTTTTCCACTCAAGATTTTTAGTAACCAGCTGTATAAATGCCACCCCCATAAAGCTGAGGAAGACTCCCCCTCCTCAACTATACTCCTCTCTCTGCAATTTGATTATCCTCTTCACAAGGTGCTCGGCTGAATGAGCAATGTAGATTGCTAAGTGGGTGTTGTGGTCACTGACACTAGCTCCTTAGAAACAGTGTCGGTCCGCTTTAAGTGCCGTAACACTTTGTGGAACATGAATTCACCATATTTCAGCAAAATGGGTTTCCTCACCAGTAAAGCAGAGACCGTTTGGCAGGTCCACGGTTAGGAGGCATGCAGCAAAAGTCTCTCTGTCAAAGACTTGCATCTTGGTACTGACTATGTCTCATAATTCAGCTTACCCCAGACTGCTTAGCTTGCCCTTTTCTAGCCCCTTAAAGCAGAACAAAACCCACCAGCATCCAGTGGATTTTCTCCGGGCATACCAAATCAGGATGCCCCGCTGTGTGAAACCCCCCAGGAAGCCTGAGAATACTCACCTCACCACACTCCCAACAGCGCATGAGTGGGCTCTCATCCAATGAGAGCCACCTGCTGTGACAACCTCATTCGGCAGGCAGCTCTCATTCAGATATGCTGGGACGGGAGCGGGCACAAGGCTCCCCATTGATTTGAATGAGAGCAGCCTGCCAAATGACGTTGTCACCGCAGATGGCTTTCATTGGACAAGAGCCCACACATGCGCCGTTTAAGTACTCAAAAAAAACCTGAAGCAAAACAGCTTTCCTTGATTCCCTTATGTCACCCAGCCTAGCATCCTGGGAGAGATATCAACTCCTTCCATGATTTTACCTGATGCATGACTACAATATAAATAATATAACAACACAGAGCTATTAATGAGGCAGTTCTTTCAATCAGAGCATAACACATCTGAACACGGTATCCCACGGTGCATGTATCAATATAGAAAGCATGTGAATCCACCACCGGCAAACTTATGCTCTTACCAGATGTCTAATAATTGATGGCGTTTAGAAAAAGGGCAGCCCCGTCTCCAACCGCAACCAAATGAGTCGCAAGCTTCAGTCAGTGGGTAAGTCTCCCCACCTCAGATCTTCTTAGGGGTATAGAATCTCACGAGCATAATCCCATGTGCAAGAAGCATTTAAACATGCAGGGGAAACAAAGAGGCACAGGATCAGTGGATCTCACCGCACGGCGCACCGGGCTTCCTCCTTTGGTGTAAATAGCAACCCCCACTCCTACCCCTCAAGGAGTGGGGGTTGCTATTTACACCAAAGGAGGAAGCCCGGTGCGCCGTGCGGTGAGATCCACTGAATTCCCTCCCCCCCCCCCCCCCCCCCGCAACCAGTGTGGCAGATTACCCCCCCCCATAAAAGTACAGTGTGGCAGGACCCCCCTCCATCCTATAATGGGCACCCCCCCCATTAAAAGCAGTTTGGCTGATTCCTGTGGAAGACATTTTTATTCACATCCCTAGATTTTGAACTGATTGCATCTTTTCTAGAGAAATACTTCCCTTATGTTTGTTCCTTCTTATAAAGCCTGATGCTACTTGACCTACAGATCTCCATAGTGGCCAGGCTTCCCAGCTTGTAATGACTATCTAAATGTTTTGCTGCTCTGAAGCATTTTCATGGCTGCCAGGCAGATGTAAATGGCATCTTAGAGCTCATACAAAATATTTTATGATCAAAGCAATAACTCTTCTGGGAAATGCAGATCTTTCACGGTACATTTGGGCCTGAAACATTTCTGCTCTGTAGTTGCTGTTGTAAACTGAGTTCCATTAACCTATTCATGGCTAGCACCATAACCATAAAAGCCGAATCAAGACACTTGCCTAAAGAAACAGGAGCAGTTTATGTTAGAACTGTTCTGAAAATTGTAATGCTAAATATACACGAAAACTGACTGGAGGGAAAAAACATTTTTTTTTCTTTTTTTAGAAGAATGTAAAAATAAAAAAGTTACAGTAATGGTACCATTGCATCTTTACATATATGAACTGCCCCCCCCGAGCCAGCCTGTGCTAGATTAACATCACATTGCTGCTGTAATTCAACATCTGGAGCTGTTGTTAATTTGACATGATCCTTGGTCACAAAAAAAAATCACTTACCTGCCAGTCCACATGCTCAATCCCACGTAGTCCTGAAGGTTGAGCCAGTCTGGTTGCAGTGCTATTGGATCAAAGTCATAGTCATTTAATTGTATTCAAATAATAAATTACTTTTAATCTTCTACACAATAATTCTCCTTTAGTTTGGTATTTCTATTATGTTATTATATTATGTGTTTACCTTAGCAAGGTACACCAAGTGATGTGTTTTGTGTATGTAGCAAAGACTTCCAGACTCTGGCTTGCTAATCATCTGATTGGCTAAGGCAGAGACGACACTCCACACACCTGAGCTCACATGTTTAGCCCCCTCCTGCTTTAATTAATCTTTTTCTTATGAGATGATAACAATCTTTGTGTACCAGTAGCTAAAGGGTTACTTACAGTGTTCTCACCTGAGGAGGTTGTTACTGCTGCTTGAATCTGCCAAAGCTGCTGATAAGCTCACCTGATACAGTACAAGGATTCTGGGACTTGTAGTCAGTAGTTTTTACTAAAGGCCAGGAAAGCCATTCTCACTTTCCCTAGGTATCCCTAGGTATATAGCAAACTTGGAAACCGCATGCTGGTAAATCACAGGTCTTGGAGCATAATCCTAGCACAAATGTTTATTTTACATTCCAAAAGAGGAAACAATAAAGCAGGACTCCAAAACCCTGAAAAATTAGTTTCCCTTCATGGTTATGCAGTTTAATTTTGAAACTGTTTGCTGTTTGATAAATATATTTATCTAAGAAATGCTTGCAGATGTATAGAATAAATGCTAGCAGCCTAGAATGTTCTGGTGAGCCAGATTAGGGGGGACCCTTATTTGCTGGTATAAAGGATTAAAGACCATAAAGCTATAATTTCCCTACATCCTCTGGCTGCTACGGGATCTGTGACGGTAGGGTGAAGGCCAGGGTCTGTGACGTTCCGCAGACCTTATCCTAAAAGGTAGCCGGCCACAGTCGAGCCTGAGGCGGAACCACTATGTATATTGTTGTCTGTATCCCTCCCTGCCCACAAGCTTTATTTTTGAGTATTTGCTGTGTCTTTTACTGTGTTTGTTTCACTGTGCTCCTGTGCTTGGCTCCTCGCTGGCTTCTCAGTCACCTCCCTGCGCTCCCTCTCGGCCGCCGCGTCTGACGGGCCTGGCGCATCACCGCCTGTGCGGCGCTGTCTCTGTGAGCACGTGATAGCGCTGTATGTGCAGCGGGCCTCGGGCGCCGCCGCCATATTGGGGCCAGTTTTTCAGCAGTTTCTGAAGGGGGCGGGCGTTGTCTTACGACGCGCGGCGGAGGGGACGGAGCCTGGCGCCAGAGCGCTGCTGACGTCACGCCGGCGCGCCACCCCCCGAGGATTCTTCTGAAAGGTGGCTGGCCTGCACGCGCGGCTGTTATTGCTGCTGCCTCTCTGCTGCTGGGGGAACACGCTGGGGCCTTCTGGCGGCGGACACTACGGAATCCCTCTGTCAGTGTCGCGAGTCCCTCTTTTTTGCTAAATTGATTTTGTCTATTGTATTATGCCTAAGGGCCATGGGCTATTTCTCTCTATCTTTCTCCTGTATAGATCGTGGGCTAAGGTTGAGGGTTGTGGTTCCTCCCGGTCCCCCTTTTTATTAAGAGGGATCATTTTATAGGCTTGGCCCAGTAGAGTCTTGTAGCCTCCCGTGTGCTCCTCGGCAATTGTCTCACTGTCCAACAGAAGGAAGGTGAGACACCTTGTGACTAGAGCTAAGGCTCGTAGGCGGGCTGAGGAGTATAAGGAACTCAAGGCCTGTTTGGATTTCATTGGCTTTGTTGTTACTGCCATGGATGATGTGGTCCGGCTTGGTGCCAGGATTTTGGCTTTGCTTGTTGCTCTCCGCCATTCGCTCTGGACCTTTTGGTCAAGGATGGTAGACTCCCTCAGAGAAGAAAGCCTGCTTGGTCCTTTCGGAACCCCTCTTCCTATCGTTCCTTTCGAGGAGGAAGAGGTTCTTCATTTCCAGGTGGCAGCAGAGATACCTGGGGCAGGGGTAGGTCCCGTGGCCGACCCAACCCCTCCTGGGGAGCTAAGTCCAAGCCCCCCGCCAAGCCCTCTCAGGCATGAGGGGGCACCCTCACCCATCCGGGTGGGGGGACAGTTTCTGCTGTTTGCTCAAATCTGGAGACGTCACGTCTCAGATCGGTGGATTCAGGAGGTAGTGTCCTCCGATTACAAGATAGAGCTGGCAGCCAGGCCGCCCGCAAAATTTCCTCCGTTCAAGGATATCCTGAAACCTGCTAAAGGCTCAAGCCTTGAGAACGGCTGTGCAACACCTCCTGCGGATAGGTGTGTTTTGGCCTGTACCCCGGCAGGAACAGGCTCAAAGATTTTACTCCAACCTGTTCACGGTTCCCAAGAAGGACGGAACACTAAGACCGATCCTGGATCTGAAGGGTCTCAACAGGTTTGTAAGAGTCAGACATTTCCGCATGGAAACATTACGATCGGCAGTGAGATCGCTTCGGCCCGGCAACTTCATGACCACGGTGGACATCAGGGATGCTTATCTGCACATCCCGATTTTCCAGGGACATCAGAAGTTCCTGAGGTTTGCTCTGGAGGATCAGCATTACCAGTTTGTAGCTCTTCCATTCGGGATATCCTCAGCCCCCTGTGTGTTCACCAAGGTGCTGGCGGGCATCATGGCTATCCTGAGGAGCCCGGGCATTCGTGTGTTACCCTATCAGGACGACTTGCTGATTGCGTCCCAGTCCCTTCATCAGGCCGAGAGTGATACTCGGATGGTGTTGTCAAACCTGGAGGCCTTCGGTTGGGTAATCAATTACCCCAAGTCCTTTGCCACTCCCGCAACAGTGAGATCCTTCCTGGGAATGACGATAGACACCGCTCGGGTCAAGGTTTTTCTGCCACAGTGGAAGATTTTGGGTCTCCAGATGCAGGTGCAGGCCTTGCTGTCTTGTCAGCAGCCGTTGGTACGTCTGGGGAAGAGATTGGTGGGCCTAATGGTGTCCTGCTTCGAGGCAGTGCCCTTCGCCCAATTTCACACGAGACCTCTTCAATTGAACCTGCGTCTGGAATCGGACTCAGGAGTCCCTGGAACAAGGCTTTTCGCTGTCCCCCCTGGCCAGGCAGTCCCTCTTGTGGTGGTTGGACTCCCGGAACCTGCTGGTGGGCAAGTCCTTTCTGACTCCCCATTAGTTACCACAGATGCCAGTTTGACAGGCTGGGTAGGCGTTTGACAGACCCAGAATGTCAGTGGGGTCCGAAGGAGAACCGCTTACCCATAAATCTCTTGGAGCTGAGAGTGATCCGGTTTGTGCTTCTACGCTTGACTCCTCATTTAAGGGGTCGTGCAATCCAGGTCCGCTCCGACAATCAGACGGCTGTCACCTACATCAACCACCAGGGTGGGACTCGGAGCAAGAGATCCCTCAAGGAGGTAACTCAGATTCTGACTTGGGCAGAGGAGAATGTTCCCTGCATCTCGGCGGTCTACATCCCCAGGGTGGAAAACCAGGAGGCAGACTCCCTGAGCAGGAGCGCCTGGGGGAATGGTCTCTCAGCAGCAAGACCTTTCACGCTCTGTGTCTCCGCTGGGGTCAGCCGGATGTGGATCTGTTTGCGTCCAGACATAATCACAAGCTTCCAAGGTTCGTCTCCCTCTCAAGAGATCCTCTGGCCATTGCAATGGACGCTCTGGTGATTCCTTGGACGGAGTTCAAATTTCTGTATGCATTCCCTCTGTTTCCACTCCTGGGCAGAGTGCTGCGCAAGATAGCCCAGGAAAGGTTACCAGCCATCCTGGTGGCTCCTCGCTGGCCGAGAAGGAGTTGGTTTGCAGACATAATCCAGATGTCAATAGATCACTATATCATGCTCGACGACCCAGGGCTTCTCACACAGGGGTCGCTGCGGCATCCCGATATACGGACGGTGGCTTTGACGGCCTGGCTATTGAAACCTCAATCCTGATGGAGAAGGGGTTATCGGCCACGGTTGTGCAGACAATGATTCAGGCTCGGAAGAAATCTTCTTCTATGATATACTACAGAGTTTGGCGCGCCTATATCGATTGGTGCAAGACCAAGAGTCTTCCCTGCCGCATATTTTCTGTTGCTATGATCCTGGAGATTTTACAACACGGCTTAGACTTGGGTCTTCAGCTGAGCACCCTCAAGGGTCAGGTCTCAGCCTTAGCTATTTTTTTCCAGAGATCCATCGCCAACCATAGGTTGATCAAGACTTTTTTCCAGGGAGTTACCCATGTCCAGCCATAGCGTAAGGCAGTATTACCGGTGTGGGACTTGAATTTAGTACTATCTGCTCTCCAGGGTCCTCCCTTCGAGCCATTGAGCGATGCTGCATTGTCTATATTGACTCTCAAAGTGGTCTTTCTGGTAGCGATCACCTCGGTGCGTCATGTATCAGAGCTGGCTGCGCTTTGTATGAAACCCCTCTACTTTGAGCTGCATAGGGATAAGGTGGTTTTTCGCTTTAAACCTGATCTTTTGCCTAAGGTCGACTCTCCTTTTCACCTTAATGAGGAAGTTGTCTTACCTTCCTTGTGTCCATCACCGGCTAATTCCAAAGAACGGACCCTCCATGCCTTGGATGTGGTCAGAGCCATAAAGTACTACCTGGCTGCGACTGAATCCTTCAGGAAATCGGATTTGCTCTTTGTCTTAACAGAGGGCTCTAGGAAAGGTTTGCCACCGGCCAAGTCCACTCTCAGTAAGTGGATCAGACAGGCGGTGGTGCAAGCATACTCTGCCAGGGGGAAGGAGCCCCCTTTCCGGATTACAGCTCATTCGACCAGACCTATTGGTGCTTCTTAGGCTTTTCAGCACCAGGCATTGGTTGAACAAGTTTGCAAGGCAGCCACTTGGTCTTCAGTCCATACTTTTACAAAGTTTTACAAGGTGGATGTCAGGGCCTCAGCTGACGCTGTTTTTGGCCGAAAGGTGCTTCAGGCGGTAGTGAAATTAACTACATGCTGTTCCGCACTGGGGATCCCGCCCATATGGACACTGCTTTTGGATGTCCCATTCGTAAGGATATTGGGACGTCCTGGGCTGGATGTAGGGAAAAATACAATTCTGTGAAACTCGCCTGTAGAATTGTTTTTGGATACATCCAGTCCAGGTCGTCCCACCCCGCCCTTGTGTTCATTATGTCCTGTTGCCTGGGTGATCAACTATTTTTATTTTCATAGGACATTGTTTTTGTTCTAATTTTTTTGCTCAGAGAGAGTACAAGCTAAAGCTATGTGAATTAACATGGTTTCTTAGGCCTCCCGGCCTGTCCTCTTTTGTTGCATACTGCTTTTTAACCACTGGGGAATGATAGAGGGACACCTGCCTTTTATAGGGGGCCAGAAGGAGCTACATCTTTGATCTTGCAGTCAAGCGCCCCCTAGGGGGCAAACACCCGGTCGTAAGGATATTGGGACGACCTGGACTGGATGTATCCAAAAACAATTCTACAGGTGAGTTTCACAGAATTGTAAGGTACAAGGCAGATAGTGTTTTCCTAAAACAAAAGTACTTGTATAAAATGTGCATTCAACATGGGATAATAGGCTGTAGGCGGAACCATGTAAATAATACTATTTTCATTTCTGGGCTATTCCCAAATGCTCATGGAAGCTGCTATGGTGTGCAGTGCTTTGATATAGCTAATATTTACCCAGCCATCCACTCCATTTGCAGACCCGTGTTTCAGACTTTTGGTCCTCATCATCACAAGGACTGGGACAGGCGGCTATATGGTGGGTGAGACTTAAGTATGACAAAATATAGTCAAAAGCCAGGTTTGAAGAGACTCACTCTGGCTTTTCGGTCTCTTTAAAACCTTTACACCACCTTAAATGATTAACCCTTTCCTGACATATGAAGTACTATTACTTCATGTTCAAATGGAGCTTCCCCCAATGTGTTAATTCCTGTGAATCAACTAAAGAGTTAATAACTTATCTAAAAGTGAGTGGTTTTGCATACATTGAAGGGTGTAGTTTTAAAATAGGGTCTCGTTTGGGTGTTTTCAGACTTATCGTTCCCTTGGGGTCATTCAAACTAACATAATCTCAGATCTTATTGTGGTGGGAAGGGGTTAAATCTTGCCTGTTGACTAAGAGGTTTAGTCTAATTGATAAGATATTTATTCAAAATAACATAAAAAATATTCTTATAACATATTATATAACGTTAATGGGTCACCCATATAATATTTGGGAATTAACAATGTCCTACCAACTGGAGCATAAAATCAAGCATACTGGTATACAAACTATTTACTAGAACATATCTATTAGAATGGTTGGTACTAAAGCACCGTACTTTTAGCATGACTCCCCAACATGAAAAATCTGTCAGATTTCAGCCTTGCAAGGCCTGTTTCAATCAAGAGGTAACAACAGTTCAACTGGTGAACAGCCACAGAAGATAACAGATGCTAAACACCAAATGCTGAGGAGTACTGTGCATAAAAAACATATCTAGGAATTTTGCTCCATCTAGATACCATCTTTCCAGCATAAGGAATTGTGTACTTACTATTTTATGTCAGCAGTTTAACCCTTTAAGTGCCAGCCTACCTGGAGTTTTTGTCACGCTTTGTTGCCAGACCATTTTGCACTATTTTGCGCTCCCCATGTTCAAATGTGATTTTTGAAGGGATTTCCAGGGATTTCCCAGGAAAATTATATATTGTTTTTTTCTGGGCTTTAACATGAAATGTCTTGTTTGTCATTTTTTAGGTGTATTCTCAATATTTTTGGGTGAAATATGTGCAAAAAAAAAATATATATATATATTTTTTACAATTTGTAGTTTTTTTTTGTAATAAAAAATGTAAGTTTGTCAATAAAATCTTATTGCGCGCGAAATCCCAATTTCTCTCGGTTACAGCGGTACCACATATGTATAGGTAGACACCCTTTCCTGCCCAGGAGACTCCCCCAAACTGAAACAGCGCTTTAGGGGATTTTCAGAAAAAATACAACTATGCTATGCAATATGTGCACCTTGCAGTTTTTCCAGAAAAACAACCCTTTACATTTGAATTACCCCCAACAAACTATATATTCTCTGGAAGTACACACCTCAAGCTTTCTAGGTGTACCAGGCTTGTTGATGTGGCCATAGTTTTCTGGAAGTAATCCCTCAATGGATTCTTTGGTTGCAAAGAGTTTCCCTAAAAAAAGGATAAAAAAGCAGAATCAAAGCCACATTTTCCTAAAAAAACTATATACAAACAAGAAAAAACAAGTTTAATCTGAAAACGCAATATCCCCCGAACAGAACAACACCCAACATGCATTGCTACTGTCAAGGGAAGAGTTGCCAAACACCCCAAAGTAAAGCATGTGCGTAACGGTAATTTTACTTGAAAATTTCAGCTCTGCAGACAAAGTGCGCACCTTGCGATTTTTCAACCAAAACAACCCTTTACATTTGGAATATCCCCCATAAACCATAAATTCACTGAAAGTATACACGTTAAGCTTTCTAAGCGTACCCAGCTTGTTCTAGTGGACTCATCTTTCTGGAATTATTACCTCAAAGAATTCTTTGTTTGCGCAGGGTTTCCCTAAAAAATAAAAAAAAAAGCTGAATAAAAAACACCTTTTCCTAAAATATAAATATGCAAACAAGAAAAAACAAGCTAAATCTGAAAGCGCAAGGTCCCCCGAACAGAACAATACCCAACATGCATAGGTACTATTAACCCTTTTAATTGCCAGCCTACTTGAGATTTTGTCACCCTCTGTTGACAGGCCATTTTCCCCATTTTGCGCCATGTTTTGCGCCATTTTGCTGGAACTTTCAGGAAAATTATATATATATATTTTTGCAGCAGAGTTTAGGCTTTAACATGAAATATCTTGTTTGTAAATTTTATTTATTTTTTTTTACAATATTATTAAGTAAAATAAATAAAATAATAAATAAAAAATTTTTAGAAAATTGACTCCTTTATTTTAAATAAAAATGTATTTTATTAAGGAAAAGCATATTGCATGTGAAAGCCCCATTTCTACCGATTAGAACGGTACCACATATTTATCGGTAGCCCCCCGTTCCTGCCCAGGAGACCCCCCTAACTGAAACAAGTACTTTATAACATTCACAAATAAAATACAAATACCATCCACACTACAAAGGGTTAAATCGAGAAAAAAAATGACATAGGGTCATTTTTTTTTTGATTTTTTAAGGGTTAAAAACCCTTAAAAATAAAAAAAAAATTGACGTGGGGTCCCCCTTACCCAAAGTAACCAGCCCGGGACCAGCTATGCAGGGCTTGTAGGAACAGGGCGCAGGGGCCAGCTTTTGTGGCCCCTGGCCCTGCAGGCTACAAGCCCGCATAGCCCGTGGGCCCGGGCTCTTCTGTCCCCCCCCTGGCCTTTGGGGAGGCAGGTAATGGGGGTGCCGGGGGTTAATGGCAAGTCACCCGCTAGCGCAGGTGACTTGCCATCCCCCCAGCCTTGTGAACTGGTATAGGGGTCATGGACCCCTTACCAGTTCACAAGGGGTTAAAAGTAAATAATCACACAGACACAAGCAGAGAAAAAAATATTTTATTAATTTTTATTTTTTTTTTTTACACTGTACTCACCTCCCATCCATCCTGGAGCACTCTGTCCCTCGGCGATCACTGGCTTCTGCTCACTTGCTAGAAGCCTTTTATAGCTGCTGGATGACAGAACACAAAGGGTTAATCAAAAGAAAAAATGACATAGGGTCCCCCCTCCCAGGGGGGGCGGACCCATTTTTATTTTTTATTTTTAAGGGTTAAAAACCCGGACCCCTCCCTGGTGAAGAGGAGACCCGGACAGAAGGCTCGGGCGCGGAGGTGAGTAAATGACAGTTTTATTATTTTTTTTTTTTTTTACAACGGCGAGTCAGCGCTGGAAACGGGGGGGGGGGGGGGGGCGGCTGGTTTCGGGCCCCCCCCTGAAGACGGAGGACGACGGGGGGGCGATCGGATGCCCCCCCCAGGAAGAGAGGACCCCAAGCTTCACAGGGATACCAGAGGTAAGTGGTTTTTTTTTTCTTTTAACTGTTTGGGGGAAATGCCAGGCACGTAGTTTCTACGTGCTTGGCACTTAACGGTAGGAGAAGCAACCACGTAGAAACTACGTGCTTGGCATTTAAAGGGTTAAACCCTTAGAGCTTTCCCACACCCATTTCCTAGCTAATGGATGTGGTAGCTGCATCATTTCTCAGGAGCCATTCAGATGCTGGAACCCCCCTACGCAATGATCCTCCCAACCTCTTATCTTGACCTTGATCCTTAGCCAAAATGCTGTCCCGCGATTGGCCTGGGTCACTTTCTTTTCCCTGACTGCTGGCCCAAGTGCCTTGCCGGCACATTTCGCAGAGGATTGAGTTCCAGGTAAGGATTTTCAGGGGGTTGTGGATGTAATTGCGTGGGTGGGCTCCAGCAATCTGGATGCTCACCCCTGAGACTGTCACAATGCGGCCCCATTAGCTAGGAAATGGTTGCTGGACTGCTTTAACCCTTCTTATGCTAGCTACGTAAAATTTATCTGACCTGACCCCTGGATCAATCCGGCCAGGTCTCCTCTTCACCCAGGGCCTCCAATTCCACCCTCGGGCTCTTATGGCTTCGGGAGAGGGCTCCCCGCTTTAGTCACCACTAGCCCTGCCTCTTGTAGGCGGGGTGGATGACATCAGCTGGCACGTCAACTGCGGCTAGTGGGTGACTTGCCATTAACCCTGAGCCTAACCATTACCTGCCTCCCCAAAGCCCAGGGGGGCAGCATAGCCTGGGGCCATTTGGGCTGTGCGGGCTTGTAGCCTGCAGGATGGGGACCCCCATGGCTGGCCTCTGCGCCCTGTTCTACAAGACCCCATAGCTGGTCCCCGGGCTGCTTATGCTGGGAAGGGGGGGGGGGGGTTTAACCTTTGGAGGTTAACAACAAAGTGGGATTCCCCATGGACCCCATGTCATTTTTTTTATTTAACCCTTTATAGTGTGCATAGTAGTTGTATTTTATTTGTAAATGTTATAAAGTGCTCTTTCCAGCTTCAGGGGTCTCCTGGGCAAAAACAAGGGGGATATGATACATATTTGGTACCGTTGAAATCGGGAGAAATGGTTTTCTTTAAAAAAATAAATGTTTTATTTAAAGTAAATTAGACAATTAAAAACATTTTTTTTTTACTCAAAAATATTTAAATATTAAAAAAAATGGAAAAATTACAAACAAGACATTTCATGTTAAAGCATCTGCCTCCTTAAACCTTAAAACTCTGCTGCAAAAAAGAAAATGTAATTTTCCTGGAAATTTCTGCAAAAATCACAGTTAAACATAGCGCACAATCGTGAAAAATAGCTTGTCAACAGGTGACAAAATCCCAAGTAGGCTGAAACAAAAAAAAGTACTTATGCATGTTGGGAATTGTTTTATTTTTTTGTTTGCATATTGATATTTTTGGAGAATTGTTTTTTTATACTGCTTTTTAATACATTTTTTAGGGAAACCATCTATAACCAAATAATTCCAGAAGGGATTGCTTCCAGAAGGATGAGCTCACTACAACAAGCTGGGGGGTATTCCAAATGTAAATGGTTGTTTTGATTGAAACTGCAAGGTGCGCACTTTGTCTGCAGAGCTGAAATTTTCAAGTAAAATTACAGTTATGCTCATGCTTTACTTTGGGGTATTTGGCAACTCTTCCCTTGACAGTACCTTTGCATGTTCGGTCTTGTTTTGTTTGGGGGCCTTGCTTTTTTAGATTTCACTTGTTTTTTCTTGTTTGCATATTGTTTTGTTAAGGAAAATGTAACTTTGATTCTGCTTTTTATTCTTTTTTTTAGGGAAACTCTGTGCAAACAAAGAATTCATTAACTTCCAGAAAACTGCGCCCACATCAACAAACCTGGTACGCCTAGAAAGCTTGAGGCGTGTACTTCTAGAGAATATTGTTTGTTAGGGGTATTTCAAATGTAAAGGGTTGTTTTTTCTTTTTTTTTCAATAACTGCAAGGTGCACATTGCTACTATAGTTACTATAAATTGTAAAAAAACAGATTCTTTACATTTTAATTTGCACATATATTACCCCAAAATGTTGAGAATTACAAACAAGACATTTCTCCTGGGAAATTTCTTTAAAAATCACAGTTGAACATGTGTAGCGCAAAATAGTGAAAAATGGTCTGGCAAAAGCTGGTAACAAAAGCTCTAGATAGGCTGACACTGAAAGGGTTAGGAACCGTTTTAGCATGATAGTTTCTCTTTGAGAATAATAATCTATTCCATTCTTATAATCACATGATCACATTTTAATTATATTATTCTATAGTTTGCAGAGTGGTGTTTAGATTATGGTACACATGGATGCCGAATTCCTGACAGGCCATATTCTCTCTTTGAAGGTATGGATAGTTGAATGCTTAATTTACTTTTGCTTGTCTCATTTTTATAATCTTTCTGCAGAAGAGGCTCATGATAGTTAAAAAAAAGACAACACGTATTTCAATGAAAAAAGTACATTTCAAATGTTTTTGTTTTTCAAGCATTTTTATTTACTTACCCAACATTTCCTAAGTATTAAATGCATTTCCTCCACATAGAGATTTTGGACAGTTACCTACATTAACTGTTTGACTCTTTCCTAGAAATTTGGGACAATCTCTCAATTAGATTACATGCAGCAAAGAGAATACCAAAGTGGTTCTAACATAACCTCATTCTGTAAAAACCCAAATAACATGTAAGATTTTGGTCTTTAGCTGTAGCACTCCAATACTCCCCTAGTTTTCAAGCAGGGGAAATATTTTATATTCTGTTATCCCATGCAGAGTCAGTTTTCCGCAAAACACATAAAAACACTCCATCTACAACCAGTAGTAGTCACTTAAACAGACAGAAATGTGGTGGCATCACAAAATGGGGTTGATGGTCCTGTGACAGCGATGAGTTAAATGCGCTGTCTTCGACATCTAAAAAATACTTTAGGGCTCTTTTTCGCCTTCCCTATTGCTTTACATTGGAGTCTGAATACTCCACGGTGACAAAATGGGAAAGAGAATTATGTATATTTAAATCAGTGGGCTTTCTCACAGCTGCAATTTGGAATGTTGCATGCCAATATAAGCGCACGTAAAGCCCATGTATTGCGCTTTACTTCCGCTGTGTTGCGGTACAGTTATACACAAACGCCACCTCCTGTCCATTGCTGTCAGTTCCTCGCAGCCGCCACTCTTCCACAAAATGGAGCCACTGACTCTTCATCTCCTGCTGTCCCCCAGAAATGGAAGGTGTTTGAAATAAGGCCAGGGCAGTGACCACAGACACTCCTGAGCTGCCCTCCCAGCTAAAGGGCAGTTCTGTTTGAATGCGGGAGACAAAAGTGTGCTGTGCTGGGTTGAGTTGCAATGTGTTGTCTGTAGCACAGCCCAAACGGTGAGTATATAAGGGCCGTATGGACCAAACTGGATCAACAAAAATGAACAATAAATTGGTCCCAAAATCTCCCCTACTGTTCAAAATAGGTAAGAAAATGGAAAAGATTTTGTCTGTAATAAAACTTTAATGAATTTCCAAATGTGTAAGTTTAATAAAGCTTTGTTTTATGGGCTAAATCACTATAGATTTTTCTGCTCCTTTTCAGGAATGGCTGGTGCAATCCATTTCCTGTCAGACATAATGACACCAGAGACTTCACGCTTCCCTGCGTTTGAACTTTGATTGGCTGGCAGAAGAATTTAGAAATGGAGAGTATGTGAGTGCTGAGAGAAATATTGAATTCACACCCGTCATGTCCAGTGCCTCTGCCACATGCTGCCGGCTTTGTTGCCACTTTTTTTTAGCTTCTTAACAGTATTTACTGCCAAAAATGGTTTTAACTGATTGACTTGTGAAAAGCCAACTCGGTGTTTGTTTTTTTTTTTTTTGTGCTTAATAAAGGTTTAGAGCTAATAGATTTTCTTTGATACAACTGAAGAGATGCAGCTTGAAGCTTTCTAAGTCATAACATTTTGGTTTCTCTGGTATTTTTTGCTTTGCTCCCAGGAAGCAGAAAAAGGAATATTAAACTGGTTTTATTGCATTCCTGCTAAATCAAAGTGAGCCAAGCTTTAACTTTATGATTATTCATGATATTCTTCAAAGTGAAGATATTTGTTAATTTCCTCATTGGGTTTGCTTTTGTTTAGTATCTGATTTTCAGAAGGCAAAATAGGGTCACAAGCTTAATATAGGGGGAAAAAAAACCCTCTACTCAAAGGTAAATGGAAAATAAGCGCTTTCCTAAAGGAAAAATAGCATTACCCATCAATTCTTGCAGCAGGCTAGGCTATGCAAATCATCTCTTTATGTCTCTGAGCCATCCAAGTCCCTTAAACGCTAAGGATGCAATGCCAAGGATTAGCTTTAAATTTACACAGCCAAACACATCCAACCAGTGGACACGTGTTTCGAGCCTTAGGCTCTCTTCAGCACTAGGGCGGATGTTTCTGGCTGCACGGGGAAGGCAAAGTAAAATACTCATTTCATAGATTTACTTTTTACTATACACCAAACTCTGTGGCTGCCTAAAACAGTAATTGCTTCTTGTTCCACTAATAACTATGGATGGCTGTTTTATTAGCCTTGTGCCTCTCAGTTTTGCTTCTGAGAAGCTATTGTTTTAAGAGAGAGAGCTGGAGAGTGTGCCTTTAATTAGAGCTGTGCATGAGTAGGATAGAATGGTGCTTTAAGGAAGGTCAAAACCCACGCAGCAGGGCCTTGGAATCTATAAGATTCCTGGCTCGGCCGCTAGTTTACCCCTTGGATGCCCCGATGTGTGAAACCCACCGGGGCGCCAGTGATCTTACCTGTTTCCCGCAATGCAATCTCCGCCGATGGCCACATGCCCGGATTCTCTGCGGCGTTGCACTTTCCTGCACTCAGCCTTTCTGAATGGCTGGGCGTGGGAGAGCATGCACATTGGAACAGCATGCCGAATATGCGGACAGCCAGCTGCACCTCGCCCCGGTGGCACTTTTGAGAGAGCCACTAGGCCCTTTCAAAAGTGCTGCAGGACATGGTTTCGGCGGTGAAAAGGCTAGGTATTCTTTGAAAACCAGGACAACGCCAAGCCAGGCCAGCAGCAGCGCCTGGCTGCTCGGGCAGGAGGGGCATAGAATAAGAGGAAGACCCAAAAATAGGTTTCATCCGCTTCTTAATGGCAACCCACAAGGGTCTTTAACTCCTATGTTCGAAAGAAGAATACAGCATAGAAAGTGCAGTTGTCGTCCATTTTAAAAACTGTTGGTTGGAGGCAGCAAATACTAGAACTGCTAAAGAACAGCCTTCTGTCTAATGTATACAGTGAAGTGTAGCTCCAATAATGCAATATGTAAGAGCACTTTCTACCATGTCTGCCATGAGCAAGGCTGGCTCATGACACCCAATTGGCTCTAATTGCTGTTATGAAGGTCCTACACTACAGTGCAAATAAATGCTCACCTCCACTTGCACAGTATGTTTTGTATGCACTGTACAGAAAAAAACTGGAATGCAAATGAAATAAATGTCCTCACAACATTGTTACAGAACTTCCCACAAATATGCTGGGTGCATTGTACTACTGTACTGAGCAATCTATAATTTATAGCCTATATCCTTTTCCTTCTGAAGTAAGCCTGGAATGTTATTATGTTATTATAGGATCATTGTATGTACAACAAGGCTTACATGAGATAATATTAAATAGCACTGCTAAATTTTTGTAGGTCCTTTGGTTCAGTGTATCAGTTGCCATGTGGAACTAACCCTGGATCCACTTCAGATCTACCTTTCAAACATAAGATACTTTTATACCATTTTACATTTTAATTATTTATTTCCTAAGACCTTCCATCATCTTTTAGTAGTCTCCTGGTAATGTTTCTGGTCAAGGCCAAGTTTTTTAGGTTAAGTGAGTTGTTGACTCCTATACAGGCCTGTTTTGCTTCAAGGCACGCACTTGTGTGAGTCAGTGGACGGTGAGGGAGCAGCAGTGTAAAAAAAAAAAAAAAATACATTTGAACTCTGGAATAGCACTAGAATGGGGTCTGGTAATTACACAGTGACTGGCAACTTAACAAGAGGGAGCACGCTATTTCTCCTTATGTATGCTAACAGCCAGTGCTGTTAAAGGTTCTCAACTCGGTTCCGACACTTTTTACAGATACAGCGTTTGTAGCTAAGTGCCAAAAGTTGGAACTTCTGTTGGTGCAGAAACTCACTGGTCATTTTCAATTCACAATACATTTTTTTTTTAGTTAACCTTTAGACTTTCAGGTTATTCAATGGACTTCACTGGCTACGTTTAAAAATATGGGAGTGTGAACGCAATGTGCATGTATGTATCAATCTGACTTTGGGATACCAAGATTTCTTCTTTTTATAAAGGGTAAAAAGGATTACAGTCAAAATACTTAAAGCAGATCCCAATATACCTATTGAAGGGAAATTTAGATATTTTTCTTTTTGTCTGCACTGACTCCATCTTATATTCTGCTGCCATTTCATGTAGAGCTGCCGAGCACGTAGCCCCCTTTTACAGGGAACAGAAGGTTTTGTTTCTTGTAAGTCATGTGAGTCCTTGAGAAATGTCCTGATAAGAGAAACTGCTGTAAACCGCTTATAGAGGCTTACTAAAATGATGCCTACGTCACAAGGATGTAGTAGCTTCTAGAAAGTTCTGCTTGTTGTGTATAAATACTGAACTGCCTCAATAAAGACCAGATCACTCCAGGAAATTGTACCTCGTGTAAGCGTCATAGTTTCTTTTTTTTTTTAAGACTGTAGGTACTGTATGGCCAGTCAGGTGCTACTCACTACCCAACTATACAGGATGAAAATATATATCTACGTACATCATTTCCTAAACCAGTTATAAAAAAAGGCTTTACCTGGCTTGTGAGAGTTTTGATCAGTGGTGTACTTCAATGTATCAAAATTACTTAACGGATTACCCAGTAAAGAAACATAAGTGGAATTGTTTTCTGCTTCACATTCAGCTTAGCTTACCATGGGTAAAAACATCTGGTTTCATATCAACTTTGATTTTGGAAATTCTGCATAATATGGAAGTAAAGTCATCCATCACATAAAACTGGCCCTTTTAGGAGGCTGAGGCTGGTTACTGTGAAACATGTGAATTAAAATGGGATTTCTCAAGCATCCGCATGGAATTTTTCCTTTGCATAATTGAAGCTGTCATGTACCATCTCCAATGAGACTTACCAAATGAAAAAAAAAAAAATGTACACAACAGTTTAAGGAAATGCAAGAAATATCTATAAAAGACATTTACCAACATAAGTAAACATCTAAAAAATAAGAGATAAACTTTTTGCACAAAAAATATACACTTTCTAAAATGGCACCAAAAGTGGACAATCCACTCCATCATGTATAATAGGTTTACAAACTTCTACCTAATATACCAAACTAAAAATCAGCACATTTTAGAAATTATTATCAAAAATATAAATTGCAAATTACTTTTGCAGATTTTTGTAAATGCAAACAACTATAATCTACAATCGAGTTACATCAAACAGAAAACAAAAATGCTATTCAGTTTCTCTAAAACCATACAAATTATATAATCATGGTATGTTAAAGGTACTGTCCAGGCCAAAATAATAAACGATACACTGTATGTGAATATCTGTGGTTTATTATTTTTGCCTGGACATGGACTTAAAGAGTAAGTCCGCTTTCAACTGAATTTTTGAAAGTGTATATTTTTGTGTGACAAAATGTCTTAAAGGTACTGAGCTGATCTAGTATTTTTTTTTTTTTCTGAGCAAATGTGTGCTTTATGGAACCAGCTTCATCTGCTGCTATTGGCAATGTACACCAAGTACAGACACTACTGAGCATGTGTAAGGTTGAGTGAGCTCCCTCAGCAGTTGCCATAGCAGCAGTGTTCTGTGGGTCGCATCTCTCTTCTTAGTGTACAGACTTGGTGTACGTTGCCAATAGCAACTGTTTGCAGGTTGTGAAAACTGCTTCCATAAAACACACATTTGCTAACATAGGAAAAAAAAAAAAAAATACTAGATCAGATCAGCACCTTGAGTACATCCTTTTGGCACAAAAAATATACATTTTCTAAAATTCCGAAAGTCGAACTTACCCTTTAAATAATGAAGTTCTATTCACGGAGACCAAAATGTAAACAAATCCTTCTATAGATTAAGGGGGATGCCTGGTGCATGATAATATCTTAAAGCAAGCTTTTCGATTATTGACAGTTAGCAAAGGACATTCATCAGATTCTTTGTGTGGTGTTTACTGATATTTGTGTTATCAGCCTATTATGAGTTTTACTCAAAATATGTATATTCATCCATAATGTTTTTATATATATAGTAGATAGTGAAAATTACTTTTTAATACCAGGTGCAAATATTTTTTTAATAAATTGTTTTATGTATGCATGTCCATCAGTAGTCATGACAGGGAATGTTTGTAATGTAAAGCACAAACTGGCTTACTGTTTCATTAAATGATGTCTGCTGCATGCAACTTTGGACCTGTGCAGAAAGGGCTTTATCAATGTTTGTATGTAAATGTCTGATGTGCCGCTCACACTTACTGCATCTGAGAATGATCGATTCTTGTGTGGATAGTTTGTCTATTCAGATTTTTCAATGTGTGTGTCTGGTGCTTAGTTACTCATTTCAAGTCTACATAATCTTTTACGTGCCCACTTGTTTTGTAATGATTTACCTTCAATGTTGTAGTCAAATACAAAATAAACATAAAAGCCAAATATTGTCAATTTTTGTTTTACTCATTATTTAGGGGACATACTGTCATTACTGTTTAATTTGCAAGCTCTGCGCTTATGGTCTATATCTGAACCCAGGTTAGCAGAGGGGAATTTTGCAGGGGGTCTCTAGCCTCTTGATGGTAGGGCAATCTACCTTGCATTACCAAAACCCCCAGCTCTGTGAATGTCAGGGTCCATAAATCTTTTACTGGGGTCAGTAACCTTTAATCCTCAGCCTACGGATAATGCTTATGTGGGAATTTCTTTGGAATAAGTTCTTGCTTATGTTCATTTAGTCACCCATTATCCGGTATGTAGAGTGGCATTCCATACAGGCCTCTTTGGTCTCCAGTCTGGCCAGCCTTGCCTTGATACCTTCAAACCAGGCTCTGACAACTCTGCTTGTGTCCAGTCCCAGTGCTCACCTCCTAACCTTGGGATATCTCTCGTATTGTAACTTTCCTCAAGATGAAGGTAAGCTCTGTGTCTATTTCTCTGTAAGTAACACCTGGCACCTGATAGGCCAGCCTCTGTTGGGAGATTCTCAACCAAGATTCAGTTTCTTCTTTCTTGGACTACCAATGGGTTCTATTGCTAACCCTTCCCATAATGGTGTCCCGTACCAATGTGCCTGGATATAGTGACGTGATCCCCCCCACCCTCAGTAGCCAACCGTGTGGGGGGACCAGATCATGTCCCCTACGGGCCCTTGGGGTTTAGCCCCTGGGATTGAAAGAGATCATTATCTTTTTTTTTTTCCAGGATACTTCTGGGGTTTCAGTGGTAAGATTCATGCTTTTCTGGATATGAGATGGATGGTTCCCCGCTGGCAAAGCTGTCCAGTAACAGCCTACTTTTTACTAGACCCATGTTCAATGGTGCATCCAGGTAAGGATGTCCAGAGGAACAATACCCAGGATAGTGGAATTGCTGTGTTACATATTAAAGAGATTGGACAGCCTTCCTTACCTAATGCATACTGATGCAGCTTACCTTTAGCTGCATCGGTACCTGCCATTTATTCTCCCAGCTTGCCATAAGGAAGAGGAAATTGCTACCGATTTCCCCTGCTTCTGGTGGTCAGGTTTGGGGAGCGCCAATCAAAGCTTGGCTTTGTGCGAGGACCTTGTATTCATTTACATGCAGCCTGCCCAGTCTCTCTATAAACTCTATAGAAACCCCTCCACAGTGCCCAGTCACACTTGACTTGCCAACAGCTCCCGTAAGCGGACACGTCCACTGCCCAGGAAAGAAGAAATGCATTGTAAACTTCAAGGTATGATTGTACGGGCTTATAAGCCTCTGGTCATGCAAACTGGACAATGACGTGTCCCACTTTATGGCTCCCAGAAAATGGTCAGTTTAAGACAAGTGAATCTGAACAGCTGATTAAGTTTATTTATTAATTGCTCTGATGAGATGAATTTTATGGGTCAGGAATTGATTAGTTCGGAGGGTAGAATAGCACTCCTGCTTACAGCAGCATGTTTTTCCAATTCTGGTATTCAGCCATTTATTGAGCCAATGGAAAATTCTGCAAAGGCCAGGGGTTGCTTCTTGAAAAATGGATCAAAACATCACAACTGTGAGAGTTAATAGTGTGCCAGTTAGTGACTGCAGTATCAAGTTTTGTATAGCTTTGGCCTGTTTTATTTATTCCTTTTCCCCCACTGTGGTGTTCAGGGTAGCCGAGCCTTAGGTCACACATCTGTATATTTCACTGTCATATGAAAGCTGATCTATCCTAACTAGAAAGAGCAGTGGGTTGCTTTTTATACTTTGGCTATTTTTCTGGCAAGAAGTTATGCTAAAGAAGTATTTCCTGTTTCTACATTACATTAAAGGTAGATTTTGTTGATTTTTGTATAGATGGGATTGAATAACTGTTTTATTTTATTCCCTAAATGTGTGACTTATTATCCTTTACCATTCAATGCAATAGTGAAAACATAAGTTTTTTTGCTAGTAAGTTATGTTACTCCCCTTAGTTCTGGGATAGAATCTCTGTTAACTAGAAAGCCCAGACTTCACTTACTGTACATGCCTTAAAGTATTACAGAAAATTGCACAGCCGATCAAGTGATTACCCAGGGTGCAAAATCCCCCAAATCTATAATGAAAAGAACAAGAAACCAGCCAAGCTGATAACCAGCTACAGGATATGCACAACCAAAAGGGTACAAAGAAAAAGTAATGATGTTTATTGAAGGTCAATCACCATAAACAATAAAAACATATACCACAACAATGGACATACACATTAAAAATATAAATGGGTGATGGTCCTAACCAAGGGGTAGGTCAATATTATCTCAACTGAATGGGTCAGTAATTTAAGTCTGTATAGCACTAATACAACCAGGGCAGTAATATAAAAGTGCCAGTGCATAAGATTGAATAAATTACAAAGTGCCAGTGCATAAGAAACAAAAAAAAAAAAACTGTCATTCAATACTCTACATTTGTTCCTGCCTCCACCCAAAGCTGAAACGCCACCTCACCGATTTTTTTTTTTTTTCCTGGTGACAGCCAACTTGAAGCACCCAGGTGGCTTCCCTTTCCAGCCATGCTGGTGCCTGGTTAACCGACATGATCCACAGTGCACAGCAGTGGGAAACCCAGCAGCACTTCCTTTTTTCAGGCTACTGGCAGGTCCATAGGATGCAAAAAGGAGGGGGGGGGGGAATGGACCACGGCAGAAATTACAAAAAGGTATATGTATTGTTATGTGCAGCTGAATTGCCCTGTGGTGGGGAAGTGGTGCATTTGAGCTATGTTTCTTGTAATGTCGTTGGTCTGGCAAATAGCTTCCATGGCATACAGCTTCCAAGTATCAGAAATATTCCTTATATTCTAAGTGTGCCATACACTCCACTTCGATCTTCATGACATGTGGGTAATCTCCAGTAGAGGGCGAACTTCTGCAGAGATGAATATGCAAAAAAGAAAGCCCCTCACGGTCCATATATACCTGGGACCTCCCACCCAGTTCCTTCTCTGCAGGGAAGGCGACAAGACAGAAGATGAAGACTTCTTTACTTACAGGTAAGCCGCTCGCGCCCGGCCGTCTATTGTCCCTATTACTGCCAGGACCCTTTCTAAATTGCCCCTGTTTGAGCCTCCCAGCTTAGGCTGCGGGTCCTGGTAAAGGGAGGAGCACCATATGGATGCGGAAGGAGCACTGCTCTACCATGAGACCTCACTATGGGGTAGGCGGTTATCCAGTTTTTTTGGTGATCCTGGTGTGGGATGACCCGTCCCTCTATGCTTATGGCCGGATTCTGGCAGGGTTCCCCCCCTTCTGGGTCCCTTATTCCCCTCCGGGGGGGGGGGGTTGCCTGGCCTGGACGTTATTCGTTTTTCGTTCTCCCACATATGCCCCTGTGTGTGTGGTGTATGATTCGATTCACTGTGTGTGTGTGGGACAGTGAGTGTTTCACTTTTGGGCCATGGCAGGTGCTGTTATTAGCCTGGGGGAGCTTCTCCCCCTCAAGCTGTGTTCGGGGAGGGGGCGATTCTGTGGCTCGTTTCTAGGGGATCCGCGTTGCTGGGAGGGGGGCGTGGCCTGGCGAGCGCGCGTTCTGCGCTGGCCCGCCCTCCCCCTTCTCTCCCTCTTCCTGCATCAGGCACTTCTCGGGGGCCATTTTGACCTGCGCTCCGAGTGGTAAGGGCCGGATGGCCACTTCCTTAGCTTGTATGGGGGCCCCCACTGATTGCGGGCGTGTGTGTGTGTTTTGTGGTTGTTACGCATGTCTGGCTGGAATACAGATATATATACATATTTATATACATATACAATTAAGCATGTGTTATTGCCTTATATATGTAGGATTGCACTTATGTTGCCTGTTTTGTGTGTTACAGATTGCATTGTATATGTGCATATTAAGGGGTTCCTCCTGGTCCTGGGGTCCCTAGTGTAAATTTGTTCACCTCAAATCCTCCCACCGGGACTTTTAAGGGGCATCCCGGGTTGCTTAGGTGTAAATTTCCTGCGGTCCTGCGACTGACCACAAAAATTCACCATATGGAGGCTCCACAGGATACTGGGCTCGGGCTCCCTCTGGGACAATCCGGGCCATGTGTGGGGTGTGGGGTATCCCTTACGGGGGAGAATGTGCTGATCTGTATACCATGCGCACAAAATGCCATAACGCGGCAGTCTGGTACCCAGCCTTCTGGGTCGGCTCCTCCCGCTTCATCGCCTTCCCCTCCCCACCTTATTCATACCCCAAGTGACATTGGTGCCAGCGGGGAGTCACTTTCTGATGTTTGGGCTAGGTTGGCCAGCATCAAGAAAATTATTGCTAGCACGGTGGGCAAGAAGGCCCAGGCTAAAAAGAGACATTTGTCGTCGGCCCAGCCATTGTGGCATGTTGACGACGATTCTGCTGATTTGTCAGATTATTCCCCGTTAGAGGAGGGGGAATTGTATCAGGAAACAGAGGCTGACTATGTTCAGTCTGGGAATGCCGATGTCAGGCAGGAGCTGGGGGATGCCGTAGATACGGCCACTGTTTTGTCAAATTTATTGGAGGTGTTGGATATTGAACCGCCTGAGGCACCCCCTCTCAAGAAGGGGGAATTTTTTGGGGCCTGCAAACCCCGTCTGGAATTCCCTACCCAGGGTCAATTTGATGCGCTGATCCTTAGAGAATGGGAGAGGCCCAGTCGGCTCCCTGGTGTTCCTCAGGGATGGGATAAGAAGTATCCTTTTCCGGTAAAGGCGGTTAAGCGCTGGTCTTCTCCTCCCGAGGTCGACGCTCCAGTTTTAGGTTTGACCAACTCTTCTGTGCTGAACACCCCTGACGCCACTTCCCTTAAGGATTGCGAGGATAAACACCTTGATCAGATGGCGTGCCACGCATTTGCCAACGTGGGCTCGGCCCTGCGACCTGTTAGTGCATCTGCCCTGGTGTCGCTTGCTACCAGGTCTCTTATCAGGGACTGGCTGAATAACGCTCAGTTTGATCCAGCTGGCGCTGAGTTCGCTATCCTTAAGAGATGCGAATTGTTCATGGATTTTGTCATGGCTGCGATGGAGGATTCTATTGTCGTGTGTAGTAGGACTTCAGCCTTACTGGTGGCTATGCGCAGATTGGTCTGGCTCCGCCAGTGGACAGCGGACATTGGGGCCAAGAAGTCGCTCACAGCTCTTCCCTTCTTGGGATCGCGGCTGTTTGGAGATAAATTGGATGATGTTGCTAAAGGAGGTAAGTTGCCTCAGCGGAGGAAACAGCGCCGCCCCTTTCGGGGGGCTGACTCGTTCACTCCTTCCTTTCGAGGGGCCAGAGCGGCTAGGGGTTTGGCCTTCTCGGGTGTCAGGGGCTCATCCTGGAACAGAGGCAGAGGTCGGGCACGTCCCGCGGCTGCCTGGGGTTCCAAGCCCAAGCCTGCCGTTAAACCGGCTCAGCAATGAAGGGGCGCCCTCACCCGCAAGGGTGGGGGGACGGCTGCGGCTCTTCTTCCAGGTCTCGGCCCAGGAGGTCACAGACAATTGGATCTTGGAAGTGGTCTCCTCCGTGTACAAACTGGAGTTCGAGTACTGGCCGCCCCCAAGATTCTTAAGGTCTCGGGTGCCCTCGGACCCTCAGGCTTCACAGGGGCTCCTGTTAGCAGTAAAAAACCTTCTGGACATGGGGGTTATATGCCCAGTGCCTCTGTCGGCAGGGGTTACTACTCCAACCTTTTCAGGGTTCCCAAAAAGGAGGGTTCGGTGAGACCCATTCTAGATCTCAAGTTTCTCAACAGGTTTATCAGAGCTGCAAGTTCCGCATGGAGACTCTACGCTCGGCTATCAATTCCCTTCGCCAAGGGGATTTTATGACATCCATAGACCTCAAGGATGCGTATCTGCATGATCCAATTTTTCAGGCACATCAGAGATTCCTCCGGTTTGCGGTGGAGGATCAACATTATCAGTTTGTAGCTCTTCCCTTCGGTCTGACCTCGGCGTCGAGGGTCTTCACCAAGGTCTTGGCGGGAATAATGGCTCTGCTCAGAGCGCAGGGCATTCGCATTGTGCCTTATCTGGACGACCTGTTGATCTCAGCGTCTTCCCTCTGTCAGGTGGAGCTGGACACCCACCAGGTGGTGTCGACCCTGGAGAGGTTCGGGTGGGTGATCAACCGCACCAAGTCTTCTCTCTCCCCGTCTCGTGTGATTTCATTTCTGGGCATGAATCTGGATACCATTCGGGCCAGAGTGTTTCTGCCCCAGACCAAGGTGCAGGGGATTCAGGGTCTGATCCGCCTTCTTCTGGCCAATCCTTGTCCCTCTATCCGACTGGGGATGAAACTGGTGGGCTTGATGGTAACCTCCTTCGAGGCGGTACCGTTTGCACGGTTTCACATGAGATCTCTTCAACTTCACCTATTGACGCATTGGGACAGGTGTCCGCAGTCATTGGATCAACCTTTCAGGATGTCTCCCAGGGTTCGGCAGTCCCTTCGGTGGTGGCTGGAATCGAGCAATCTGTTGAAGGGCGCAGATCCTTTCTGGTCCCTTGTTGGGAGACGGTTACCACGGATGCCAGCCTGTCGGGCTGGGGAGGTTATTGGAAAAGTCATCAGTTCAGCGGGGTGTGGGGTCCTCAGGAGGCTCACACCCCCATCAATGTCTTGGAGCTCAGAGCCATCTGGCTGGTTCTGGCTCGGCTGACCTCGCATTTACGGGGTCTGCTGGTTTAGGTTCGTTCGGACAACCGAACGGCGGTAGCTTACATTAATCACTAGGGAGGGACTCGAAGCAGGAGTGCCCTCAGGGAAGTCTCTCTGATGCTGCACTGGGCGGAGAGCAATGTTCCTTGCATTTCGGCAGTCTACATTCCAGGAGTGGAGAACACGGAGGCGGATTCCCTGAGCAGGGGATCCTCTCGCCAAGGAGAGTGGTCTCTCAACCCCAAGGTTTTTCTGGATCTTTGCCGCAAGTGGGGGACTCCGGAGGTGGATCTCTTTGCCTCGAGGCACAATCACAAACTTCCAGCCTTTGTGTCTCTTTCTCAGGATCCTCTGTCTCTGGCAGTGGATGCCTTGTCACTGGCTTGGAAGGAGTTGGGTTTTCTGTACCTGTTTCCACCCGTCTCCATGCTGGGCAAGGTAGTTCACAAACTGGTTCTAGAAGGGGCACCAGCGATTCTGGTGGCTCCAAGGTGGCCAAGAAGGGTTTGGTACGCAGGCGTCGTAAGGATGGCCGTAGATCAGTACCGGCTTCCCTTGTTGCCGGATCTGCTATCTCAGGGTCATCTACTTTACCCCAATTTTCAAACGCTGGCTTTGACGGCTTGGCTGCTGAAACCTTCATCTTGAAAGAGGAAGGTTTGTCTGAGGCGGCTGTTCAGACCTTGATTAGGGCTAGGAAGCGGTACTCTTCTGGCATTTACTATAGGACTTGGAGGTCCTATATTGATTGGTGTGAGGCTAGGGCCTTGCCTTGCAGGGTGTTTTCGATACCCAGGATTTTGGAGTTTCTTCAGCATAATCTGGATCTTGGGTTCCAGCTTAGTACCTTGAAAGGACAGGTTTCTGCTCTGTCGGTTTTCTTCCAGAGGTCTTTTGCCGTACACCCGCTGGTTAAGACCTTTTTCCAAGGGGTCGCGCATGTGCGGCCCCCTCGGAAGGCTGTCGTTTCTGTTTGGGATTTGAATTTGGTTCTTTCGGCTCTGCAGGGTCCTCCTTTTGAGCCGTTACAGGATATTGCTCTTTCAGGTTCTCACTCAGAAGGTTGCTTTCTTGGTGGCTATTACCTCTGTTCAACGTGTCTCTGAGTTGGCGGCTCTGTCGATTCAGGCCCCTTACTTTGAGAGACACCAGGATAAGGTGGTTTTTCGTTTTAAGCCGGATTTCCTTCCTAAGGTGGTGTCTGCTTTCCACCTCAATCAGGATATTGTTCTCCCTTCCTTGTGTCCTAAGCCTAGCAATGACAAGGAGAGGGTTTTGCACAATTTGGATGTGGTTCGCTGTGTTAAGTACTATTTGGTGACTACTTCTTCTTTCCGCAAGACGGATGCCTTTTTCATGGTGCCCTGCGGGCCCAGGAAACGTTTGGCACCTGCTAAGTCTATGATTAGCAAATGGATTCGTCAGGCCATTGTGGGGCCTATTCTGCTAAGGGGAGGACTCCTCCTTTTAGGGTCACTGCGCACTCTAATTGTGCGGTTGGTGCGTCCTGGGCTTTTCAGCACCAGGCTTCTGTTGAACAAGTTTGTAAGGCTGCTACTTGGTCTTCCGTTCATACTTTTTCCAAGTTTTACAAGGTTGATGTGCGGGCTTCAGCGGATGCTGTTTTTGGCCGCAAGGTTCTGCAAGCTGCAGTGGTTTGAGTTGGTACATTCTTTACTGTTTCTGGTTCCCACCCACGACGGACACTGATCGAAGTGGAGTGTATGGCACACTTAGAATAATACCGTTTTGTGAGTACTCACCTTTAAAACGGGTATTATGAGTGTGCCATACACTCCACTTCGCTCCCACCCCTTTTTTTCTGGTATTCTGGGGCTTTTATATGGTGAACCATTGGTTTTGATTGTTAGGTTATAATTGGTTCTTCCTGGTCCCATTACTGCTTTTTTACACTGGGAATTTGGTGGGAGGTCCCAGGTAAATATGGACCGGGAGGGGCTTTCTTTTTTGCATATTCATCTCTGCAGAAGTTCGCCCTCTACTGGAGATTACCCACATGTCATGAAGATCGAAGTGGAGTGTATGGCACACTCATAATACCCATTTTAAAGGGTGTTTTTATGAAGGGTTTCATTACATTTAGCCTGTTTGATAAACATTTTCAACTCATAAGATTCAAACTAGTGTTCAAGGGTGGTAGTTTTCTTTGCATTTCTCTCCTCAGCTTCTAGCTTTCCTTGATTATCTGTTAAGACATTTTATTTACCCTTACCATTTATTCAAGGAATAGTTCAATGGTTTGGATTCAACATTCAGTGTCTGTAGGACAAAAGGTGCGCAGCATTTTTAAATTACATTTCTAAGACCTTTTGGATCATATATTAAAAGGAAACAACTGCAAGGAATCCATTTTTTTTTACAGATTAAATACGATTTTGTCACCCTGAGCTTTTCCAGTTGTGCAAGACTGCAAATAGTAAGAACAATTCAAATAAAATGCTGGGTTTATTCCCATGTTGTGGGTGGATTTATGTGGACTTCTTCCTTGCCTGGGCAGACACTCAGAAACAGTTACATGAACATGGTACGTACAAACACCATTACATTTACATTTGGAATACAACCAGAACAAAGGACAACAGCGGAATAGTGAAAATACTTCATGATTGTTAATACCCCTCCCATTTGGGGGCATCCCCTGCAGCCCTGCTTCCCCTGCTCTGCTTGTGACTACCAATAGGCCGCCAGCAATCACAGGCAAAAGTGGGGATGTGCTTACCTGCAGTTCTAGAACATGAAAGGGATCAATATACTGTTCCCTGGCTTTCATTTCGCTTACAGACTGCGGGGCATCCTAAGGCAGGTGCTAGAATGGTCCTTCTAGGTCTTTTTAGCCTTTAGGACAACTTAATATAAAATTGAGATTCTACCTTATATAAGCATGTCTGGTCCACTGGTAAAAGTGTAATCCTATACTTATTATATACATATAATAGTATATGAATATACATACAGTATACACCCCTCTGTGTTTCTGCAAACTAGAGCTGAAATCTCACCCCTGGTTCTTTCACAGTGAGTGAGCATGTAGCACTTTGTTGCAGGCAATGGCTGAGAGGAAAACAATACAGTATACAATTACACAGCAGACCATAACATATAGGCTGGCACCAAAACATAGGTAGGTGTTCTTTATTTTTAGCTAGGTCTGGACTGAAGGGACTGTAAACCCATCGGCAAATAGAAGGAAGCAAGCTGCTCATTTGATGCCTGTCCCATGTGCCTCTCCTCCATTTTCTAAAGCACAGTGCAGAAGCCATAGCAAGGCTCAAAAATGTGTCTTCCTTTCAGAGTAATACCCCCAGGACCATGAATGAAAATGGTCTTACAGCCACTCTGTCAGCACTTTTGGATGAGGTCCATGTAATAGTCTTTGAAAAGATGCCCATAGTAATCTCACTCAATGATTAGTGCTGGGTGTCTTACCTGATTACATTGGTTTAGGACTTGGGCTCAATGGTATCAACTGTGTCTCCTGTGAAACCAGAAGAAAAAGACTTTAGCACATTCTAAAAATCAATTTCTTAGAGTTCCTTGGGAGTTTTGGATATTACATATTGTCTTCTTGTAGGCAAACTGGTGTTAAGCCTTTAAAATGTTTTTTATCTCATTGAAAGATAAAAAAAATATTGAAAGGTAAAATGTTCTTTACAGAATGCAAAAACCAACAGTGTTTGATCTTTTGTCTAGAATCATGTTGTGGACTAAAATGGACTGTGTACTTATGCAATACACACTGCTATTGAATGACTATCGAGTGGTTGTTGGACAGATACACTGATAAATCCCAACAATTAAAACAATTAACTGCTGGCTAAAGAAAATCTTCTTTATAGAATGCAAAAACCAACAGTGTTTTGACCTTTTTGGCTAGAATCATGTTGTGGACTAAAATGGACTGTGTACTTATGCAATACACACTGCTATTGAATAACTATCAAGTGGTCTTGGACAGATACACCGATAAATCCCTACAATTAAAACAATTAACTGCTGGCAATATATAATCATGAACAAAAAGCAACCAAGTAGCTAATTGCGTATTTATTCCTGAATATTGTGTTACGCCTGGAGGTTTCATAATACCAAAAACAGAACAACATTAAAGATGATCTTGAGTCAAAAAATCAGCAAGAAGTTTGTATTTGTGCAAAATATCTGGCCCTGTTTGGGAGAAATGATTCCCATTTACATTTTTTTATTAGAATCATTTTATTTTATATTAACTGACAGGTGTTTGCTCATACAAGATGTTACTTTTATTTTTATGAGATTAGGATGAGAAAGACAACTTATCCAAAATGGTTTCCATGAAGAGCATGCCTAAATGTAGATACTGCATTATCTGCTACCACTCTCGATCAACAATATGTATTGTACACCACCAACATCGTAACAATTTAAGAGCCACATACCATGAACATGTAAAAAAAGATAAAGAACAGATGTTTTTTTTTTCAGCAATGGAGGAGTGCATTTATTTTTCAAACCCCATGCTTCTACGGAGAAGGCTGACTTGAACTGTAAGGTTGATAATTGACAGTGCTGCAATGTGTTTTTTTTTAGGAAGATTTGTTCTATTTCCTGGGCCCAGCCAGGGCACGCAATGCTTTGAAGCCAATAGAGCAAGTTTCATGCCAAGGATTCCTTCTCATGATGAACAGTCTTAAAAGTCTGATTAAGGAATAAAAAGCCAAGTGCAAAACTGTTTTATTTGCAAGACTTCACCACTTGCTCGTAGGGTGGTGGAGGCGTATTGTAGTAGGAAGGGGGCGGGGGAAATGCTGGATTCCCTTGTGGCGAGATCGGCTGCATGTGAAAAGAGGGTGTAGGAAGGGGATTTCCTCCTGGGTCTGAGTAATAGGGCATTCCTGGCTGCTGAGGCACTGAAATGAAATGACAAAAAAAAGTTAAAAAAATGTAGGTGTATGGTATTAATAAAGAGTTCTTTTGGTTTTCTTTGCTAAAGAAATGTATATTTTCCTCTCTTGATGTTTTCTGTGCACTTACAGTACCTGCAGTTAATAATAGTGTTGAGCTCCAAAATCGGATGAGATTCAACTCGAATATTGCCAGTTCAGTTCAGCCTGGCCAGGCCTGAATAGCAACCATTTACAAGTCATATTGTTTAACTCTTTTTTTCTTTTACCGAGGGCTGCCTTGTCAAAGCATGGTGCTTGGGCTCTTCCATGCTTCCCTGGCTGGTAGGGGTGCATGTAATCAGGCAGGGGAATTGGCATGCCGCCTTCCAGCATGTTAGGCTGATAGTGTGCCAGGCCACCTTTAAACTGGTATAGGGTCCTCTGGACCTTTTAGCCTTTTGCTGACCTCCGCTACCACACACAAGTAAGGTGTAAATCCAGCTCTGCTTTCAGTCTTCTCTGTTTGAGGTCAGTACAGAAAGCAGCCTAGATAGCTCAAGTCCTGCAGTAATTCCATGGTCAATGAAAAGTGGGGGAAGGCACATACATACAACACTGAGATAGCCCACATAAAGTGGGAACAGTCATACAACTGAAGGGAGGAAACAGGGAATTTACTAACCTCTGTCCAGCCCATGGCCAGCCCGCAACACCCCTGCTGAGCCTTCTATGTGCTAAAGCTATAACATTGCAGGCACAAATGGGCAGGGGTAGATAGGGCCACTCTTAAATCAGTGGTACTGGAGCTTTTGACTCGGATGGCCTCTAACAACTATGATGCTGAGGCTATAGCATTGGGGGAGAACATAGATTAGATTTTTTTCAACTGTGGGGAGCCAGGTACAGGGGGGCTGGGTGGGAGGCTAGGGAATCAGGAATTGGTTGGTGTTTGAGTGTTAGATGTAGCAGCCCAGCCCAACACACCCCATCTATTTACTACTGGTCTCATCCACCGCCCATTGGTGCTGCAGCCTCCCTGCCCTTTAAACTAGTATAGCATACCTCCTCATAACTTTTCAGGATGGGAAAGAGGGAAACAAGCCACGCCCCCATGAATCAGGATATGCCAGGAAACAGACCTTAAACTCAGGATGGTCAAAATCCTTGAGTTTTATGTCCATTTTAAAGAGCACAAAGCCTATATAACTTGGCTTTTTCAGGTGGTCAACAAGTGCTCTTTATGGCTAAAGCTGTAACATTGCAGGCACAAATGGGCAGGGGTAGATAGGGCCACTCTTAAATCAGTGGTACTGGAGCTTTAGACTCGGATGGCCTCTAACAGCTATGATGCTGAGGCTATAGCATTGGGGGAGAACATAGATTCGATTTTTTTCAACTGTGGGCAGCCAGGTACAGGGGGGCTGGGTGGGAGGCTAGGGAATCAGGAATTGGTTGGTGTTTGAGTGTTAGATGTAGCAGCCCAGTTTTCCTTAAATCAACACAACACCCATTTTTAACATTAAAGAGGTCCCACACCCATTCTCTACATAATGGGTGTAGGGCTGCATTGTGGTAGTCTCAGGGGGAATCCAGATTGCTGGAGCCTCCTGATACATAGACCCCCACAATCCTTAATTGAACTGGCAAAATGCAGCCCTGTGATTGTTCACCGGCGGGTTGAGGTTCTGCTAAGGATTGTGGGAGTCCATGCTGGGGGGGGGGGGGGTTCCAGCAATCTGAATGCCCCCAAGACATGGGTGTGAAATCGTTTTAACCCCATTAGAGCAGAGAAATTGTACCGTTTACACGGGTCCCCCGACAAAATTGAGCGCTGCAATTGGGCTAGTGGTTGCCAGCAGCTGGATACCCAAGAGAAGAATGCAGACCAAGTGATCGCGGTGGCCAATTGCAGTGTTTGATTTGTTAAGGGGACTGAGGATAAAAGTAAGATTTTTCTGGTTTGATGGAGTTAATGCTTGCAATGCTTTTTATCCTGGACATCAATGTGATTCAATATCTACATGATAACCTACACACATAAGATGCAAGTAAACCATGGATTCTAATCTTACCTGGTGGAGGCCCAGGAGTTTGCCTTGTGTACGAGACATTAAATGTTGGTTCTTCAACAAGCAAAGGAGGGTACATTCTCCTCCTTATGAAGAATCCTGCTCCACAACAAAACAGCACTCCCATCATCAAAAGAAACCTTCAAAGAGAGAAGTTCTATAGTTTACATTTTTGCAAATGGCTGCTCGTGTATAATATGTGTTTACAGTTACTGGACATATACATTTTGAGAATGGAAAATAGAGAACAAGACTTTTAAAAAACAGACCATAGATTGTGACAATCCCAGCTTGTGAGGATGTTGTTTTGGCCAGGTGACACAGGCAATACATAGACCTAGATTATAGCAGCTGCAGGGAAAATCACTACCCAGGTGTGCATGAAATATTGCTGTGCCCAACACACCCCATCTATTTACTACTGGTCTCATCCACCGCCCATTGGTGCTGCAGTCCCCCTGCCCTTTGAACTAGTATAGCATACCTCCTCATAACTTTTCAGGATGGGAAAGAGGGAAACAAGACACGCCCCCATGAATCAGGATATGCCAGGAAACAGACCTTAAACCCAGGATGGTCAAAATCCTTGAGTTTTATGTCCACTTTAAAGAGCACAAAGCCCATATAACTTGGCTCTAGAGTCCAAAGGGCTGGGTTACAGATGTCAGATGCCAAACCTGTCCATTCACCAAATACTTACCTCTAGCTTGCAGCATCTGGCAGCATCTCTGTTCCCTTCGGCTGTGGTTGTCCGTCCACATCTATTCAAGTCTGCCTTGAGACTGACAAGAGATGGCGCTGTGAGATCTCCAGACTGAGGCTTGCTGGCACTTGCCAGCTGGGGGACAAGGAGAGGCACATTGGCCCTTCCCCCTCCTCTGCAGCCTTCCACTGACCATCTCCAATGTGGCCCAATTAGATTTAGGCCCTATATCAAGGTGTGCATAATTATTTGTGAGTTTTCCTCAGGCAAAAATGGGACAGAAAAGGGTCAACATTTTTTTTGGCTTGTTGCAAATAGCCAACAGGGTAGCAAAAATGGGTTAAGATAAAAAAGACACAAATAAACAGCCAAAGAGCAGGATGAAACACAAAGCAACTAGGAAGCCATTATGCCCCAGTGTTGTCATATTCCTGAACTGCAACCTCTGTGGAGTGTCCAGAAGGTGTTCAGTATTCAGAGACGTGGCCAAGGTAAGTAAGTCTATAATCCGACCACCACTGAACAAGAAACGTAACTTGAAATGTCAAGACTGAGCCAAGGACTATGGACTTTTGAGTTGAGGGTGATTCTTGGTTGACCAGATGGATGGGTCCATGGCTAAATCAAATTGGGAGGGAGTGGAAAAATAAACATTTAAAACAAGACTATGCAATCAAGAACTGATTTAATGCTGATGAACTGGTGTATAATACATGTGAGCGACTGGGGTGAATGGGAGTGACATGGACAACAGTTCTTCAACAGCATAAGCAGATTAATTGAGAAATAAAGTGTTCAAAAGCAAAATATCTCTCACTTCAGAGGTTGCAGCAACAACGCAATAAATCAAAGTGGTTACTTCACCAATTCAATGTAAGTCTAAAGCTGGTTACGCCAGCAAGCTGCAATTCCAGAGTAAGTCAAGTCCACTTTGCAGGGCATACAAGCCCTCCGCTGCTCATCCCCACAAGTCCACGGTTAGGGGTGCAGAAGCCAAGTCCTTCAGCTTACGTTCAGGTCTTTTGTTCACCACTTGTGCAATGCAGCCTGGGCTCCTTCCTTCAGGCTGGTCAACAGACAACTGACAGGCTCAGTGGCACCTTTTTATTCAGGCTTCCCCTGCAATCTAAACAAAAACATACACGACAAGTGGTTCTGATAGGGCTGGCACTTCAAGACAAGGACTCACAGCTGGTTGCTTTTGCCAGCAACACACAAATGTATTCAAAAAAGGCACATAAACAATACCCCAAATGTCCCTAAATATTAAAAAGCTAGCATAGCTTAAATAGAAACGGGGGCCCCCCATGCACACCACACACCCACACACTAGCCCCACACACACCACACATCCAAAAAGTAAGTGGCTGGCCAGCCAGTATAACACTTATAGACAAGGCCGTCCGCCAAGGGAGGTCATCACTTTTATCCAACACGTATATAGTAAGGTGCTTTGTGCTGATTGATAGCAGTGCACTGGCTCTGTGGTAACTTAGCAGCAATATCCAGAATAAAGTGCTTAGTGCTGATTGCAATGTGGACCAGAGAGTCTTAGGTATCTAATAGCAGCATCCATGGAAAGGCGCTTTGTGCTGTATATAAACCAATGTCCAGAGCTCACAAGGAAATGTCTCAGCAGCATCCAATCATCACCAAATCAATATTAACACTGCTGTATCAGAGACAGCTTGATTTCAACTACTGTGGCATGAACTATAAAAACCGAGTTGTGTCAGTAGTCAATAAATTTGTGTGTTGCTGGCAAAAGCAACCATCTGTGAGTCCTTTTCTTGAAGTGCCAGCCCTATCAGAACCACTTGTCGTGTATGTTTTTGTTTTGGTTGTATTCTTTAGGTTTATGGGCGCCCGTTATAGGTTAGGGCAGTGCACTGGACTATTAACACATGACCTCCCCGGCGGTCTTAAATATTTTCCCCTGCAATCTGCCTGATCACCTGGGCAAGGCCTGAGGTCAGAAACAAACCTGAAAAGGATTGGGGAAAGTGACCTGGGTCCTGAAAACCCAGCATGGATCGTGCCTGATACAGCCTAGCAGGGGAGAAATACACATCATTTATGACATTTCCATACACTTTACCACATACAATTTAGGGTACAATACAGCAGATTATAGTATGGAATCAAAAAATCAATGCCAAAAGACAAAAGTATACAAAAAGTTGACCACTAAATGGTGCTAGAGCGTGATTCCAACATATTCTAGGGAGGCCCCTTGTGACACATGTCTATGCAATAGCAATAAGTCAGATAGTAGGCGTGGGTGATTGACGCTAGGAGGTAAGCATGGCTTTCATCCAGCATCCTGTTACCTCCTAGCTTCAATTGCCCATGTTTTATGTTGGGCTGATGTACAATGTCCCTGCATACATCTCATTGCTATGTGAACTTGCTAATTACTGGTCTGCACCTGGTGACAAGCTCCCCATGACAAATGAAATCTGGACATTATTAGACCGGCATTTCCCACTACAGGATTGCTAACAAAATATGACTTCTGGACTTCTGGTCGCCGCCACAACAGCCACCATCTTTATGGTTAGTTAGGTACTGAGCCTGGCCACCTATGACAGCTGCCATCTTGTTGGTTAGCCAGGTACGATGCCTGGTCGCCTCTTAGAATGGCAACATTTTGTTGGTTATTGTCAACCTTAGGAAGCCCTGTCCCAGAAGCAGCGTCACATCCTGCCCCACTTGCCATGCCGGAGTTTGGTTGGCAGACTTGCCATCTCACCTGTGATTGGCTGGGACTGGTAGCAACATCTGCTGAAAGATGTCATCGAACCGTGCCAACACGCGTGCCAATCATGGTGCCATTTCACATGCTGGAGCTGCCCCCTTGCCTACCTATATTTGCCTGTTGGTTTTTCAGTAGGATATTGCTGCTTCTTGAAAAAGGTTGTTACTGAAACTTCAAGGTTTTTGGTGTTATCCACCCGGTGATCCCACGCTGTTTAATTCCTTCTGTTACTACTATGTACTATGTATGCATGAAAGTTTGATTTATCCTAGGCTACCTCAGTGACATCTGTGGAAATTCTATGTTCTTTCATTCATGTTTAAATGAAACTTATTGCTATCCTATAGACATGTGTCATAATGGATCTCTCTAGAATGTGCTGGAGTCGCCTACTAGCACCATCTAGTGGTCAACTTTTTGTATACTTACTCTGCAGTCTTTTGGCATTCATTTTTTTAATTCTATACCATACTCTGCTGTATTGTACTTTCTTCACCATCCTTTTCAGTTCTGAGAACCAGGATCTTCTCAGACAAAACGGAACTATGAAGATAACGTTTACCTTTTCTCGCACTCTCTTCACTTGCAGCAGTAATCTGAAAGGCATAAGCTAGGTGAAAGATTCAGGGATGAGCCAGGGCATCCACTGCTAGGGTACTGTTCTCCCTCATCAGTGAGTAAAAAATCTTGCATTTTGAATTGTTGTCACTGGCAAAGAGGTCTATCTGGGGAAGGCCCCAAAGGGTTGCAGTCTGGAGGAAAACCTCTTGGTTTAGACACCACTTGATCGGTTGTACTCTGACCCAACTTAGAAAATTTGCCACAGTGTTCAGAGTACCCTATAAATGAACTGCTGATTGAAAGGACTTGTTTCTATAGACAAAACATAATGAAATTTGAGAGATATATCAGGGACGATGACCTGGCTCCACACTTATGGTTTTAGGTACACTATTCTGGTAACATTGTTGGAGCGGATCTGGACATCTCTGCCTGACATTACTGTTAAAAAATGATCCAATGCCAGCGTTACCACCTTTAGTTCCCTGAAATTGGAGGATCAGCTTGCTATGTATAGCAGCCACCTTCTTTGGACATTCAGATTGTCCAGGTAGGCTCCCCAAACCCCCTTTCTGGTGTCCTTTGGTAATTTGGTTACCAGGAAGAAACATTGAGGGATGGACAAAAAGTGATATCCCCTTTCCAATGTCTCTAGCACAAATTGACTTGGACTGCTCTCCAGGTGGCTACAAACCAGGAGAGCCTCCCCCCCACCAGGTAGTCTTTGTTAGGACTGAGACTTAGGTCCCTCTGGGGGCTTGCAGAGCAGACTACCCTTTCTCTGCGGCCTCATGTGTGTCCATCTTTCCTTCTGCTCATTCTGCCTGCTCTGCTAATTTACTCCAATCCATTGGATCATGCATTGCCCCCATATCCTTGAAACTTAGGTCTGCTGCTCTGGATATCTGACCCAGCGGTGCATCTAATTTTGGACATTTACTCCAAGGCTCCATATCCTGTTCCTGAAAAGGAAATTTACGTTCAAGTGAACATGGCATAAAAATGTCTTCTCTGGGTACTTCCATTGAGCCGTAATAATATCCTTTAGTGCTGAATGGATGGGACATTTTTTTTCTCCAAAAACTTCTTATACATGATATCCTGGATAGATAAGAGCTTATCCTCACTCTTGATTCCTGATGTATCATAAATCTACCAAGTTCTCTGGCAAAGCTCCAGAGGAACCGGAGTCCTCCTCGCCCTTCTTATCCAACTGTATACCCTCATTAAGGGGGTTCTCGCTACCTCTGATCCTGCTTTAAATTGAACATACCCAGAACAGTGTGTCTGCAGAAGGGATAGAAACAGTAAGGGATACTATTGGTTTAGGATCCTGGACTGGTTGAGTGATGATGATGGATGTGGCCCCAAGGACTTATGGACCTCAAACTTTGAGGCCATTTCATTTTTCATGGCTAACATCTCCCTGTACATAGGCGAAGTCTGCTCTTCTATTCTTAGCTGTAGGCATGTCTGACATACAGACTTCTGCCAGGTATCTGGAAGTGTAACACTACAGGATTCACAGCGTCTAATGGGTTTAGGATTCTTCAGCTTACATTACCGACTTTCCTTAAGGCATTTTGCACAAAGTGTTAAGGATAGGATAGGTGATGCACTGCCTGCACCTGGATTCCTATGCCCAAGATCACTGACCTCTAGTGGGCTGAAAAAAGAAGCTTCAACCTGCTGTGGGCAGCCAGTGAGTCGCTACTGCGTTGCTGTGCTGCTGCCGTCAACTTTCTCCGCACGGAATCCCTTCCAGTCTGTGTAGTCGTTGTAGAAACAATGCTGCTTATACTTCCGGGTTGCCCCACATGTAGAGGCCACGGAAGTGACGTCAAATCGCTACTGGGTCAGCAGCAGCAAGTCTCCTCCCCCCTTCCTCGCCCTGCGTCCTGCAAAGGAAAAGGACCGCAGCTGCCACCGACCAGAGGCTCAGGTAAGCCAGCCCAGGTTCCAGGTTCGGCCGGGATTTAAAGGGTACAGCGCACAACTTGTGCACTGTTTGATTATGAGGGACTGCGCTGGCTGACCTCTGGACCTTGAACAAACTGCACCCGAAGATAACGTGGTTCGGGGCTCAGTGGACTTCTCCAGGGCTCCTGGAGCTGAAAATAAAAAATTAAAACAAGTAGTTCCTTGGAGAGGAAACACAAAGAACTGAGGTGGAGAAGAAGGCTGGGGTTTTAACCTCTGTTCACTTTGTGTTTCCTCCCAGGGGGTGGAGCCGCTCCCCGTGGGTCGTCATGAAGGACGAAGGGAGAAAAATAGAACATCCTCCCTGACAGTGTTGGACTGTACCAGAGGATCCTCGGATGGGTCCAAGGTGCTCCAGTCCAACCTGATCCCCGCTGCACCACCTTTATTCACATAAGAAACAGATTCCAGATCTGCAATAAAAAAATTAAACATTTTCGGCACCATTTCTTCATTTTTTATGTGTCAGTTAAGTGGTTAAATACAAGACTGCATCTTTTGCTACATTATTAAAGGCATTTTATAGATATAAAAAGTAACCTACCAGAAATACCATAGTCTCTGGATAGACAGGGCTCGTACACAACACCTGGATCCGCAGCAATCTTCATACGCTCGACATCTTAAAAGAAGAACATCAGTTCATCATTTTGAGTCACAAAAACCTAGATAACCATTACCGTAAAAGTAGTAAGAAGTATGTTGTAATCATTTAGCAATGTCATCCTCAGCCACTGTGTCATTCTTAAATAATTATATAAAGTCTTAGCTCTGACATAGCCAAGGGTTATCCCTTTTAAGTTTTGACCTATGGAATTCATTTTTTCATGCATGTGGGTGTTGCCTGCGTGCTGTGACAAGCACGCTTTTTGCTTAAAATCAGCATAATGGGTGGTCTCTAAAACTACCCTTATGCAAATTATTAATGCATTCATTAAGATGGACTATTTCAGTGCCCCAGCTTCTGCAGCTTATTAAACAAAACAAAAAATAATTTTGTTTGGCCCTCCCTATCATGGTTATCAGCTGGTACACCAGACATAGAGGGCTGGGGTCTCTATGGCTGGACAGCCAAGCAGCTGGCCTCCAGCCATGCCAAGGCACCAGCCCTTATGCCATTAGGCATGAGTCCGGTGCTGCGCTCATTGGTGAAAAACGGGCCCACGCTGATGGGCCCCTGGCTCTTCTGTACTCCCCTGGCCTTTGGGGATACAGGTAATGGGGCTGGGGGCTAATGGAAAGTCACCCGCCATTTCGGCAGGTAACTTGCCACCCCCCACACAAACGTAAGATACCTCTCCATCTTCAGTTTTCTTCCGCTGCTCTGACGCCTCTGGGGTTTTTCGTTGGCTTCTCGTTTTGCTGGCAGAAACAGTCAGAATGAATGCTCTGACATTGTTTGAAATGGAGGAGGAGGGCCCCCCTTACGTTCAGGCTGACATTCTGGCAGAGCCTGAAAGAGTCCCAGCATGGAAGAAAGTAGGACCCTGACCCCCCTTAATTCCAAGCACTGGAAGAAGATGAACCTACAAAGATGGCACTGGAGCAGTGCGAGGACACAGAATGAAGATGGAGGAGGTATATATAGTGTACATTTAGAACACTACTTTGAACTAGTAAAGGGTCCAGGGACAGAGGTTTCAGTTGTGCATTGTTTGGCTAACCCTCACTTCACAATTTTGTTAAAACAGTTTCTTGGTTTAGTAGATGTCATTTTATAATGATAACAAGGTAAAAGCAGAAATGGACTTCACAGTAGACATCAGTCAGTGCAGCAATAAAATAAGGCTCCAGGAACGGTTCTCCATTTGCAAGTATTGCTGAGCAGAAATAGCTTTCTTTGTTGTATAACTTGGAATGTTGCCTTTTGCGGGTGTATGGGTATACTTCTCCAGTCAACACATGGTACCATGAGACTTTAAAGAGGAACATCGGAGGCCCTGGAGTCTAAAAGACTAGTGGGCCATCCGAGTTCTTGTCCTTGGGGCTTCCCGAATTGCCCCGCTCACCTCTAGCCGTGCGTTCGTCCACACCCAGCCTTTCTGAATGAGAGGCGGGAGCACACCACGGCGGCAAGCTGAGCAGGGGATGCAGCTGGTCGTGCACTCGGCTCCCTCGGCTCGGGTGCTTAGCCGTCCAGGCAGCTTAGACATTAGCAGCACTGAAGTGAGCCCAGTGACAGCGTGGGAGCGGAAGGAGGGCGATATACACAGTCGGACATCCCAATTCGGAAAGCCACCACACGGGAAAGTGAAATTCTTGTGTTGTTCCTCTTTAAGTGATTGTAATTGTAATTGTCCGGTTAATAAACTCAATTATTGTCCTAAAGTTCCTGATGGAGCCCCCAAGGCTGAGAAAACTTTTATTTTGTGTTGTATGAGTGGAGAGTTGCACACTCCAGAGTAAGTAAATGGCTGGGTGTGCGGGATATGTCAGCTTGTGCTCCATATTGAAAACAATAAGAGCCGTTTGCCAAATTACATATACACGCCAAACGTCTCTCATTTGACAAGAGCCTGCTTTATACGCCCAGAATAAAAATTTATATATAACATTTCTGCTACTTAATACATACTTATAAAAAAAGCAAAACCAAAAGTGCCATATGTATTAATCTTTTGGAAACATTTTGGTTGCAATGGCTGTATGTATGCCATTACTCCAGGGGGCTTAATGCAACAATGTCCTTAAAGTGGAACTTTAGTCAAGTATAACCCCCCGTCCTGACAGGAAGGAAAAACGCAAAGCCAGAAACCAGGGTCAATGCTCGCTCCAGATGCTCATTCATTTTAATAGGTGCGTGGAAGCGTGCATGGAGCCGGGGTGATGCGCCTGGATAAGGTAAGGCTTTTTTTCATTTGTTACCTCCCATCTTGCCAGGGCCAGCGTAAGATGGTAGAGCGATGGGGGGGGGGGGGGGGGGGGGAGTCCTGATTTGTCCAAAGTTCTGATTTAAAGACTTTGTTTTATCAAGTCCCCTGAAGTAATGGCATGCATGACAATTTTTTATACAAAAAAAGAGAAATTATCTTAAGTTCTTATCTTAAAAAATCTTGTGTGTTTATAGATATGTATATGATAGCATAATGATGTACAGGGGTGGACTGGCCATAGGGAGACCCGGGACAATGCCAGGTGGGCCATACTGCTTTGGAGCCAGTTAGGCTGCTGCTTTTAACACCCACATTCAATCTCTGCCCCCTTAGTCTCCCTCTCAGCCCCTGTACCCAGCCACACTGTACCCACAAGCCAAGGAACCCCAGCTCCCAATGCTATAGCCCCAGCATGGTTGGGGGGGGGCTCAGGAAGTATATCTCAGTACAGGGGCTGATTTTTTACCCCAGTCTGCCACTGATGATGTTCAATAAAATGTTATATAGTAATCTGAGTAAGGAAATCTTACATATAACCTAATGAGAGTTCAGTAAGGATATGTTTGGCTCGTTCCCCATGTGTGAAGACATACAGCAATATAAAATATATAATAGACCAAATAAAATGAATAGGTGGAGGAAAACAGAGCAACTAGTGAAAATGGTATGTGTTGCAATGCACCAAGCAACTGTCAAAAACAGCTTATTTTTAGCCATCGAAGGCATGCTCATTTTATTGCGTTGCTTCACAGAAGGGAAACAGATGGAGGGAGCAGAGGTGGACTCACTAACATTTGGTGCTTTCTCAGTACATTTTGTACACAATATTAAAATGATGATAACTCATTTTAAAGGGGCACACCATCATTTTGTATGTTTTTGAAAAGTCATTGGTAAATGTAGTTGCTGTGACAGATCAAGGGCGGAGTATGAGTATGACTTCTGCTGCTGTAGAAAAGGATAGCGGATTATTGGCCAACATTTTCAATGTCTCCCAATTAAACTGACCCAGTTAAGAGGTACTGTACATCTCTCTTTAGTGATAAATTGATATCAATATTAGACAACACCAACGTTAGATGCAGGGTTAGTACCTGGGCTCAGGCTCATATTTGGCAAATAAGAGCTACACTGAATCAAAAATATTGTTGAAAAAAAAAAAAGAGCTACACTGAATCAGTAACCTGCTTGTGAGGAATATGATGAAAATAATATATCCCATCTCTGACATGTCTTCGGACACAATAGGCTTTACCTTAAAGCTGTACTGTAACTGTACTCTCCTGTGTGTGGAGAGATCATCACCTATTCCCATATGGCCGAGGCTGATAAACACACTGCATCACAGGGAGTCTCCACTTCAAAAACCTTGCTAGTCTGGGTGGCTACAAGTCCCAGCAGACAGGAAAACCCCTGCCATAAGGATAGGCTGGCAGTCAGGTTTCAAAGCCTAAAGTCAGACACAGTGGTGCCAGTAATTTTTAAAGTGGACCAACACCGAGAGGTGATCGGCCCGGAAATCTATAAGATTCCCGGGCCGATCACCTCCCACCCCGCGGGACATCCGAGATCGGGATGTCCCGCGGGGTGAAACCCCCCAAAAAACCCCCAAACACCTTACCTGATCTTCGGCGGCGGCCGGCCGCCGCCGCCTCCCTCGTGCCCCTGTAGGCGTGCTCGCGCCCGCGCCGGCCGTCTGCGAATGGCTGGCGGGGGCGCGCGCGCGCTGAAAGTGACGCGAGGGAGGCGGCGGCGGCGGCAGCCGCTTGGACGTTCCTGATCCCCGCCTGGACGTTGGCGGGGATTGGACCGTCCAGTCACGTGGGAGCGGGGACAGGTAAGATTTTGGGGCTTTCTGGGGGGTTTCACACAGCGGGGCACCCCCGATCGGGGTGCCCCGCCGAAGTGGACCAAAACCCAGGATAGTCAAAATCCTGGGTGTTGGTCCACTTTAAAGAATTATGAGGCCGCAGTGCACATTACTCATAGCCAGATTACATATTCAGAATCTAGAAGTCCAGATGCATCCATACATAGGTTTCCCCCCATTCTACACACTGCTCTGCGAAACTCAGGCTAGGTGCCACCCACTGGGAGAGCAGTACCTGGCTGAGCCCATTGAAACCAGAATCTACAACTTTCCAGCAAAAAGTTATGCTTACTACATTTTTAGGAGTTTTAGCTGATATGGTTAAGGGGAGGGAGCTGCAGCCCCACACGGGGGGAAAGGGAGGTGACCGTCCCGAAGTTTATAGATATATATATATATATATATTTTTTTTTAATTTCATTTATTTGTTGCCAAACCATTTGAGAATGCTGGATTTGTCCCAATTAGAGTTTTAATGTATTTAATACCAGATTTTTATTGCAAAGAACTGTCACCATGGCCGACCTGATTCTGCACATTCTCTATGTGCTGCATGTGCAGCAGGCACTTCCTGGTGCTAGTACCCTTTAAAAGGAGGCATGCGAGACTGGGAAGATGTCTGCAGATCGTCTCCATACTATGGTTTTGTTCCAGCATGCACTTGAACTCTGAATGCCCAGCTCTGTTCCTGTACACACCTGAATGCCCAGTCCAGTTCCTGCACGCACTTAAACTTGAACAGCCTGCTTAGTTTCTGGTTTTGGCTCTGTTCCTGCACACATTTTGTGCTGGACTATGGGCTCACTACTTGTTGACGGCAGTGTGGTGAGCCCTGGTGAGAACAAGACTTACTGGCAGACTCCCCACTCTGAAGCTGCCTTGTGGTGTAGTACTGCGGACATTCCCTGATGGCCTCCTCAGCCAGCATTAACCCCATCTTGTCTTGTCCCAGCTCAAGTCATCGGAACCTGCAATTCATCAAAACCTGACACTCTGGCCTTCCTTTCTGCTTTGTTTCCTCTGTAATCACTATTGAGAAAGCCAGGTGGCACTGCTACTGTGTTTACATCTGATAATCCACAACAAAGTATGTGACAAGGACTAACTTTACATTTACTTTCTCTCCCTTTTGCTCAGCCCATACTGGACAAGAAATCTGCCACCGTTAGTTTAAATTATCAGGATGCATTATCTCCCTCCTGCTGTGACAAACAAATAATGAGTCATTCTGAAAAACCTGCCAGCTCCCTACTAAGAGTTACGCTGTGTTATATTGCTATAGCCAAGGAGCAGCTAACATATCATAATTGTTTCTATTGTAATCAGCTAAATCAGTCATGAACCTGCTATTGAAATTAAATGGCTCACAGATGGCTTACAGAGAACCCTATGAAGAATGTTTCCTCAGTAACATGAGTAACACGATGTGGATACAAAACATTGAGTTTCCATTAAGCAGTACTGTTACAAACACTAGCTAAGAGTCAAAGCACGATTATGGGTGTTAGTGAAAAATGTAGCTTGGTCATGGTTCATCAACTCAACATAAAATAAATGGTGTTCCCAGTAGATCCCTTTTTCCATTTACCTTTATAGGTTTAGTCATCATTTTGGAAACTTCCCTCTTCATAATAGTGTAAACTTTCCGGCAGCAAACTGGCCTTAAATGTGCGTTTTTTGAAATTACAGTAATAACTCTTCAATTCCAAAACCTATTCATGAACAATATATTGGCAGTAAAATAGATGCACACAAGGTATGACTCATTGCTGCAGGATCAGGAGTATAAAGTTAACTATTAGGAACAAGTATTTCAATTTTCTGCTTGATCTACTGCCAATAGTTTCTCTTGAGATATTGTCAGCAATAAATTAACTTTCTGCACTAATAAATGTCCCTAAATGATGAAGCACAGTGTCCACAGGCTAGTATCTTGCCAACCTGACTTGCTCCTCCAGCATTGTCCTTTCAAACTCTACAATTCAAACTCTACCTTGTTTTGAATTCTTTTTTATATCCTAATTTCTTTTAAACCCTTGAAGATTCTGTATCTTGCCTAGACCATATTAGCAGAACTGCAATGAAAGTGGTGGAGGCCCCTAGGCAAAAATACCCCCACCCCCGTAAGTAGCCGTAGATGGATCACTGCCCTCGTTAACAAGTAGTGGAGACCCCGGGGCTGGAGCCTTGGTTCTCATCCTCTTTGATTCTACCCTGCTTATCAGATGAAATGTCTAACTATCTAATAACTACAGAGGTTATGGTCTAGTTTACAGCAGGTTAACCCCACAGCTGTTGTCCGTAAGCCACATGTGGCTATCGAGCTACAGACTGGGGGCTCCTGCCTGGAAAAATAGGTTCTACAGTAGCCTTTATTACACTGGTATATTTATTAGATACACGTGGTGCTAGTTCTGCATTAAATCAGAACAAAACCCATTTTTCACAAAATAGGAGGTGTTCCCAGGGCATGGGGGCATCCCAATTGCTAGTGCCCCCTGCACATTAACTCAGCTGAACCCAAGAAATGTTATCTTTCTCCTTGCCCCCCCCCCCCTGGCAAAATTGAGCACTGCACTCACGACACACAAAAGAAGCCTGCGGATCACATGACCGTGGTGCAAAGGAGAAAGGTACGTTTTTTAATGGGGTTTAATATGCAGGGGGGCACTGGCAATCAAGATGTCCCTCTACGCTAGGAGCAACACCAATTTTGTGAAAAAATTGCATTGTTCTGCTTTAGGTCATGCTGTACAGCAGCTCGCTGTCAGGACAATATATGTATGCAAGAACATATTCCAAATATAGAAGTGTTACGCATTGTATATTACAATTTCCAGTCATTTGCTACCATTTTCTAGCATGCTGTAAATTTCAGCTGTGGGAAAGAAATGTGTCCAAGTCATTTTTAATTTAAAACTTTCCAGTGTATATTTAGAATGTTTTAATATTTCGTTTTTCAGGTCTCATTTCGATGGGATGTGATTCTCGCTATGTCTCAGAGTACAACCACTTTAGACTCATGTTCAATAAAGCACCTATAAAAAATATATGAAAAATCGATAAAAAATGCAAGTTGCTTGTTTGAAAACAGTTAATGCCTTGGAATGCAGTGAACCAAAAAAAAGCACAAAACTGAGTAGCTACAGGGCAATGGAAGGAAAAAAATCTTAGAATAAAATGCAGAGAACACGTCACACCTGATTTTAGTTTTCTTTTCTTAGCAGTTATTATAGTTTTAAATTTAGTTATATGAATGTATCATTCACATGATTTAGCCTTTAGCATTCAGAGATCCAGGTCAAGCACTTGAAGGTGTATGTATAAGCTCTGCCAGTTTTGGTGCTTGTTTGGCTTCACTAAAAAAGGCTTGAAATGCACCAAAACCCATGTTTGCGGTCTATGGAATCTATAAGACTGAAGACCACCTGATTCCTTCTCCCTGGTGCATCCCGATTTGGGATGCCACACTGTGTGAACCACTCTGAGTCTCTAGGAAACCTTAACTAACTGCCGATCCAACCGCGCATGCATGGGCCACGGGCGCCCCTGCTTTGTACAGATATTTGTGAATGGCTGGGGCAGGCATGTCCCCTGTTACAGGCTAGCGGGGACGTGGGCGCTGGCACACTCGGTTCCATTCGGCCCTTAGACAATTCTTAGCCTGAATTAGTGAATGAAGCTGAGCGTGCCCATGGCCCATAGGACTGGGAAAAAGGTGAGTTCTTATTCGCGACCTAGGGGGTTTCACACAGCGAGGGGACGAGGACAAAAATTCTGGATAGTCAAAATAGTCAAAAGGTGGATGGTCATCTTGGCAACAGGTCTCATGACAGTATCTAAGGGATGGAATCTGCCAGTCAAAATGCCAAATTTCTCCCTAATCTGAATTTACACAGCTGACCATAAACAAGCGTGTACCATTGATACTGCTAGAGAGGGTCAGAGGTTTCCCATGGAGACTAGGGTGGGAGTGCTGGATTGTATGGACACTATAGGCTCGATTCAGAGACACATTCGTCCGGACTTCCGTAGCTGTCTGTGAAAGTTTTGGTGGGTGTTTTCGTTACTTCGGGAGCTTTTTCCCACCAAATCGGAAATGTTACGTCCGTTCAGAAATGTTTCATTATTGCAATGGGCTTGCGATTAATTCAGAGAGCTGATTGCCGATGGTCCCAGACCTCATAAATTCGTTTCTGGGCCAAAACATTCCCGGCACCTTTTTGACTACGGGAGCGCGAGCCATCCATGGACGAGGCTACTGCCTTTGAGGAGCATGAGGATCTGCAACTCATGGGCATTGAGATCGTCCGGAGGGCAGAGACCAGATTGCACCGGCGGCGACGCATGGACATCAATTCCATGCATGACGTTGAGCTGTTCGAGCTGACCAGGCTTAATCGCGCTTCCCTCCATAAACTGTATAGTGAGCTGCGGCCATGGTTAGCCCGCACCACAAGGAAGGGGCAAGCAATTTCAGGTATGACCAAGATGCTTGGCTGCCTGCAATTTTTGGCGAACGGCTCGTTCCAGAGGCTGGGTGCCCTCTCCGTGGGGATCTCACAGCCTACGCTGAGCCGCGCGCTATCCAAATTTTTGGAAGGCATGGCTACCATAACTCGGAAATATATTTGTTTCCCTGAGGATATGGTAGCCAGAAACGCCATTAAGCTGGCATTTTATAACATCGCCGACATGCCCAATGTCATGGGTGCAATTGACTGCACGCACGTTGCCCCGGTCCCTCCGTCAAGCGACGAGTATATATACAGGCAATTATAAAGGGTAATTTAGGACTGCACTGAAGATAACTACTATAATGAAGAAAAATAAACAACCTGTGGTGTGCACATGTGGGTGATTCAATAACCAAAAACTCTAGACGGGAAGGTCCCACTGCCCACCCAAACACCCTACAAATTATGGCACCACCACTACTTAGTAAAAATCCATATCATTTTATTATTGACAAAGACAAACACTAAACATAGCTAAAAAACATATAAGACAATGCTGTATCTACAATGGAAGGGAAACTAGCAGGGGCAGTGGGAGAGGAGGTAGGAATCTAAAATGGTCAAAATTTATGTACATATGCCTGGCTTAAGTATAAAGTGCATGTGTGCTGTGTGCAAACTAACCTACAACCTATCTCTTAAACAGTGTATCCTATACAATAATGCAAATAAATAATATAAAACTTAAACAAGTATAAATCTATGTAAAGCCAATAGCCATGCAGGCTGTAAACACCTGTAAAAATCAATAGTGAACACAACGCCAGGGGAGACCAAAGAACACGACCCCCATAAACAAGAGACAATGAACTCACATACCAGAACGACCACCTGCCCACTGCCCCGCTCGTCTACGCGTTACGTGACGTCGAACAACGCGTCACTTCCTCAGGACAAGCTCTAAAGTAGCCCTATCCCCTGTATATATGCGCCTACCTGCCCAATGACATCAAACCGCTCCCAACACCTGAGGCAGTGAATCCAATGACGCTGGCCAGCTCACGCCCAGGCAACAGCCCCTCACGCCAGCGGGCGCGCCCCGGCCGGTGGCGCACCCGTGATGACAGGCTCTGACGCGTCCCGGCCGGAGGCGCGCCAGAGTCCAAAATGGCGAGATGGAAACAGAGACGTCACCCGGGGGAGGGGCAACAACATCCCCGGATGTAAACTCAAACAGCGCAAAGGCCACTCAAACCAGTGAACGAGGCAGAGCCTCTGGCCCATGACACGCATAACTAAAGTATAATACTGCACAGACGCGCTAAATCAAAGGGGCGCATGCACGTCATCACCCCGGGAGAGCCCGGTCGTGGCGCGCATGCATCCATAATGACCGGCGCGCTGAACACCCAGTGTTGGGAGCCACACACAGAGCAGGCGCAAGGGGACCCAAATCTACAACAATAAACCCTAGACTAACATCAATAAATCTAAATCTCTATGTCACTAATTCTATATTTCTCCATTGATAAAGGCAAAAATGTTATAAAGATTCCTGACTAAACTGCCAATATGCTCAACTTTAGTCACCATATACAGCTTAAAGGGAGGCAATTAATTCTACTACTGGCAATGAAACAAATTGTCACTGCAATTTGGGGGGGGGGGGGGGGATGAGGGGGGGGAAGGGGAGGGAGGGGAGGGAAGGGGAAAGGGAACTTGACAATTACTATGCTAATAGATGAGTATTATAGCTACATATAGAGGGACACATTGCACAAGGGGAACTTTATAAATGTTGTGCTGGTAGGTAAATATTGTGACTGCATGCAGAGGGCATGTTATACAGGGCAATGATCCGCAAGTCCCATATTATCCGGTTTTGATTTCTGGGCCAATGACCCAAAATATCTGGGGAGAAGGCACCATCTATTGCCCTGCTCATTCATTGTCCACAAATCATCGGTGGAGTCAGCAATCAATCCCACGTCAATGGCGGCATCATCCAATTTCTCCAAACCAGCCCAAATCGCAGGTGCCATTAACCAGGCTCATCTTGAGATGGCTCCTACATCCAGAACCTGACCATCAGTTACTTCCGTGGTGGGCCCTAATTCATAAGCACCTCAAACATCTTCATACTAGAAAAGTGAAGAAACAGTGAAAAAGTTACAAATTGATCTATCTGAAAACCAGTGCACAAATAATGTGAACAAAGTAATATAAAAGAGGGGGGATGAGGGGGGGGGGGAAGGGGAGGGAGGGGAGGGAAGGGGAAAGGGAACTTGACAATTACTATGCTAATAGATGAGTATTATAGCTACATATAGAGGGACACATTGCACAAGGGGAACTTTATAAATGTTGTGCTGGTAGGTAAATATTGTGACTGCATGCAGAGGGCATGTTATACAGGGCAATGATCCGCAAGTCCCATATTATCCGGTTTTGATTTCTGGGCCAATGACCCAAAATATCTGGGGAGAAGGCACCATCTATTGCCCTGCTCATTCATTGTCCACAAATCATCGGTGGAGTCAGCAATCAATCCCACGTCAATGGCGGCATCATCCAATTTCTCCAAACCAGCCCAAATCGCAGGTGCCATTAACCAGGCTCATCTTGAGATGGCTCCTACATCCAGAACCTGACCATCAGTTACTTCCGTGGTGGGCCCTAATTCATAAGCACCTCAAACATCTTCATACTAGAAAAGTGAAGAAACAGTGAAAAAGTTACAAATTGATCTATCTGAAAACCAGTGCACAAATAATGTGAACAAAGTAATATAAAAGTTGCAATGAACTGCAATAAGGTACACCCATTATCCAGACTCCCCCCCCCCCCACCCCCCACCCCCCAATCCAATACAAAACCACAAAACCAAGTGTCCGTGCTAAAATCAAACACAACAATACAACTACCTACTATGACAACCCCTGGTGCTAACCCTCCTGGTACTCCCTACCCACTTAAAGCCCTACTCATGTGCCCAAAAAAGGAGTGAAAGCTGTGTCTTCGTTAAGGCCTCCGGGTGTCTGGGTATCAAGGTTCCAGATCCATCTCAACTCTCTCTGTTGTAAAGCCCGTTTAATGTCACCACCCCGAGGGCCAATTTTAATCCGCTCTAGGCCGGTCACCTTCAAGCCACTAAAATCACCCCCGTGTGCTTTTAAGAAATGTAGCGCTACCGGGGGAATCTTCTTACCTTGTTCAAGATTCCTGCCGGCCAATCGGATACTCGAAAAGTGGGCTTGAACCCGCGCTTTCAAAGTGTTGCGCGTTTCCCCCACATACATCTTGGGACAATTACAAGTCAATGCGTACACCACCCCCGTGGATCTGCAGTTAATCATCTGCTTAATGCTGAAAACTTGGCCTGTTTTGAGATTTTTGACAGTTTTTTGTTTAACCATGAAGGCACAAATGGAACATGTCCCACATGGAAAATTACCATGTACTCCTTGCGCCGAATCAAGCCAGTTTCCCACAGGATACAGATGACTACTGCAGACCCTATCTCTCAGGTTGGGTGCCCGTCGCGCAGTCATTTTAGGGCCACCCCGCGTCCATCTATCAAGGGACGAATCAGATCTCAGAATGTCCCAATTCTCCCTAAGGAGATGCTTCAGATTTTGCCACTCTGTATTGAACTGCGTGATGTACCTCACCTCAGGATCATGTCGTTTCTTACGTCTGGGGTGCAGGAGATTCACTCTAGCGGTGTCTTTAGCCCACTCATATGCTCTTCTTATCACTCCTCTCGGATATCCCCTTCGGAGGAAACGTTCCGTGAGATCTTCGGCCTGCTGTACGAATTCCTCCTCACTGGAGCAGTTCCTCCTCAACCTGAGGAACTGTCCAGTTGGGATACCACGTTTTAGGTTTGTCTGATGAAAACTCTCAAACCTTAATAGGGAGTTCACTGCCGTTTCCTTACGATATAATCCCGACTTCAGAGTCCCATCCTCCTGGACTGTGATGAGCAGATCCAAGAAACACACCTGCTTAGTGGACACCTGTGCTGTAAGAAATATATTCAGGTCATTCATATTAAGACAATTGAGAAATTCAAAAAACTGTGACTCCGAGCCCTGCCACAACACCATGATGTCATCTATATACCTGTGCCACCCCAACACGCACCGGTGATGATGACACATAGAGTCACTGAAGACAACCTCTCTCTCCCACCACCCCAGGAACAAATTAGCCACTGAGGGGGCACAACGCGCCCCCATGGCTACCCCGCGTACTTGTCTGTAATACACAGAGTCAAACATAAAAAAATTATGTGACAAGATGAACTCAAGTAGTTGGAGTGTGAATTCCTGGAGTGGTGGGGGATCCGCCGTACTCATGTTTAAAAAGTAACGGCACGTGTGGATGGCACAGGTATGAGATATGTTTGAATACAAAGATTCAACATCCAGTGTGGCAATGAGAATGTCATTAGGTACGTGAATTTGTTCAAGCTGTTGAAGTAAATGCATGGAATCCCGGACATATGATGATAATGTTGTAACAAACGGTTGAAGGCATTTATCTACAAAGATACAAGCCTTTTCGGTAAGACTTCCGATGCCCGCCACTATAGGCCTACCGGGGGGGCACCGGGAGTTTTTGTGTATTTTTGGCAAGGTATAGAAGGTCGCCACGATCGGGGAGTCTACCAGGAGGAAATCTCGTTGTCGATCATTGATCACTCGATTAGCCCAAGCCCCCTGTACCAGTACCTCAAATTCCCCTTTATATGAAGTTAGAGGGTTGCTTGTCAGTCTTTGATAAAATTCTGGGTTTTGGAGCTGTCTCAGGGCCTCCGCACGATAGTAATCCCGGGACATGACGACAATATTGCCGCCCTTGTCCGCCTCCTTGATAACCAATTCTGTGCGAGTGCGGAGGCCCGAGACAGCATCCACTTCACCCTGGGTCAAATTTATTGTGCCCCGATTAGTTGGCAACCCCCAGATCTTTTTGCTGACCACCTTGAATAAAGTATGAACGGCCGGACTGATTGTCCATGCCGGAGTGTATCTTGAGGGTCTATAGAGCTGATCTATTAGGCTTACCTCCATATTCTGTTCTTCCAGGAGCGAGGTCAAGTCCTCCACTGCTTCCAATTCCCGTGGTGACCAATCTTGGACCTGTGCTGGGGACTCAAATTGTTTTTTCAAAAGCAGTTTTCTGCAGAACAGATATAAATCTTTGATGGCTAGAAATTTGTCAAGCTTATTTTGTGGCGCGAAAGACAGCCCCTTTCGTAACACCGAGACTTCATCATTGGAGAGTGTAAAACCAGAGATGTTGATAACTGTAAGTTCGTCTCGTGTGTTTGGGGGGTCCGTCTCACCATTCAATGCATTAGACGGGGGGCCTAGGGGCTGGGGCCCGTTCTCAGTCTCTTCTGAGCGGACGACCGGAATCTGCGGTGATCCCACCGACCCGGTGTCCTTTGTGGGTCTGCGTTTCTTTCGCCCCCCCCCGGCGTGTCCTCCTATGGGGCCTCCGCCTAAAAAACTCGCCTGCCCATTTTCGTCCTCAGATGTCCTACTAGAGAACGATGTTCTACGGCTCGTAGATCTACTGTTCATAGTGTGTCCCCTTCTTTGATTGCCTCTATGTGACCATTTGTATACCCTCCCTGTGTCAAAGTCTGTACGGTCTCTATTTAATTTCTCCATTTTATTATTAATTACTACGTCCTCGATTTTCCTAAGATCCTGATCTAGCACTTCCTGCAATCTGTCAATATCAGCCTGTGGGGTTTCCCTGGGAATACTGTCATAAAGCTCATTTAATGATTCTTTAATACGTGCCAATGACATTTTATCCAGGGAAATTAGTTCATCCATGAGACCCATGGCACATTGGTTCAAATGGGTCTCCCATCTGGATCTGACCTCTTCAGGTACCTGCCAGGCCGGGAATATCTGGACTCTAAGGCCACGGGGTATCAGGGATTGTTCCCTGTATAATTCCAAGCTCTGTATATTCCACCAGGCTTTGGTGTATTTTATTTGTTCCCTCTTGATTTTGTGAGATTTCACGCAGTGTGTCAGCCCTTAAGTTGGGTACTTGGCTACCTCGCTGTGAGTTCTTTGGTCTCCCCTGGCGTTGTGTTCACTATTGATTTTTACAGGTGTTTACAGCCTGCATGGCTATTGGCTTTACATAGATTTATACTTGTTTAAGTTTTATATTATTTATTTGCATTATTGTATAGGATACACTGTTTAAGAGATAGGTTGTAGGTTAGTTTGCACACAGCACACATGCACTTTATACTTAAGCCAGGCATATGTACATAAATTTTGACCATTTTAGATTCCTACCTCCTCTCCCACTGCCCCTGCTAGTTTCCCTTCCATTGTAGATACAGCATTGTCTTACATGTTTTTTAGCTATGTTTAGTGTTTGTCTTTGTCAATAATAAAATGATATGGATTTTTACTAAGTAGTGGTGGTGCCATAATTTGTAGGGTGTTTGGGTGGGCAGTGGGACCTTCCCGTCTAGAGTTTTTGATATATACAGGCAAGTTTGGGCTTCCATTGTATCTAAATATTTGTGTGTCCCTCCTTTGCCCAATCACATTAGTTTTGGTCCTCATTGGGAATAGTCCCTCCTTTTCTGAAATGCATCCTTGGACCTAATGTCTCCATTTTTAGTAACTCTCATTGGCAATAGTCCCTCCTTTTCTGAAATGCATCCTTGTGACTAATGTCTCCATTTTTAGTAACTCTCATTGGCAATAGTCCCTCCTTTTCTGAAATGCATCCTTGTGACTAATGTCTCCATTTTTAGTAACTCTCATTGGCAATAGTCCCTCCTTTTCTGAAATGCATCCTTGTGACTAATGTATCCATTTTTAGTAACTCTCATTGGCAATAGTCCCTCCTTTTCTGAAATGCATCCTTGTGACTAATGTCTCCATTTTTAGTAACTCTCATTGGCACTAGTCCCTCCTTTTCTGAAATTCATCCTTGTGACTAATGTCTCCATTTTTAGTAACTCTCATTGGCAATAGTCCCTCCTTTTCTGAAATACATCCTTGTGACTAATGTCTCCATTTTTAGTAACTCTCATTGGCAATAGTCCCTCCTTTTCTGAAATGCATCCTTGTGACTAATGTCTCCATTTTTAGTAACTCTCATTGGCAATAGTCCCTCCTTTTGATTAGTCCCTCTAGGTTCATACTCTCTGCTTTACATGTTCCCTCATTGCAATCACTCCCTCCTTGCTAATGCTCCCTCCTTGCCAAGAGTGTATGTGCAACAATGGCCCTTAGTTTTACAGGACTAAAAAAGTTAGTTATTTCCAAGTAAAACATTTGTAAGTGTACTTAAAATAGAACTAGTAACTCAACCTTGTCAAGGCTCAAACATTGATCTTCTTTTGTTGCCCACTTAAATGTAACGTAGTTGTTTAGTGTTATTTGTCTGGATGTTACATTTTGACTTAGGCTGTTTGAAGTGTGCGTTGGATTTGTTTCCTAATCATTATTTTTTGGTTGTTTATGTTTCCTTTTTACACAGAAATCGCAAAATGGGCCATTCGCTGAATGTGCAAGCAGTGGTGGCCCAGGACATGCGTTTTCTGAGCGTCCTGGCAGGCTACCCTGGCTCAGCCCATGATGCCTACATCCTGCGCAGATCAGGATTATTCCGGCGGTTTGAGTCAGGGGAATTTGCGGGTGCATGGCTCCTTGGTAAGTTGGCTCAAATTACCGATTTGGATTGTATATGTATGGCTTTGATTTTGGTTGTATTAACCTTTCCTAAACGCTGCCTTGCCCATCACCTTGTGAACATGTGTAACCCCACTGGAACCATTACATTATACAAACTACATAGGCTGCCAAATTGTTTGGCCTGCATAGTTTTAATTAATAAGTGTAATGCGAGGCAAAGTCTGAAACCGCCTTCCTTATGCCCACCCTCTCCACCCTCCGATGAGGCAGACGACGCCTATGTGGGCCAGCCAAGTGCGTCTGGGCAAGCCGTGCGGCGCAAATTTAATAGCCACACATTTTCCTAATTTTGTATTTGTTTTTTTTTTATTTGGTTGTTATTTTTATTTGGTTTGTTTTGCTATGTTTCATTTCATTATTAAGTAAACAATAATGAATTTGGCCAACCCAAACAAAAAACTATGTGTGAGTATTTATTTGTAGACCTTGGTTATTGTTTGTTTTGGTGACAACTTGAACTCATATTTCTCTATCAAAACAACACAGACATGAGCTTGGTGAAACAAAAATGTTTACTTCATCGTAAAAGGTTTATGTGCTACAAACAGAATAGTATCTGAGTGGGCCTCACATACTTGTGGACCAGACATGTACATGCAATTATTTACAATTTTGTTTTAGGGAAAAAAATTTGCCCCAAAAAAACCCCTCTCCTTCTTGCCCACATTTTCCACCGACACAGGTTGAAAGCAAACCTAGCTATGCCACATCTACACCTGTAAGTCAGTGGGCCACCCAAACAAGAACACCCAGTCCCAATCCAAATCCAGTACAATCACAGCCAGGGTCCAAGGTCTTAGTTGTTAAGGCCAGAATGTCACCCAATCATGCCGCCAAACATGAGGAGCCACCACAAATGTTATAGTGCCCATGGCAGCCGCGCAACACCTTAAGTGGCCGATTCAGTGAGTCTTGGACTCTGACATTGGCTACTGGGCTACCTCAGGCCTTGAATGAGCTATATGGGGGATAATCAAAAACAAACTAGCAAGAACAGCGCAAAATTGAAGATTTATAGCCCTCACCAGACAAGTCAATCCAGTGTGGATGTATCGCAAAGATATGGACCAGATTCACGCCAAACACACCTTAATATGGGTGATGCCCATAGAACCCAGGTTGGCTCACTTGGTGGGGGGGGGCATAACCTGGGCCTGTGTGGCATTCAGAATCTGCAACTGTTCCAAAATGTGTATTTGGTTAGTGTGCATTTCTGCCATGCCTGACCTTAGTTCTGTCAAGTCAAGTTGGCCATGTGGCTGTTATGGGTCCTCAATTCAGTCAGCACGGCACTGAAGGTAGTATTTAGGGACTCTAATTGGCCCCTAATATGCTCCTGATTTTGCTGATTTTGCCGACGAAAAAGCCGCCTCTCTTGGTGCCATGCTGACTCCATCATCTGCACGCCCCTCCCCTGGGAAACTGGGCGACGTTGCTGAGTACCCCGCCCAATTCCCCGGGTTGTGGGGCGTGCAGATTATGTTTCTCGAGGACCCCCAACAGCCACAGGTCTGTTTGCCAAATCCTCAGCAGCAGATCTGAAACTGGGGACTGGAGGGTCAGTCTCTGCATGCTGCCCACGACGTGCAGGCTTCACTCTGCTGCTGTGGATTTGGCGGAGACACATTTTGGGACAGTTGCAGATTCTGTCCCAGGGGAAGATCTTCAGAATCTCCTATGAAGCTTCCATCTTCCTCCTGCTCCTGGATTTGCTCCATCAGTGTGTGGCTCTGTTGGGGACATGTAAAAAAAACAGGTTCAGTGTGGGGAATACCTATAAAAACCACACAAGCAAAACATGGCAACCTACATGCATACACAACAGCATCAAAATACACTTACCGTAGACATCGGATCCTGGGTCCTATGCAGCGCGGAAGAAGACGGCAGCGGTAACATGGAAGAGGAGTCCCCACTAGCTGAGGGATGATGCTGTCCTGCTTCAGAAGAAAAAGAGCGATGAAAAAACACAACTATGCATAGTTTATGTTTAAGAACACATATGGTAATCAAAGAAACGTGGCCAAGCAGTAAGGGCCCCTCCCACAATGTGGCCACTTGGCATTCACTAGGAATGGCATTACATTAGTGCATGGCTTGTGAAACCAGACTAGACACATTGTTCATGTGTCTCCAAACAAACATGCAACTAATGGCTGATGTGTGAGTTGCCACATCCCTTTAAGGCGATGAAGTTAACACACTAAGGTGGCAAAAAACACTTACAATCTGATTCTGGTGGGGAACATTGTATGGCATAAAACATTTACCAGGCCACACACATGACACACCCTAGTCAAAGTGAGCACTCCCAACAAACCCACCCCCTAGAGTCAGTGGCGTTGCTAGGGCTGGTGTCACCCGGGGCGGTAGGAAATGGTGTCACCCCCCCCCCAAAGAAAAAAAATTTTTGTATGTTGAAAGAACTCAATGGCAGAGAAAAGGAGCACACCGATTACAGACAGCTGGAGGAGAAAAGGGGCGGGCCAGACAGGCAGCAACCAATAGGAGTCGGGGCAGGGCCAGACATCGCACCTGAACAAAAGCGGGGCGCGCGCCTATTATAATCAATGTATGATAGCAGAGGCGCTTATGCGTTGTGCAGTACCTCACTAGCACACATACATCGGCCTGCACGCTCCCTTTATGTCCATTAAAAACACCCATCTCCCGCCAGGTAACGCGCCCACCATGCAACACCACCACACACGCCACTGAGCAGTTACAGCTATAAATCCCCGAATAAACAGGAACAGCGTGCGCTCACCCCAGCAACACCACACACGCCCTCACCTGTTTCTGGCGACGAATACCGCGCGCGCTCTCAGCAACAGCGAACAAAAGCTCCCACCTCGTCCACGTGACCTGCTGTGCGCGCACACCATTGGTCCACAGATTCTGGACAGGCACCAGCAGCCGCTCCGCCTCCTGCCAAATGGCGCTCGAGCGCTGTGGGAGAGATGCGTAGGTGTCGCCGTGAGGGCATAGCATCCCCACAACTGACTGCTCTGTGCCACAGGCTGGCAATAATTGAGGTGACATAATGCTATAGTGCGGTGTCACCCTCTAGGTCTGGTGTCACCCGGGGCGGTCCGCCCCCCCCCGCCCCCGGGTCGCTACGCCACTGAGCCTAACTGTAGTATGGCTATAAGATTGTGAGAAGCTTTGAAGGCATGGGGTGGCCCATGTGTTGTACAATATGCCCAAGCTGTGAAAAACAGAATGTACTGTAACATTATGCACAAACCCAGCTAACACAGGGCGTGCTCCTTACTGGATGGATAGCGGCCACTGGCATACTTTATATGATCACTCAGTACAGACATCTTAGACTTGTCTGTCCCTCCCCCTTCCAACTCTGAACAAAAGGCCTCCGAGACTTTTTCCACAACCACTTCCTACTGAAATCTGGGGAAATGTGAACTTTTTTCAGCACACACATCTCACGCCGACCAGATGCCAGGAAGAAAAAACAACACGGCATTCACGGCTGCTGGAATGCAAAACTGCTTTTCAGACACTTCTCAGGCAGAGGGTCACAGCCTAAAGCCATCAGCTGGCAATACATAACCGTCAGACATGGCGGCACAGCCCAGAGGTGGGCACATATGTGCCACTGACAACCACTGCAGGAAGGGGGCCCATGGCCTGGGCATCAGTGGCACCACTATATCAGGCAACAAACTGGGAAAGCTTTTCAGAGGCTTTATTTATGGACAACCAGAATGCTGCAGCAACTATGGAATGGTGACCACACTTACAATCTCATCTACACAGCTTTACTGCTATACTTGTTGTATATGCTTACGTTTTTAAATAGAACCCTTTCTTTTTAAATCATGTAACACTTTCCTTTTTCTAATTCTCCCAAGTGCCATGTATGGGTTGTCTGCACCATTTTGCATACCCCACTGTGTGAAATCCCCGACTGCCCTAAAAACTCACCTCTCTGATGATCATACAGCACATATGCAGATCTCCTGTAATCAGAAAGCTACACTCCATTCCGTTTTGCTAATGTCATCTGACCGGCTTAGCAAAGCCAAATAGAACGTGAGCCGGGGGTCACTCCCCTGCGCTCCCCTGTCAGCCATTCAAATATGCCTGGCGCAGGTATGTGCCTCAGCCAGAGGGATGTCTGAGGATGTGGCTGTAGTCCGTGCATTCATCATGGGATGCAAGTAAAGACAGCTGTCCCGGAGGATTTCACACAGTGCAGCATACCAAATCAGCCTCCATGAAGTCTTCCCTTTAAATCGAGCCAAAACCCTAAGGACCTGGTTCTAGCAGCTAAAGACTCCAGGGCTGGGTAAAAATCAGTTCCAGGGGCATCCCCACTGTATGAAACCTCCTAGATCGTCCATAAACATACCTTAAGCCCCATTCTAATGGTGCATGCACAGGCCTCCAGAGGTATCCCTGGCACCACTCCTACAGAACCCGAACCAACATATCTGAATATATGTACATTATTTATGCACCAAAATCTATTCTGCTTGGGTGGCTAATTGATCAAGTGATGCCGGGGGTTTTACACAAAGGGGCAACCCAAATCAGGATGCCTATGTTAAAGCGAAATAAAACCCATCAGCAACCTGTCTGGAATTTAGAATATTCCAGGGCCGACCGCTGGCTTTCCCCCCTCCCTGCTGTGTGAAACCCACTAGGGCACCGGTAAAACCTCACCTTTCTCCGATCCAACAGGCACATGCACAGGCTCCCATCCAATGACAGCCTCCTGTCATAACTTCTTCATTTGGCAACCAGCTTTTATTGTTGTGAATGGAAAGCGCGCGCTTCTGCATCCCCAGCATGCACGCATTCACCCCAAGTCATTCAGATAGGCTGGGACAGGAGTGCGCAGGCGGTTGGGGATGCAGCAGCACATGCTCCCTATTAAAGCCAATCAGAGCCCTTTGACGAAGTATGTATACATGGCAAAGAGCTCTGATTGGACAAGAGCCTGCGCATACACTGTAGAACTGGGGAAAGTTATACTGGGTGAACTTGGAGGTTTAACAGGTTTTGTTCAGTGCCCCAGGGCATCCTGAATTGGGAAGCAAGTAAAATTCCTGGGTTTTGTTTAGCTTAAAGTGGACCAATACCCAGAGGGTTTTGGGCCACTTTAAAAATTATGGTTAAAAACACAAAAAAATGTAAAGAAGACCTCCAGACAAAATAGACTGTAGCTCCCCCAACCATTGCAGTATGAGAGGGGCATCCCAAATTGCACACCAGCCACATGGAAAGCCTTAAACCAGGACTCCATGCACATGACTGCGGGTGGCCGAGTACAGAGTCGCCGTAGCAGTAATGGTTATCTGGCCAATATGGGCATGTAAACAAGGGGGCACCTGTTCTGCCAGGGGAGTAGCTGTGTATATAGGTGGGTAATCAGGCTTGGGTTACGTATACATGGCAGCAGATCATGTACCATGAGTGATACACGTAGCACTGGTTGGCACAGCTGTCATGGTGTGGCATTGTACAGACCAGGAATGATTAGTGAGTGGCCAGTAATTCTGGATGCTAAGTGGCCCCTGACTGTGTGGCCTCCTCCTCCAGGGATTAATAGGTAACGGCTCTTGTAACATTAACCCGGGCCCGGTAATGGGCAGCCAGCCGCACAGCACAGTACCCCCCGGGGTGTGAGGGGGGGTTATGGAAGTTTCCAGCATCAGCCCGGAATTCACACAGATGCACTATGGCATCATCATACCCTCCCTATAATAATAATACCCCCCCCCCCCCCATCCTCCGGCATTTCCGGTGCCCCAGTCAGCGTCCTACCTTAGAGATAATGAGCGGCTCTCCGTGCTCCAGCCCCCCCTTCAGAGTGAATCCCCAGGGCGCTCCCCCGTGTAGCTGCACGTGCACACACTGCGCCGCCTGGGAAGCGCCACCGACAGCCTCCTGCGACTCCATCCCGGCGCCTCATCCATTCACCACAGCCGCCCCCTCCCGCGCTACCTCCGGCCCGGCCGGCGAGTCCTCATGACGAGTCACAGGCGGGACAGTGCGCCGGGACCTCACTCCCCACACTACGGCTCCCACTACCATTCACACTGACCAACACAGGGGCGGCTAGGTCTGGTGTCACCCGGGGCGGTCCGCCCCCCCCGCCCCCGGGTCGCTACGCCACTGCCTAGAGTCATGTGTTTAGCTAGCCCTTGCTGCCACCCCCTAGAGCCATGTGTTTAACTAGCCCTTGCTGCCACCCCCTAGAGCCATGTGTTTAACTAGCCCTTGCTGCCACCCCCTAGAGCCATGTGTTTAACTAGCCCTTGCTGCCTATGTGTATGTTTCCATACATTTGTGGGGTCATTCACACATTACTAACCTGCAGGAATTGGTGGGTTGTCGGTGTCCTGCTGGGCCGAGTGTCCCTCTAAGGCCACGGGATGTAATAAGGACAGCACCATCTCCTCAGCCGGTGTAAATCGCATTTTTGTTGGGAAACCTCCGCCAGTTGTTTCGTTGAAAAACATAGTAAGCATAATTAAGCACACTGATGGAGAGACAAGAATAATACAAACCAAAACCTGACCTATGTACCTGTGCATCCGCCTTAGACTCTCTTTCTTCCGCACTGCATATTTTAGGTCCGAAATCTTACATTGAATCTGGTCCATATCTTTACGTTCCTCACCCGCGGCATTGACTTGTCTGGTGAGTTCTTCAAAAATCTCAGTTTTGCGCTGTTTACTGGTGTGTTTTGATTTCCTGCCATATAGCTCATCAAAATGTAAGGTGAGCCCAGTAGCCAATGCCAGAGTTTGGGACTCTGCAAAACGGCCACCCAAGTGTCCTCTGCGCAAGTTGCGCCCTCTTCGGGGTGGTTGTGGCTCCTCAGTGGTTGGTTGCAAATGGGGTGACATTCTGGCCGGGGGGGATGGAGGAGACCTCAACGACTGGAGGCTGGCTGTTGATCTTACTGGACTTGGGAAGGGACTGGGTGTTCGGGGCTGGGTGGACCCTGAAGTTGCAGGTGTAGATGTGGCATAGGGGGAATGCATGCCAACCTGTGCCGGAGGATAATGTGGGCGAGCAACAGAGGGTCTTGAAGAACTGGAGGTGCTGCTTGGAGCCCTGTGGGTGTGTGGGGCCTTGGAGGTGGTTGCCTGGGTCTGTGGGGCCTTGGAGGTGCCTGCCTGGGGTGAGGCATATCTGCTCAGACTTTTTGCCTTCGCTTTTGAGCCACGTGCGGGGGGGGAGGGGGCCGTTGGCCTTTGGTGGCTTTTCGGGGTTCTGGACCTGGTTCTTGTTTGGCCCCTGCTGCGGCTTGGGCCCCTGCTGCGGCTTCTGGACCTTGACCTTGTTTGGCCCCTTGTTTGGCCCCTGCGGCGCCTTGGGCCCCTGCTGCGGCTTCTGGACCTTGAGCTTGTTCGGCCCCTGCTGCAGCTTCTGGACCTTGACCTTGTTTGGCCCCTTGTTTGGCCCCTGCGGCGCCTTGGGCCCCTGCTGCGGCTTCTGGACCTTGAGCTTGTTCGGCCCCTGCTGCGGCTTCTGGACCTTGACCTTGTTTGGCCCCTTGTTTGGCCCCTGTGGCGCCTTGGGCCCCTGCTGCGGCTTCTGGACCTTGAGCTTGTTCGGCCCCTGCTGCGGCTTCGGGCCCTGTGTTTTTGCATTTGCCTATGGCCTTGGTGCCACGTGTGGGGGGTGATGTGGGGCAGGGGCTTCGTCCCCTCTTACCCATCTGAATTTTTCCAGCCTTGGTTAGCTTGCTCTTTGGTTGTGGTGGTGCTGCCACCTCCATTTTTGCAGCAGCCTTGGTGCTAGCCCTTAGTCTGGCTTTAGGCTCTTGCGACCTGGTTTGCGGACCCTCGGCCTGCTCAGCCTGCTTGCTCTGCTTCTTTGCTGCAATCTTTTTTTTTGGTGCCATTTTGTGTGGACTCTCAAAGAGAATGAGCTGTGTGTGCAGGGACCTTTAAATAAGGTATCCGGCGTGTGACGCCTACGCGTTCGCTTACACGCACGTCCGGCCGTTCGCACGGCCGTGCGAAACCCGGAAACCGCTGGGGCCGTGCTTATCTGCTGCCGAGAAGAAGAAGAAAGATGGCGCCCACTATCTTCACCCGCCAACAAGAAGAGATCATCATGCTCGTAAGTGTCTTTTAAGGACTTTGCTTTGATTGGTAAATGCTGATCTACATGTTAAGGATGCGCAATAAGTAATATTTTTGAATTAAAGATTTGGTTCAACTACATGCACACCCAAGCGCACGCCACACACGTGCCAAATGACAGTGCTGCCATATTTGAAAGTTAACTTAGCCTAGAAGCGTGTGTGTGTATGTGTTCATGTGATTGAACCAAATAATGTATTGTTGGCACTTCTAGATATGCATTTCTGAGTTCTTGCTATGTTTGATTTCTGTTTTGTAGACCATGCTGGAGCGCAGGTACGACTACCTGCCCAACTCGTTTGAGAAACGAAACGTCGCCCTGGAGATCATCTCGGAGATCCAACACCGGACCGACACCACCTTCACCCACACACAGATCATGCAGCATTGGTCGGGCCTGAAGCGACTGCACATGCCCCGGGTGCGGAGGTTTTTCGGGATACATTTCCCAAGTAAGTACATAGCGCTTGCATGCAAGATGTAACTACGACAGAATTTAGGCCTTTTATTTATAATGCCTTCTCTTTGGTAGTGTTGGAAATGGATTACAGAATTCGCCGCACCCGGAGGCGCACAGGCCGACCAGTGCTGCATGATTCTGCAGCTGGGAGTGAAGGTGGTGGATCTCCAGGGCGACGGGCCGACCCCTCCTCTGTGGCCTCCTCAGACCAGCCCCTGGACCTTACCACAGAGGAGGGGCGGCACAGCGTGGGCAGGCAGTCGTACCCTGCCACGCATGCGGGATCCTCTGGTATGTCACTCTTCATGTCTATGCCAAAACATATACATGCTAGCTCCTGAGATCACCAAACTGAATCCTTGATTCTGTATTTGTAGATGCTTCGGTTGCGGGTGAGGTAGTGGGTGAGGAGGCAGCAGATAGGAGCCCACAAGACCCTGGAGAAGGTGAGTGATGTGACCCAGACTTAGCTAAAAACATTTGAGGACTGCTGAATCAGACATCCAAACTAACCATTTGGCCCATGTTTCTACAGGCACTTCTTCACAGCAGAGCCAGGAACCAGGAACTCAGGGTGTTGTCCCCAACGAGCCATCTCTCGGCCACCAACCAAGTAAGTAGTCATGGCATTATTGCCATTTCTGTCTAACTTATAAAATAAAAATACATTAAATCCACAGGTGAGAAACATGTATTGTTCTCCCAGTAATATGTTTGTCTGATTTTTTGGCAGGGACCACACGACAACGACTTGCTGAGATGAATCGGAGGGTCCTTGAGTTGGTGGCCGATCTGCAGGCGATGCAGGACACGTTGGGGACAACAGAAGAGGAAGACTAGTGTCCTGGTTCCTGGCCCTGTATATTTTTAAAAATTTTACATTGTACATAGTTTTATTGGTTAAACCCAAAAGTTGTTTGTATATAGTTTTATTGGTTTTTTTATATTTTATATTGTATATAGTTTTAAATTTTTTACAAAATCTCTTATTGTATATATTTTAATTAACCAAAAAAAAATGTATATAGTTTGTAAAATGTTTTGCACAAAGTTGCCAAACATATTTGCTCAAAAAATGCCAGTTGAGCAATAAACCAAAAACTAAAAAAAAATGGTGTCCCATTTATTTGCACAAATACATTTACCAAAAACAAGGGGCCAATGACATATTTCTAAATCAAGATTGTGATGTCCGTGAAGTGATTTGGGTAAGTTTTAGGGTGTGAAAATGGAAGAAGAAACAAAGCGCTAAGTGATTTGGGTAAGTTTTAGGGTGTGAAAATGGAAGAAGAAACAAAGCGCTAAGTGGTTTGGGTAAGTTTTAGGGACCTAAAATGGAAGAAGAAACAAAGCGCTAAGTGATTTGGGTAAGTTTTAGGGACCTAAAATGGAAGAAGAAACAAAGCGCTAAGTGATTTGGGTAAGTTTTAGGGTGTGAAAATGGAAGAAGAACCAAAGCGCTAAGTGATTTGGGTAAGTTTTAGGGTGTGAAAATGGAAGAAGAAACAAAGCGCTAAGTGATTTGGGTAAGTTTTAGGGACCTAAAATGGAAGAAGAACCAAAGCGCTAAGTGATTTGGGTAAGTTTTAGGGATCTAAAATGGAAGAAGAAACAAAGCGCTAAGTGATTTGGGTAAGTTTTAGGGTGTGAAAATGGAAGAAGAAACAAAGCGCTAAATGATTTGGGTAAGTTTTAGGGTGTGAAAATGGAAGAAGAACCAAAGCGCTAAGTGATTTGGGTAAGTTTTAGGGTGTGAAAATGGAAGAAGAAACAAAGCGCTAAGTGATTTGGGTAAGTTTTAGGGACCTAAAATGGAAGAAGAAACAAAGCGCTAAGTGATTTGGGTAAGTTTTAGGGACCTAAAATGGAAGAAGAAACAAGGCGCTAAGTGATTTGGGTAAGTTTTAGGGTGTGAAAATGGAAGAAGAACCAAAGCGCTAAGTGATTTGGGTAAGTTTTAGGGTGTGAAAATGGAAGAAGAAACAAAGCGCTAAGTGATTTGGGTAAGTTTTAGGGACCTAAAATGGAAGAAGAAACAAAGCGCTAAGTGATTTGGGTAAGTTTTAGGGTGTGAAAATGGAAGAAGAACCAAAGCGCTAAGTGATTTGGGTAAGTTTTAGGGTGTGAAAATGGAAGAAGAAACAAAGCGCTAAGTGATTTGGGTAAGTTTTAGGGTGTGAAAATGGAAGAAGAAACAAAGCGCTAAGTGATTTGGGTAAGTTTTAGGGACCTAAAATGGAAGAAGAAACAAAGCGCTAAGTGATTTGGGTAAGTTTTAGGGACCTAAAATGGAAGAAGAAACAAGGCGCTAAGTGATTTGGGTAAGTTTTAGGGTGTGAAAATGGAAGAAGAACCAAAGCGCTAAGTGATTTGGGTAAGTTTTAGGGTGTGAAAATGGAAGAAGAAACAAAGCGCTAAGTGATTTGGGTAAGTTTTAGGGACCTAAAATGGAAGAAGAAACAAAGCGCTAAGTGATTTGGGTAAGTTTTAGGGACCTAAAATGGAAGAAGAAACAAAGCGCTAAGTGATTTGGGTAAGTTTTAGGGACCTAAAATGGAAGAAGAACCAAAGCGCTAAGTGATTTGGGTACGTTTTAGGGACCTAAAATGGAAGAAGAAACAAAGCGCTAAGTGATTTGGGTAAGTTTTAGGGTGTGAAAATGGAAGAAGAAACAAAGCGCTAAGTGATTTGGGTAAGTTTTAGGGACCTAAAATGGAAGAAGAACCAAAGCGCTAAGTGATTTGGGTAAGTTTTAGGGACCTAAAATGGAAGAAGAAACAAAGCGCTAAGTGATTTGGGTAAGTTTTAGGGACCTAAAATGGAAGAAGAACCAAAGCGCTAAGTGATTTGGGTAAGTTTTAGGGTGTGAAAATGGAAGAAGAAACAAAGCGCTAAGTGATTTGGGTACGTTTTAGGGACCTAAAATGGAAGAAGAAACAAAGCGCTAAGTGATTTGGGTAAGTTTTAGGGACCTAAAATGGAAGAAGAAACAAAGCGCTAAGTGATTTGGGTAAGTTTTAGGGACCTAAAATGGAAGAAGAAACAAAGCGCTAAGTGATTTGGGTAAGTTTTAGGGACCTAAAATGGAAGAAGAAACAAAGCGCTAAGTGATTTGGGTAAGTTTTAGGGTGTGAAAATGGAAGAAGAAACAAAGCGCTAAGTGATTTGGGTAAGTTTTAGGGTGTGAAAATGGAAGAAGAAACAAAGCGCTAAGTGGTTAGGGTGAGCTTTAAGGGACCTCAAGGGAAAAGGCAGGATAGCGCGAAGTGGTTAGGGTGAGCTTTAAGGGACCTCAAGGGAAAAGGCAGGATAGCGCTAAGTGGTTAGGGTGAGCTTTAAGGGACCTCAAGGGAAAAGGCAGGATAGCGCTTAGTGGTTAGGGTGAGTTTAGTGATGGAAGTGAAATTATGTAGGCGAGCACTTTAATGAGATAAGTTTGTAGTGCGCAGGCGCAATATCGTAAGAATTTCGTCTGGACGAATACTTTGGGAAAAAGTGAAGCAGGATGTAGCGGGAAATTGAAAGGATTCGTGTGAGGATACGATGGGAAAAGGGCAAAAACGAAAGGCTACGTTGTTAGTTGTGAAAATGGAATCTGAAAATTCACGATTGAAAATGACATCCTCGTCTGCGTACTCTGGCATACGAGCGTCCGTGCGCTCGACGGAAGGTTTACGAAGCATGCTTGGAATCGATCGCACATTCATACGAGAGCGGGAAATTTTGAAAATGTTACGACGTCGGCACCAAACTGAAAGTTTTTTTGTGTCTCTCTGAATCGAGCCTTATTTCTGAAAGCACAAAGAAAAAGTAGAAAACAAATGCACACGTTTTTTCTAGGCCGAAGAAAATTTGAGGCAAGCTAGCAGGGGTCTAAAATAGCCAACAGAGACAATAAAGTGTATTTTGGCTGATCGCTATTTAAAGTGGGCCAAAACCCATCCCCCGATGGCCCTGGAATCTTATAGATTACCAGATTCCCTCCCCGGGGCATCCAGAATTGCGATGCCCCGCTGTGTGAAACTCCCCAGGTTGCCCGGAAACTCACCTTCTCATCAGTCCAACAGAGCATGTGCGAGCAGCAGCCGCATCCCCGCCATCCCTTTAAAAGGTTGCAAGCCCGCTCCAGGGATTTGTAAATTGCCCTGTTAGAAGGTGGTGTGGGATGCAGCCGCCAGAGCGCTCGTATCTGCTCGCCTTAGACAAGCTCCATGGGAGCGTATCCGAGTGTGCTGTGCACATGCATCATAGGACCAGGGAAAAGTGAGTTGGTTCAGAGCGACCTTGGGGGGGTTTCACACATTTTACTCCTGCTGATTTAAATTGGACCAAAACCCAGGATTTTGACTATCCTGGGTCTTTGTGCTTGCTCCTGGGGCTTTGGAGACACGAATTAGACTATCCTGGGATTTGGTCCACCTCACAGATGTTCAAGTGACTTTAGGCTGCTTACCAGTCTGTTCATTTGAGAATAAACAAACTTGCATCTCCACTGTGTGTGTTATGAGTAGTGATGAGTGGGTTGGTTGAAATTCGGGTTCACTGAGTTTGGCTGAACTTTCCACCGAATCCGAAGCTAAACCCCATTAAAGTCAATAGGAACCCGAACTTTGGGGCACAAAATGGCTATAAAATGGGTCCAGCAAGGGCTAGAGGGCTGAAAAACACCTGGGCGATTGCCCTGCACAAAATGGGTGAGAAAACTAAAAAAAAAATCAAAGAACTACAGCAATAAAGTCAAAAAATGGTGTTGGAGGCCTAATTTGGGGGGTAACACCTGGGCGATTTCCCTGCACAAAATGGGCTAGGGAAAGTACTCAAAACAATAACAGAAAAATAAAAAAATAAAGAAATATACAAATAAAGAAACAAATAAATACATTCATCAATCAATATATCCATATATACATCAATAAATATATACACAAATATATATATATATATATACCTATATATATCAATAAATATATATATAGACAAATAAATAAAAAATTCTAAACACAAATATATACATACATCAGTCTATATATATATACATCAATAAATACATATAATTCTATACACAAATAAGTAGATTAAAATATTGCATTGTATTTTTTTTGACAGAGGTCCGTGGGGTGGTTTAAGGGTAAGGGGAGGAGGAGGTAGCAAACGCTTTAACCAGTCACTCAGGTGCTGGCCCAGCCAAGTCCCATAGGAACCACATCTGGTTCATCTTACAAAATGTAAGGATGTTCATGCTGGCTGTGGATAGGCGGATCCTTTTGTCGGTAATGACACCCCCTGCAATGCTGAACACATGTTCTAATAGTACACTTGCTGCAGGGTAGGCCAGCACCTCCAAGGCAAAGAGGGCAAGCTCTGTCCACGTGTCCAATTTAGCGACTCAAAAATTAAACGCAGAGGGCCTGTAGCTCAGTACCAGGAGATGTGTGGACAGGTAGTCATCCACCATGCGAGTCAAAGTCTTCCTCCTGGTACTACAGGCCATAGTATCTGACGGTGGTGGATGTGGCAGACAATAGAATAAGTTGTTCCACATTGTGGCCATGCTTACCCTCCCCTGTGAGGTGCTTCCGGTACCCCTGATGCATTGATGACTTGCTCCTCCTCCTCCTTGTGCCAGCACTGAGCCCTCAAAGTCAACTGGGAACTCTACACAGTAGTGTATCCACCAACGTACGTTTGTACTCTCAATTTTTGATCCCACTCCAGTGCTGGAATCAAGGAGGTGATGTTGTCCTCTACAGCGGGAATCAAGCAGGGTGGCCGTTCAGTAATCAGCACTGGTGACTATGCGGGCAACTATGTGGTCTTTACACACGCCCTGGAGCGTGTAGCTGCTCATGTGAGCTAGGCTGCCCTGAGTCAAGGAGAAGCTGTCCTCAGTGTCAGGTGTCTCCTGCTCCTGGGGATGGTGGAGCTGAAGATGGCATCATCAGTGCTGACGATATTGGTGGTGTACTGGAAAGCACTGCAGCACAGCGCAGATGTCCTTCATGGAGGCCCACTCACTGTTGGTGAAGTGCTGCTGGTCTGCACTTGGCTCACCCAGGTATTTTGGCGCTGGAACTCCACTATCACCTGTTGCTGCTCGCACACCCAGCATGTAAAACATTCCACCTGGTGGGCAAGTCACATATGAGGCTGTGTGTGGGAAGGCCAAATTCCTCTGCAATGCAGACAGGCAAGTGGCACCAGGGTGCCATAGGTGTGAGCACACGCTACACACTTTATGGAGCAGCTCCAGCATCCCTAGATAATGGGCCACCAAGTTGAACACATGCACCAGGCACGGGATGTGCATCAACCTGCCTCGGCCCAAGGCTGCTACAAGGTTTGTCCACACACTACCTTGCCAGGCTTCAGGTCCAAAGTCATCAGCCACTCATCTGTCCTGGATGCCAGTCCACAGCTCCTGGGTGGTGTGGGGTTTCTCCCAGACAGATAAGTTTCAGCACTACATGCTGCCGTTTCCCCATAGCTCAAGAAAGCAGAGGAGGAAGCAGAGTAGGAGGAGGAGTCTACAGGAGGCACCGACTGATGTCCCGCAATCCTGGGTGGTGGAAGAATATGTGCCACAATGCTTCCCGCCTCAGTCCACTACATTGACCTGGTGGGCAGTTAGAGAGATGTAGCGTCCCTGCCCATGCTTACTTGTCTACATGTCCATGGTGAGGTGGACAATGGAACTAATGCTATTGCCCAGTGCCCATTTTATTTTTTTTTACAAGCTGTTGGTGCAGGGCATGGATGGCCTGGCGAGAAATGTAGTGGCGGCTGAGAACAGTATATTGTGGGACAGCTAACACCATAAGATCATTAAAATCGTTCATCTCCACCAGATGGAATGGGAGCATTTTAAAGGATGGCAACTGCCAGAAATGCTCACATTAAGGGCCAGGGCTCGTGGGTGAGATGGGCTCAACTTCCGCTTTCTCTCCAAAGTTTGCTGAATAGAAAGCTGAACGTCTCCCTGGGATGATGTGGACCGGCTTGGTGCTGGTGCTGCTAGTGCTGGAGGTGGTGGGGTTCCCATATTCTCCAAGTGGCATTGTTGTTAGGGAGGTGGAGCTGGAGGCTGAGACAGAGGGAGACTCAGTTGTTTTCTGGTAGTTCTGCCACTGCAGCTAATGTTTTGCTTGCAGATGCATGGTCATGCACGAGGTGCATAGATGATTAGCAGTCTTCCCTCGCTTCAGCAACTGTTGGCGCAGCTTGCAAATTTTCTCTGTCTTGTCCACTGTGGACTGCTTGAAGAGATGCCATGCTACTGAGATAATTTGAGGCAGCTTTGGCATGCTCAGTCCCTGGGCTTGGTGGCCAGTAGTCACAACAGGCTCACCACTGATGGTTTGCACCCATCTCCTTCTGCTGGCTGCCTGGGGCCGTGTGACCCACTTCCTCTGAACTCTGATGGCCTAAAGTCCACGTAGGGTCTAGGACCTCGTCATTCTCCCTGGCATTCTATTCCACCCACTCCTCCCTGATAGCCTCCCTCTCAGCCTCAAAATTGCAGAAAGCTGCAGCAGTCAGCACTTGGGTCTCATCATCATCCAGGGTGTCCTGTAATGGTATGCTGGCCACGGCCTCATTTTGCCACAGAAGCTCTTGGGCATCCATGACCCTAGGTCTGCAAATCAAAGAACATTAGTGACTCTGACTTCTTTGCAGATTTTACGGGGGGTTAGGTGGAGGGCTCTGAAATCTCGGCTGCAGTGGAGTGGGTGGAAGAATATCCCATGGAACTGTTATTACTGTGGGCCATATAATCTACAACTGCCTCAAAATGTACTGGCCTCACCACTCTGCCAGGAGTATTGGGGCCTACAAAAATGTGCTCCAAACCTGCCTGCTTGCACCAGAGGAAGGTGTAACAGGCAAGGATGGATAAAGGCCTCTCCCCTGCAGCACCAGCAACTGGACCAGCACTAGCTCCATTACCAGTAGCAGAAGCACCACGGCCATGTTCCTGTCCCTTATTTGCCTGCAGTTACAGCGGCCCAAAATGGACAAATAAATTTGCAGGAAAATGTAGTAGTATAACAGGGTACACTCACCACAGTGCTTAGACCAAGTTGTGGTATAGGGGGACACTCTCACGCCAGTCTTCACAGCTAGTTGTGGTATAAGGGGACACTCTCACGCCAGCCTTCACAGCTAGTTGTGGTATAAGGGGACACTCTCACGCCAGCCTTCACAGCTAGTTGTGGTATAAGGGTACACTCACCCCAGTGCTTAGACCAAGTTGTGGTATAGGGGGACACTCTCACGCCAGTCTTCACAGCTAGTTGTGGTATAAGGGGACATTCTCATGCCAGTGTTTACAGCTAGTTGTGGTATAAGGGGACATTCTCACCCCAGTCTTTACAGCTAGTATTGGTATAAGGGGACACTCTCACCCCATTGTTTAGACCAAGTTGTGGTAAAAGGGGACACTCTAAACACAGTCTTTACATCTAGTAGTGACAAGCCAGTGGTATTAGTGCAGCAGTAGTGAGTTCAACCCTACTCTAGCCCTCACTCCAGCCACTATTCCTCACTTTAGTTTGTCCAGAAAATGTCAGTTTTTTACCCAAAAAAGCTTATATGTCCCTAAAATGCTGCAGCCAATGGAGGGAGGGGAAGGTCTGAATGTGGAACTCATGCACAGATTTCTAGTTGAAATCAGTGTTCAGCATCCGGCGCACGAATCCGCAAAGTTTGGCACGGATCCGAACTTTGTGGGTCTGATTTGCTCATCCCTACTTACGAGTATCACATATGAATCAGCTGTGTACCCTTACAACCAGGGTCCAGGTTCATGCGGGCCTGTGGCTGAAAGAGTCTCAGTTGGTTTGTCATAGAACATGCCATATCACCCTTCAGCTCCATTGCCACTGATGGGTCAAAGAGTAAAGCTATTTTGGCAATACTTAAAAGTTAACATTTGAAATTATGTTATTCATAATTTCTTTTAGCAAATCACACAGAACACATAGTAAAAACAGTTAAAATACAAAGCAGAGAATATTAATACTTACATGTAATATGTAGGATATAAACCTTCAAAGTACCAGCAGTGTTTTTTTGCTTCTGTGCACTAAAAGAAAAGAATTATTAAAAACAATTAATGAAGCATCTCCAATATACACAGGGGAATAGCTTGGAATATTTTCATGTAATATTGGTCGTTTATAATCTAATTTGTGAGCCAAATACACAGGATAAAGAAGCAATTTAACAAAGTATGAGGGTCAGGAAGGTATTGACCAGAACAAAGCATGGGACCCAGTGCTTGTTACATCCATCCCGCAAGGCTAAATCACACCAATGGGGTTATTATAGTCAGCAAAAAGATTATTCATTCCGACACACACATAGTACACCCATAATGGGGGCCAGCCACATTGTCACAGTGAAAACAAGAACACTGCTCCCTCTCCACTCCAGCAATACAGATGGCAGTTATCCTGGCTGGCTGGGAAATGCAACGTCAGGAGGGAGCAACCTTTCTCTCACCCTACAGTTTTACCACCTCCCAGCAACTCAGCCTGTACCAATGACCTATGCCACCCTTACCTAAGCATACTTTCACATTGAGAGATCTGAAGGTACAAATGAATGCTCGTTACCACGAATTTGTCACGCTCCTTGGCCGTTCCATTTCAGCGACTGCACAACCCTGGCCTGTGCAAGCACAGAGGCGATCGACACACCAGGTTATCCACGCTCCTTCTGACCTCTGTGATCCCATTTGCATTTGCTCATCTCACTCGGCACAAACCTCTATCTGTGGTGCGGGCATGCTTGGTAGATTCTTCTTGGTGCCAAGCAGCCTTTAAAGGGAGGCATACAACCCTGGGAAGATACTTGCAGGTGTTCATTTAAGCGACACCTGCCACCTGTTCATTTGAAAGTATCCGGCTTGACCTTGGCTCTGCTGACCAACCTTGGATTTGACTATTTGGCTTTGGATAGCTACCTGCTCTGGCTCCTGACCCCTGGCTTTGGATAACCTATTTTGACTGATTTGAACTCTGGCCTACAAACAACTGTGGCCCTATACTCTCTGGTTCTGTTTCAGCAACCTTCCTCAATACCTGAAGTGGACATACGCCATACTGAACTTTGGGCTCACTGGTAATGGTAGTGGGACCCCAGTTTGTTTGCAGTGCAGCCCATCCTCCCTTGTGGGGGTTCTGGTGAAGAGCAAGCTTTCTGTCAGATTCCCCTTACCAGAACCAGTGCGTGGTGCAGTACTCCCCCCAGGTTCAGACTTTGTTGGCCTCTTCTTGTCTTTCAGGTTCTCAGTGTCCTAAATACCTGCTCTGCTCCTCAGATCCCCCAACCCATCTATACTTGATACAGTGGCCTTCCCTTCAACTTTGTTTCTCTAGCACTCATCATCTGGGGAAACTGCAGGCGGTACTGGGGGCAGTTGTTTGTGTCTACAATGACCTGGTCTTCAAGAAGATACGTGACACATACTAACCCGGCAACCTGCCTTTCTTGCTACAAAACAAGGGAACCCTGAGCCAACTTGCTATAATCATGAGTGCGTGACCTGCCTGCCTGTGCCTGCCACTAACCGCACACAGAACTAGAAACTCCTGAAGAAGCCCAGCATCGGACGAATCACGTCGAGTTCCATCACCTCACATGTCAAGGACCGGTGCCGAATCAACCCTACAGTATGTTCACTCAATGTACATATCAAGTTGTGTTCTATTGCTCATAGACAATCTACATATGCACCTAGATATATGTTGAACTGTACATTTCTTATTGTTATTACAAATGCGTACATAATCAATGTAGAATATAATTTTTGTTACTAGACAATACATTTTTTTAATTCACACTTTGTCAGTCTAATCCAGGCCACTCTCTCTTCAACATTGTAAGAATTGACTCTCCAAGGTGGGACAGACTGCCAAACTTCTAACTTTCTATTAGATCTAACAGCTCTACTAGCAAGGTATTACAAACCCTATTTTATTAACATTATTCATTGCATTATAAAAGTTCAGCATACAGATTGCTTAGTTCATACCATTCCTCCACCTTGCAATGTATATGGTTTTTTAATAACTCCCACGCCGCTGGAAGCTAATTAGACTCAGTGCAGGGGGAGATGAGCTGGTCTGCCTCCATGACAGAGAGAAAATACAGTTCAGCTGTGGTAAGTGCTATTCTGTCTGCAGACAGACAATGCTCCGGGTGGGTGTGAGGAGCGTCTCCTCCTGCTGTGACTCAGATTGATCTCTACTGCCAAGATGTTACTATGGAACTCGCCACAGCTGGGGTGCCCTCTCTGCTCTGAGCTTTTGTCACAAAACCTGGCTGATATCCAATCTGCAACTGGAAATGGAATGCTTTTTCATTCTCAACCCCATCATTTCCAGGAACACTGAACACGGTCACTGCAACAAATGTCCTTACTTCAAATTTACTACAGACACTTGTCGCATAGTGCGAGAAATGAGACTTTATAAGAGTAGGCAGTTTATTTCAGATTGGCCTCATCCCTCTAGACAGATGTTGCCCTTAAAGCAGACTTGCTTCTTAAAGCAAGGCCTAAGTCTAATGTGCAACCTTCACAGAGACCAGATAGAAGGGTGCTGGGTGGGAGGGTTGATAAAGCATGTCCTGGCGCACTCTTTTTTTTACACAGCAAAAATACCATTTTGTGATAACTCACCTGTAAAATGGTTATTACAAGTATGTCACACACCCCGCTTCCAAATATTCATGACACTTGATAAATACCTGGGACCTCCCACCATTCCCCAGTATAAGACAGCAGTAAAGGTAACAGGAAGAGCCAAATGTAAACAGCAAAGAAAAAGGTTCACCATATAAAGGATCCTAGAAAACCAAAAAAGGGCGGGATGAAGCGGGGTGTGTGACATACTTGTAATAACCGTTTTACAGGTGATTAATCACAAAATGGTATTATTCCCAGTATGTCACACACCCCGCTTCCGAATATTCATGACACTTGGGACATCCAATAGCAGTGCCCATAATGGGTGGGGATCCCAAAAAGGCAATAATGCAAACTTAAACTACTGCAGCTTGCAGAACTTTGCGGCCAAAAACAGCATCCGCTGAGGCCCGCACATCAACCTTATAAAACTTGGAAAAAGTATGAACAGAAGACCAAGTAGCAGCCTTACAAACTTGTTCAACAGAAGCCTGATGCTGAAAAGCCCAAGATGCTCCAACAGCACGAGTAGAATGAGCAGTAACACGAAAAGGGGGAACCCTCCCCTTGGCAGAATAGACCCTAACAATGGCCTGTCGAATCCATTTACTAATGCAAGACTTAGTGGGCGCCAGACCTTTCCTGGGCCCGGAGGGCACCACGAAAAAGGCGTCCGTCTAACGAAAAGGAGAAGTAGCCACCAAATAATATTTCACACATCGAACCACATCCAAAGAATGTAAGGTCCTCTCCTTGTCATTACTAGGCTTAGGACACAAGGAAGGGAGAACTACATCCTGATTGAGGTGGAAGGCCGAAACCACCTTAGGAAGGAAATCCGGCTTAAAGCGGAAAACTACCTTGTCCAGGTGCCTCTCTAAGGAGCCTGAATAGACAAGGCCACCAACTCAGAGACACGCCGAACAGAGGTAATAGCCACCAAAAAGGCAAATTTCTGAGTGAGCAGAGAAAGAGCAATATCATGCACCGGCTCAAAAGGGGGCCCCTGGAGAGGCGACAGAACCAAGTTTAAATCCCAAACCGGCAGCAAGGGCTTTCTAGGAGGCCACACATGAGTAACCCCCTGGAAAAATGTCTTAACCAGGGGATGAAGGGCAAAAGACCTTTGAAAGAAAACCGCCAGGGCAAAAACCTGCCCCTTCAAAGTACTAAGCTGGAACCCCGAGTCCAGACCATGTTGAAGAAACTCCAGAATTCTGGGAATAGAAAACACCCTACAAGGCAAGGCCTTAGCCTCGCACCAGTTAATATAAGACCTCCAAGTCCTATAGTAGACGTTAGAGGAAGATCTCTTCTTAGCTCTAACAAGAGTCTGAACCACCGCATCAGAAAGACCTTCCTCCTTTAAGATGGAGGTTTTAGCAGCCACGTCGTCAAAGCCAGCGTTGGTAAATTGGGGTAGCGTAGCTGACCCTGGGTGATAAGATCCGGAAGAAGGGGCAGATAAAACCGATCTACTACCAGCCGCACGACGTCTGCGAACCACACTTGTCTTGGCCACCTTGGTGCCACCAGAATTGCTGGTGCCCCTTCTAGAGTCAGCTTGCGCCCACTTTGTCCACCATGGAGAAAGGGGGGAACAGGTACAGAAACCCCAGTTCCCTCCAAGCCAGGGACATGGCATCCACTGCCAGGGCCAGAGGATCCTGAGACAGAGACACAAAGGCAGGAAGCTTGTGATTGTGACGAGAGGCAAAAAGATCCACCTCTGGAGTCCCCCACTTGTGACAAAGGGACTGGAATACCTTGGAACTGAGAGACCATTCTCCTTGGCGAGAGGATCTCCTGCTCAGGGAATCCACCTTCGTGTTCTCCACTCCCGGGATGTAAAAGGCTGAGATGCATGGGACATTGCTCTCTGCCCAAACAAGGATCAGAGATACCTCCCTGGTGATTGATGTATGCCTTGTGGAGCAGTAGGATACTGGCCGTGAACAAGAGTCCATTCGGGACTCGAAACGCGTTGGTTTTAGCGGAGGGGGCTCTCCTCTTCATGTGATACCAGTAAGCACTTCTTTGTTGTGTGTTCGTTTTTGCCTGCTCCTTTATTCTGAGTGGATTTGTATAGCTCTTGCACGGGTTCTAATTGCGATGGAAGTGCTGACACTTTATTAGGTATAGGTTAAAATTTATAGATGTATTAAGTCACAGTAGGCTGTATATAGTTGTGTACATAATATGTAATGTATATTCTTAATAATCACTATAGTTTATATAAGAGATTCACTGTATTAATTTTAAGGAAGTGCGCCCCCTGGTGGTTAATCATGCATATGGCTCAGTAATATTGTTTTTAATCTGGTTTTAATGCATATCAAAATAAATTGTATTTGCAAATTTACTTTTTGAGTGCAATAGTCAGTCTCGGTGTGGGTGTATTAGAGGGTGCCCAGAGGTCACCCCTTCTAAGTATTTGAGTCTTATTGGGTAGCCCACAGAGCAGTGCACCTACATACTTACAGTGCCTGTGCCGCCCACAAATCCTTGCCCGTTGCCCAACGGGCACTTTTATAGTCATTGGTGATTGATGTAAGCGACCGCCGTCCGATCGGACTGGAACTGGCAATCCCTGCAATAGAAGAGTCAAGCGAGACAGAACCAACCAAATGGTCCGTAGCTCCAAAACGTTGATAGGGGTATGAGCCTCCCGAGGCCCCCCATAACCCCTGGAACTGATGTTCCGTCCAGAAGCCCCCCAGCCCGACAGGCTAGCGTCCGTGGTGACCGTTTCCCAACAAGGGGTCAGAAAGGGTCTGCCCTTCAACAGATTGCTTGACACTAGCCACCACTGAAGGGACTGCTGAGCCCGGGGAGACAGCAGATAAGACTGATCCAATGACAGCGGACACTTGTCCCAAGTCGCTAAAAGATGGAGCTGAAGCGTCCTCATGTGAAACTGGGCAAAAGGGACTGCCTCGAAGGAAGCCACCATCAGATCTACCAATCTCATCCCTAGCCGGATAGACGGGCGAGGATTGGAAAGCAGAAGCCGAACCAAATCTTGGATCAGAAGAATCTTGGGCTGAGGAAGGAACACCCTGGCCTGAAAGGCATCCATAGTCATGCCCAGAAACGAAACCTCCCTGGACGGGGAGAGGGAGGACCTGGAATAGTTGATCACCCAACCGAACCTCTCCAGCGTGGATACCACCACTCTGGTGTCTAGCTCCGCTTGGCTGAGAGAGGAAGCCAAAATGAGAAGGTCGTCCAGGTATGGTACAATGCGAATGCCCTAGACTCTGAGGAGGGCCATCACCCCCACCAATACCTTGGTGAACACCCTCGGAGCCGAGGTAAGCCCGAATGGAAGGGCCACAAACTGAAAATGCTGATCTTCCACCACGAACCTGAAGAATCTCTGGTGTGCCAGGAAGATAGGTACATGCAGATAAGCATCCCTGATGTCTATGGACGTCATGAAGTCCCCCTGACGAAGAGAATCGACGGCTGACCGCAAGGTTTCCATGCGAAACTTCCTGAAGCGGATAAACCGATTGAGGAGCTTCAGATCCAAAATGGGTCGAACGGAGCCGTCCTTCTTGGGCACCGTGAATAGATTGGAATAGAATCCCAAGCCCCTTTCCGCGAAAGGCACCGGGCAGATGACAGCCATGTCCAGCAGATAACTTACTGCCGCCCGGAGCCCCTGTGTGGCCAGTGGATCCAAAGGCACTCGAGACCTGAAGAATCTGGGAGGAGGCCCGATCTTGAATTCCAGCTTGTAACCGGAAGACACCACTTCCAGAATCCATTTGTCTGAGACCTCCTGGTCCCAGACCTGGAAGAAGTGCCGCAGCTGTCCCCCCACCCGCAAGGGTGAGGGCGCCCCCTTATTGCTGAGCTGGCTTAGCAGCGGGCTTGGGTTTGGAACTCCAATTGTGACCTGGACGGGCACAACCTCTGCCTCTACTCCAGGAATCACCTCTGAGGGTAGAGAAGGCCAAAACTCTGCCAGTTCTGGCACCACGAAAGGAAGGGTTAAAGGAGGCCGCCCCCAAAAGAGACGACGTTGCCTCTTACGCTGAGGTAACTTCCCTCCTTTCGTGACAGAATCTAATCTTTCTCCCAAGAGCCGCAATACCACAAAGGAAAGTGCTGTAAGCGACTTTTTGGCCACAAAATCAGCCGCCCACTGGCGCAACCATACCGACCGCCGAATAGCTACAAGCAAGGCCGAAGTTCTACCACACATGACCATGGTGTCATCCAAGGCGGCAAGCACAAAGGACATGAACAATTCACACCGCTTAAGGGCGGCGAACTCATCACTAGGCGGGTCAAGCCTGGAGGTACTCAACAGGACTCTAACAACAGACCTGGTAGCCACTGCCAAAAGCGCCGAAGCACAAACAGGCCGCAAGGCTTAACCGACACTAGCAAACGCGTGGCAAGCCATCTGATTAATGCGTTTATCCTCACCATCTTTGAGAGTGGTGGAGTCAGGAGAATGCAAAATAGAAGTATTGGATAACCCGAGCACCGGGGCATCCACCTCGGGAGGGGACGACCATCATTTTACCACGTCCACCGGAAAGGGATTTTTATCCCAACCTTGAGGAATACCTGGAAGCCGAGTAGGCTTCTCCCATTCCTTTAGAATAATTCCATCAAAAATGCTTTTGATTTGGGAACTCCAGGCGTGGCTTGGAAGTCCCAAAAAATTCCCCTTTTTGAGGAGCAGCCTCCTCAGGAGGAGAAATTGCCAGAACCTCAAAAAGGTGAGCCAAGACCTTCAGGGTACCCACAGCATCCCTCTGCCCTTGCTCAGTATCAGCACCAACAAACTGCTGATTGTCAGAACCCTCAGAATCCTCAAATAATTCCCCCTCTTCTAGCGGGGAATAATCAGACCAGTCAAGGAAATCATAATCATCAAACTCAAAGGCCGGCGCGGCTGGAGACAAATGCTTTCGCTTAGCCGAGGCCTTTCTGGCAACAGAGCCAGAAATACATTTCTCAATATTAGCCAGTCTGGCACATACACCAGATTGCGACTCCCCACCTGTGACAACATCACAGGGGTACGGATAGGGGTACGGATATGGCAGGGTGGGGAAGGAGATGAGGCCGGGACCCCGGACCCAGACGCCTGGGCCCCCGACTGCTGTGTTATGGCCCGCTGAGCACAAGGTATGCAAACAAGTACATTATCCCCCGCAAGGGATGCCCCACAACCCACACACTGCCCGGTATCTTGAGAAGCTTCCATATGGTGATTTTAATGTAGTCGCAATGTAAGCTACCCGAGATGCCCCTTCAGGTCCCAAGTGGGAGGATTTTTTTTTTTTTTTGGGGGGGAACCCTAAATTAAACTCTAAGGGACCCTAGGACCGGGAGAACTCCCTCTTTAAACTTCAAAAGAAGGGATCCCACCTAGAAGACATGAGAACAGACATAAGTGTCAACATGCACATCACTCACCATATAAGACAGTTAAAAATGGTGAAATAAAGAAAATCCACTCAGCGCAGCAAAGCAGCGACCGTCAACCCTCACAGCAGCAAGGGAATGAGAGGGAGAGCAGCAACGCAGGTAGCGAGGCCGGAAAGAGTGCTTGAGAGAAGCCGGCCTCGAGGGGGGGGGAATGGGCCATAACGAGCACGCCAATCGCCCGGCCCCGCCCCCTCCTTAACTGCACCTGTTGAAAGTGAAACCGGCCCAGCAACAACGACTGCAAAAACACATACAAACTCACACACACAATCCACACACCTTTTCCCCCAAATAAAGTAAAACAACCCACAGGAGAAAAGGCCTCCCCCCCCCCCCCCAAGGGGCACAGAGGGACACGGTAGGGGGGAGAACCCACACCAATAGGTGAAAGGGTAAGAGGGACGGGGCATCCCAAGCCGGGATCACCAACCCGGACACCGCCTACCCCTTTGTATGGGGTCTCACAGGGGAGCAAGCTCCCATATACACCATAAGGTGCAGCCTACCATTGCCTGGAACTTCAGCTTAGGCTAGAAGGCATACTGCTATAGTTTAAAAGGTTCAGGCAGCAATAGAAACAAAAGGCCGGGGGGTTACCCCGGCTACCTGCAAGAAGGAGACAACCATCTTCTGACTTGCTCGCCGACTGAGACGAAAGACTGGGGAATGGTGGGAGGTCCCAGGTATTTATGGACCGGGAGGGGTTCCTTTTTTTCATGTCATCTCTGCAAGATCGCCCTCTACTGGACAGTTACCCAAGTGTCATGAATATTCGGAAGCGGGGTGTGTGACATACTGGGAATATAGTCAATATATGTTAGAACACTTATTCTTAGATACTTTTTCTACTCTTCCTAGTTCACATGATTCTATGACCCAGTATATAGAAGGTTAAACCAGCATATTACAGAAACACATTGGCCACTGTGTAGGGTTTACTGGAGGCAATTCTTTCCATCAGACATGTGATGGCCACTATACTATATATAGTGGGCACCAGTTTTTAGTTTTTAGTTTCATAATTTCATAATTAGGTTGAGAATCTAGGCTGAATGGCACTCAGGGCAAGGAAAGAAAATACTCTACCCACCACAGTAGCCAGCACTACACCACATACCCAATAATGATTAAAGAATAAAAGAAAAATAAAAGTGGTTCCCTCTAAAACATAAACCAATGCACTTTGAGTGAGGTGTGGCACTGATCTCTGCAGACTGCATGCTGGGAAGCATTCCATCATCCTCACCCTGGTTCCTGCATTCTGCTACCCATTAGACTGGTTTCACACCAGCATTTGCATTGCGTTTTCGGATGAGCTACCTGTAATCGCGGGTGAGAAGCATGTGGAGGGCGTCAGCGCTTGCGCTCTCCACTCACAAGGAGTGGAATCGCTAGCGCTGCACCTTCCAAGCGTTGCTGGCAGGGCTTGCTGCTGGCCAAAGAATATGTAAAAGGGTCCATAGATTACTATGGGCAGCTTTTCACAGGCGATTGTGGGGCGCTCGCCCAAAAGAACAAGTGTCCCACAATCACACTGCTATGAAAGTTGCACTAAAACTTAGCTTTTAATGTTCAGATTAAAGAAGAAAAGAAATATCAATTCCCCAATACAAGACTCCTTCAACCTTTATTCTATGCTACTTGGAGCTCTGCAGGCAATAATCTGGAGTAAAAAAAAAGAACATGTGCAGGTTATTATTTTGGAAAAGCTCACTCAAACGCAGGTTGCCTCTTTACACCTCAAAGCACATCCATTGTTAAAACTGCTTCACCAAATGATTAACTCGGCCCCTAATGGGGTGCAAAAATACCATTTTGTGAATACTCACCTGTAAAATGGGTATTATAAGTATGTCACACACCCCGCTTCAAGAAATTCATAACGTGTGGGTAATACTGACCTGTAGATGGCGATATGCAGAGATGCCAGGACAAAAGAGAGCCCCTCCCGGTCCATAAATACCTGGGACCTCCCACTCATTACCCAGTATAAGAACAGCAGTAAGGTAAGGAACCAGGAAGAGCCCAACACAAAGCATAACAATGCAAAGTTCACCATATAAAGGATCCAGAATACAAAAGGGCAGGGTGAAGCAGGGTGTGTGACATACTTATAATACCCATTTTACAGGTGAGTATTCACAAAATGGTATTATTCTAAGTATGTCACACACCCCGCTTCAAGAAATTCATAACGTGTGGGACATCCAACAGCAGTGTCCATAAAGGGCGGGGATCCAAAACAAGGCAACAAGGCACAACTTAAACCACTGCAGCTTGCAGAACTTTGCGGCCAAACACAGCATCCGCTGAGGCCCGAACATCAACCTTGTAAAACTTGGAAAAAGTGTGAACAGAAGACCAAGTAGCAGCCTTACAAACTTGCTCAACAGAGGCCTGGTGCTGAAAAGCCCAGGACGCCCCAACCGCACGAGTAGAATGAGCAGTAACACGAAAAGGGGGTACCTTCCCTTTGGCAGAATAGGCCCCAACTATGGTCTGACGGATCCATTTACTAATGGAAGACTTGGCAGGCGCCAAGCCTTTTCGGGGCCCGGAGGGCACCACAAAAAAGGCATCCGTCTTCCGAAAGGAAGACGTTACCTCCAAATAATACTTCACAACACGAACCACATCCAAAGAATGCAGGGCCCTCTCCTTGTCATTGCTGGGATTAGGACACAGAGAGGGCAGAACAATGTCTTGGTTTAGGTGAAAGGCAGAAACAACCTTAGGAAGGAAATCGGACTTGAAACGAAAAACCACCTTGTCCTGATGCCCCTCAAAGTACGGGGCTTGAATGGACAAAGCCACCAACTCAGAGACACGCCTAACCGAAGTGATGGCTACCAAAAAGGCCACCTTCTGCGTAAGTGAAGACAAGGCAATATCATTCAAGGGCTCAAAAGGAGAATCCTGAAGAGCAGAAAGAACCAAATTCAAATCCCAAACAGGGAGCAAAGGTTTTCTAGGAGGCCGCACGTGCGTGACTCCCTGGAAAAAAGTCTTAACCAAAGGATGTAAGGCAAATGACCTTTGAAAGAACACCGCCAGGGCAGAAACCTGCCCCTTCAGAGTACGAAGCTGGAGCCCCAGGTCCAGACCATGTTGAAGAAACTCCAGGATTCTGGAGATGGAAAATTCCCTACAAGGCAACGCCCTGATCTCACACCAATCAATATAAGACCTCCAAGTGCTATAGTAGATATTAGAGGAAGACCGCTTCCTAACACTAATGAGAGTTCGAATCACAGCATCGGAAAGACCTTCCTCCTTCAAGATGGAGGTTTCAGCAGCCACGCCGTCAAAGCCAGCGTTGGTAAATTGGGATAACGTAGTTTACCCTGGGTGAGCAGATCCGGCAGCAGGGGAAGAACGAACTGATCCTCTGCTAACCTTACCACATCTGCGAACCAAACCTGTCTTGGCCACCTTGGAGCCACCAGAATTGCTCCTCCAGGGCCAGCTTGCGCACCACTCTGGCCACCAAGGGAAACGGAGGGAACAGATACAGAAACCCCAGATCCCTCCAGTTCAGAGACATGGCATCCACTGCCAGAGCCAGTGGATCCCGTGAGAGAGACACAAATGTCGGAAGTTTGTGATTGTGACGAGAGGCAAAGAGGTCCACCACCGGGGACCCCCACCTGAGACAAATCAAGCGAAACACTTTGGGGCTGAGAGACCATTCCCCTTGGCGAGCTGAGAACCTGCTCAGAGAGTCCGCCTCCGTGTTCTCCGCTCCCGGAATGTAAACTGCTGAAATGCACGGGACGTGGGTCTCCTCCCAGGCCAGAATCAAAGACACTTCCTTGAGGGCACTAGTGCTGCGAGTCCCTCCTTGGTGATTGGTGTAGGCGACCGCCGTCCGACCGGACTTGAACCGGCAATCCTTGCAACTGATGAGTCAAGCGAAACAGAACCATCCTGATGGCCCTCAATTCCAGAACATTGATGGACTCATGAGCCTCCTGAGGCCCCCACAGTCCCTGAAATTGACGATCCTTCCAGAACCCCCCCATCCTGATAGATTGGCATCCGTGGTGACCGTCTCCCAACAAGGGGCCAGAAAGGATCTGCCCCTCGACAGATTGATTGGATCCAGCCACCACTGAAGGGAGCACCGAACTCGGGGGGTCATCAGGAAGGACTGATCCAACGACAATGGCGACCCATCCCAGGCCGCCAACAGATGGAGCTGGAGTGTCCTTGTGTGGAACTGAGCAAAGGGAACTGCTTCGAAGGAGGCTACCATCAATCCCACCAGCCTCATCCCCAGTTGATGGCCGGACGAGGGATAGACAGGCGGAGTCGAACCAACTCCTGAATCAAGAGAACCTTGGACTGAGGAAGAAACACCCTGGCCTGGGAAGTATCCAGGGATATTCCCAGAAAAGACACTAACCTGGACGGAGAAAGGGAGGACTTGGGGTAGTTGATCACCCACCCGAATCTCTCCAGAGTGGACACCACAGTTCTGGTGTCCAATACCGCTTGGCTGAAGGAAGATGCCATAATGAGAAGGTCGTCCAGATAAGGGACAATGCGAATACCCTGGGCTCTGAGCAGAGCCATCACCCCGGCCAGCACCTTGGTGAAAACCCTTGGAGCCGAAGTAAGACCGAGAGGAAGTGCCACAAACTGAAAATGCCGATCCTCCACCACGAACCTGAGAAATCTCTGGTGCGCTGGAAAAATCGGCACATGCAGATAGGCGTCCTTGATGTCTACGGATGTCAGAAAGTCCCCCTGCCGAAGAGAATGGATAGCTGAACACAGCGTTTCCATGCAAAATTTCCGCGGACGGACGAACCTGTTGAGGATCTTTAGATCCAGAATGGGTCGAACCGAGCCGTCCTTCTTGGGCACCGTGAACAGATTGGAATAAAAGCCCCGACCCCTGTCTGAGGGGGGCACTGGGCAAATAACTGTCATATCCAACAGACTCTTTACTGCCGCCTGGAGCTCCTGCGCGGCCAGAAGGTCCGAAGGCACCCGAGACCTGAGGAATCTGGGAGGGGGCCGGAGCTCGAACTCCAGCTTGTAGCCGGAAGTCACCACTTCCCGGATCCATCTGTCCGAGACCTCCCGGTTCCAGACCTGGGAGAAGTGTTGCAGCCGTCCCCCCACCCACATGGGTGAGGGCGCCCCCTCATTGCTGAGCTGGCTTGGCAGCGGGTTTGGGCTTAGAGCCCCAGCTGTATCCTGGGCGGGCACGTCCTCTGCCCCTGTTCCAGGAATCTCCTCTGGCTGCGGGAAAAACAATTCCTCTGCCAGCTCTAGCCCCACGAAAGGAAGGAGCAAAGGAACCCGCCCCCGAAAGGGACGACGCTGTTTTTTGCGTTGAGGTAACTTACCACCCTTGGCAACTGAATCCAACTTCTCACCAAAGAGCCGTAATCCCACAAAGGGAAGAGCGGTCAGCGACTTTTTAGACACAAAATCAGCCTCCCACTGCCGCAACCAAACCGAACGCCGAATAGTCACCAATAGAGCCGACGTTCTGCCACACATCATCAGTGTGTCATCCAAGCAGGCTAGTACAAATGACATAAACAATTCACACCTTTTAAGGCCAAGGAACTCGTCACTATCCAGATCTAACCCTGGAAGAAGTCAACAGGTCCCTGACCACCAACATGGTAGCCACCACCAGCAGTGCTGAAGCACAAACCGGCCTCATGGCTGACCCAACACTGGCAAAACCATGACAAGCCATTTGGTCAATGCGTTTATCCTCACCATCTTTAAGCGTGGAGCAATCAGGAGAATTTAAAACAGTAGTGTTGGATAAACCCAGAATCTGTGCATCCACCTCGGGAGGGGACGCCCAACGCTTAACCGTATCCAAGGGAAAGGGATATTTTTTGTCTGAACCCTGAGGGACACCTGGGAGCCTGGCAGGCCTCTCCCATTCCTTAGCAATAATCCCATCAAAATGCTTTTGGTTAGGAAATTCCAAGCGCGGCATGGATTCTTCGAAAAATTCCCCCTTTTGCTGTGGAACCGCCTCAGGAGGAGAAATAGCCAAAACCTCAAATATCTGAGCCAGAACATTAGAAGTATCCGAAGACCTCCCCAAGCCCCGCTCGGTATCAGCACCCACAAACTGCTGATCGTCTGAATTATCTGATTCTTCATATACCTTCCCTTCCTCAAGTTGGGAGTAATCAGACCAGTCCAGATTATCAAGATCATCCAAGTCGGCCGCCGGTGAAGACGGCGACAAGTGCTTTCTCTTAGCCGAAGCCATTCTGGTGACCATGCTGGAGAATAATTTTTCAAGATTGGCCAATCGGGCACACATCTCCGATTGCAACTGCCCGCCCATGACAACGTCAGACTGGGCACGGATCAAACTGGGAGGGGGGGGAGGAGAGACCGGCGGCACTGAAACCAGATGCCTGGGGTCCGGACTGCCGCGTAATAGTCTGCTGTGCGCATGGTATACACAGAAATACATAATCGCCAGTAAGGGATGCCCCACACCCCATACACTTCCGGGATTGCCCCGAGGGGAGCCCGAGCCCAGTATCCGGGGATGCCTCCATAAGGTGAACTTATAGTTGGTTGCAATGACCGAGGGAATTACGCATATAAGCAACCCGGGATGCCCCTTTAATGTCCCAAGTGGGAGGATTTGCAATAAGCCAATTAAGAACCCAGGGACCCTAGGACCGGGAGAAACCCCCTAACACCACTGTAGGTTATATCTGAAAGACATAATAAAAAAGGCTAATAAGAAAAGAGGAGTATAAAATATATATATATGACATAAAAATATATAATTATAGGTGATGGGACAGAAGGAGGGCCCACCGGGCCACTCACTGTGGTCCTGAAGACAGCTTCCTCTCTCCGTGAGGTAAAGAGCAGCTCTGAGGATAGAAGGGGGCGTGGCCAGCTCCTTCTGAGGAAACAGGCACAGAGAAAAGCACCTCAGCGGTGCCTGTGACACAGGGGCGGGCCGCAGCACTGGAAAGCCCAGCCCCGCCCCCAAGAGTGAAAGCGTGAGGGGAGAAGCTCCCCTCCGCCATGACAATGCAAAAAGGCCGGCACCGCAGCCATGTGCGGCCGCGGCGCCGGTCTCAGAAGAGACAGAAGGAGGGGAGCGGGCCGTGGCTTTGACCCTGACGCCCGGCCCCGCCCTTTTTACCTCAGGGAGAAAGCCTGCATAAAAATGGCGCCCACAGCGCCGTTTTGACAGAGAAATACACGCTGTTATGAAGTAATAAATAAGTTAATAACTATTGGGAGGATAATTTAATACATTAAAACATTATTAAGAATTAATGATTACAAAATTTGGACCTAACACCGAATAAGGGGTCCTGCTCCTACCCTCCGCTATCCCGCTAGAGAGAGGGGCATTACCCAAAGGGGGGGACCACCCAAAGTGTAAGGCCAAGGGACGGGGCATCCCAAACCGGGGTCACCGTCCCGGTTGACCGCCTACCCTCTTATATAGGGTCTCACGGGAGAGCATTTGCTCTTAAGCACCAAGGGTGCTTTTCTACCCTCACCCGGACCGTCAGCCTAGGCTGGGGGGCATGAGGTAACAGAAAAAAAAGATCCAGGCGGAAATAGATAACTAAAGGGCCGGGAGTCATCCCGGCTACCTGAAATCCCCCTGTGCAAGGAGGAGACCACATCTTCTGACTTGCTCGCCGACTGCAGAGATGAAGACTGGGTAATGAGTGGGAGGTCCCAGGTATTTATGGACCGGGAGGGGCTCTCTTATTTCCTGGCATCTCTGCATATCGCCCTCTACAGGTCCGTATTACCCACACGTTATGAATTTCTTGAAGCGGGGTGTGTGACATACTTAGAATAAGTGCAATAAAATGCTTGGGCCTGCTAATATATTTACAGAACTGTGAGGAAGGAAAGGTATGAGTTTGGGACAGTCAAGGAATCACCATTCACATTTTATTATGTGGAATGTGAAACTAAACAATAAAGTTGTCTGGTTTCTTATTCAAGAACTGTCGTCAAACTGAATATAACAAATATTGACTTTCTGATATGAAATACCTGTTTCATAGAGCCATAAACTTACCTCAAACAAAAACCTGGGGTTATACAGAAATGCCATCGGTAAACAAGGCACAATCTCTGACATCAGTGGCCAAAGCTTAACAAATATGTCACAGACAGATGTGAAGGATTGTACCTTGCAGCCCGATCGACGTCCCTAATATGTTGGGATCACCAAGTACAGTCTCTTTGCTTTTACCAAATGCTTGGCACAGTTGTTCATAGACACCCCCGGTCCACATGGACCCAGGGAGGCACCAGGAGTGAGAGCACACCAGTGATTAGAGCCCTGCCAGTCTGTTAGGACTGCCACCATCTTCTCATTTGAGATAAGCTTGGTCTGTTTACTTTATATCAGGCCAGCCCTGGTGACATGTAACATTCATCTGAGAATCACGGACGTGTGGTTTCATGGATTAGGATAAAAGAGAGACCTAAGCCTTAAGGCCACACTAGACAGACAAAATGTACCCAATATAGATATGTATGTTGGTCAGATGGGCAAATACAGTAGTACAATCAGAATTAGCAGATAAAGCATACATCAGTAACTAGTTAGATTTTGGGCTCAGGTCAGTCTTATGGGAGGCATGTGGGGTTTCTGAGTTCCTGGCTTCCTCCAGTAGGATGTACAGCTTGCCCTCCCCTCAGTAGTAGTCAGCTGATCTCTGCCTCGTGTCAACAGTTAAATTCCTGGTTGGTCGGTCAGCCTCTAACACCAGGAGGGAGTTCTTAGATCCCCTCCCCTTGGGTTACTAGCTGAAACTTCCAAAACAAATATGAATTAAAACTTTCTGGTAGAAGGTGATAGGGAGGCAGTTCTCGTGGCGTTGGGTTTGGCCAGGTTCTCGTTATACTTTGAGACTAAACGTGGTCTTCCTACCTGGCTTCCAATAGGAGTTTTCCATATATCCCAATGCAGGGGTCCTGAATAGTTGAGAGACTCACTGGGTCGCTGATCCTGTTTCCCAGGAATGTAACTGCTAAACTGCTGTGTCTCAAGTCTTGTTGTATTGCCTTATGGACATCAACAAATAGGAACAGGAGTCTGCATGCATCTGTCCTCCAAGAAACTGTAATCAGTAAAATGACCTCCACCGCACCCACACTTTTGCACCTGCTCTCTGCCGCAGGGCTAACCAACAGGTGTGTGTGGGCTGCACATGGATACAAAGCATTTTTGTCTTAGGATATACATTTTAATGAATATCACATAGGAAATGTGACTTTGACTTCCGGTTTGGAAACATGCGCAAGAGTTGTTTTGATGAATCCGAATTTACTTACATGTTATTCTTTCCCCCACTGGGCTGCAACTCTGTTCAGGAGTTTAGGATACGGGTGCCACCATCTTGACTGAGAAGCACTACACATACTGAGGAGAGCAGGATAAAGTGCAGGGGCAGGGTTATAGCTGTGCTTTGCACAGACAGAGCAGAGCTGGGGTCAGGGAAAGGACAGCAATCCCAGAATGCAGAGCGGCACAGTCAGAAGACACATCCTGTTTGCAGGCCGCCTGATGCTTCGTGAGCCGCCATCTTGGATGTTTAAAAGCTTATAACATGCAGTAGATGCAGGTAGAATGATTTTTAATGTGGGCAATGTGTATGTACAGGATGTGGGAAACATATAAGATAGACTCTTATTCAGGGTGAAGGTTCACTTTAATGCCGCCGCAAGTTTAGGGCAAACATTTAAAGAAAAGTCCCACTTTAACTATATCTAAGCATCTGTATCCAATTAGAGAGAACAACTGTAGTAAAACATCTCTACATTACATACTTTTTAAGATAAATAGTAAAATCTTTATATTCGATTTTATATATTAGAAATAGTATTTATATATTTTAGTTCCAATTAACCAGAAAATATAATTTAGAGTGATAGAAACCTTGGTAATGGCAGAGGTCCACTTTTTTATCAAAAGTTCTGTGTGAAAAGGTGACTAAAGAACTAAGCAATGGAGATTTCTTGGAAAGCTTGGCTTTTAATCCCTCTGAGATACTGTAGGGAGATTTGATATGCTGTTCATGGCACGGACCCCACAAACATTGCATTTACAACAAAAAAAATGACACCTTAAGGTATTTTCCAGCAAAGTGGGCAATAGCAGGTACAGTTTCTGGTGATGCCAAATAAAGATCAAATAGCTTTATGCTGAAATATGCTAAAATAACTATATCAATAGGTTACCACCAAGGACTCTTTGGACGACTTAATTATCCATCCAGCTGCCGTGTAACCATTGCCAGTAATGTGTCAAAAAGTGTTTCCCACGTGGTGAGATGATTTGTCACCCAAAAAAAACTGACCTTCATCAAAATGAATGAGTCCTGCATAAGCCAAGCTTTTTTTAGCTCTTCTAATAATGCAGAACAGACCCACTGGTACTGCCACCCACCTTTTTTTTTTAAAGGTACTATAGACCTGGCCGACATCTGTCATATGTAACTGTATTTCCTAAAACTTTACATAAAAATGGCTAATCAAACATATGATTATTTAGTCATAATATACTTAAAATAAATAAATACATATTGGGTTTAATAGACATCCATTACTGTTACTATCAAGGGAGCACCTAAGGGGGTGGACAAGATGTCTGGACCCCTGGTGAACCCTAGCTCCCCTCCGGTTTACTTTAATTCCCCTTGATAGCAGTATGACCGTTATTTGCATTAGTAGATAGTGTCAATGAGCAGCCCGGCAATTACTTTGAAACTAGTTAAAGCAGCAATTCAAGGATTTTTTTAACTCAAAGAAAAAATTAAACAAGCACTACCTTCTTTTCCACGCAGCTCACCCGGGGTGGTTCGACACTCAGAAACCTCAGAATTTCAGATAACAGCGCTCCTGGTGCCTTGCGCGCCATCCCGCCCCTCATGTCAGTCACACAGCACCGTCCATTCATTGCAATTACAATTAATGGACGGCGCTGCATGACCAGCGACCAGCAGAAGCTGCAGCTCTCAGACCAACAGCGAGCGCGGCAGCTCACTGTTTGCAAGCTCTTACAGTTCAGGAGGTATGGCCACAAAATGTTCAGCATCACCAGGAGCACCCAGACATGCAAAATACCAATTATCATTCCTGCAGCAGTCACATCGTCATGTTCACCACCACATGCTCAAAATGCAGAAGCCACGCCCCATCTGTGACATGCTCCCAACAGCCCCATATCCCTGATAAAATACTTGGGTGCTCCATTAGTTAATATAGCAGCTATTGTTGGTGCAACTATTTGCTTTTTGAAACTTGGAATTATTTCTTACATTTTCTTCAGGAAAAGATGCCACACAGTCCATACCTCCACCACACAGACAGTGTTTAGACCAGCCCCTCACTAGTGGAGTCTTGAATGTTCTATTATTAAAGTGACAGAATTAATGTGTATGGCCAGTTTGATTGTGTTTGTTCCCCAAAGGAGCAAAATCATAACACTTGCAGTCATGGCTGCACAATAGTAATGAGGGTCACAAGCAATTGTTTCACCCATTTGGTCAAACTATGAATCCCTTGTGGAACTAGGACTTCCTTGTGGAACTAGGGGGCATAGAGGGTATGTGGCCTTCTTGTTACTCTCCTTCGTGCTGTAGTTCCCCTTTCAGGGAACCCTTCCAAAGTCTTTGATGAACTATTGCATGGTAGCTTTATTTCCCCTAGCCCCAGTCTGGAGCATTCTTTGGAGGGGTGGCATCAGAAATTTGACAGCCCTTTCTATTTGGAGAATGGTCTATAGTACAGGCACCCTTGGTGCATTTTTGTGTGACCTTGACACTTTTCTTACGTTGGGTTATCACCAGTAGAAACAATATGGAAGAAACCCTTCCCCTATTTTTAATCATCTAATGCTTTATGTACATTCTTTCTTTTGCAGAACATTGTTGCTAATTTCTTCTGTACACGACTAACAGTTTAGAGCGCTTATTTCGCTCCTCTAAATTAAACAGGAATTCTCATTTTAATCATAGTTCAGACAGTTGATTATTTGTCTCCTTTTAACATATCACGAATCCAGGCATGCAAAACAAATTGTACAGTATCTGTTTATTTTTGGTTATCTCGTCCCTAATTTTCTGTAAATTGAATTCTAAAGCTAGTGTCTCATCTAATTTTCTGTGTCATCCGGAGTGTTACATGCTGCAATGATTCATTTATTTACTAGGTTGCTATATTCATTTCAATATTTATTGGATGTTCATCTTTTTCTTCTTGATTATTTTTCTGTATTTGAAATTCAGTTACTGCATGAATTTTATTCAGGAGATCTTATAACAGCTAAGACATGTTGTTGTATATTCGTATTTCTTTAGGTAGGTAAAACCTGCCTAGCACTAAACCAAACGGAAATGACTAGCAAAAATATGGGGTTGCTTTGTTAGGAAGACCCCCCTGGTTGCTGTGGCAGCTATACATTTTCTCCATAATGGGGTGTGACAGACTCTATGCCTTTGGATTTTAAAGGCACTGTTTTTGCATAGACCCATTACTTTCATTTTCTTAAGCATGTTACAGACTGCCATTGTGTTGATTGATTACGTCACAGACAATGGCATTGTTCTGATTGATTGTATTACAGACTGCTATTGTTATACTGATTGTGTTACAGACTGCTATTGTTATACTGATTGTGTTACCGGCAGAGTTGAGGGATTGTGTGCCCTGCTCCCATTGGTCCGTGTGTTTGTCATGCAGTCCTCCATCAGGTCCACGGGGGAGGTCCCCTTGCATGGAGCCTTGCATATAAGGCACAGTGTGGCACTAATAAAGCTCAGTTCATCTTCACCCTTAATAATGAGTTCTGTCTCTTATTGGGGGAAACACTATATTACAATTCACTAGCCCCTGTAAGGGCTGTTCCTGGTTCCCTCACGGATGACTCTGACATTCCTGCAGCACCTCTCACCATTGGTAAAAGGACGTCTCTGGCGGGGAGCCCTTCGGCGATAAGGGTTATCGCTACAATTGGTGGCAAGCGGCGGGATGGTCCTTTCTACCCAGAGAGAGTGCTACCCTGATGGAGAGTCAGTATGACTAGCTGAAAAGGCGAACCCTGAAGGATCTACTCGAGAGCCGGGGAAGGTCAGCTAGCAACCGCCCACGTCAGGAACTGATAGCCGAGCTGATCGAAATGGATTGTGCAGCAGTGAGGACCAAAACCAATATAGAGGCCGATGAAGACGCTGCTCTCATTCAAGCGGTTTGGAACAGATTGTCGGTCTATGGCCCGAATCCATCACAGGAACTGATCGACCAAGTCTTCGCCGCAGCGGAGGCAGAGGCCAGTAAGCTAAGATCGGCGACTTTCAACCCAGCAGCCTCTCAGCCTCAGTTACACTGGGGGGGAGAAAGATTCCATTTGCAGCATTTAAGTCCTTCCAGGAAAGTGACGACGAGATTGACGGATTTTTGGCCGATTTTGAACGGCAGTGCGCTTTACACCGGGTACCCATGGAGGAATGGGTCACCATATTATCAGGGAAACTATCTGGGAAAGCTTCCGATGCTTTCCGGGCCATCCCTGATGCGGACTTACCACACTACCATCTGGTAAAGGAGGCTTTGTTAGCCCGGCACGCTGTCACCCCGGAAGCCTACAGTTGTTTTTACTAGAACATTTTCTCAATGCCTTGCAACCAGAGCTAAGAGAGTGTGTACAAGACCAGCACACTGTGAGTACATGTGTGTGTGTACAAGACCAGCACCCTGTGAGTACATGTGTGTGTGTACAAGACCAGCACCCTGTGAGTACATGTGTGTGTACAAGACCAGCACCCTGTGAGTACAACTGTATGTGTGTACAAGACCAGCACCCTGTGAGTACATGTGTGTGTGTACAAGACCAGCACCCTGTGAGTACATGTGTGTGTGTACAAGACCAGCACCCTGTGAGTACATGTGTGTGTGTACAAGACCAGCACCCTGTGAGTACATGTGTGTGTACAAGACCAGCACCCTGTGAGTACAAGTGTGTGTGTGTGTGTGTGTGTGTGTGTGTGTGTGTATCATCTTCACCCTCAATACTGAGTTCTGTCTCTTATTGGGGGGAAACGACAAGACCAGCACCCTGTGAGTACAACTGTATGTGTATACAAGACCAGCACCCTGTGAGTACATGTGTGTGTACAAGACCAGCACCCTGTGAGTACAACTGTGTGTGTGTGTATCATCTTCACCCTCAATACTGAGTTCTGCCTCTTATTGGGGGGAAACAACAAGACCAGCACCCTGTGAGTACATGTGTGTGTACAAGACCAGCACCCTGTGAGTACATGTGTGTGTACAAGACCAGCACCCTGTGAGTACAACTGTATGTATGTGTGTGTGTGTGTGTGTGTGTGTGTGTGTGTACAAGACCAGCACCCCGTGAGTACAACTGTATGTGTGTGTGTGTGTGTATACAGGCCCGGTAGACAAAACGGTAATGCAGATGGATTATCCCGGCAAACATAACTCTGCCCATAACAAGAGTCCGGACAGCCCCACGTTAACCCGAACAGGGTCAATCCGGGTCTCCCGGGTGTTCCACAAAAATTGGGCATTGTGACAGACTCTATGCCTTTGGATTTTAAAGGCACTGTTTTTGCATAGACCCATTACTTTCATTTTCTTAAGCATGTTACAGACTGCCATTGTGTTGATTGATTACATCACAGACAATGGCATTGTTCTGATTGATTGTATTACAGACTGCTATTGTTATACTGATTGTGTTACAGACTGCTATTGTTATACTGATTGTGTTACCAGCAGAGTTGAGGGATTGTGTGCCCTGCTCCCATTGGTCCGTGTGTTTGTCATGCAGTCCTCCATCAGGTCCACGGGGGAGGTCCCCTTGCATGGAGCCTTGCATATAAGGCACAGGGTGGCACTAATAAAGCTCAGTTCATCTTCACCCTCAATACTGAGTTCTGTCTCTTATTGGGGGAAACGCTATATTACAATTCACTAGCCCTTGTAAGGGCTGTTCCTGGTTCCTCACCGATGACTCTGGGATTCCTGCAGCACCTCTCACCACTGGGAAAAGGACGTCTCTGGCGGGGAGCCCTTCGGCGATAAGGGTTATCACTACATGGGGTCACAGCAGAAAAGAACACTATTGTGGTTTTAACCCTTCCCTACAGATGCAGAAAACGTATTAGTCTCTCTAACAGCACATCGTTGTGAAAAGACTAATCTTGGTCTTCTTGCTCGGGCCGCATGCCTGTTCCCAAACATTGAAAGCAACATGTCATTCACTTCTTCTACCACCAGATGGCATTTAAATAAAAGTTCAGAAGGCCACCTTGTAACACACAAGAAAGTCTGCCAGAAACGTATTTCTTGTGATTTCAATGCAGATATGCGGCTACAAAGTAATGCCATGGGTTTCTGGTTTCTAGATGTGGTCCTTTCAGTAGCCATTACCACCCTAAAGGAATTCTGTTTCCTTGACCTTGTTTCATTTTCCTCAGATGCAGCAGAAATGTGAAATAAACAGGCAATACTTTCACCTCTGATCTCATGATCTGGCACACAGGTTACTAGATGTGGCCCTTAAAAATGAAACAACTCTTATTGGCTACAATGTAACCTCTCTCACTGTTCCAGATCCCAAACAATGTAACATATAACCCAAAGTTATTGGTTTTGTAATGCATATGTCGCACTGCATTGACTTAGGTTATTGTCAGAGTGCCGCAGTGGAAGATGGATGGTGAGTAAAATAAAGAATTCCTTTCTCATCGCAGATGATTTATTCCAATTTTTCTCTGTCACAAAAAGGATCTTTTAACAAAGAAGCAAGGAACAACATAGACATATAAATGTACGGATTGATATATTGTACAAGTGATAACCAATAAGTAGACACTCAATGACATAACAAATGACTTTGCTGCTGCTGCGCTGTGTAAACCTTCTACATATGAAAAGTATGCCTAAAACAGTGCATGAAATCCATTATTTGGAATTGCAGAATGGCAAATCTGGCTGCAGCAGCCCTTACTGCTGTCTGTGCCATGCCACACATCCCAGATACCCTCACTTCTTCCCCTCAAATGAATATGTAGCCTAACAGTGAGACATCAGAGAGAGCCTGTACAGCCCCCTGACTCCCGAGTACATGTGCACACAGGATATGTACTGTCACTTTACAGTGCACCAAGGTAGTGCATGTCTCTTAACCCTGTAGCCTACACATCATCAGTACCTAGGCATGTGCATAGTGCATAATTGTGGGGGATAGATCAGCACCATCATGTCAAGCCCAAGGTACAGGAACAAGGTTAGGTTAGGTAAGTATATAGTGAAAAGTCATATTAAAGTGGACCAACACCCAGGATTTTGACTATCCTGGGTTTTGGTCCACTTCGGTGGGGCACCCCGATCGGGGGTGCCCCGCTGTGTGAAACCCCCCAGAAAGCCCCGAAAACTCACCTCTCCCCGCTCCCATGTGACCGCTGCAGCCAATCCCCGCCGGCGGACAAGCGAGAGGCAGCGCCGGACAAGCAGAGCACGTCCGCCGCCGCCTCCCGTGCATCCCTCTTACAGGGGGTGCACCTGCGCCGGCCATTCACAAACGGCCGGTGCGGGAGCACTCCCTGCTAGAGGGACACGCGGGAGGCGGCGGACGCACATGCGCCGCTGGAGCGTGGAAAAGGTAGGATTGTGGGCTTCCTGGGGGGTTTCACCCCGCGGGACATACCGATTTCGGATGCCCCGCGAGGAGGGATCTGATTGGCCCGGGAATCTTATAGACCCCCCCCCCTGGGTGTTGGTCCACTTTAAATAAGCATATTCACATTATTGTGAATTTTTAGTGTGGGTTCTCCTCCAATCAGAGCTGTTTGCGGGGCATATGTAATAATAATAATAATTATATGTAATAATTATGTCAATGAGGTGGGGTGCATCCCCAGCAGTGGGCGTTCCTGCCCTAGCCTATCTGAATGGCTTGGGGTGGGAGCACATGCACAGCCCAAAGATACTGGGGATGTGGCTGCTATTTACATCAGCAAGGGAGCCAGGAAGCAGGTGAGTTTTGTGGTTTACTCACAGCAGGGTATCCTGATTTAGGATGCCCCGGGGGAAGGCTAGCAGCCAGCCCTGGAATATTTTTGATTCCAGGGCAAGGGTTTTGTTATGCTTTTTTGAGATACAGATGGTCATCCAGCTTGGCACCTGCTTGCCATCCAGGACAGAACACTTGTCAACTTGGAATTTTACAGTGAGTCCTTTGGCTGTGAGGTGCTTCACAAATGAGAGTCCTCCCTTTAAATCAGGAACAAAAAGCACATCTTTTACTGGTATGGCTAAATTGTGTCTGACATCATTGGAGCATAAAGGGTTCCATTCCCATATTGCTCTGCATGTATTTTACTTCCATCAGCAAGGTAAATAGTCTATTTGTTATTCAGATTTTATTTTGTGAAAAAACCCTGAAATGTATGGTTGGTGGTCAGTTTAAATGTGGAATTCCAGTTACCTTCTCATGGAGCAGAAATTGTGGCTTTGACCTTCTGCGCTGTCTCATTTTCTCTGCTTTCCATATAGTACAGTCTCTCTTTATGTGTCCTTGTTTGTGGCATCTAAAGCACACCCTGGCTTCCTTCCTGTGTAACCTTTTGTTTGTAGCTTTAAGAGCTGTTCTGGTGACGCTTTCTGTGGAGTCATGCACAAGCTCTTTTCTTCACTGATACTCATCTATGAGCCTGATCTTTACAAATTCTAGTGTCAGATCTGTCTCAGACCTTGTCTCCAGCACATTGATCAGTGCAGTGTCTGTAACAAATGAGCTGCACAATAACATGGCTGTTAGTGCGATCACTTCCAGCAGATCATTTATATGCTCCTGCATAAGCTCCTGCTCTCTGCTAAGCCTCCATATTGTAAAGTTTCCTCAGCTGAAACATGCTGTTTAAACAGGATCTCTCATGCAGTATTGCAGTACATCCCACGTGCCTTTCACTGTATTCTCACTGCATATGTGAATAAGCTGATTGTTTTCCACGAGTAAGCTTATAGCAGCCCGTGCTTGTCTGTTTTTCCTGTTCCAGTCCTGATTATTGTCCCGTGGCCTCCATGTAGTGATAACCTTCCAGTCATCTTTCGGTAATACTATTTCTTCCATAGCTTAGCCTTACTTCTATAGCTAATATTTGTCATTGTTCAGTGTGGCCACTGAGAGTTTATGCTCTGCGCTGCTGGCCATTCTCCCTCCTTTATATATAAGAACAGTCTTACTTGTATACACGAGATGTCTCTGTAGAAGCTTCTTTATTTCGATCTCTGCATCAGTCTTGCTGTCTCCTATTTGGGGCTTTGCTCTGCCTGGACCACGTCTGGTCACTGTGTTTTATCAGGTCTCCGGGGCTTTAGTCGTATACTGGGCCCATAACCTGTTGCAGAGTGTGAGTGCTGAGTGCAACAGAGTAAAATCCAGATAGACATTTGTGGTGTAACATGAACTGGCTTTACTGGAACATGAGTGCAGTAAGAAAACATTACCTTATAAACTTAGAACCTGATAACAAAGACAGGAAAAAAAAGTCCCAGAGATCTCCTCAATGTACAGAAAACACAACATGCAGCAGAGAATGTACAACAGAAACTAAACATAGATATATGTAACAGCTCCATCTACTGTCATAAATGTAAAATGCATTATCCTAGCAATATAGATGCAGATCACATACAGGGACAAGTTGTAAGCAGTAGCACAGTATCTCCAACAGATGTCACTGTCCATTGAGGACCAGAATTGGATTAGGTTGCCATAGGGGTATAATTTTCCTGTACAGGGGTTCCCAATCTTTATTTATTAGGTCTATTTTCCAAACACACTGAGCAACACCTAAAGGTGGTGGTATGGTTTGTCATCTAAAGCTGTTCTAAAAAAAAGCACAAAAATCCATTTAAAGTGCAAAAAACATGAAAATGCACATACATTGTTTTGTTTTGTACATATGGAGCAAACCAGGCTTATGTACAGTATGGATAGCAGCATATCATGTTTGGGTACAGGTTAGTCTGCAGCCTCCCTGGGAACGACCTGATAGGATCTTGTGTAACACTGGTTGGAAGCCCCTGTTCTGGAAGGTTCTTTTAGGTGGTGTGTCTCAAGCTGCTTATTGTTGTGAAGTAATACTACTACTCCTGCAACTACTACTCCTATTACTGATACTGCTGCAATGAAACCTTGCCTGAGAAAATAAAGTAACTAGCATCCAAGTTTCTTGAAGCTCCTGCAGCTAACAAACCTTAGTGGGGATGGTAGTTGCTTTATCCGGGCTGCGTACTCAGAAACCTGTTACACTTGCTTTTACGGCCTAGCCAGGCGATAAAGCTATGTACTACAAGTGAAATTATTTGCAATTGTTTGTGTGTTGAGCAGGAGGTGATCCAAATCTTCATAAATTGACGGTGAAATATCTATCTCTAAAGCTTCTGAAACAACTGTGCCTCTGTGCCTCAATGCTCTTAAATATCAATAGCAAGAATAGTATTTAGTTTCAATAAGCAAGCTTCTGCAACAAGGAGAAACATTACGGAAGAAAAAATGTCAAGCAGCTCCTGTTTGACCTATATCACGCAACATTCCTGCCAACATGCCACAGCGCAGAACAATCATGTCTCATAGTGTGGTGTAATGCCTTCAAAATGTTTGCTTATGTTCCTTATTTTTTAGATTATTTCCATTGAACATCATTTTCATATCATTTCTACATGTTCTACATTTCTGTAAATACAAAACTCACAATACACAATGACAAATAAGATGATTACAGTTTAATAACAAGCTCCCAGAACACCTGCTGCCATAGGCCATGCAGCAGAAAGTGAGATGATACAGAAGCTTGTGTAATTATGTCTCTCCTGGGAATTCTGCCCTAATTGCATGCTTACTGAAAGGCTGATGCAGCTTTAGCGGCTATTGCATGATGACTGCATTAAAAGGATAGGATGATGTCTTACTACCATAAAATACCAAAACATCCAACCTTACCTATAATGTGGCTTAGATATTGAGCTAAAATAATATAGCATCTAACGTTATCTATAACGGGGCCTACATATTGACCTAGAATACCAAAACATCCAATATTATCTATAGTGGGGCCTACATATTAATCTAAAATACCAAAACCCCCAATTTTATATATAATGGGGCCTACATATTGACCTAAAATAACAACACATCAAATTTTACCTATAACAGGGCCTATATATTGACCTAAAATAACAAAACATCCAATGTTACCTATAAGGGGGCCGGGGGCATACATAGGTTTGACAGGGCCCCTGCAAAAATGACACCTCCCAGCATTAAAGTGGATCAAACCCTACAACACCCCTCCCTAGATTCGAAAAGATCATTTTGGAATGATCATCCAAAATCAGGTGTGTGATTTAGGTTTTAGCCAGGGTTGATGCAGCGTGGGCCCTTGCTTCTTCCCAAGGCGCTACTGCAGTATGCAGTGCTAGCGCTCTTTCTACAGGGCATGCCACAGGCCAGAGCTGTAGGTTCCACAGGGTGAAACCAAGATGTAAACAATATGCTGGCATCTTAGCTCCACCCAGCAGACAGCAAGCCAACACTAGATACTGGGGTAACAGCAGTCCAGTGATTTTGCAAAGTGGGGGGTGCTTGAATGGGGCCTCCCCTGCCTCTATGGTATGTACACCCCTGATGGGGTTTACATATTGACCTAAAATACAAAAACATCCAACCTAACCTATAATGGGGCCTACATATTGACCTAAAATACCAAGACATCCAACACTACCTATAATGGAGCCGACATATTGTCCTAGCTTCATTTATTTTGTAACCCAAACTCGAGACCTGTCCAGGTCTGATTCTGTAGAACTGAAGGTGAATCAAACAGCAATTCCATAACTAAATATGTGTCCTGTCCAATGCTGAAGAGCATATGCATCCTGTGATCCAGGAAACATACCAGGTCCCCTTTAAAAAGGACCTCCAGTCAAAAAATGAAAGTTTAGTAAATTGCTTCCCCTCTTATGATCAGAGGCATAAGCAGCTTGAGAGGTCTTAACCCCATGCAGATGTTGTGGAATGGCATAAAGATTATTAACTCTTGATTACATTTGGGCGGTCAATAAATACTCCAAAACTGAAAAATTCCAGGATCAGGATAATGACATAAAACAGACAAAGAGACAAAACTAAATAGAGAAAGAGACGCATATGAGGAAAAAAAAGCATACAGATGGCCGACACAATGGGAGCTCAATGGGAGGAAAACACGAAGGGGCAATACTTCACAGGATAGCTCCACTTCTATGGATAGTTCTATGGAAAGACAATCTAACAGATACAGAGATAGATGAGATACAAAATGGAATAGACGGTTTTCCAATAGTGGACAAACAATAGACAGGCCCAGCAGAAAAACAATGGCATATAAGAGAAAGAAGTTGCCCATGTCACCTGGAAGAATTGCCATCACGAAATGTAAGCCAATCTACTGCTCATGATTTTTTAGGAAGAGACAATGTAACAAAGAAGGAGAAGAAGTAGGATGGATAGATGGGGTTTCTCAGACCCAGCCAGCAAAGAAACAAATAATTTATCCAAGCTAGCCATAAGCCAAAGTCAGGGAGATATTAATATTGTCAATGTATCATCTAAAACCCTGACAAAAGAACAGGGGATACTATTAAGGGGTCTAAATCTCTGCCCAGAATCTAACATGAACTGTTTCTCTATGATTAAGAACTTTCACCTTTTTGCTCAGAAGGTCCTCTTGAGGGAACAGTTTATGGATAAAAGCTGGGAACCAGAAAAGTTAAATAAATTAGATCCCCAGACAAAAGATGAGATGACATAAGAAATTATGCAGGAACTATTGCCGGAGGACAAACTAGAACAAAGTCTTTAGAAAACCCTCTATTTATTTACTACTGCAAACCCACATGTTGCCATCTTTGTCAACCTGCTAACGAAAAACACTATCCAAAAGAAGAATTTAAGCAATGAACTTTGAAATAAGACAAAGATGTCATTATAAAGCCGTCTGACAAGGGCGGCAATATTGTGGTAATGTCAGTAGATCAATAAAAAAAAAAATGTGCATGGATATGTTAAAGATCTCTAATTGGTATGTGAGGGCCTCTGTGTCCAGGCTGACCAGGGATGCTGAGGAATACCACAACTTACCACAACGTCAACTTTACCACAACTGAGAAGCATTTACATCCACAGTAAGTTATCAGCAGACTTTGGGAATTTTGGAGACCCCATGCCCTGTGATCCCTATGTTTTATGCTCTACCAAAGGTGCACAAATCTACACGACACCTCCAGACAAGGCCAGCAAATATGTGGATCATTTTTTTTCAGCCCCTGGTTCAGAAAATACCATCCTATATCAAAGTAGACACTTCCCAAACAAGCACCAGTGCAACCCAGCAGATATAAAAATTCAAGGGTTAGAACAGGTTCACCAATCACAGAGAAGAGGGAATCTAGTTAAGAAAACTCTAAAAAAAGAGGCAAGCTGGAGTTATTCCCTAAAAGGGGCAGTGCCTCCAAGCCTGAACGAGATATTAAGCTTTATACCATTCCTAACTGATTAGAACTTGTTCAATAATAACAAAAAAATTAAAAAATAAGAGTTATTGACACTATGTACTAAGAAACATATGGGTTTTTTTTATTAAATATATTTGTGTGTTTTTCTTTGATATATTTATTTGTTGCTTTGTAAATGTGCATGACGGGCTATGTGAGCATGGTAGCTAGGAAATTCCATTATAATCTGAAAGTTAAAAATGGTTAAATGATAAATAGTTACATTTTGAATAATATAGTCCGAATGCCAGAGGGCACCTATCCAGAGTTTCCCCACAAGGTATAGCAGGCAAGACTTCCTTATGCTCCCCAGACAGCCCAGTGTTTTTCACAGTGAAGCTGTGTGGCGGGCGTGTGGGGGAATCTGGCCTGCGCTGGGTGTGCCCAATGACATAATCACGCTGTCAGATAGACAGGTGCAAATATCTGTCATTTATAGTCTAGCTGGCCTACAAATGCTTGCATTCCATTACCAGGAAGTGACAGACTCTGCCCTCACTTCCGGTCATGACGTGGCGATACACTCACTCTAATCAGCGAGCATAAGTGAGTAAACCTGACTTGAATTGTATGAAACAGCATAAAAGGGAATTATCCCATTAAATATCATGTATGTATAATATGGTACTATTCACCATAAGCAAAGAGGAAGCACATAGCGAAACATGTTCACCTAACTCTATGCAGGAGAACAATCAATCAGCTATGGCATGGCGTATGAAAAATTAATGAACTGCCTATATATAACCTATGAATATAATGGCTTGTGTATGAGACAAACAATAATGTAATATGTTATTGAATGTTACTGTAATTGAATATTTTATTTAAAAAATATATTTATCTCTGCGAGAAGGGCTATATGGACTGCCAATCCCATTTCCATGTTGTATTTATTGTACCCCACAGGTGGAGACCTACAGACCAGCAGGATATATCAAGCTAAAAATTGAGTGGGTCCTACTTTTTCAGAGAGGTATTTACCATTTCGTTATCTGCCTCCCAGAAGTTTTGTTATTGCAGATATAGTAGTACATCAAACTCACTAACTATCCTCTTATTGGTTGGTATATTATTTATGCTTCTAGTTTGATGGTTTAGTTACTGTAATTATGTGCTATGGTTTACAATATTGGCTGTTGCATTGTGCATCATCCTACATCAAAAGCTCCAGCCAATTTAGGTAAAAACTCAAATGACTGGAGAAAAAGATCTCTACAGTGTTAATACTTATTAGAAAATAAATTATGCATTATTTTTATAATACTTGTGCCTTTGTTTGAATAACTGTTCTAAATAGCTTTGAGTTTCACATTGGTTTTGTCCTGAATTGAATGAATAAGCAGGACCTGAGATTTAGACCCATTTAGATGATATCTAGCCCAGATGCTGGAGAAATCTCAGGAGCATCCCATCTCCCTGTGTGGAAATGATGACTTTTTTAACAACACTGCAATGCTAACATTGGGAAGACGTCCTAAGCCACTTCCCACAAGGCCATCGAGAAATGAAGTATCAGGACAGGTACATGGTAAATATTCCAGACATACAGCTAATAAATGAATGGCGCACTTTACTGTCTCTTACTGCGTTGTGTACGTCAGGCATCCTAGAACAATCCTTACAGAGACATTTTGACCTTTACACAAATGAAGCTTAGTGTCTGTTCTCTTTTTAAAATGCTCCCAACCAAACATGAAAAGGAGATATTATAAGAGCATTTGTGGATATGGATAAACTGGGAAAGGTCAGATTAAGAATTACGGTAAGTTCTACAAATACATCCTAACTCGAGAAACTGACATTCACTGCTGTAAATACAAATCACTTTTAACAGAGCACTGCTTTATTGTGTGTTGAATAGGACTTCAAATATTACTTTATATTCTCTGCATAAAAAAATACTGCAAGCAGATGGACGGTTGGGAACATTTTAAATAAATACCACTTGTGCGAAATAGCAGGATTCAGTATTCAGCCTTGGGTCCAATGTGGGCATGTCCCTGATTTCTTAGTGTTCATTCTCTGTCTGTATCCCTTTTGCTTGGTAATCCTTATTTAAAGTGTACCAATCACCCTCTTGGCAGACAAATTTTGGATGCCCAGTGTGTGACCCCCCCACAGTGGCACACAATGGCTTCCCCTTCCCCTGGTCCCTTGCCATGATCACAGGCCACATCCCCGGCATTCCTGCAGATGCGCATGCTCCCACACCCAGCCATTCAGATATGCTGGACATGGGAGTGCGCACACTCTGCAGGGAAACCAGGGATGTTGCTGCTCCCTATGCTGATGCTCTGTTCTATCCAAAGCGTTATGCCGGGCATTAGTATGTAGTAGTGATTGACTGAGTGCTCGCACATGCGCTATGGGAATGTCAGAAATATGAGTTGAGTGGGCGAAAGCCCTCCTGCTTTCAAGGATAGTTGCAGTTTTAGTCCTAAAACAATGTCATAGGAGGTCTCTTACAGCAGAGCATCATAGTGGGTGCAGTGCCCAGCACTCCAATTCCAGCTAAATAAAGTATATTAAGGAATCCACAAATACTTCAAGATTATCCAAATAGAGTCCAAAGATCAAGTCCATGTTGCTTCCAACGTTTCGGGGCGGCATACGCCTCTTCATCAGGGATTGAATCCCAAACCAGCAGATTGGACACAATCAAGGGTTTTCAGCACTAGTTGGGCATTTAACTCTTGCATTGTGTCCAGTCTGCTGGTTTGTAAGTCCATCACTTATGATGCCCCGAAACAAGGCAATCCGAAATAAAGTCTTATTTATATTTTTAGAGTATAATTCAACACACACAACATAAACATGACCACAAATAACAACAACCTTCTAAGCCCCCCCCCCCCCCCATTACCCTTCACATTTTTTTTTTAAATAATAAAATCAATAAGGTGGGAGGAAAGTTATACTCAGCATGGGTTCCACACAGAAGGAGGAGCTCTCTCCTGCCCTGTGACCTTATATACACCCCATTTTCATCCCTGCCAGGACATTTCACCCCAAACTAGCCCATTCCCGGCAACTTCAGCTGCTCTGAGCATGGCCCACTTCAGTCATGTTTTTTCAGGCCCACTTGAAGGACAATTTAGGAAACATTGTCCTTCAACTATGTGGTCATGTACATTTTTTGTATTTGTTAAAGCTGTTTATTGCAGTAGTTAAACATATCTGCCATTTTTCTTGTATTGCCTTATTTGCTTGCTATTATTTAAATAAGATGTTTAAAAAAAAACAAAAGGTTAGAATTGGGGCTGGGGTAGCCGAGGTAAAGGTTTAATGGATTCAAGTGAATATTAGAAGAAACAGCTTTTTGATCATTCCTAGATCTGATCAAATCAAATGTGTCTTTTGCAAGCCTTAATCTCGCTACATGAATTGCTTATAGATTGGGAAGGCTAGGTACAATCTTCATAGTATAAGAGTGATTTATTGTTTTATTATGAAATAAGAGTGTTCAGCCAGGGCTGGGATTGTGAGGTGTGTGGTCAGCATAGTTATATATGAGAAGTCCTGAAGTCCATGATGTAGCTCCCCTTGTGAGACCCATGCAGTGACATCCCTTGTGACCACTGCTACCCTTATTCCCACACTGCTGATCACATGCAGTTTATATTCCTAAATAATATAAGCTACATACATTTTCTTAAAAGGATCTGCAGCTTTCATGCAGGGATAACACATAAAAGAAGTATATTAAATATACATGAAAGCAGAGAGATGTAAGAAGCACGACGCGTGTCTCTGTTCACCCAGTGGATTACTACACGAGAAGAGCACATAAATACCAATGCCCAACCAAGCTCATTACCACATTATGCTTTGGGCTAGCTCTACTAATGAAGGCTAAAGCAATAAGGTGCTTTCTGATTTATAGGTTTGTGTTTTTTTCCTGATCTATTTGTATCCCATCAGGTTACATCAGATACAATTAAATCAAAGTGGTGATAAATTAGAAGGTTAACAAAATGTTATTAACGCATTATGTATACAATACTATATGCTTTACCGATACAAAGCTGTACAGTGCAGATAGGATAAATGTGTTGGTTTAAAGCAATCCAACACATATTCTCTATAAAATGGGTGTTGATCGCATCTGAGAGGTGGGCGGCAGCAATCAGGAAGGATGTTCCCTCACCCTGTGCTGCTTTTAGATGTGATCAACGCCCATTTGTTAGGAAATGAGTTTTGGGTCGTTTTAAAGTGGACCAACACCCAGGATTTTGACTATCCTGGGTGTTGGTCCACTTAGGTGGGGCACCCCGATCGGGGGTGCCCCGCTGTGTGAAACCCCCCCGATCGCCGCAAAAACTCACCTCTCCCCGCTCCCACGTGACCTTGTCCGGCCAATGACAGCGCACAGAGCCGCTCTGGTATGCGCGTCCAAAGCCGCTTGGACGCGCATACCAGAGCGCTGTCATTGGCTGCGTCTCTCGCTTCCCTCTAACAGGGAGCGCGCCTGCGCCGGCCATTCACAAAACGGCCGGCGCGGGAGCGCGCCCTGCTAGAGGGAAGCGAGAGACGCGGCCGCCGGTAAGGTAAGGTAAGGATTGTGGGCCTCCTGGGGGGTTCCTCCCTGCGGGACATCCCGATTTCGGATGCCCCGTGGGGAGGGATCTGATCGGTCCGGGAATCTTATAGATTCCCGGGCCGATCCCCCCTGGGTGTTGGTCCACTTTAAAGACCAGCTGCATGATATACTGCTATACTGAGACTGGGTAGCCAAATAAAACAACCACCATTTTTCATGGCCCAGTGGCAAGCACCTAACCCCCCAACTGCTCCCCAGACACAATGGTTGGTCCTTGGTACCCAGGAAACAGTACTGGGTGCATAGACCCCACAGTTATATTGCGGAGATGATCAGAAGCATCAGTGCACCAAGAGTAGAGGCTTGATTCTGGCTCACTGGGAATTCTCCTGATTTTTCCTATGATCTTTCTTTCCTATGGTCTGCCACTGCTTTTCGACAATGTGGCCAGGACACTAAAACCGGACCTTCACCATGATTTATTGAAAAGCCCAAACCCTTAAAAAATGATTCCCCAGCATCTAAAATTAATATATTTTAAGCTTTTAGTCGCTTACTTATTATTCTTTCCCACACTGGGCTGCAACTCTGTTCAGGACTTTAGGATATGGGTGCCGCCATCTTGAATCAGAAGCATCACACTTACTGAGGAGAGGAGAGTGGGAGAAAGTACAGGGGGCGGGTTATAGCTGTGCTTTGCTCAGACAGAGCAGAGCTGGGGTCAGGAAAAGGTCAGCAATCCCAGAATGCAGAGCAGTACAGTCAGAAGGCACTTCCTGTTTGCAGGCTGCCTGATGTTTCATGAGCCACCATCTTGGATGTTTAAAGGCTCATATAACATGCAGTAGATGCAGGTAGGATGATTTTTGATGTGGCCAATCTGTGCAGGGTGTGAGAAACATATAAGATAGACTCTATTTCAGAGTGAAGGACTGCTTTAAGTACAATAAGTATGTATAATTAGGATTTCAAATGTCAGCAGACAAATAGTAATGAAAAAAGAACCCATTATTTTCACAATATTCGTTTTTACATTGAATGATTTTGCCGATATACTCTTCTTGGCTCGTGGTATCTGTAGTGGGGAAGAACCTATAGGGGAAGCAATTCTTGTTTGGGAGAAAGTATGATTGTTTCAAACTTGGCTACCAGGTATTATCTGCCTGTTTGTCACCCTCCCCCATCACTTGGCTAAAGGCATTACATTTATAACCTATGTAGCTGGTGGTAAGAACTTAAAGGAGCACTATCGCGAGAAAACGGCCCATTAATAAAAATCCATATAGATATGTTGGATGGCGGGATTTCCTTATACACCCAGCATCAAGAAATATCCAGTCAGACATGTTTTTTATTTTTATTAATGGACGGAAGAGGAAATCGGGAGACAGGTTCTGTCACCCCTGATACACTAAACCTATCACCGCTGGATTTCATTCCTACCAGGAAAAGGAAACCACAAGCTTGGCGGGAGTTTTATTCAGTCTGGGTGTATAAGTGACCCCTCCTCTCATTAACCAATGTGTATATATGGGTTTTTACATAACACAATTTCGTGATAGTGCTCCTTTAAGGCAGTAGATTTTGGGCCCAAGCGGCAAACCTTATGTCTGAGAGCAGATACTGTAACAGTGGCCCAATCTTCACATAAAACTGATAAAGGAATACGCTTTTATTTAAAGATCATGACTGACAAGATAAGTACGTGAATAAATAAACTAAGCATTTAGATAAACACAATTATATAAAGGCTGAAAATGGATTCTTGAATTTCATGGGAGACATAGCAGAGGAGTTCCACTTACAAATGTCTCCTTCCATAGTTTTCCTTGTGGCTATTTATGATTAGGGTCATGCTAAATACTTGGTAAAGCAAGGTGCACTTTGGCTGTGCCTTGCGGTGTGAATTGTAACCTAAATCTGAGTTCATAGAATGGACGCCCTGATTATGGAAATGGTGCAGAGGAGAGCCACTAAACTGATAAGAAGAATGAAGAATCTTAGTTATGAAGAAAGTCTTGAGATGAGACATCTAAGGGGGGATATGATTAGCTTGTATAAATATATAAATGGCCAATACAAAATAATATGTGGAAAAAACATTTCAGGTAAAATCCTCTCTAAAGACAAGGGGCAAAGAGATTGTTAAGAGGTGACAGCTATTTTTTACTATAAGAACCATTCATTTGTGGGCTAGCCTCCCACTATGGCCAGCCTTTGGGGTGTGCCATCATACAGGGCACCATGGTCAGGGGTAGCTGTGCAGCTGCACCCACGCGATTGATGCCCTACCCCCCTACTCAGTTTACTGGTTTGCCACCTGTATGCCCGCTGAGTTTACTCTTTTTGGGGGTTGGGGAGCCAATTGGAGCTGTAGGGGGTGCACTGATGCAGAAGGAAGGGGTGCTATGCTCACATTTGTTTTGTCAAACCGGCTGATTCCCTAACCACAGGGCATCCTAACGTGAAACCACAGTGTGAAACCCTGTGAATCACCAGCATACCCATTTTGCATGCAATCCCATGTTGATATAGTTGCATGAACTCAATCTCATGTTGATATAGTTGCATGAACTTCCTAAAGTGGGATCTCCAGTATACTCATGAGGGGTTGTATGGGGGAGCACTACAAAAAAAACACTGTTAGTGAATTAGTACTTGGAGTATCCAATGGACTGGGGTGTCCTGGGTCCACCAGTAGAACTGACTCTGGGGCCCACCCCACGCTTAGATTCAAGAATTACCAGCTTATATTCAGGGCCCATGCCCAAAAACATTATACCAGACTGTACTGTCTGTGTGTGTGTGTGCACTTGTGATGTTGCAAAAAAGTTATACATAGTTCAGGTTTCGGCAATGAAGCACCTCAAAGGGGCTCCTGAGTGGACCAAAACCCATCTTGGATGGCTCTGGAATCTATAAGACTCCAGGGCCGCCTGATTCCCTCTCCCCGGGGCACAACCTGAAGCTAGTCGGGGGGAAGATCAGGAGCAATGTTAGAAAATATTATTTTACAGAAAGAGTAGTAGATGCTTGGAACAAACTTCCAGCAGAGGTAGTTGAAAAATCAACAGTCACTGAATTTAAACATGCCTGGGATAAGCACATTTATCCTAAGCTAAAGAGTAGATACAGTATACACATAAGGGCGGACTAGATGGACCGTATGGTCTCCTTCTGCCGTCAACCTTCTATGTTTCTATGTTTCTATCCCGAATTGGTGTGTGAAACCCTCTGAGTCCCCTGCTAGAGGTTAGCAGGGATGTGGCTATCGGCTCGCTCAGCACCATTAGGCTGCATTTGGCTACATTTGGCCCTAAGCCATTTTAGACGTTTCTTAGACAAAAGGGTCCAACGGAGCAGAGCCCGCTGATTGGCTACAGCGAGATTTTATGGGCGACCTGGGCGGTTTCACACAGCGGATAGCCCAAATCAGTATGTCCTGGGTATAATCAAAATCCCGGGTAGTGTCCACTTTAAAGAGATGATTTTGGGAGAACTAGGAATCGATCTGGGAAGCCAGTACGTTCTGCATGAGTTGAGTATGACTTTGTTTTGTTTTTTTGGTAAGAGTAAGCAATACAAATATCTATATTTATATCTATTTATTATATATGTAATAGATATAAAAAGTATAAAGTTATACATTTATTCCAATAGTGGTGGGTACTGGAGATGCTAGATAAAACATCCTAGGCAATTTTCTATGTCAACCTGCACAAAAAGAAAGGTTTAGCAGCGCACTAATAAACATGTGTTGCCCTTTCATCTTAGACACCCAGCAATACACCAGCATTATCTGGATCAATAGAGTATTATTCAGTACAAGGTGACATTTTGAATGTATTTACTAATGCCGCATGCACAAATCTAAGCGTATTGTGCCCTTTGCTGCATCATGAAGAGTCCTTTAGTTTAGAAACTAGTCATCATCACCATCAAAGCTTTGTTTTAGCTATACTTCCAGTTTGGTTGCTGAAAACAGAAAGTTCATTTAGTAGAAAATATAGCGTTATTAAGACGCAAAGATGGTGAGCAGAACAAAACATGATGTTTATGTGTTGGCGTTTCTGTGAAATGTGTTTAGTGCCACAACAAAGCAAAGCAAACACTCTAATCCTTATCTACTCCAACCAAAAGTTGAATCTGTAGATGGGATTTGTTAATATTTAGAATAGAAATATTTGTCGAGGACAGCTCGACTTACGTGTACATTGCGGTGTGGATTCCAACCTGCATCCTGCTGATCTTTTTAACAATAACACGCAAAAAAGTGCAAAAAAAGGTCTTTGTCCTACATTTTCCGACAAAAAAATCACCTGTACATGCGAGGGCACATTTTTACAGTTAAGGTACATTTATTTTCCAGTGATGTAAGGATATATTTTTAAATTTTGGAAATAACAGCACCCTATGGGCTATGCTAAAGATTTCACCAATTATTTCTGCATAGCCCATAGGGTTCTGTTGTTCCCAAACTTAAAAACAAATATCCTTCATTCCTCCATAGGAAAATTCTTTGCCTAACCTGTAAAAATGCCCCAACACAGGTACAGGTCATTTGGGGGGGGGGGGGAGAAAGATAGAAAAAAAAATATAAATTTTGCACTTTTTTGTGTCTAAACACTAAAAACCTCACTGAGATGCAGGTTGCAATCCACACTGTAATAAACTGTGCAAGTCATACTGGTTTCACCAAATATTAAGCATGACTCCCATAGACTTACAATGTGCCTGTTAGGGCGAGCGCTCCACGCCCATCTAGCAGCACGTCACTTACCTCCATGGCTGCATCCAGCCGTCATCCATTTTGCAGCACTTCCCTCATGGCTGTTCCCAGCTGTCTCCCTTCCCCCAATGCTTTCTTCTCACATGCTCAGGTGCGCGCACGTCTCCGTCTACTAGAGGGCGAGCGCACTGGATTCCTGAGATTTAAAGGGCCTGTACAGCACTGATTGGTGCCTGGTCATCCAATCCTGCACCCACTTCTCCTATTTAAAGAGGCACTTCCTTCCTTCAGTGCCGGATCTTGGTCTCTCCATGCCTGTTGAAAGTCAGACATTCTTGGATTGCTCACCCGTGTACCGACCTCTGCCTGTCCCCAACTCTGAACCTTTGCTGCCTGCCCCGACCTCTGCCTGTACTTACTACGCCTTTTGCCTGCCACTTGTGTACCTCGCTGAACCTCGGCTGACTGTGGGACTGGGCCGCTGTTGGGAGGTAGCGACCTGGGGGTCACTCGCCGCACAAGACCAACCTGCCTTGCGGTGGGCTCTGGTGAATACCGGTGGCCCCTTAGACTCCGCTCCCCTGACACGGTACCCGCCATCGGTCCCACAGTTAAAGCGGATCCACACCCGAGTCCGCTCCACCCGGTCCGTGACAGTGCCCCAGTTACATTTTGTGTGAGATACCCCAACATTTAGCCAGCTGCTAAAGGCACTCTCAGAAAAAAGGAGTCTGAATGTTCAGATTACAAGTGCATATGAAAGGTGACATATGGTGAGCTAAAACCCATTGCCATACCTCCCAACTGTCCCTCATTTGGAGGGAAAGTCCCTCCTTTTGAGTCCATGTCCCCTGTCCTTTGTTGTTCTCATTTGTCCTTCTTTGGGGTGTAACATGCAGATGTGCATTAATAAATGATTAATTCACCCATTTAAAGCTTTTGTATATATTGGTAAAGTGAAATCACCACCCCATTGGGGTGCATGCAGTAAAGGAAGCCCTCCCGCTCCTCCTATCCATTCTTCACTCGTGCCCCCCCAGCTCATCCCATCCATTCCTCCTATCTATCCCTCTCTCCCTCCCGCTCCTCCTATCCATTCTTCACTCGTGTCCCCCCAGCTCATCCCATCCATTCCTCCTATCTATCCCTCTCTCCCTCCCGCTCCTCCCTGCTAAAATTAGCCTGTAGTAGCCTGTAATGTGGTAGGTGCAAGGAGCAAAGATATTAGGCCGTATTCATGAAGGGATAGCGACAGGTAGTGTCTTGTAAGCGTCAGGCAGCGGCAGATGAACGCCGGACACGGCACGCAATTCCATAATTATGAATCCGAATCTGGTGAGTGACTTCAACCACGCCATGTAGCGTACGACAGCATTCAGCCTTGCAGAGCGCCACGTATTACCTCTCACTACCTGGTGCTCTCCTATACATTTCTATGGACGTTCCTTAAATCCTGATCCCAATTTTTTTAACTCAAATCTTTCTTATATTTATCCTGGCCCACAAAATGTTATTTTTTTTTGGATATTTATGCATAAATGAATATCCATGTCTGCCACTAAAGTGTTAATGTCACACTTCTCCAACAATGTCATTCCATACTTTTTCGCTTGCTTACTGATGTTAATGTCTTCAAAAATGCACTTTAATCACACAGCGTCCGACGCTATGGGCTCCAGGCACACAATCTAGAACGCCTGCGTTCGCTCAGTGTCAAGTTTTAATGAATATGGTGTGAGTTGCTGAGAGTCGGTCGCCCTGAGCTGGCGCTACCTCTCGCTCCCTGCAACGCTGTACTGGTGTTAGAGCGCCCAACATACATCTCATTCATTAATGCTGGCCAGGTTACTACATTGACTGAGGCGCTCTGTTACAGCGCCCGATAGCCGATCACAGCGTCTACTAGCGGTCACTTTTAGCGCCTCTGAACAGACGCTCATCTGCCGATAGCTGGCGCTAGTAATGAATCAGCCTGCCCGTCTAAACCTGGCCATTGCTTGTAAACCCTACTGGTCTCTCAGTGGTGTTGTAGCTGGCTGCCCCCTGCATGCCTCCCCACACATGTCGAGCTATCAGAACTCTTGTTTTTATCGACAGGTAGCCTCCCATTCCCCTTAGGTCCGCCCCTTCCCTGAGGGTAGCCAGCCCCTTACCCCTGTGTGAAACCCACCCACCTACCCATCCATCTGACCACTGACCCAGCTACCTACCTGCGCACCTACTGAGATAACGCTTGCGCATTTGGGAGTGCATGCATGTGCGTTTGGGAGTACACGCATGTGCAGGTGCATGTGGGAGCTCTTATACAATGAGAGCTGCCCGCTGAACTGACGTAATTCAGCAGCCGGTTCTCATTGTTATCAATGGGGAGTGTACTCCTGCCCCAGCCATTATAGTCAGTGAGAGCTGTTTGCCAAATGATGTAAACATAGAAAACGTCTCTCATTGGCTGAGCACCTGCGCATGCGCCGTTGGACCGCAGAGAGGTGAGTTTATCTGGGCAAACCGAGGGATTCACACAGTGGAGCATCCACAACCGGGATGCCCCTGGGGAATGGAACAAAACCCGGGAAAGCGAGTTCTACTCACTAGGTAAGTATGAAAGTTCTGGGCCCAGAAGGACCTGCTTCCCAGGAGTCAAATCTCCTGTTTATGCTTCGCTCACAATGAGCCTTTAAATATAAAAGTAGTTAAAGGTACTCAGCCTTTGGCCACCGCAGCAGCTCACAGTATCCAGAATCCCTCAGCAAAAGCATGGTGCAAAACTTATTGGATGCCCGACCAATGCACATTGTTTTAGCCCCACCCTGACACCAGTGACAATGCCTGTGCATGCCCCCCCTCCATTTATTGCTTTGGCAGTGCCTTAAACATACATCCATTGTGACTGACATAAGGGAAGGCAGAAGGTCTCAGGGAAATCCGGAGACCTGATCTCCCAAACCAAGATGTTTTTGAACATTGGATCAGCTGCTGCAGGGGACAAAAGGTGAGTACGTTCTTGAGTTCCCAGAGTCTTAACATTTTTTGGCAGCGGATGATGCTTTAGGACACATTTGCTCAACCTGCGGCTCACATGTGGCCCTCACAGCCTTCTGATGTGGTCCCTGACCTGCTGTGGGGAAAGTGAGAGGGGTTAGTGGAACTGACGTTTAAAGACAGTTAGACTGGGGTACAGTAAGGATGGGAGATTGCATGAAGAGAAAAAAAAGGTGACAGCGGTGGCTTCACACCTGGGTGAAATTGTTGGCACAATAATTTGGTAAAAACAAAAAAAGTATAATAATTGTATGCTTAGCATTGGTGGAAGATTAAATAGCTGGAGTATTAGGAACATGTTTAAGATATGGGATTGTTGGGAGACGGCTATAAATAAGGGACCCATATATCCAGAGAGGTAAGCCAATCTGAGTCCTATTGAACTAAACTTTCTACTTAAGTTAACATCTCATTGATTGCATGAAACATTGAGCATTACATTTATACCATGAAATTCAATAATGAGGAAGAGAGTGTGGCAGGCGACACATCCAGGTCATCTCACGTGTAGCCGGGGTATTCAGTGACTCGCTAAGTATTGATCTAGATAGAGCAGAAATGATGGCAAGCAAGCTACATTCTCATCAGGAGGTCAGAAGTGGTTGTGCCCCATTTCTCTTCTGAGTTAGTGAAAATCATTCAAATTGACCATAGAAAAATCTTATTGCCATTACGGGTTAGAAACTAAATGTGACCTAATAGAGCAAGTTAGACCATGCCCCCATCCCTTTAATCTGCTCTTGCCTTTGATTTCGATTGTGACAAAAATTCATCCTTGGCAGTCCTAACGTAGATCAGGTTGATTTGCTGATCACAACAAAATAAAATATATATTTTTTTTGTTTAATTATGCCAGTAATTAATCTTTATATAATTGCAAGGATTCAATTCGATCTTTCACTTTTTAGAGTTAAAAAGATATCACCCTTTTAATACAGTAAAACATCTACTAGAGGTTCACATTTTAGCGTCCTATTAGTGGCAGTCCCATTTTCAGGATGGAGAAGACGGACAATTGTTAAATTAAGGCCCTTATTTAGAAAGGGATAGCGTCAGGTAGTGGCTGGTTAATGAGAGGTAGCGCCAGGTAGCGACTGGTGAACGCCGGACTCGGCACGCAATTACACATTTATGAAGCAGAATCTGTTTAGCGACTGGGATAGCGTCATGTAGCGTCTGATTCATCATTTTCACAGCCTCAGCGAACAGCTAACATGCGCTCCCATACAGCGCTGTACTGGTCAAATAGCGACTCCTCACAATGTATTCAACATTACTGAACAGCGACTGAGTCGCTATGAAGTAGCGACCCACGGCCCAGCACAGTGACTACTAGCGGGTGCTCTGAAAATGCCTGCTACAGACGCTCATCTGTCGCTACCTGGCGTTAGTGATGAATCAGCCTGGGCCCGTCTTCTGACTGTGTCAGTCTGCATTCTAGGATTGCTGTCCTTTTCCTGACCCCAGCTCTGCTCTATCTGTGCAAAGCCCAGCTATAACCTGCCCCTCTGCACTTTATCCCGCTCTCCTCAGTATATGATGCTTCTGCATATACTCAACAGAGTTGCAGCCCAGTGGGGGATAGAATAATAAGTGACTAAAAACTTAAAATATATTAATTTTAGATGCTGGGGAATAGTCTTTTGGGCTTTTCATTAAATCATACTGAAGGTCCGGTTTAAGTCACCTGAACAAATCTTATTTCTCTTTTCACAGGCAATGAAACTCAATAGAAAGCAAGGGAAGTGATATTTAAACATTTGAAAGCCTCTCAGACTGGGATGACTGGGTCCCCCCAGTAGATGTGACTCTGGGGGCCAACCCCACATTTAGATGCAAGTATTACCGGCTTACATTTACAGAACCATTATTCCAGACTGTATTGTATCTGTTTGTGTCCTTGATGCTACAAATACGCTATAGATAGATCAGGTCTGGTGATGGAGGACCAGGGGCCCACCAGGTTTGTCCCTGGTAACCCTGGGGGCCATTCCAAGCCTGTCTTTACCTATGATTTAGCGCATCATAAAATCCCCCTTAATCATGCCATCCATTTAGTGTTGCTATTTGTAATCAGGTAAATAGACACTCAGCTTTTTACCTGATTACCTGATTTTACCTCAGATAAATTATTTTTTTTGTTTAATTATGCCAGTAATTAATCTTTCTATAATTGCAAGGGTTCAATTCGATCATTCACTGTATTATTAGAGTTAAAAAGATATCACCCTTTTAATACAGTAAAACATCTACTAGAGGTTCACATTTTAGCGTCCTGTTAATGGCAGTCCCATTTTCAGGATGGGGAAGACAGACAATTGTTAAATTAAGAGGCTGATTCATCACTAACGCCAGGTAGCGACAGATGAGCGTCTGTAGCAGGAATTTTCAGAGCGCCCGCTAGTAGTCACTGTGCTCAGCCGTGGGTCGCTACTTTATAGCGACTCAGTCGCTGTTCAGTAATGTTGAATACATTGCGAGGAGTCGCTATTTGAGCAGTACAGCGCTGTATGGGAGCGCATGTTAGCGACTGCTCATGGCAACCGACACCATATTCAGCAAAAAAACAGCCTCACAAATCTCTGGCGCTGAAAAATACTTGTTTGAAGCCCAGAGTGCATGAGGAGGTGTGTTTAAAGTCTGTTTTCAAGCATCTATCAACTAGTAACAAAGCGAAAACATATGGAATTACATTGTAGCAACATTGTAACATGAACACTTTAATGGCAGACCTGTAATGTCATTTCTGAAGAAATATATAAAAAATGTAAAAAATTTGAAAAAACAGCCTTTTCAGTGCCAGAAGAGGTCAAAGAATTATTAGTGATTTTTGGGGGAAAAAAAAAAACCTGTTTAAAGAGAAGAAAAGGTTCGTTCATTGAAATGTATGGGAGAGCAACAGGTAACGAGAGGTCATACCTGGCGCTGTGCAAGGCTGAACGCTGGCGCTGTTCGCAGAGGCTTTGAAAATGATGAATCAGACGCTACATGCCGCTATCCCAGTCGCTAAACAGATTCTGCTTGATAAATGTGGAATTGCGTGCCGTGTCTGGCGTTGACCAGTCGCTATCTGTCGCTACCTCTCATTAACCAGGCGCTACCTGACGCTATCCTTTCATAAATAACCCCCTAAGTCATGCCCCTGTAATTGACTGATGGATAAGAGGTAGGATGTAACAGTTACGACAATATAGACACTTTAAATAGGCAAACAAATCATTTAATGATGCATATCTGCATTTTACACCTTAAAGCGGGACACATGAGAACAAGGGACAGGGGGGAATCAAAAGAGGGACAGTCCCTCCAAATCAGGGACACTTGGGAGATATGCTAATGTATTTTATCCAAATATTTTTAATGGTTCGTTTTAACTCTAAAATATATAAATTGAGGCATTTGCCTGTTAAGTTTCAGTAATCATAAAAAACAGCCCGAGGCCAATATTCCATATTCGACAATGCTATTTCTATACATTAGAATTTTCTTTCAGTGGTCTTCAGCCACATTTGTCCTTGAAACAAATCTCTGGACCCCCCTCTCCGCCCAGAATTATAATCTGTTATTGTAATGCCGTGGCCTCTGTTGTCAGCTGCATTTTAAAGGGAACATAATACCAGACAACAGAGCTGTTCTCTTCCCCACGTCTCTGCCATACTGATTTGGGATGCTGCTCCTCAATTACAAAATGACTGTGCAATGATACAGCAAACAAATGCCTTAAAATGGAACGTTATACTCACCTTTTCACATTCCTGGAGCACTAGAAGTCTCATACAGCCTATTCCTATGTAATCATCTAGGAGGAGGGATTGCCAGGCGAGCAGCCTCACCACCATTGTTCAGTAGAGTGGCACATGAGTGAGGCAGAAGTTATGCCAGATTTTCATAACCTTACATCAGATTGGCAACCTAAGCTAGGGTAGGTGTGACATACAGATACTGTAAGGGCTGCTGTGGGGTTTCAAACTGGAGAAAAGGTTTAAGCAGCTCAAAAGCTAAAACATCCCAGATCCGGGTTCTAACCTGCTCCTGGGTTGCCAGTAGACTCATTTTGACCGGCAGTCCCTACTGTGCTTCTGCTGCCTTTTGGCCACTTTGCACCCCTCCCCCCCTTAGCCATCCCAAAGTGAAGGCTGCAGCCTTTGCCGTACTCACCCTTCGCCTCCCCTCTTCAAATGTCCCGTACAGCTCTCCAAATCTTGCAGGATTTGCAGCCTATGCAGTGACACTGTGCATGCGCGAGATCTGAGGGGCGGCGCAGTGCATGACGAGACGGAGGGGCAGGGGGGCGAGCAAGGCAGGTTTGGGGACTTTTTTTTATTAAAAAGGACCCAGCAAAACCTCGCTCCTCCTGGGGCATCCCGATCAGGGGTGCCCTGCTGTGTGAAACCTCCTAGGTCGCCCAAAAACTAACTTTCTTTCCCGATCCAACTGCACATGCGCAAGCCTCTCTGCTATCCCTCTAGCAGGGTTCATGTGCGTGCCAGGCATTTGTGAATGGCTGGTGCGGGCACACTCCGTTAGAGGGTAGCGGGGGATGCGGCTCCTGGATAAAGGTACTCGTGCGGATCTGAGTGCGCAGATTGAACAAGCGGCTGTTCATGCATCGTAGGAACGGGAAGAGATGAGTTTGTTTGGGCGACCTGGGGGGTTACACACAGCGGATCAGGGTGCCTTGGGGGCAAGGAACAAAACCCAGGATAGCCAAAATCCTGGGTTTGGGTCCACTTTAAATCCCCAAAGCCTAAAATGTTCCTCTTTAAGGCCTGTTTCCTCACTACTTGAAAATGATACAGCTATTGCTGCAAGCAGGAAGAGCCTCATCCATTTCATAATGGTAGTGGACAGGTCGCTCATAATCATGCTAATAAGAGCATGGTGATTTCCTTTCTGAGATACACCACTTTTCTTTTAGCAAAGGAATTACTTGAGGCTCTGGAATAAAGGATGTAGCTTGCAGGCTTTCAAATGGCTACAATGTGTTTCACAGTTTTAGTCCTCTGGGTAAAACCTGAATGTGAAGACTATTGATTGTGGTCTCTCAAGGATTGATAAAAACAGCCACAGCCCCGCAGCACACTTGCTAATGTCCTAAAGTCATTTCAAGGGAAATTACACTGGCTGAAGTGGTGTTCCAAGAATAGGAGATTCATTGATGACGTCAAAACACTAAGGGCCTGATTTATTAAGCACTTCTGCCAGACAGTGCCACGTTGGTGCAAATTAGAGCAATGAAAAATATAAGAAAATATTTTTGCACACTTGTGCATGTTGCTGCACCACGAGAAGTATATTCACTAAAACATTAGCAGCACAGCAACATGCTGAGAAATGTATAAATCATACATTGCTCTACTATTATTTGCACTGAAATGGCATTGTCTGGCAGAAGTGCTTGAGAAATCATGCCTTAAGATACTTATCTATCCAACAAAAAAGATGGGGAGGACGATTCATTAATAGCGCCAGGTAGCAACAGATGAGCGACAGTAGCGTTTTTTTCACAGCGCCCGCTAGTATTCGCTGTGCTTGGCCGTTGTTCGGTTGTTGACAGCGACTCAGTCGGTGTGCGGTAATGTTGAATACGGGGTTAGGAGTCGCTGTTTGACAGGTTCCGCGCTGTATGGGAGCGCATGACAGCGAATGGCCATAGCGAACGGCTCCCACCATATTCATTAACAAATCACGCTCAAAAAATTCTCGCGCTGTGAAATGCTTGTTTAAACCCCAGAGCGCTGGCGGCGATGGGTTAAAAGTAGTTTTTTAACCCCCAAACAACCATATTTTTGAAAAAAAAAAAAAAAAGTTTTTAAAAACATTTTGTAATATGAATACATTAATATCAGACCTGTAATATCAATTCTGCACAATTTTTTTTTTTTTTTACCTTAAAAAAATATCTAACATTGCAGAAGTGGTCACAAAATTTTTGACATTTAAAAAAAAATAAAATACATTAATAGCAATTAATTATGAATATTTAAAGATTGCTCCATTGAAATGCATTGGAGAGCGCCAGGTAGCGAGAGGTCATACCTGTCGCTGTTCAAGGTCGCTCGCTGGCGCTGTGGGGTGAGGCTGAAATAATGATGAATGATTTGCTATCTGGCGCTCTGTCAGTCGCTAAGCAGGATCGGCTTGATAAATGTGTGATTGCGGAGGGGAGCCGGCGTTCTCGTGGCGGTGACCGTCATTACCGTTCGCTCACCATTCGCTACCTGGCGCTATCCCTTGTTAAATAAGGGCCTTAGTATGAAAAAGAGGTTTTCTGTTTCAATCGTTGTATTGAAAATAAACTAAAAGAACCAGGCTCCCAATAATACAACATTGTATGCACAATCAGCAATCAAACTTTTACACAAGTACAATTTCGCGTTTCGCCAGAAAACTAAGCTCTAACCCGAAAAAAAGACATTTTGCTGATGCATGAATTATAAGCTCTACCCAAGAATAAGCTTTAGTTATAGTTCATAAATCATCTGCTGGGGATCTGCTTTCTGGGCAGTCAGGGCAATCTGCTTTTTTGTAGCTAAACATAGCTTTAAAGAGGAACTAAGAGAAAATCGCCACTTCCTCATTCATGGTGTATGGCACATAATGTCAGTTTATCATGTGACCACCGGAAACTCTTCAGGTTGGATGTGCATGCCCACTGGGAAATTCAGATTAGTCACCAGCAATCAGTACTCATAAATAGAAATATTGAAGAATCAGAGGGAACTAAAGTGGTATATTACCAGCATCTGATAAGTATCCAATAGGAAGAATTTTTGACCTTCAGGTGCCTTTGTCCTCTGGTGACTACTAACCTTATCAAGATGTGCATGGGGGGTGATTCAATCCTCAGTTTATGATCTCCAGTGATGACTACTAACCTTCCGACCATGTGCCTCCCCCAATAAGATAGATGCAAGTTGAATAGAGTATACTGGCAGGAGGTTAAACAACCCTAGGTTGATAGTCTCCAATTGTGACTACTAACGTTCCAACAGAGAGCTATAAACAACAGCAACAGTTTAAATCCCAGGTGCTGTTTCATGAGGCAACCTGGCAATCACTGGTTCTACCACTCTATTGCTGAAGAAGGAGAGTAGCAAAACATTCAAAAGGAACTGTGGGTTGAGAGCTTTGGGAGTTATTAGCTCTTGAGCAAGGCACCTAACCCCCCCAAATGCACCCCAGGAACTGTGCCTTGGGCATCCCACCACACCGGGCATGTGTGCACTCGCTGCACTGCACTGGAGTGTGCACAAGCATACAATGGCCATTTATACTGAGAAATAATGAGTGTGTTCTGCTGTAAGATGTACAATGGCACATGGAAGCCATCTCAAGCAACTGACTGTTAGTGATCTGCCACCAGATCCACCTGACTGCTAGGCAAGAACCACACTGCCTCTCTTTAGCTTTAATATAATCTCTTCCCTTATCTGAAACCAGATCCTAAGTCAGATAACTCCAGACTAATCAGATACCTCCTAGTGGATGGTATATGAATTGTTACTATAAAACAATAGCTGGTGCTGACCAAATAACCCAAGACCCATTACTATAGACTATGGCCCTTATTTATGAAGGAATAGCGACAGGTAGCGACTGGTGAGCGACCGGTAATGACGGGCACCGCCACGAGAACGCCGGCTCCCCACCACAATCACACATTTATCAAGCCAATCCTGCTTAGCGACTGAGATAGCGCCATATAGCGACTCATTCATCATTATTCCAGCCTCAGCCCACAGCGCCAGCGTCCGACCTTGAACAGCGACAGGTATGACCTCTTTCTACCTGGCGCTCTCCAATGCATTTCAATGGAACAATCTTTAAATATTCATAATTAATTGTTATTAATAGTTTTTTTTTTTTTTTAATGTGAAAAATTCTGTGACCACTTCTGCCATTTTATATAAATTTTTAAGGTTAAAAAAAAAAACAAAAAGTGTACAGAATTGATATTACAGGTCTGATATTAATGTATTCATATTACCAAATTATTGAAAAAACTTGTTTTTTAAAAAACTACTTTTAACCCATCGCCGCCAGCTCTCTGGTGTTTAAACATGCATTTTACAGCGCGAGAATTTTTTGAGCGTGATTTTTTAATGAATATGGTGGGAGCCGGTCGCTAGGGCCAGTCGCTATAATGCGCTCCCATACAGCGCGGAACCTGTCAAATAGCGACTCCTCACCCAATATTCAACATTACGGTAAACCGAGTCGCTATCAACTACAGAACAACGGCCAAGCACAGCGACTACTAGCGGGCGCTCTGAAAATGCCGCTACAGTCGCTCAACTGACGCTACCTGCCGCTATTAATGAATCGGCCTCTTAGTCAGATAACTCCAGACTAATCAGATACCTCCTAGTGGATGGTATATGGATTGTTACTATAAAACAATAGCTGGTGCTGACCAAATAACCCTAGACCCATTACTATAGACTATATTAAGAGTTTAGGAATACTTTACAAAATAAATTCATTTTATATAAGAAGACAACTTGTAAAACTCACATATTCACAATTGTAGAGGATAAAATGGACCGCATTTCATGTAAATATTCAATAAAAACAGGAAATTGCATTTTAGAGGAACAAGGCAATGTGGTCATTTTAATTCTATTTTTAAAAGAACTACCAAACAAGCATTGGATTTGATTTAAACATAAAGATGTTAGCCCCACTCTAGTTACACTTCCTTTTTAAAGATCTCTTTATCCTGCTAATACACCATGAGTTGTACAACACTATCACACCAATATCCTGAACTGCAATGGAGGAGGCGTGTTAGACCACAGCATGCCTTAGAACTGTGGGCAAAAAATATTGTTTAGACTTTTAAAGAACTGGAAACCCAAGAACAATAATAAGGCAGCAAGCAGCTCACTTGATGCCTGTCCCATGTGCCACTCCTCATGCAGTGCTGGTTAAAAGCCATAGCAGGGCTCCGAATTTTACTCCTTCTTTCAATTCCATTCCTCCAGGACCACAGTAAAAAGTGATTTTACAGCCACTCTGCCCCTTGGTGCTCTCAGACTGAGTGAGCCTGGCAAGCCATAATTAGAGATGAGCGAACTTCTCAAAAATTCGATTCGGGCGATTCTCAGAGAAATTCGGGTTCGTCCGAATCGAACTTTAGCGAATCGCTCATCTCTGGTGGGAGCGGGGAGGCCGGCTGAGCTGTCAGCGGGCGGCAAGGAAAATTTGGTCAGCACGAACCACTAAAAATTCGGGTTCGTGCTGAATCGAATTTTCCCTGAAATTCGGAGCGAATTCAGGTTCGTTAGAACCGATTCGCTCATCTCTAGCCATAATGGTCCCACAGCTGGCTCCGGCTACAGCAGAGCATGCTCATTACTCATATTGCTGCACCATGACACACCCTTGACTTAAAGCAGAACAACAGTCAAAAATGACTTAAACCAGACCAACACAACAAACAGCGCTCATATGCATCCCTCCCCGGGGCAATTTAGGTTGCTACACATAAAAAATAATTTACCATTTTATAACTCTTGCTGTGGTTAATTTTAAAAACAAGATGGCAGTTCATGGACTTGCAGGCCACCTGCAAACAGGAAGTGTTGCTGGGCTTCCTGTTACTGTGCATTGTCAGTTATGTCAGTTGGGAGAGGAAGCTACCTTCCACTACCTTCCTTTTTCAACTGTGCCAGGCTGTTGGTCCGGTTTAGTGAATACATAAACTTTATTACATATAATCAGCTTTAAAATGGCTCATTTTTACTTTGACCCCATGGAGGGATGAGGTGAGAGGAAGTTAGTATGGGCCTGGACAGGGACTTTAAGCACAATTAAATTCAATTTCTGCTTTTATTTTAATTGCATTTCTCTTACAATAATGGACTGATATTGCAGGTGTCCTTTAATGGTTGCTCAAGGAACTGTGTTATTTAAACACATGTACTGTATGGATCAGCTTGATTATAGCCTAAATAGGTGTAATTCATTGTAAACAATGCCACTGATGAAATAATCATTATTTTGTTCTGCCAGTACAACGGGGAGGCCGATTCATTAATAGCGCCAGGTAGCGACAGATGAGCGCCAGTAGCGTGATTTTCACAGCGCCAGCTAGTATTCGCAGTGCCTGGCCGGGGTTTGCTTGTTGACAGCGACTCAGTCGGTGTGCGGTAATGTTGAATACGGGCTGGGGGGTCGCTGTTTCACAGGTTCCGCGTTGTATGGGTGCGCCTGACAGCGAATGGCCAGAGCGAACGGCTTGCTGCAGATTCATTAACAAATCACGCTCCGAATTTTTTTGCTCTGTGAATTCCTTGTTTAAACCCCAGAGCACTGGCGGCGATGGATTTAAAATAGTTTTTAACCCCCAAACAACCATATTTTTTGATTGTAAAATTATACAAGTTTTTATAAACATTTTGTAATATGAATACATTAATATCAGACCTGTAATATCAATTCTGCACAAAATCATTTTTTTTTTATTTTTACCTTAAAAAAAAATCCTAACATTGCGGAAGTGGTCACAGAATTTTTGACATTAAAAAAAAAAGAAAACCATTAATAGCAATTAATTATGATTATTTAAAGATTGCTCCATTGAAATGCATTGGACATCGCCAGGGAGCGACAGGTCATACCTGGCGCTGTGATGGGATTAGCAGCGGCGCTGTTCGTTGCAGTCGGCTACATGATGAATCCCGGGCTAGCTGACGCTCTCGCCGGCGCTAGCCTCATTTAGCGTGATAAATGTGTCATTGTGGCCGACGCCGGGCGTACTTGAGCCGGTAGCCGCCGTTAGCTGGCGGTACCTGGCGCTCGTCAGACACTACCTGGCGCTAGCCCTTGATGAATAAGGGCATTAATCTGGATATCAAGAATAACGTTATACATGCATGTTAATCATAACCTAATAACATGAATAAGCGCTGGATGAAGATACATCCAACACTGCTTGTTCCTGTTGTTAATGCCACTTTGTTCCTATTGAGAAAGCTCACAAGGATGTTAGATTATAAAGCATGCCTAAAACCACCATTGATGGAAAAGCTCTGCCATGCTGAGAACTGCAAAGTATCCTATTGATGTCCACGTGGACTTCTGCCAAGAGACGACATGCAGCCAACGATCAGCCTATCTGGAAACTCAAGGAAGAAGTTCATTTGTAATTCAAGGAAAGCTTTTACATACAGAAGAGCTGACTTTTCTGAATTTCTTTTGGAGGGTATAACTAGCAATACCTATACTGTATAGTGTATGCTGCATCTGCTGAGAGATCAGGAAACCGAAACTGGATCCCTTGTGGCACTGCCTGGATTCACAGTGGCGAGCCAAGCCTTTTAGGGATTTGTTCCAGTGAATTCATTTGATGCTTGTGTTTTATCTTGGTCCTTTTAATGCATTTTTGCAGGGAAACTATACTGCCTCAATCTGTGATTGAATGGTCTATTAAAAATGTTCTATTAAAGTAACAGAATGCATTCTCCTATCCTGTTTAGGCTCTGCTACTTCTAACACAGCTCTCATCTCCCTGCCTCCCTCCCATAACCAGCCCCATTGTACCCCCATAGCCCATGTTTAATAATGCTATATCTTCAGCATCATGTCTGGGGGGTGTACCCATCCTGTCCCTACAATACTAACGCTTCAGTACCTTCGCATTAAGAGTGACTCACACTCTTTCCCAGCAATGTTATAGCCTTTGGATATGGAGGGCACAGCAATGGGAAACACAGTGTAGGCAAGGTCATAGCACGGATGACTGATTTTTGGACAATGGTGTCCCTGCTAATTGGTTAGAGGATCTAACTTATTCGCCTAACTTAGAGGCTGATTTATTAATAGCGACATGTAGCGACAGTTGAGCAACTGTAGCGGTATTTTCACAGCGCCCGCTAGTAGTCGCTGTGCTTGGCCGTTGTTCGGTTGTTGACAGCGACTCAGTCGGTGTGGCGTAATGTTGAATACAAGGTTACGAGTCGCTATTTGTCAGGTTCCGCGATGTATGGGTGCGCATGATAGCGACTGGTCAGAGCGACCGGCTCCCACCATATTCATCAAAAATCACGCTTAAAAAATTCAAGCGCTGTGAAATGCTTGTTTAAACCCCATATTTTTGGAAACCAAAAAAAAAAATATTTTAAATAATTTAGTAATATGAATACATTAATATCAGACCTGTAATATCAATTCTGTACAATTTTTATTTTTATTTTTTTTTTCTATAATCTAAAATGGCAGAAGTGGTCACAGAAATTTTCACATTTAAAAAAAAAAAAAAAACATTAATAACAATTAATTATTAATATTTAAAGATTGTTCCATTGAAATGCATTGGAGCGCGCCAGGTAGCGAGAGGTCATACCTGTCGCTGTTTAAGGTCGGACGCTGGCGCTGTGGGCTGAGGCTGGAATAATGATGAATGAGTGGCTATATGGCGCTATCTCAGTCGCTAAGCAGGATTGGCTTGATAAATGTGTGATTGTGGTGGGGAGCCGGCGTTCTCGTGGCGGGGCCCGTCATTACCGGCCGCTCACCAGTCGCTACCTGTCGCTATTCCTTCATAAATAAGGGCCTTAGTCTATCCAAAGACTGAAAAAGTATTAAATGAGATGTCTGTGACATTTGAATCTAAAGATGTGGGTGGTGAGACCACTAAACAACCACACGTTGCTTACCTCTAAGCTACAGGTACACATTATGCTTCAGATGTCAGGGAAATGTTATAGATCAGGGGTGTCATACTTCCTTCTAAAGGGCCAGCAATGGGTCATGTTTTCTGGATCTCCACATAGCCGACTCTATAGCTCTCTCTGAGCACAAATTGCTACACCTGTTTGCCTGTGTGGAGATCTGCAAAATTAGGCCTGTTGCTGGACCTTTAGGAGGGAGTTTGGCACCTGTGTAATAGAGCAGTGGTCCCCAAATTTTTCCTACAAGGTCCACCAACAGCTTATGTTTTGTGGATCTCCACATAGCTGTCTCTATAGCTCTGCTGCTGCATTAAATAACTTCACCTGTGCATCTGTGTGGCTGGTATGAGAAGGTAGGGAAACCCTGCCATAGAATTTTTTGGTTCAAATAGTGTTAAAGACATTCTACAGGCAGGAACATAACAAAATCCATACTCACCCTTTCTCCATCGCAGGCAATCATTGTTGGTCTGGTGCTCAAACACTTAATGTATCGCCTGATACAGTCCTGTTTGCCATCGTCCAGCCACTCTCGGCCATTCAATATCTGATGGACCGCCCTGCACCATTCGTCACAGTGACTATGACACGCTCCAATCCATTGCAGTGAAAGGAGTTGGGCGTGTCATAGTAAATGGGACCGATGGCCCAAGGTGGTCCATCAGGCATTGAATTGGACCCAAGCCCATTGAATTGGACCCTTGAAGATCAAGGCGGAGGCAACATGGCACTGGATCAGTCGCTCCGGTAAGTGTCCGAGCGTCGGACTAGCAGCGACCGTCTGTGGGGGTAAAAGTGAAAATAGCCTTTATGTTCCTGCCTGTAAAATGACCTTAAATGCAATTTGCATTTAAAGCGGACCTTCACCCTGAATAAGAGCCTATCTTGTATGTTTCCCCCACCCTATACATACAGATTGCCAACATTAAAAATCATCCTACCTGCACGTATTGCAGTTTTTAAACCTTTTAACATCCAAGATGGCGGCTCATGGAGTCTCGGGCTGCCTGCAGACAGTGTCTTCTGACTATGCCACCAATTCTGGGATTGTTGTCCTTTCCCTGACCCCAGCTCACTTCTGTCTGTGCAAAGCACAGCTATAACCCTGCCCACCTGCACTTTTCACCCTCTCCTCAATATGTGATGCTTCTGAGACAATATGGCCGCACCGTATCCTAGATTCCTGAACAGGGTTGAAGCCCAGTAGGGGAAAGTAATAAGTAAGCCACTAAAACTTAAACTATATTAATTTTAGATGCTTGGGAATAGTCTTTTTAGGGTTTGGGCTTTTCATTAAATTATGCTAAAGATCTAGTTTAATATTATTTGCAATCCTGCACACAAATGTGTCCATTGCGAAAGGCAAACTTAAACATTAAAGCTGATGTAGCACACATGAATATATGGAGTTAACAGGCATGTGGGAAGTGGGTTCTGGTTGCTTGGGCTTTGAAGGCCTTGTGGCTTGCTGACGGTCTTTAGGACACTAGCAGAGCACACACTTCACAGGATAACAGTCTCTTAAAACAAAGAGGTACTCACTTTATTGGCAGTTCGAATGTTACATTCCAATTTAAGCAAGCATTAGTTATAATCCACAGCACATAGATCTGGTTCTCCTTTAGTAACAAGGTTGCTTCAGCAATTTCCTGTCTCTTAATGGTCACTTGGGCCTTAAGGCCTCCTCCACAAGCACCTGGTTGAAAGGCTCACTTCTCCTACTTTAGCAAGGTTAACAGACTGCCTGGATTCCTCTGTCCTCTACTGATGTCTACTTTCTGCACTCCAAACTCCACATATAAGATGTGCTTATGCTAAACTATCTATGGGTTCTAATCCTTTTATAGTATTCCCAATTATTTATAGAATGTTAGGCATCTCCCATAGCCTGCTTTGTGAATCAGACCACTCTAACCACCCCTCACATGTCCAGTCATGTGAGAGGATGTTTATCAGGATTTGGGCCACTAATTTATTACATTTCAACCCATGCTCTTCCTCTGAACTTACACTGGACTACAATAATGACTGACTGTGTCTAAGTTAAAGTGGATCAAACCACCCCCCCCCCCCCCGGGCCGGGCCAGCTTTGGAATCCAGCTAGCCTGTCCCCTATATCAGGATGCCCCGCTATGTGAAACCCCCCGGGGTCGCCATTAAACTCACCTTTACTGGATGGCTCTTGCGACGCAGCGATCACCCGCACTGCATCCCCGACTTCCCTGTAGCTGTGCGCGCACTCCAGTCAGCCTCTCTTGAATGACTGGGCACAGAAGCGCGTGCCTGGACAAAGTGCTGGGGATATATCGGGTGCACCTCGCCACAACAACACCTTTGAGATCATCCAATCGGTGCTATCAAAAGTGACACAGGGCGTGGCTTCGGCAGTGGAAAAACCTGGGCCCTTATTTATGAAGGAGTAGCGACAGGTAGCGACTGGTGAGCGGCCGGTAATGACGGGCACCGCCACGAGAACGCCGGCTCCCCACCACAATCACACATTTATCAAGCCAATCATGCTTAGCGACTGAGATAGCGCCAGATAGCGACTCATTCATCATTATTCCAGCCTCAGCCCACAGCGCCAGCGTCCGATCTTGAACAGCGACAGGTATGACTCTTTCTGCTATACTGTCTCTGGCCTAGTCAGCTACTATATCTAGTGGGCTAAAGAAGATCTACTGTATGCACCTATGTATTCTAGTGTCAACTATTACTGCTGCTTAACTAATCCACTCACTACATAGACCTAAACCCTTTTTTGCTTCCCCTGTCCACACCCCTGCCAGTCCCCTCACCTGATTACCTGGAGCTGAACCTTCTTTCTCCCCCCATTTTCAGTTGGGGCCCAGCTGGCAAATTTGAGATCACTAATTGGTTGATCTCAAATGTGCCGTACAACGTACGCACGCCCACTAGGCGCCCACACTCTGCAGTCTGAGACGTGTTTACACCCCCAGCTTATCTATATGCCAGAGTAAGCCTTAGCCGTGAGATACTGGGGATGCAGCTGCAACCTACCAAAGCTCAGTGTTATTGCTGGAGAGGTACGATTTGTGTTGATCACAATGGGATTTCACACAGCAGAGAGATAGAGAGAGGGGCAATCGGCTGTTCCTGGGGTCTTTTAGACTCTAGAGCTGGCCAAGCACGGGTTTTGTTCTGTTTTAAAGGCTATTATTACGATAATATAGTCCTTATATTAAAAAAATTGTTCCCCACAGCTGATCTGTCCTAGTCTAGAAGTGTAAAACTTGCCGGTTTGTCGCATGCAGGTTGGGCTTCATTCTTAGTATAGAGGGGATAGTACTTTAACTTGTGGGCTATTTCAGAAGGGGGTGCCCTGCTGTGTGAAACCCCCCAGAAAGCCCCAAAAACTCACCTCTCCCCGCTCCCACGTGATTGCTGCAGCCAATCCCTGCCGGCGGACAAGCGGGAGGCAGCGATGGACAAGAGAGCGCGCCCGCCGCCACCTCCCGCGCGTCACTCTTACAGGTCGCACGGGGTCCTGCTAGAGGGACACACAGGAGGCGGCGGCGGGCGCCGCTGGATCGAGGAGCAGGTAGGGATTTAGGGGTTTCTGGGGGGTTTCACACAGCGGGGCACCCCCGATCGGGGTGCCCCGCAGTCAGGGAGCTGATCGGTCCGGGAATCTTATAGATTCCCGGGCCGATCATGGGAGGGTGTTGGTCCACTTTAAATAAAACGCACCCATTCCCGGAAGCAAAATTCATTCCCTCAAACTCTCCCAGTGGTGACCACTTACCCATTTTCTGGGTAAAGATGTCACATGCAGAGAAGCGATGCCAAGTCTGTGCAGCCTTCAGGAGCGCTAGGATAAAAGAGATTGCTTCGGGGACCATATTAATCTTTTTGCTTTAACTCCCTACAGTAACTGAGCTCCATGTCTATTTGACCTTGAAGGAGCACTATCGAGAAATTGTGTAATATTAACAATCTATATAAACACATCAGCTAATGAGAGGAGGGGGTCACTTATACATTCGAACTGAATAAAACTCCCGCCAAGCTTGTGGGTTTCTTCTCTTCTGTAAATAAAATCCAGGGGTGACAGGTTTAGTCTATCAGAGGTGACAGAAGCTGTCACCCGATTACCTCTTCCTTTCATTAAAATAAAATAAACAAGCCTGGCTGAATATTTCTTAATGTTGGGTGTATAAGTGACCCCTCCTCCCGGCTCCCGCCATCCAGCATAGTTATATAGATTTTTATCATTGGGCCATTTTTCGCGATAGTGCTCCTTTAAGTTGATGGGTCTCCTAACACTGGATCCTGGGGCTGGTAAGCAATACAGTTGCCCTGAGGCCCACCGCGGGCGCATGCAAGTTTTAAGTCTCACATGAGAATGAAATAGTACATGTATTGTATATCTGCTGTATGTTAACGGTCTAACACCAGAATTTTCAAGTCACATTCAGCCAGGGAATATGTTCTGATAAAGCTGATGTTCAGAAATATGAACACCATGTCTCCAGCACAATTATGTGCTACTTCTTCCATTCAGTCTGTGACAAGCTGCTCCTTCCATTCAGCTGATGACAATCTGCTGTCAGCAAAATGAAGAGGGAAGGAATAGTGTGTCACATCTAAAGCGTGATCAGCAGCAAGAAGCATAATTTATGTACAGTATATACTGAGCGTAAGCCATTATCTCACCCTATACAAGGAAGGGACCCAGCATGGCTGCCCGGGGCTCAGCTCCTCACAAGGAAAAAGCCTGGCACATCTTTACTCATCTGATGACTCCCAAATGAACAACTGGGTGTACTGGGAAAAGGAAGAAATCAATGTTGAGACCAGTATGTATCCGGGTGGTCTGGTCAGTCACATACTATTAATACTTGCTGGTGAACTGATACTAAAATACTAAATGTTGCATTTTTTCATTACATTTATTGATGTTTCACCAAAGGTTATACCTTTTAAATAAAAAATAAAAAATATCATAAATAATAATCATTAGCTCAGGAGCCGTATGTGGCTTGTGAATCTCTTCTGTGTGGCTCATGCACTGTTTGATAGACTAGAACACTTTTTCAACCTGCGGTACACATACCCCAGGGGTACATGGCAGGGTTCATGGGTACACAAACAGGGGGTGTCTGATTTGACAGATATATTATTTTACCAGTGAAACGTTATCTCTTCTTGCTTTAAAAGTGCTACGAGGTCTGCGGCCTTCTTATTTTGGTACTACTTATAATTGTTAATCCTGCTTGGGGCGCTTGGTTAGAAATTCTTGTCGCTAATGTGTACTTGGCATGGATTAAGTGTGGTGGAGATGCTTATGAATATGAGGATGATGAGGAATTCATTGGCACTGTGCCTTTTAGGGATCAGGGGGAAACACATTCATACTGAACTGTTAAAGTGGACTAATCACCCCCCTGCGGCCAGCCTGGAATGTTAAAGATTCCAGGGCCATCCACTAGCCAGCCCCTGGGGCATCCTAAACCTGTGTTAAACCCCCCAAGGGGTGCAGGTTTTCTTACCTGATCTCTGTGGCTCCCGCAACGCTGTCTAGATAGGCTGGGTATGTGGGTGCGCACACTCCACATGGGAGACGGGGATTCGGCAGTCCGGGTCCCTAAGCCAGCATGAAGTTCAAATCAGCGGCTTTATACCTTATGAACCACATAAAGCGCTGATTGGAGGAACGCCTGCCCATGTGTAGTGGGAATTCCAATTCTATAAGGGTTTTATGCCTTCTACCTTCTGTTAATATTGCATGTGGCTCCTGACCATATTTCAATACTGAATGTGGCTCTCATGTTGACAAAGGTAGGAGGTAGAGGAAATAGTGGCTATCCTCCCTGCACTAGCTTATTTGTGGCATCCAAAGTGTATACCTACACACTACAACTTGGCAACCTGTCTTTATATACACCTCAGTGCAACAATGACCTACTGTATGTATCTCAATGTTTGTCAAGTCATCTGACTAGCTTTCTCATTTCAGAATGTAAAATTCAGAATGTGATGGGCAATGACTGGAGCTTCTACTGCAGATGCTACTGGGCAGGGACAGGAATCTCTTCCGGCAGATGCTGCTGGGCAGGGACAGGAATCTCTTCCGGCAGATGCTGCTGGGCAGGGACAGGAACTTCTACTGCAGATGTTGCTGGGCAGGGACAGGAATCTCTTCCGGCAGATGCTGCTGGGCAGGAACATCTACTGCAGATGCTGCTGGACAGGGACAGGAAATTCTTCTATGTTCCTCATAGTACCAAGGTGGGAGGACTGCATGTGGTCCCTAGGCGCCATAATGTGCATTAGTGTTTCTAATGGTGCCTGGGCCACAGTATGTGCATTGGTTAAATAAGCAGATCTGTGTCCAGTCTGAAAAACATTTGACATTCTGAAATGAGAAAACCAGACGGCTCATTTGCAAATCACCTTCAAGAAAAACACAGAAAGTGCAATTGTTTTCACTCATTACGGATTTCGGCAAATATTAAAATCGGCATGTATGTTCCACCCTCCTCTCCTTTTGAATGTAAAGTACAAGAAGAGTTTAAAAATAAATGTACTCACCTTACCCTGGGGATTCTAATCCAGTGTCACTGACAGACAACTTTCATGGCCCTACATTATCTACTTATTCTTAGGGGCACTGGCCTCTATGTGTGTTTAGACAGCAAAGAATCCATGCATGTCTCAATGTAACAGTCCCATTGGAAGTAAATTCAGTGTGGGGACAGAGAAATAGGGTTACTCAGGGAATGCAAGTGCTGCGGAATAAAAGATGCCGTCTCTGACAGCCAACCTGCGGCAAGCAGAAGGCTATGTTAACCCTTCACCTGGAATGTCCATTTAAATGGCTTAGGGTGTAACCGAGGGGGGGGGGCAGTGCAGGCAGTGCAGGGGTAGCAACCACATCAGGGCCCATGAAGTCAGGAGCTCCCACCATTGTTGTTCCTTCAGTTGTGCTTATAAGGCATCATGTACATATATAAAGCACTATTATTAAATTACATTACAGTATGAGGCCCTGTTTAATATGTGCACACGGGCCTGGTGACATTTAGGTATTCTTCTGTGTAACTATATGTAGCATGTTTACAGAAGGAATAGGGATGGATTTCAGTGGTCCTACCAATTACTATTATAACAAAGACAAGAAAACTGACCATAGAGTCAGTCACACAGGGAAAAGCACTGTATGCACAATGTTGTTATTTGAGGCTGAATAGGTAAGTAGTCACAGGGCAGGTGCCAGGTTTTTTCTCTCTTCACCTCTTGTTTCTGGGCAGAAGAGGTGGAATAGCTACACCCTCTACATAGCTTCCACAGAGACACCAACCTGACCCTGATTCCTGATTTTTCTCAAGTCCTGCACTCTTCACTCACCATGTTACTGAATGCCTACCTGTACCTGCAGACATGTCTAAGCAAATGACTGGGTTGAATAGGAGGTCTAATTAAAGAGGAACAAAACTAACTGTGGTATTCCAAATTGCTGGCCTTCCCTGGGGGCATCCTGAATCAAACCCCCCCCGGATGCAGCACAGCTCAGCTGCTTCCTGGCGACCTTGGTGATGTAAAGAATCAGCGCCCACATCACCTCATCTTCGGGCTGAACACGCTGGGGATGTGGCCGCTCGTGCATGTAAACAGAGCCGTTTGCCGAGCATAACATAAGCACAGCAAATGGCTCTGATTGGACGAGAGCCGACGCATGTGCTGTAGGACCAGAAAGAGGTGAGTTTTACATGGTGTTCTGGAGGTTTCACACAGTGCGGCATTCCAATTCAGGACACAGAACAAAACTAGGGATAGTCAAAATCAAGGTGTGATGGTCATTATGATGTGCAGGATTAGAGAAATATTACCCTGCAGGAATGGGTCAGGCTGACATCCCTGCTTCCATGAGGTGTTCATGCCTGGGGATGATATCTCACCAGGCTGTATATAAGCAGGGGCAAGGAAAAGCCTTCGTGTGAATTAGAGCTCTAGCAAGATGGAGGTGCTGCTGGCTGGTGCAGTGACCAGAGCATGTGGTGGAGGAGGAGGATGCCAGCTGGAGTGCTGTGAGTAGTTACTATTGGGGAAGTTCCCACTGAGGCAGATAGTCCCATCTAGGGGACTGAAGATGAGACCCCTTGGGGCATGTGTGTGTGTTAGAGACAGATTGTAGGTTGGTCAGCAAGCTAACTGGTTTGAGCGCTGTGTCTCCTTTAAGACTTCGGCATGTGTGTGGATGCCTGGAGTGACAAAGCAGGGTAGGGGGACAGATAGAAAATCTACATATTGTCCGGAGGCAAGATCCCAATGTCCATCCCAAGTGAGCACCCAAGCACAGGCTGGTGGTGGCATTGCAGTGGAGTGGCCGGACCCCCGGGTTCTGACAAGTACCTGTAAACCCCTCTGGAAGGAGTCTGACTGTACGTTGAAAAATCAGACAATGTTAATGGCTGCTGTACACAAAGAGGACCACTAAGCTCTGTATAATAAAGAAATGTCCTTTAAAAAATCAGTTTGTGCAGAAGCATTGTGATCCTTGCCTCCCATCCATCGGGACTGTGTGTGTATTACACTGTTTCTAGTATTGCCATTGAAATATTAGGAAACAAAGAAATATAAAGAAAAGGAGTGTCAAAACTGGGTCCACCCCCTCATAAATGGTTCTGTGTAATCATTCTTGTGCTATTAGCTGAGCGCGGGGCAGCCATAACTGTGCTATGCTCTGTCTGTCAGCGCCTTCCACTATTTATACACAGAACTGACAAGTGATGGATAGACCAGAGAAAGGGGATTGTGAAGCTCAACTGGGGAGTTCCCATTGATATTGTGGATAGTAAGCAACTCTCTATTCTAGTGTTTATATATTGTATCTGAATGTCATATGGAAATACACTTACTTGCCTAACCTCTCACCCATCTTAGTTTCTATAATTGGGTTCTTATGCATTTCTTGCAAATCATCTTTGTCTCGCTCTTTGCACGCACTTGCGACTCCAGCACACCTTCTCTGGAGCATTTATCATCACCACCATATCTCACCTGACTACAAGCCATGCCGGATCTCATTGGCCATGAATTGCTGGTCATGTAGTTGGAGATGGCCACAGGCAGGGGCGGACTAGGGCTAAAAAACGGCCCGGGACTTTTTGGGGCACACCGGCCCTGCTGCACTGTTCTTAATGTCACTATATACACACCTTATTTTTGTTCCATAAGATGCACCCAGGGTTTAAAGGACTAAAATAAGAAAGAAAATATTCTGAACCAAATGGTGTGCTTAAATTCCCCCATTCAGTGCACAGAATCACCCCATTACAATATAGGCAGTGGGGGCATCCCTCAGTACAGCCAGTGGGGCATCCCTCAGTACAGCCAGTGGGGCATCCCTCAGTACAGCCAGTAGGGGCATCCCTCAGTACAGCCAGTAGGGGCATCCCTCAGTACAGCCAGTGGGGGCATCCCTCAGTACAGCCAGTGGGGCATCCCTCAGTACAGCCAGTAGGGGCATCCCTCAGTACAGCCAGTGGGGCATCCCTCAGTACAGCCAGTAGGGGCATCCCTCAGTACAGCCAGTAGGGGCATCCCTCAGTACAGCCAGTAGGGGCATCCCTCAGTACAGCCAGTAGGGGCATCCCTCAGTACAGCCAGTAGGGGCATCCCTCAGTACAGCCAGTAGGGGCATCCCTCAGTACAGCCAGTAGGGGCATCCCTCAGTACAGGCAGTGGGGGCATCCCTCAGTACAGCCAGTGGGGCATCCCTCGGTACAGCCAAGTAGGGGCATCCCTCGGTACAGCCAGAAGGGGCATCCCTCGGTACAGCCAGTAGGGGCATCCCTCGGTACAGCCAGAAGGGGCATCCCTCAGTACAGCCAGTGGGGCATCCCTCGGTACAGCCAAGTAGGGGCATCCCTCGGTACAGCCAGAAGGGGCATCCCTCGGTACAGCCAGTAGGGGCATCCCTCGGTACAGCCAGTAGGGGCATCCCTCAGTACAGCCAGTAGGGGCATCCCTCAGTACAGCCAAGTAGGGGCATCCCTCAGTACAGCCAAGTAGGGGCATCCCTCAGTACAGCCAGAAGGGGCATCCCTCGGTACAGCCAGTAGGGGCATCCCTCAGTACAGCCAGTAGGGGCATCCCTCAGTACAGCCAGTAGGGGCATCCATCAGTACAGCCAGTAGGGGTATCCCTCAGTACAGCCAGTGGGGGCATCCCTCAGTACAGCCAGTGGGGCATCCCTCGGTACAGCCAAGTAGGGGCATCCCTCGGTACAGCCAGAAGGGGCATCCCTCGGTACAGCCAGTAGGGGCATCCCTCGGTACAGCCAGTAGGGGCATCCCTCGGTACAGCCAGTAGGGGCATCCCTCGATACAGCCAGTAGGGGCATCCCTCAGTACAGCCAGTAGGGGCATCCCTCAGTACAGCCAAGTAGGGGCATCCCTCAGTACAGCTAAGTAGGGGCATCCCTCAGTACAGCCAGAAGGGGCATCCCTCGGTACAGCCAGTAGGGGCATCCCTCAGTACAGCCAGTAGGGGCATCCCTCAGTACAGCCAGTAGGGGCATCCATCAGTACAGCCAGTAGGGGTATCCCTCAGTACAGCCAGTGGGGCATCCCTAAGTACAGCCAGTGGGGCATCCCTAAGTACAGCCAGTGGGGCATCCCTCAGTACAGCCAGTAGGGGCATCCATCAGTACAGCCAGTAGGGGCATCCCTCAGTACAGCCAGTGGGGCATCCCTAAGTACAGCCAGTGGGGCATCCCTCAGTACAGCCAGTAGGGGCATCCCTCAGTACAGCCAGTGGGGCATCCCTCAGTACAGCCAGTAGGGGCATCCCTCCGTACAGCCAGTGGGGCATCCCTCAGTACAGCCAGTGGGGCATCCCTCAGTACAGCCAGTGGGGCATCCCTCAGTACAGCCAGTAGGGGCATCCCTCAGTACAGCCAGTGGGGCATCCCTCAGTACAGCCAGTAGGGGCATCCCTCCGTACAGCCAGTGGGGCATCCCTCAGTACAGCCAGTGGGGCATCCCTAAGTACAGCCAGTGGGGCATCCCTCAGTACAGCCAGTAGGGGCATCCCTCAGTACAGCCAGTGGGGCATCCCTAAGTACAGCCAGTGGGGCATCCCTCAGTACAGCCAGTAGGGGCATCCCTCAGTACAGCCAGTGGGGCATCCCTCAGTACAGCCAATGAGCGGCATCCTGGGGCAATCGTGATCATCCTGCAATAGCGCTAGTGTGAAACCAGCCTCACCCTCCATTTTACTGTGACTTGTGATTTGATGCGGTGCATTTCCTGTCCCCCAGCGGCGTGGGCATCTGGAGTGGAAGGCGATGGCAGCAGGACTGGCAGAGGATGAGGCAGCAGCAGCGAACCTGCAACGCCGCCGCCGCTCTCACACACACACACACAATAACACACATACATGGTTACCGGCACTTCCCGGCTGTCGCGCGCCGGTCGGTGGGCGTGCCCCATATGGCCGACGTTCATTGTTTTCATTGGACGCCGGCCATATGGGGCACGCCCACCGACCAGCGTGCAACAGCCGGGAAGTGCGTGTGTGTGTGTGTGTGAGAGCTGCGGCGCCGGCAGAAACCGCAGGGCTGGGCAGGCCAGCCAGGCGGCCGGCTGCTCCCCCAGCCTCCAGCATTTTTTCCATGGGGTTGCGGCCCTCCCTGGCACCGGCCTACCAGGATTTTGCCCGGTATGCCCTATGGCCAGCCCGCCCCTGGCCACAGGGGTTTGCAAGAAGTAATAATACTAAGATCAGAAGAGGACACCAAAACAATGTAGAAGATATACAATCTACCTTAGTCCTCGTGTAAGGAGATAAGATAAAGCAGGGCATTGTTAGAAAAGACTAATTGTCTACTTGGCCCTATAAAGCCATTTTATCCCACACTTCTTGGGCACCCCAATGTGGAATGCTCTTCCACATAAAGAGATAGATATAAATTCTGAAAATGCTCACTCTTCCACATTCTATCGGGCTTGCTCAGAGAATCTAATAAGCTGCTGCTGGTCACTTGAGACACGTGCATTGCTCTGGAGCTCATAATGGGTAAGTATTATACCTTCATGTCACCACCATTGTCGTTGCCATATAAATTGATTAACATGAAGGAGGGACTGTCTTAGTTTTTGCAGTGACATTGAAGGGAATTAAGAGGAAGGATACCACTGCCACTGGCCAGGACTTCACCCTTGCATATATTTCCCCCACCCTGTACATACAGATTGCCCAAATTAAAATTCCTGCACCTATTGCCTTTTATGAGCCTTTAAACACCCAAGATGGCGGCACATGGAGTCGTAGCCTGCCTACAAACAGAAAGTGTCTTCTGAATGTGCCTCTCTGCATTCTGGGATTGCTGTCCTTTTTCCTGACCCCAGCTCTACTCTGTCTGAGCAAAGCACATCTATAACCCTCCCCCCTGCACTCCCCGCCCCTCCTCTCCTCAGTATGTGTGATGCTGCTGAGGCAAGATGGCGGCACCCATATTCTAGAGTCCTGACCAGCGTAGCAGCCCAGAGGGGAAAAGATTAAAAAGTAACCAACTAAAAACGTCACATCTATTCATTTTAGATGCTGGGATATAGTTTTTTATGGGTTTGGGCTTTTAATGAAATGATGCTGAAGGTCCGGTTTTAAAGTCTCATGGATGCCATGGAGCCTAGTTGTATCTGATTGGACGTCAATTGCTTTCCATTTGGCTTCAATTTCTACAGTGTCCAGCAAGTGCTGGAGTAGGAGGTGCACGAAATGAAACAGAAAAAGGACTGCAGTCAAAAAGGGTTGTGGGAAACCCTGCATCCATGGCACTACTGACTCTTTAGCCTAAGTTTGGAAGATTCATAAGTTACTGACCCGGAATAATGTAAAACACACAATGTAAAACACAATAGTGAATCACACTTATAAACACACAAGGGGCAGTGAGTTCAAACATGTGCCCAGAGTGGTGGGATGCCCTAGTCATGGCCCACGGGGAGCAGATGGGGGGTTAGGCATCTTGCTCAAGAGCACTTCAGTCACGCCCCAGCTGGGAACCGAACCCCCAACCTCTTGATCACTACACTGGTTCCTAATCACTAGGCCATGACTGCCTCACGAACACCATTTATACATACTGTATATATAGAATGCTTGTTAAAAATCTGAAAAAAAACGTGCTAAATGTCTAAACTCTTAGTATAAAAATATCTCGTAAAAAGATAATTATAATTGCTCAACATGCAGAAACCCAATTATCCCAATGGATTTTAAGCATAACAAAATAAAAAAAAACACAGAGCAACAGATATATTAAGTTTTCATAACCAAATAAAGAGTCCAATTAGGTAACAGTAAATAAGAATATGTCCAAAATTAGCTTCCAAATATCACAAGTCAACCATCTGTGTTGTTATTTTTATCTTGTTATCCTGGGGTGCATGCACATATTATCGTGTCTAGAAATAGCCAGCTCCAAGTGTCCACCTTGTGCCCCCCACCTGTACTTATTACTCTTACCAGATGGAGATATAATAGTGCTCTTCAAAGTGAGCCTTTTTCACTTTTTTTAGTCACGCTTCCTCGAGGTATGCGATCCTTGCCGCTCAGTATGGTTCACAATGGTTGTTTTGTAACATATATCTCAAAGTGGGTATCACATAAAAGATAAAACCAATAGAGATATCTGGCGAAATATCGTTTTAATCATAGGTCTTCAAGTAAAGTTATAAATGTGCACTCACATTTAAAATCAATATATGACAGCTTCTAGGTATGCCAGGCGAGACTCTCACCCTGCTCTCGCTGCACCTCGGCCGATGATGCTTTTGGAAGGGGGGGGGGGATGTCCGCTGATAGTAAGCAAAACTCTTGTGCTGTGAAGCCTTTGGTCCGCCCTGCCGCCGTCGGTTGATTTTAAATGTGAGTGCACATTTTTAACTTTACTTGAAGACCTATTATTAAAACAATATTACGCCAGATATCTCTATTGGTTTTATCTTTTATGTGATACCTACTTTGAGATATATGTTACAAAACAACCATTGTGAACCATACTGAGCGGCAAGGATCGCATACCCTGAGGGAGCGTGACTAAATAAGTGAAAAAGGCTCACTTTGAAGTGCACTATTATCTCGCCATCTGGTAAGAGTAATTAGTACAGGTGGTGGGCACAAGGTGGACACTTGGGCCCTTATTTATGAAGGAATAGCGACAGGTAGCGACTGGTAATGACGGGCACCGCCACGAGAACGCCGGCTCCCCACCACAATCACACATTTATCAAGCCAATCCTGCTTAGCGACTGAGATAGCGCCATATAGCGACTCATTCATCATTATTCCAGCCTCAGCCCACAGCGCCAGCGTCCGACCTTGAACAGCGACAGGTATGACCTCTCGCTACCTGGCGCTCTCCAATGCATTTCAATGGAACAATCTTTAAATATTCATAATTGTTATTAATGTTTTTTTTTTGTTTTTTTTTAAATGTGAAAAATTCTGTGACCACTTCTGCCATGTTAGATAATTTTTTTAAGGTAAAAAAATGTGTGCAGAATTGATATTACAGGTCTGATATTATTGTATTCATATTGCTAAATTCTTTTTTTTTTTTGGTTTCCAAAAATATGGTGGTTTGGGGGTTTAAAAAGTACTTTTAACACATTGCCGCCAGCGCTCTGGGGTTTAAACATGCATTTCACAGCGCGACCATTTTTTGAGCGTGATTTTTTGATGAATATGGTGGGAGCCGGTCGCTCTGACCAGTCGCTATCATGCGCACCCATACATCGCGGAACCTGTCAAATAGCGACTCGTCACCCCGTATTCAGCATTACTGCACAACGACTCAGTCGCTATCAACAACCGAACAATGGCCAAGCACAACGACTACTAGTGGGCGCTGGGAAAATACTGCTACAGTCGCTCAACTGTCGCTACCTGCCGCTATTAATGAATCGGCCTCCCAGAGCTGGTTATTTCTAGACATGATAATATGTGCATGCACCCCGGGATAACAAGATAAAAGTAACAACACAGATGGTTGACGGTTGATATTTGGAAGCTAATTTTGGACATATTCTTATTTACTGTTACTTAATTGGACTCTTAATTTGGTTATGAAAACTTAATATATCTGTTACTCTGTGTTTTATTGATACTGTATATATAGGTTAGTTTCTAAACCTATTTTATTGGATACAAATAGTATCTGAACAAGATGGAGTTCATGTAACCCTTTTCTTTGTAAACATTTCCTAGCAACGCTACACACATTGATCCTAATACATAATCAGTGCTCTAATCTCACTGCTCCCTCACTACAATGTATATACACTGATGACATAGCTGTGCTTATCTATGATGCAGCTAGCCAACCAATGAAATTCAGGCGCTAATTAGGAACTGGAAAAAAGGGCTTTAATTAGTGTTTGTTCTGATAGAATAAGGTACCACTTCCTAAGCTCACATGTCCGTCAAATACAATTTAAATGACAAACATTTTAATTTAAGGTTTTACCAAATGACACCCAGATATGGCTCTACCCCATTATATAAAAATTATTAACATTAATGAGTTGTGCTGTTTAATTGCCTAATATATTTCCAAGCATTCAGAAAATATAATAAAATATCTTGATGGAATATATATATTTATATATATTAAGACACAACTGTAAATCCGAGACAGTCCCTGCATGAGAACAATGGAGCTCTGCCTTCTTGGGAGCAGAAACCAGACAATCAGGTTACAGTAGTAAATGCTGGCTAATAAGCAGAGATCCGAAGACCTAGTCACCACCATAAAGTTCTGGAAAAAATCCACAAGCTTGCATCAGTAGTGCATATGTCTTGGTCATAGCTAATACATTATTTGTGAAAGCAAAGGCAATTACTCGGCCAAAGGCATTCCACATGCATAACCTTAGACCGTATTAAGCCAGTCCATAGGATGCTTTTTTCTATGGCAGCAAGGCCTGTTATTTTATTTTTCATTTAGTCAGTAAAGCATATCCACAGTGGGATAAGCAGGCTGCCTGTAGGTATGTTAGTTAAAGTGGAAGTGTACCTGTGAAATCTGTGTAAGGGACATCGTTTTGTCCCCTGTCCCTGTCTACTTGTGTACCATTATCTTCCATATTACAGTAAGGAGGACAGGTAATGGTGGGTTTTGTCCACACTTTGTTTTCTACACACTTTGTTTTCTACATAAGTCCACATTGTTGAACTTCTACTTTAAAAGGACATTCCAGACAAAAGGTAAATTTAAGCCTCTCCCTATGCTAACTGAGAGGGGCTGCGTCTTTCATTCAGCTTCTTTAAATTTCTTACAAAGACCTAGAGGCTAATTTATTAATAGCGACATGTAGCGACAGTTGAGCGACTGTAGCGGTATTTTCACAGCGCCCGCTAGTAGTCGCTGTGCTTGGCCGTTGTTCGGTTGTTGACAGCGACTCAGTCGGTGTGGCGTAATTTGAATACAAGGTTACGAGTCGCTATTTCACAGGTTCCGCGATGTATGGGTGCGCATGATAGCGACTGGTCAGAGCGACCGGCTTCCACCATATTCATCAAAAAATCACGCTCAAAAAATTCAAGCGCTGTGAAATGCATGTTTAAACCCCAGAGCGCTGGCGGCGATGGGTTAAAAGTAGTTTTTTAACCCCCAAACAACCATATTTTTGGAAACCAAAAAAAAAAAGTTTTTTAAATAATTTTGTAATATGAATACATTAATATCAGACCTGTAATATCAATTCTGTACATTTTTTTAATTATTTTTTTACCATCAAAAAATTATCTAAAATGGCAGAAGTGGTCACAGAATTTTTCACATTTAAAAAAAAAAAAAAAATTAATAATTAATTATGAATATTTAAAGATTGTTCCATTGAAATGCATTGGAGCGCGCCAGGTAGCGAGAGGTCATACCTGTCGCTGTTCAAGGTCGGACGCTGGTGCTGTGGGCTGAGGCTGGAATAATGATGAATGAGTGGCTATCTGGCGCTATCTCAGTCGCTAAGCAGGATTGGCTTGATAAATGTGTGATTGTGGTGGGGAGCCGGCGTTCTCGTGGCGGTGCCCGTCATTACCGGCCGCTCACCAGTCGCTACCTGTCGCTATTCCTTCATAAATAAGGGCCCTAGTGGACTCTCTCCATTCTGATGGGCTCTTCATGAAAAGCGTGAGACATCAGCTCTGCTACTGTCTGACTGTGGAGGTCCACGACAAGTGTCATTCATTGAGGGGACTATGTAAGATGAGCCAGTAGAGTGTAGCAAGTTCTATAGGGATTATCAGGAAATGCTGGTGAATGAAACATGTAGTCCCTGACAACCTGCATGGGACAGGCAGAAAGCAGGCTAATTTGACCCTTTGCCTGGGATGCTCCTCTTATTTCAAACAAGATTATCTACCCTTCCCTGGGAATAATCCTTAGATATTTATGCAGTTTTCAGGTCTACCTAAAATGTATCCTGGAACTTGCAAATCTGTTGCAGTTACTGAAAGGCAAAATATAGCCAGGTCATCAATTCCTCATTCACATGTTAAGCAGATAATCATGTGAACACCAGCAACCAATCAGGTTTGGTGTGCAATCTCACTTGGCAATCCTAATTAGTTATCGGCAATTATGTCTTTGGAAGTCATACAATGAATGAGGAAGTTGGCTGAATTGACAATAGTGACACTTTAGGACCGCTTTGCTTCTCTGTGCCAGGCCAAAGTGTTTATATGGATTTTTATTATCACACAATTTCACAATACACCTCCTTTAACGGTGAGCTTTTCGTCAGACATCATTTTGTCATATGGGACCCTCAGGGTTAGGTAACACATAAACCCTTCCCTTTATATTACACCTGCCATAGTTTGAAATGAAATCACTAATAATCTAACTATTTGTTGTTCTTGTTAACCCTCTAGAGGCTTGAGCAAAGATAAATGATGTATCCCATGTGACTCAAAATAGCTGATAGTCACATTGGGCTGTCTGACCTCATGGGCCCAGTGCAGTTCTACCCACTGCACCTGCTATACTTATGCTGCTGCTGCCTATGGACAGTAGGATTATATAACCAGATCTCAGGCAATCTTTATTTTAATATTCATTTCAATATATATATATATATATATATATATATATATATATATATATATATACACACACACACACATATATCTATATATATCGATCTATATATATACACATATATCTATATATATATATGTATATATACACATATATAGATATAGAGAGAGATAGAGAGAAAGCTTTATCAGTCTGGTGATAATTAAATTGGTTTTATTGCTTCATTTGAATGTTTCCCTAGAACTACTGAGATGTTTTTCTAGATTTTTTTTTCTTTCATATTGTGAATATATATACAGTATATATACATACAGGGGCGTAACCCTGGCCCAGGAGGTCAGGGGGGGCCCCATCATTGTTGCTCCTTCACCTTATGCAGAAGAGTAGCTAGTTTTTCTGGCACCCAGGGCAAAGATTCAAAATTGCGCCCCCTACCTGTTCTCAGGCCCCCCTTTGGCACCCCTCTGACCTGCTGCACCCGGGGAAAGTGCCCCCTCTGCTCCCCCCTAGCCACGCCCCTTTCGTATGTATCATATTTGAGCTCAATTGCCTTTATTTACAGAAAGGAAGCAGAATTTGTTTCTGATTTTTCAGTCTAATTGTCTAGTTGCATCCAATTAAGTTAAAGCGGTCCTTCACCCTGAATAAGAGTCTATCTTATATGTTTCCCCCACCCTGTACGTACAGATTGCTCACATTAAAAATCATCCTACCTGCATCTGCTGCATGTTATGAGCCTTTAAACATCCAAGATGGCGGCTGATGGAACAACATGCAGCCTGCAAACAGGAAGTGCCTTCTGACTGTGCTGCTCTGCATTCTGGGATTGCTGACCGTTTCCTGACACCATCTCTGCTCTGTCTAAGCAAAGCACAGCTATAACCCGCCCCCCTGTACGTTATCTCACTCTCCTCTCTTCGATAAGTGTGATGCTTCTAAATCAAGATGGCGGCGCCCGTATCAAAAGTCCTGAACAGAGTTGCAGACCAGTGGGGGAAAGAATAATAAGTGACTAAAAACTTAAAATATATTCATTGTAGATGCTGGGGAATCATTTTTTAAGGGTTTGGGCTTTTTCAATAAATCATGCTGAAGGTCCGGTTTAAAAGACACAAGAACAAAAAAAAAAAATGTTACTCTATGATCCTTGAAAATACTCCATTTAATGTTTGAACCAGGGCCCCGTCACACTTCGTTCCTCACATATATAATTCCCCCCTCCTCCCCCTCATCGGCGTCCCTACTTACCTTTTAGACTTCCAGCGTCTTTAGGGCCCAATCCTTTGCCCTCCCCCCCCCTCAGTCGGCTTAGCGCCAATCAGTGAAGTCTCGCAGGATTTCGGGCATCACCACTGCATCCCATTCATGGACACTGCGCAGGCGTGAGATCGGGGGGCGTGCACAGTGCCTGATGGGATGCAAGTTAGTGCCGCCCTTCGGAAGGTCGCACGAAATCCGAGGGACCCAGAAGATGAATCCCATGGCGAGGTGAGTAAATAGAGCCCAAACCGGAGGGGTGGGGGAACAGTCCGGTGAGGTTTTAACCTTGCCCGATCTTCCTCTTCAAGACAGCTTGTCTTAGTCTAGCAGCTAATTAGAAGCTGATCTTACTGAAAATTGCCACCCTTTCCAAATAGTTTCCACTCATACTTCATTTAGGAAACATGTCCTCCCTGAACAGTTTATTCTAAACTCTCCCCATGTTCCCAGCAAGAGGTTTTGCAGCAGCTGAGGATGTCTTCTTCTTGTAGCAGCATGGCTGTCTAGCAATCAATACTGAGGAAGTCCTATTAAAACCTCATCAGGCTCAAAGGGATGACCTAAGTTCACGCAGCACAGGTCAGCTATGAAGCCTGATCCCGGCTCCCTATATCTCCCAGGAGACATTGCCTTCTATGTAACAGGACATAACAGTAGGCTCAGGATAACCATATATAGAAGCCAAATAAAGGTATTTGTCTAACAATGGAAGGAAGACATGTTCTGGGCACAATGCTAGTTAATAATGCAGCACAGCACAGAACATCAGGAAATCCCATTACTCTGATGTGTTTCTATAAATATGTTTTATAATTGGCTAATGTCAATAGGAGAGGAGAAGAGATCATAGGAGCCCAGCCATTGCATCAGAGTGACAGCTCTGGTGACAAGGGAATCCTGCTTACCTCCAGCAACAGTGACAGCAGAAAGAAGCCAGCACACTGCAAACTCTTCATGTTTTAGGGTATCAGTCACTTCCCCAGTACATCCAATCGATGATCAGCCCTTCCAATTCATAAATATCCTGAGAAACCACCAGCTTTCCAGAAAAAAAAAAAAGATATGTGTTCAGTTCCAAGAACGATCGCTTCAGCTCTGCCTTACTTTTTGCCGTGCTCCATCTGTGAATTCACTTTCCAGATAGCAGATAATTAGGACAATCAAGTAAATAAGATTGATGCTGAAGCTCCTGTTCTGGGCAGATGACAGCTCTGGGGGTGTAGCAGCTCTTCCGAATGTTTAGACCGCGGAATAAAAGGGTGATGATGGGAATGATGTGCCAAATACAATAAAGCAATGGAGATTTGGTAGCAAAGAGAAAAAAAAGGGAGGCAGGGAATAAAAAAAGGAAAGCTCCAGAAGAGGACAGCAGCCCTGGATTGTATCCTCATGGAAATGATATTTCAGAGATGGAAATGGAGAGACTGGGCTGAGAATCACAAAGTGAGGAGGGGATTATGATGAGGTGGAGGAGGAGGAGGAGGGGAATGCCTAGCCTTTTTAACCTCCCTCTCTGCTGTGTGTTCTTTCATAGCAGCTAGTAACCTGATCCTTTTTATTATGATTTTTTTCCAGTCGCCCTGCTTTTTGCTGAGCGGCCTGCCTGGCATAAGATAACCGCAGAGCTTATGAACAGCACTGACATTCTGCTAATGGGCTGGATACAGGCAGCGTTCAACCAGAAGTATTTCAGTTATTGGTGGAGTCTGACATGCTCACTCATTTACTACTGAATAGATCTTGGTTCTGCATTTAATTGCTAATGAATCAGCATCAACAAACATATGATCTGTATGTTTTTGCTGTTTCAGTATAGGTGTTCATTTCCTTACACACGGATCAAACAAAGAAGAAAGTAAATTTAATATGGAAACAGATCAGAGTATACAGCCTAACAAACAGATGCTTGTGTCGGGGCAGACATAGCTTCCACAGGGCCCCATAGTAAAAGTCATAGCCCCCCCTCCAAAAAAAAAAATAAAGACTGAGCCCCCAGCAGTAAATTACCTGCAGCAAAACACAGGGACTGTAACTGAGGAGGCTGATTCATTACACCAGGTATCGGCAGATGAGCATCTGTAGAGCCGCGCTTAGAGCAACCGCTAGTAGGCGCTGTAAGCAGGTATCGGGCGCTGTAACAGAGTACCTCAGGCGCTGTAGTAACCTGGCCTGCATTGATGAATGTGATCTATGTTGGGTGCTCTAACACCAGTACAGTGCTGCAGGGAGCGAAGCGCCAGCTGAGTGCAACCGACTCTCGGCACTCCACACCATACTTATCAAAGAAGGACACACACACACACACAGCTTTGGCGCTCTGGATCTGGTCGCTATAGCACAGAGCGCCAGACGCTGAGTGATTATAGTCTGTTTATAAACACATATACACCTGTAACAAAGTGAAAATACATGGAATGACATTGTTTTAACACTGTGACATTAACACTTTAGTGCCAGACCTGCAATGACATTTCTGCATAAAAAAAAGTCAAAAAAGTTTCTAAAAGTGTTTGTTTGCAGCCAGGAGAGGTCACACAATGATTTGAGCAAAAATAAAAAAACAAAAAAAAATTGTCAAACAAGCTGTTTAAACACAAGCAAGTGAACGGCCATTGAAATGTATGGGAGAGCGACACTGAGCGAAAGGTAATACCTGACGCTCTGGAAGCTAGAGCTCAGGCGCTATATGCTGAGCCACCTGTAATAATACGACGCTAAATGGTGGTGTTAGAGTCGCTCACCAGATTCGCTTTCATAAATGTGGTTTTGCGTACAGCGCCGAGTGTTCACCAGACGCCATGCCGCTACGAGGCACTACCTGGCACTATCCCTTCTTAAATAACCCCCTTAGTTTGTGAGTAGACCAATCAGTTACAGACTGTGATGTGGTTGGAGTTCTAGGTAGTGTCGGCCCACTGTGGGGCCTGGGTTAGTAAGGCCCAGAGAGATCAGTTTTTTGAGGGGGGCACTTACTTCTCCCAGCGTCCTATACAAAGAGTGCCGGGGAAGGGGAGAAGACAACGCACTAGCATCTTGCCTCCTGGCAGAACCTTTGGTCCCCGGCACTTCTTGTAGACAGCATACCAACACTGCATACTGCTATGGGCCCAGACTGATGCTGTTACCACAAGTGCTGCAAGGCCAGGGGGGCAGCTTGCATTAAAGCGGCTCATGGCAGAAGAGGCCTTAAAGCAGACCAACACCCTGCATGGCCTGGGTGTTGGTAGGTGCTGCAGCTGCCACCACTGAATGACAGTCTGGGGGCATCAGAAAAACCTGGTGCCCCTGCACATAACCCTCCAGAACACCAATAATCTTTAACTTATTCTCAGTCCAGTGACGAGAATCCAGCGCCACGAATGGCCACCCAGTGCTCACATGGACAGTGACTTCCTGGCCACTGAATGTGCCCATGTGTGCTCTAATCATGATGTTGGATTCCCGTTGGGGGACAGAGAATAAAGTAAGGATTACCGGCGCTCTGGAGGTTATGTGTGGGATTGCTCCATACTGGATGCCCCCAGACCGTCACTTGGTGGCCACCAGGCCATGCAGGGCGTTGTTCCGCTTTAAGGCCTCTTCTGCCATGGGCCCGGTAGCAGTCGCCTCCCCTGCCTCATAGATGACGTGCATAAAGATATTTACAGAGTACAGTAGGTTAGGGTTAGAGTGTCGGTTAAGTGATCGGGTCAGGGTTAAAGGTGATGGATTATGGGCAGGTTTATGGGTTATGCACGAACCAAAAGCAAGGGGTTTTGGGCCAACCCCTTACTTTGCAGGGTAAGGTTAATGTGAGCCCTCAGGTGTCTTAAGGGGTTGGCCCAAAACCCCTTGCTTTTGGTTTGTGCATATTCTATACTGAGGTCCCTTCAACCCAACCAGCTTCAGTCAGAGCTAACTGCCGGTCACAGGCAGCGAGCTCTCTTCTCTGGGGGCTTCTCAACAATAGCCCCCCCCCCCCATATGTCATTTCCCCATCCAGCTTGGCAGGGTCGTGTACAACTGATTTGAGAAAACCAAACATTTGTTGTTGAGGTTTATGGGTTAGGTCATAATCAGGTTAGTCAAAGGGTAAGTCCACTTTCGATTGAATCTTTGAAAGTGTATATTTTCGTAAGGCAAAATAATGTCAGCAAATGTGTGTCTTATGGAAGCAGTTTTCATCTGTTGCTATTGGCAACATACACCAAGTGCAGACTTGGTATACATTGCCAGTAGCAATAGGTTGCAGATAGTTGTTCTGTGTATACAGGGCTCACTTCTCTCTTCTTGGTGTACAGTTGCCAATAGCAACCGATTGCAGGTAGAGAAAAATGCTTTCATAAAACACACATTTTGTAACATAGGAAAAAATGAAAAAAAAAATGCTAGATCAGCTCAGCACCTTGAGGACAGCCTTTTAGCACAAAAAATACACTTTCAAAAATTCCATTGAGAGTGGACTTACCCTTTAAGTGCCCTGTTTAGAACAAAGGTTATGATCACATCTCTGAGGTAGGTATTAGGGACATACCGTATATACTCGAGTATAAGCCGAGTTTTTCAGCCCACTTTTTGGGCTGAAAAAAGCCGCCTCGGCTTATACTCGAGTCAGTGGCCCAACAGACAATCAGCAGTGCAGGTGGAGATTTGGACACAGGGGGGCGTGGCCTGGCGCTCGAATGACGTAGAGGCGGTGGCAGTGCGGGAAGAGGCTCGGTGGCCGGGCAGAGAGAACGCGCAGGCAGGGAGCGGGAAGCTGCGCTTTCATCATCCCCCTCATCGGAAGCATCTACGTGCTGGGAGGAGTACCTGGCAGGGAGAGGAGCGCACACTGGCTGGCGGGTTTGCTGATGAAGAGGAAGGAGGCGGCGGCGCCCACAGCGACCCACGGGGAGCCAACGGCAGACGCGGCTTGCGCAACCAAGATGCCGACCGACATCGAGGGTGAGTGAACACCCCCCCCCCTCCCAGTATGCATGAGGCGGCGGTGAGCGGTCCCTCTGCCTCCAGCGGAGCGGCGGCCGATCCCAGCCCATAGCGCAGCAGAGCAGGGGAGGGCGAAGGAGCTGCTCCCCTGCCCATAATGAATAAAGAAGCAGGGCTGCAGAGACCGGTAAAGATGTCGGCCGTGGAGGGGGAGAAGATCATCCCCGCCTCCCTGCACAAGACACAGGAGCTGAGGTACGGTGGGTGTTGGGGGGAATGAGGCAGGAAGCCTGCAGACTGACTATGAAGTTGGGGGCAGCGGGGGTAGAACCCACATCCATTTCCCACCCTAGGCTTATACTCGAGTCAATAACTTTTCTAGTTTTTTTGTGGTAAAATTAGGGGCCTCGGCTTATATTCGGGTCGGCCTATACTCGAGTATATACGGTATTTAGGGATTTGTTTTGAATCAGCCAGAATACAATAATATGAATTTTATTGTTCCTATATATGAACCCCAAAGTGAGGAAACGTCCTTCTGAGGAGGTTGCAATGGCATCAAAGTAACGCATGGGATTTCCATTTTGTTTCTTCAGCCTAGAACTCCATGCATCACTGTAACAGGGCAGTATCACTGGTTTACCATTAATTGGAGGGATTGTTGCCTTGCTAGCTGTGCATTTTCAGTTTAATATTTATAAAACAATTCCTTGTAGCCTTAATACAACTATATATGTTGACTTACCATAGCACTGATTATTTATTTTACAACAATTGCCCTTTGAGAAATTAAGTAAAAACCTTACATCAAGAGAGGTGTATTACATAATATTCTGTCTGTATTTTTAGCAAGGCCATTTCTAGAGGTGGGGGAAAAGGCAATTGCCCTGGGTGCCAAGGCCATTGTGTATATGGGGGCTTTATCCCAGCCATCCGGTTTACTGCAAATGGGTCAGAGTTAGTGGTGCTGACCATAAGACAGGCCCATCAACCCCTCCCCCCATACTGGTCTCAGTTATGGTGTGGGGGCACTGCCTGCTGCTAAGCTGCTAAGGAAGTGACTTACCATGGTGGTATAGGACAGCAGAAACAACATACGATTGGTATTTCCTTCCTTCACTGAGAGTTATGTCGCCTAGAAACTGTGCTGATTTTCAGCATCTTATGGGTTTAAAAAAAGCCACAGAGTGGTCATGAGGCTTTGTACGATGTGTGTGTGTGTGTATGAGAGAGAAAGAGGCTTTGTACTAGTATGTGTGAGAGCGAGCATAAGAAAGAGAAGGAGGCTTTGTGTGTGTGTGTGTGTGTGTGTGTGTGTGTGTGTGTGTGTGTGTGTGTGTGTGTTTAAGATCCTATTAAAATATACATATAATATGAACTATGAACAAATTTAAAAGATTTATTCATCTATATTTGACATGGCCTATCTTGAAATCTGCAAATAATGACCAATTATTACTAATTTTGTTAGACTTTTTCAAAAGGCCAATAAGCATCCTACTTGAAGTCATATGAACTGCTACTGATGTTGTCCATAACTGCATTGATGGCACATGACATGTTGGTAGCGTTCACTCCTTCACACAACCATACTATAAACTCTGCTTAAAACCAAAGCCCTCATTACAGCCTAACCACCCTCTTTTAGCAATTTATCTTTGGAAATGATATTTTATTATAAATACCGGCCACAGCAACAATCCTAAAGTACAAAATTAGTGCAACATATATGTACTGTAAACAACTAGTACCAACTGTCCTTTTTGACGACTTTTGAGGGTCGTATAGTGCATCACTTAAATAAGTAAACCAATTCTAACAAACCTTTCTCCTAAATTGTTACCCATGAATGCCAAACCTTCTTTTACTTGCTTGCTGAACTGTGGTGAGCGAATTTCAAGGAGACGTGACCCCCATCCTCTTCACCTTCTAACCATGGCTGATTATGCTTCGCCTCCATTCCACCTCTATTGCCCCCTCAAGGCGACATTGATCCCTTAATAGCCCCCTGTCCACCACAGCTCAGTTGCTGTCTTGATCTTTTTTCAGCCAGAACCAAGTTAAACATGTCTAAACCTAGCTCATTCAAGTGAACGTCCCTTCTAAACAATGACCTCTTATCTTCTAGCATAACCTGTTGGGCAGCCAACCCATCCTGTCTTGTATCCACTTACCCATCCACCGGTTAACCTTAATCCACAATTTCTCAATAGCCTGAATGTCCCTTGCAAATCTCCACACAAAGCACAGAACAATTTCGGACCATACAAAAAATAACCCAGGACATTCCCTCAAGATCATTGACAACACCTTTATCATCAAACCCACTAAAGACCTAGAGGCTGCTCTACCTAAAATTCTCAAAGACAACTGACATTAACTCGCTCCAAATTAACCCTCCCACTCCCAACCAACTCAACTTTCCAAATTTTCTGTCATTTCCAAGTTGAAGCCCGATCCTCAGTGTTTCGGACCTCCAGGTCGCCCAGTGTATAAGTAAATGGCCCACAATTAACAATGGACAAACCAGCAAATCCATAAAGAAACAAATAACACCTTCAAACTAGCAACTCTATACAGCACTAGAATGTCACAGTAAGCACATAAATATATATATATATATATATATATATATATATATATATATCCTAAAGGCATAGACAAAAACCTACTCACAAAATACACTTGGACCTTTTTTTTTATATATATTAATATACCACACTGCTTTACAGTTAGCCTCACTCCTGTTACTCTCCATCTAGCCCATGTATATACGTATATATGGAGCGTATATATAGCCTAAATCGCCGAGACTCTCACCGGCCGAACTTTTCAATAACCCCGTCGCCATCCCCATTTGTGCCGCCTTTGTAGCTGCCAAGTGCGAATCATAGTCTTTTGTGGACAAACCAAACTCTAAACACTCCCAAAAAACTCCAAGCTCTAAACACTCCCAATAGACAGCAATGAACTGGAACCAAGAGAGTGCTGATCCATTTTAATGTACCAACAAAGGTCCCAGCACTTTAGGTCTCACAAACAAAACAGCCCTACAGGCTGCAAGTGGGAAAGTATCACACCCCTCCAACTGATTAAGAGTCACCCAAGAACACCTGCCTGCATGTTTTAGATTGACGCACCAAGATCTTAACCGCTTCATTCGAAACCTCAACAACCTGAAATGCAAGCCCACCAGCCAATTTTGTATTTGGGTTTACCAATACCCTGCATTGCAAAATGTCCCATACAAAGCTAACACAAATGCCAGTATAAAAAATCTAACCTCAAACTGAAAACAAAGGTGCCTCAATATCACCTTAATCATTTACCAAGTAATCTGTCCTCTCTTGTGTACCAGCCTACGTTCCCTTCTCTAACCTTTCAGAGCCTGTCCTATTAGAAAATCCATGGAAATGTCGGCCCAGCCTGACTATTTACATAAAAAAACAAGGGTGACTGCCGGTGACTTCTCTTTTTCAAACAAGTCACCAACAAACCATACAAACAAGTCTCTTCTAGCCACATCATCCTGGAAAGGTCCCCACCATGATCGACCATTGTTGCCATACTTTTGAATATGCTCCTCAAGTTGCTGGAGCTACTGAATGCTGAATCAAGTCCCACATACCATTCACAAGAGTGAGCAGAGCCATGCTGGACATTCCTCTCCTTCCAGACATGTGGTAGGGACAGGGCGTGAAATCTATCCCACTGGAAGTGAGATAAAGCATCAGCAATCTTGTTATCCTTGCCAGGCACATAAAACAAACAAAATATTATATTGCAAACATAATAGTGCAAAGTGCCGCAACAGCCTCACCACAGGAGGGGAAGATGCTGTCTGCGCATTAATTGCTGACACCGCCAATATGTTATCAGAATTAAATATCACAGACTTGTTGTTCCTCACATCCTTCCACTAAAGAGCCAAGGCAACCAGTAACATCTCTAACAGTGGCAAATTCCTAATTGAAGGAGAAGCCACCAACTTAGCCAGCCAGAATGCCACACACCAACGCCCCACATAAAAAGCCTCAAACCCCATTGACCCCGCAGCTTCAGTGTAAAGAGAAATCTGCTCATTTAACAGGGTACGTTCTAGCCAAACCATTAAACCTTTCTAAAAATGCCAGCCACATCCATATGTCATCTCTTCCGCCATAAGCCGAATAAAATGGTGGGGTTCCCCCGCAGTTGCCAGAGAAAGACGCCTACAAAACACTCTTCCCATAGGGAGAACTCTACATGTGAAATTTAGCTTGCCCAAAAGAGACTGAAGTCTCTGAAGGTTTACCTTCTTGGACTGCAACACCGTCCAAGAACCCCCTCAAATCTTCAATATTTAAAAAACTCTGGCATGCCCCACAGAAGGACCTCACAGACTCTGGTGCATGCGGGGCTTACACACAAAAAGTCATCCAGGTAATGCATGAGGCTGGCCAAGCCCATGCGCTCTTTTACTACTCCAAATACGTGCTAAAGGTCTCAAAAAATGAACAAGAAATTGCACACCCCATTGGTCGAAGAAGAAACCCACTTCAAAAAATCAGCCCAACAACTGCAAGCTTTGTGGGTGAACTGGCAGCATTCGAAAGTCTGCTCCGTGAACAGAGAACAAGTCCTAATGTATTAAGCAAAATGTGCCAGTTTCCTTTTTGGGCACTACCCCCAATGGTGAAATGACTAAATCTTCTATCGAAGGTTTACTAAAGGGGCCCGACATTTGATCCAAAAGTCCATCTTTCTTTACATTTTCCGGGACCACCTCTGGATACAGCCTTGCAGATTTTAGATTCTTATGGCAAACCACCTGCATCTGGGTACTACAAGGAATAACAAGACCGGACTCAAAACCATTAAGTAACAATTCGGGTGACCTCTTATTGGGGTAACTATTTAGCCGGTCTCTTAAAACAGTTTCTTAAAACATCATTCCACTGTATGAGCTCCCTCCACAGGTGGAACAATCATGCTTAAAGCGACATGTGAACACCAGTTTTCAAATTGAGTGCCCAGCAAGTGCCTCTCTTCCGGGATCCCAAATTACCTGCCCCTGCCCCCGAGGCAAGAGTTTCCTGAAAGGGGGCCTGGCTCCCCCCTGACGGGTAAACCCTCCCCTTTTGAATGCATAATCCACATCCAAATCCCAAAATCCCTATGATCTCAACCCAAGGGGGGGAAGCACATAGATTCCCTGGCTGAATTGTTCACCGTATCATAGCCATGTGATACAACCATAAACACAAAAACAAAGCCGAACATTGTTCTGGGGATTGCTCACCAACACGCTGCCCAAAATAGAGAATGGCTGTTCCTTCTTCACGTTTTTTTTTTTACTTTCTGCTTCAAACCAGCCCCTAAAGGTTCTTGGTAGCAAACTTATGAATTGCCTTTTACCGCATCTGAACTAACCACGCCCAACTTTGCCACTACCCTGGGTATCCTGGGTTTTGGTCCTTGCCTCCGGGGCACCCTGATCCAGATTGCCCTGCTGTGGGAAACAGGGTGCACAGCTGTCACCCAGACTAATTCACCTTTCCCCGGTCCAACTGAGTCTAGCAGAGCCAAGCTGAGCAGACCCTCTAACAGGAAGCAGGCCCATGCTGGCCACTCACAAATGCCTGGTGTGTGCTAAAGATATAGCAGGGAGCGCCCGCTGCTCGCACATGCGCTGTTGGACGGGGGAGAAGATGAGTTTACCGGGAGACCTGGGGAGTTTCACAAAGCGGGGCATCCTGTATCTGGATGCCCTGAGGGGAGGAAATCAAGTGGCCCTGGAATCTTATAGATTGAATTAAACTGAATTAACCTAGCAATATAGATGCAGATCACATACCAAGAAAAGAGGTAAGCTATTGCACAGCATCTCCAACACCCCTTCTCAACAGCTGAGGTTTAGTTTGTTAAAACCATTTTCTTTGTAAGCCCCGAGTGTTTTTCAGTGGTCAGGGGCTTGGTAAGTATATCTGCTGTCATATCCTCAGTAAAGCAATAAAGAAACTCAAGGAGTCCCTGCTCTTGAAGATCCTTGGTCTCAAAGTGCTGACTTAGGGTTTGTAGTATTTCTTTTCCAACCCCATTCTTGCTTATAACAGACTAGGAGTTCACCCATACAAATTAGCACATAGATCCATCTGTCTGCCAGTTTCTTTGTGTATAAGCTACTATTCTAAAAGCCCTCATGTGTAAGCACTTCATTTATTTTCATATTCCATGCTCGGTTTGCTTTATGCCATATATACTCCTCTGAAGTTTGCATACGAGGTCTCGCCTTTGTTCATCTTTGAATCCTGGTGGCTGTTCCATGTAGATGTCTTCTGTTAACTCACCATGTAGAAACGCTGTTGTCACATCAAAGCCTTTCACTTGCATTTTTCTGGTGGTGGCTACAGTCAGCAAAGTCCTTTTCGTAACATGTTTGACTACTGGAGCAAAAGTCTCATCATAGTCCTCACCATATTTTTGAGAATATTCCTTGGCTACAAGTCTTGCTTTGTATCACTCCACAGTGCCATCTGCATTGCACTTTAAAAGTCCATTTGCAGCTTATGGCTTTCCTTCCAGGTGGTAGTTCTGTAAACGTTTTGATGTCATGCATGGATTTATTGCAGGTCCATTGGTATTGGCAGTGCTTGTCTTGTATGAGAGATGTACAGGTGGTTTACCTTTGTTTCTCTGGTTCTGTATCTGGGCTTGATCTTGTCTACTCTTCAGTACTGGTAGGTTTGCACTCACTTCACTGTTCAGAAGTTCGAGATGATGGCTAATCAGTTTTCTCTTCTCTTCTTACTTTCTCTGTTCTCATCACATTGTCTCTCAGATCTTCAACAAAAGTTATTCTGTTACTAATGGTAACCTTGTCTGTTTTGGGATTTAGAATTCTGTAACCCTTAACATTGTCACTGTGTCCAACAAAGATTCCTTCAAATGCTCTGTTTTGGAGTTTGGTACATTTTCCACTGGAATATAAATGAATGCTTTGCATCCAAAACTTCTCATTGTGTCACAGTTCATATGAAGTTGTGTCCACTGTTCTGTTCTGCAAATAAGTGACTGTCATTGCTGCCTCACCCGAGTATTTTTGTGGTAGTCCAGAGTCTGCCAGCATACATCTGATCATTTCAGTCAGAGTTCGGTTCTTTCTTTCAGCTACCCTCTTTTGCTTTGGTGTGTATAGCACTGCCTTTTAATGCTCTATTCTGTTCTGTTTTAAAGAAGAACAAAACTACCAACTTTGAAGTTTTGGGGTGTTGTTCCTCAATGTGGCGGCATTCCGAATTGGGATGTGTGTATCCCCTGAAAGTCACCCCATACATTCACCTTCCTGTTTCTCGCACAGCACAGACTCTTTCACTCGGCTCCCTTCGGCTCTGTTGTCAGCTGCATCCCCCGCTCACATTCTAGCCATGGTATGCCCGTGTCACCCATTCAGAAAGGCTGACTGCGGCTAAAGATGAGGGGGGATGTGGTCACGGTGCAGAGATCCGGTAAGGGCTCTGGGAGAAAGTGAGTGTATTGGGGCTTCTGGGGGGGTTTACACAGCCGGGCAACCCAAAACTTTGTGTCCCGTGAATTCACCTCCATTATCACTCAGAAGTATTAGTATTAGGTTTCCTCTGAAATGTGTTACTTGTCTTTATTACATATTCCTGTAATTTGTCAAAAACGTCAGTCTTGTGTTACGTAATTGACTGTGTATCCTCATCTATGAATGTCACTATGTACCTGTTGCCTCTAGGTGTAGGTGAGTTTAGGGGGCCACATACATCACTGTCAACTAGGTCAAGTGCACTTAAAGCTCAATTCTGACAGACTTTAGGAAGTGTTGCTCTTGCAGCTTGGTTTAGATGCAACATTTTGCACAGTAACTGGAAGAGGGGATACTGTCAGATCCTTTCTCATATTCCTCGTTTTTGTATGCATTCTGAATGCCTGTAACCTAAACGTGGCACCTCTAGGAGGTGGAGAGAGCTGGCACTCAACCTTAGCAACCCACACGTAAGAGCAAAATTTCCCCTTGTTGCAAGTCAGTAGTGCCAGGATGTAACAGTGCCTGAATCCCTAATTGGGCAAAGCTCTGCAGGAAAAATGGAACGTATCTGCTGAATATGGGGCTCATGGGCGGGGAGCTAGAGTGGGTGGTTTAGTGTCTCTGCCTTTCTGGCAGAGTGGGCAGGTTAATTTTAGGAACCATTTAGGTTCAAATGCACACCTAATCCTTGCAGTTCTCTGTCAGGAAGGGTCCTCGCCCAAGGACACTGAACTAACCAACCCTCTCATGTCACCAGTGAGTCTTGCATTAGAAAGATACTCACCATTTCCTATCAGAGCATCATTCCATGGGGACAGGAATCAGTGCCCACACCTGCAGTAACCTCATTTACCCTATTTGGAGGTGGCAGCATTGCTGCATGCATCTATTTCCTGTCCACATCATAAGAGCTCATAAGGCCCAAATATCACTTCCAAAAGATTTTGCAGTGTGCAGTGTGGCACTTACATCCACCTTCACTGACTGAGCTGCTGCTGTCCTCTCTGCTGGGTCCAGTGGGAGGGCTCTCTGCAGACCATCGTCCAGCATGGGTTCAGCCACGCTTAGCAGGCAACGAGCAGCTGATTTTTTGACTGGTATACCTAGAGAGGTAGACATAAATATATGTATATAATATATTACTTGTATATTATATTAACATTGTTTACTTGGGTAATATCTTTTTGTAGGCTCTGTAGCCTCTTGCCGCCCATGACTTTGCACTTTATTTGGCTGGCAGGGAGGGGCAGCCAGGGCATTCCTAGTCATAGTGGGTAAAGTTTCGGCCACTGGTGTAGATGTTCCCCTAGTGCTAGGTTTAACTTGTTGGAGCCATAGGTGGGGTCCTGCCTTTGACCCAGGATATTGTGATGATGGACTGCCCATGTTGGTCAGATGATGGAATTCCAGCCAACCTGGTCGGCAGGTGGGGGCACAGACATAAGCTGTTAGGCTTCTATGTAAACTTTTAATTCTGCATTATGCATAAGTAAGCGTTTATCTTGAAACACGTAGCAAGTCTTAGCATTGTTGTCTAATTTGCCATTTTTATAATTGTAACGGGTGGCTATGTGTTTATATTTATTTGGCTAATTAAAGGCTACTTTAATGAGGGCTAGCTATACATTGATTTCTATAGCCAGTGCCAGCAGAAATAGACTACCCAACCAGTGTTTGCCTCATTGGTTATTTATGCTAGCTGGGACAGAAAGAGCCTGGTGACATGTACTCATATACTCATAGTGCTATCAGTATACTGAACCCTAAAGACCTACAAATATGGTAGATATCTTAACTGTAATAATTATGTGACATTCCTGCATCAGCAGAATTTGTGTTTGTAATGGCAGTAAACTGAAAACATTTTAATTTGGAGGAAACGTGTTGTTGAAGGCCTTTGAGAATTTTTCATTTTACATTCCACTGCTGTAATCTGTTTAATTTCTTGATTTCTTCATTTTTCCCTATTCTTATAACTGTAGAATGGATTTTCTTATTAATTACATTTGAAATGACCACTAACTCTCCTTCAATTGCAAATGTGTGTCTGCATTTGCAACAATTCTGTTTTCAGTGCATGCTCTTTCTTCCTGTCACAGGAGAGGGTGGATTGCCCTGACCAAAACACCCTGTTAGTTTTTAATGTAAGCCTATGCCACAGACTTCCATAAAGCAAATGATTCCACTCCAGTTGAAGTCAGTCGGGTGTGCCGGGTGGGAGAGGCCCAGTGATGTGTAACTGTCTGATTGGCTGGCCGTGGTTATTGGGGGCAGCTAATAGGTGAGAGAATGCGGAAGTGCTGCTGCCTGATAAAAAGCTAGTATTGGGGTATACATAGCAGGGCATCCCAAACTCGGCCCCCTCAGGACAAAATGGAGTGCCACTGGAACCTGGCTTGGTAACTGACAAACCCTGCATTTAACCCTCTTTGCTCCATATTAGCCCATGGGGGTAAAAATTGGCGGGCCCACTTGGCACTCTTCATATTAGCGAGGGGGGGATAACTTGTCACTCTGCATATTACCAGAAGGGGTGCTGTTGCCGCTTTGTATGTTACCAGGAGGGTTGGGGCTTGCTTGCCTCTCTGCCTATTACCAGAGGGGACAAGGGCCCAATTGCCACTCCACATAATTAAGGGGAGGTCAAGGGACTACTAGATGAAGTGTGGGAGGAGGGGTTTGCAAGATAACTATTCATATAAATTGTAGGGTGGTGGATCTGCAAGTTCACACTGCATTTTAATTGTGGGGGTCCCCAAACGCACCCTGTATATTGATTATTGGTGAGGGGGGCTGTGTATGCATTTAAATGTTTGGGTGTCAGAGGGGTTACCCTGGAAGGGGGTCTGTGCACCAGGGCTGTATTTACCATTAGGCCAACCTGGGCCTGTGCCTCCCCCACAGTGTTTGTGTGTGTGTATGGGGGGGAGGGTGCAACGGGTTAAAGGCAGTCTGCAGCCTCATCCTCTCCCCTTTATTGCTGTGACCATGTGACTCCTGTGTGTCAGTAATCTATAATACAAGTGCATGCTCCTCTGCATTTCATCCCTCAAAACCTCTCCTCTTTACACATTTATTTTTGATACTTGCGGACCGCAACATCCGGACAGGTGTCAGCACTGAGCATACTCCGGCATGTGCCATGGCTGTTGCACATTGGGAGGGTACACCTCATTTCATCTTTCCTGGGCAGCCCTTATGCAGGGCTGTGGAGTAACCAGGACTAAGGACTGTCAGCCAGAGGTAAATTGGCCATTGGGAGAACTTCTTTTTTTGTCAGTTCGTCTATTCTTTGTTTTTGTTCTATTCTATTGTTTCCGTCTGGTCTTTTTTTCTATATATTCTATTTCTCTTCTTATCGTTTCTTTCTTTCATGTTATACAATTTCTTTTCTTTCCTTTTAGTTTATTCTGTCATTCCTTCTATTCATTCTGTCTTTTCTTCCAGTTCTTTTTCTCTTCTATTCCTTCTCCCAATTCCCTGGTGTACCTGTTTTTCCCTTTCTTTCTTTGTTTCTGTCATGCATTTACTCTCTTTCTTTGTTTCTGTCATTCATTTTGTGCTTTTCTTTTGTGATTCCTTCTTTCTTTTATGCTTACATTTTTTCTTCTATTCTATTCTTTCTATTTTTATGTTCCTTATTGCAGTGCCTAGGGCAACATCAACACCAAATATGGCCCTGCTGTGCACATGTGATTTTTAGGAACTAAGAGGCCATTAACAGCGGCAGGTAGCGACAGTTGAGCGACTGTAGCTGAATTTTCAGAGCGCCCGCTAGTAGTCGCTGTGCTTGGCCGTTGTTCGGTAGTTGATAGCGACTCAGTCGGTTTGCCGTAATGTTGAATATTGGGTGAGGAGTCGCTATTTGACAGGTTCCGCGCTGTATGGGAGCGCATGATAGCGACTGGTCAGAGCGACCGGCTTCCACCATATTCATTAACAAATCACGCTCAAAAAATTCTCGCGCTGTAAAATGCATGTTTAAACCCCAGAGCGCTGGCGGCGATGGGTTAAAAGTAGTTTTTTTAACCCCCAAACAACCATATTTTTGGAAACCAAAAAAAACAGGTTTTTAAAAATACCATTTTGTGAGTAATCACCTGTAAAATGGATATTGTCAGTGTGTCACACACCCCGCTTCCCCTTTAATTCTTACGATCGGGTTACTCCACCAGCAGGTAGCGACGTTGCAGAGAGAAGACTTGAAAAGGAGCCCCCTTCCGGCCTATATATACCTGGGACCTCCCACTTAACACCCAGTGAATTCAAAAGCAGAAAGACAAGGTACCAGGAAATCCAATGGTAACCTCAAAATAAAGAAAAGCTTCACCATATAAAGGATCCAGGATACCGAAAAGGGCGGGTGAAGCGGGGTGTGTGACACACTGACAATATCCATTTTACAGGTGAGTACTCACAAAATGGTATTATTCTCAGTGTGTCACACACCCTGCTTCCCCTTTAATTCTTACGATCGGGACATCCAAAAGCAGTGTCCACAAGGGATGGGTATCCGAAGGCAAAATGAAGCATAACTTAAATGACTGCAGTCTGCAGAACTTTGCAGACAAACACAGCATCCGCTGAGGCCTGCACATCAACCTTGTAAAACTTAGAAAAAGTATGAACAGAAGACCAAGTAGCAGCCTTACAAACTTGTTCAACAGAAGCTTGGTGCTGAAAAGCCCAAGACGCTCCAACGGCGCAAGTAGAATGAGCAGTGATACGAAAAGGGGGAACTTTCCCCTTAGCAGACTAGGCCCCAATAACGGCCTGACGTATCCATTTGCTAATGGAAGATTTGGCCGGAGCCAAACCCTTCCTAGGCCCACAGGGCACAACAAAAAAGGCATCAGTCTTACGAAAAGGAGAAGTAATAATCAAATAGTACTTAACACAGCGTACTACATCCAAACAATGCAAAACCCTCTCCTTGTCATTCTTAGGCTTAGGACACAAGGAGGGAAGAACAATATCCTGATTCAAATGAAAAGCAGAAACAACCTTAGGAAGAAAGTCTGGTTTGAAACGAAAGACCACCTTGTCCTGATGCCTCTCAAAGTAGGGCGCCTGAATCGACAAGGCCGCCATCTCCGAGACACGCCGAACCGAAGTGATGGCTACCAAGAAGGCAGTCTTCTGAGTCAAGGTAGACAAAGCAATATCCTGCAAGGGCTCAAAGGGAGGAGCCTGAAGAGCAGAGAGAACCAAGTTCAAGTCCCAAACCGGGAGTAATGGTTTCCTGGGAGGCCGTACATGCGTAACCCCCTGGAAAAAGGTTTTAACTAAAGGATGAAGCGCGAAATGCTTCTGAAAAAAGATAGATAAGGCAGAAACCTGCCCTTTCAGAGTACTCAGCTGAAGACCAGAGTCCAGCCCTGATTGCAAAAACTCCAGAACCCTGGAGACCGAAAAGACCCTACAAGGCAAAGATCTAACCTCACACCAAGCGATATAGGCTTTCCAAGTCCTATAGTAAATGATAGAAGAAGACCTCTTCCGGGCACTGATCAGAGTCTTAACGACCGAGTCAGAAAGACCCTCTTCCTTCAAGATGGAGGTTTCACCAGCCAAGCCGTCAAACCCAGCGTTGGTAAATTGGAGTAACACAGCCGACCCTGCGTGAGCAGATCGGGCTGCAGAGGCAGAACGAACTGATCCACTGCCAGCAGAACGATGTCTGCGAACCATACTCGCCTTGGCCACCTTGCAGCCACGAGAATGGCGGACACCCTTTCCAGAGCCAGCTTCTGTACCACCCTGCCTAGCATGGGTATCGGAGAAAACAGGTACAGAAACCCCAGATCCCCCCAGCTCAGGGACATGGCGTCCACCGCCAGAGCCAGAGGGTCCCGGGAGAGCGACACGAAGGTCGGGAGCCTGCAATTGTGACGAGAGGCAAACAGGTCCACCTCTGGTGTCCCCCACTGGAGACACAGCGACCGAAAGACTTGAGGATGGAGAGCCCATTCTCCCAGACGGGAAGAGCACCTGCTCAACAGATCCGCTTCCCTGTTTTCCACACCCGGAATGTAAACTGCCGAGAGACAAGGAACATGGGCCTCCGCCCAGGTCAGGATCAGGGACACCTCTCTGAGGGCACCCAGACTGCGAGTCCCTCCCTGATGATTGATGTAAGCAACCGCTGTTCAATTGTCCGAGCGAACCTGAACCGGAAGGCCCAGAACATGTTGAGTCAAAAGAACAAGAACCAGACGGATGGCTCTCAGTTCCAAAATATTGATGGGCAAGTGGGCCTCTCGAGGTCCCCACTGCCCCCGGAACTGGAGATCCTTCCAGAATCCCCCCCATCCCGAAAGACTGGCGTCCGTGGTGACAATTTCCCAAAGAGGAGTCAGGAAAGACCTGCCCCTCAAAAGATTGGTCGAGACCAACCACCATTGGAGGGACTGCCGGACCCGGGAGGACAACTGGAAGGGCCGATCCAACGACCGTGGTCGCCGGTCCCAACACGCCAACAGATGAAGCTGAAGCGTCCTCGTGTGAAATTGAGCAAAAGGAACTGCCTCGAACGAGGCAACCATCAACCCTACCAGCCTCATCCCCAGACGGATGGACAGCCGAGGATTGGAAAGAAGGACCCGAGCCAACTCCTGAATCAGACAAATTTTGGACTGAGGCAGAAACACCCTGTGTTGACAAGAATCCCAGAAAGGACACCACCCTGGCCGGAGCGAGGGAGGACTTGGGAAAGTTGATCACCCAACCGAAGCTTTCCAGCGTGGAGATCACCATCTTGGTGTCGGTCTCCGATTGAATGAGGGACGGAGCCATGATGAGAAGGTCGTCCAGATAAGGTACGACACAAATGCCCCGAGATCTGAGAATGGCCATCACCCCTGCCAGCACCTTGGTGAACACTCTTGGAGCTGAGGTAAGGCCAAACGGAAGTGCCACGAATTGAAAATGCCGATCCTTCATCAAGAACCGAAGAAAGCGCTGATGAGCCTGGCAGATGGGGACATGGAGGTAAGCATCCTTGATGTCTATGGACGTCATGAAGTCCCCCTGCCGAAGAGAACCGACGACCGAGCGCAGAGTTTCCATGCGAAACTTCCGAGTACGGATGAACCTGTTGAGGAACTTCAGATCCAGGACGGGGCGAACTGACCCGTCCTTCTTGGAGACTGTGAAAAGATTGGAATAAAAACCAAGGCCCACCTCTAAGCGCGGCACCGGCCGGATGGCCGCCATTTTGAGAAGATTCCTTACCGACGCCAGAAGCCCCTGCACGGCCAAAGGATCGGTGGGCACCCGACACCGGAAAAACCGTGAAGGAGGGCGAGACTCGAACTCCAGTTTGTAACCGGACGACACCACCTCCCAGATCCATCTGTCCGGAACCTCCTGGTCCCAAACCAGGGAGAAGTGTACCAGCAGGCTTGGGCTTGGCGCCCCAGGACTGACCGGTTCAAACAGTGGAAAAGAAAACAGTAAAAGAAAGAGCCCCAGCAGCCCAGGCCACGCGGCCGCACACCGCAGCGCTGAGCCTGCGTCTGCCAGCGCTCTTACACATACACACATACAACAGTAAAAGCACCCCATGCAATACAACACCAAGCGAAGGGAGAAGGGACCAAGCGGGAGAAGGTGGCCAAGGGGGACATCGGGACAGGGGCATCCCAAATCAGGATCACCATGCCGGATAGCCGCATTGCCCCACACGTGGGGTCGAGCGGAGGAGATAAGCTCCTAGGCACCTAGTGCCATCTACCGTTGCCCAGCCAGCAGCCTGGGCTGGGAGGCTTCCATTAACCATCTAGGCATGTAAACAAAAGAACTGGGCAGAAATAGACCAAAAGTGGGTGCCAGGGTTTGACCCCAGCTACCTGCAAGCAGGAGACTTCTTTCTTCTGTCTTGTCGCATCTTGCAGAGAGAAAACACTGGGTGTTAAGTGGGAGGTCCCAGGTATATATAGGCCGGAAGGGAGCTCGTTTTCAAGACTTCTCTCTGCAACGTCCCACCTGCTGGTGGAGTAACCGGATCGTAGGAATTAAAGGGGAAGCGGGGTGTGTGACACACTGAGAATATAATTTTGTAATATGAATACATTAATATCAGACCTGTAATATCAATTCTGTACATTTTTTACCTTAAAAAAATTATTTAAAATGGCAGAAGTGGTCACAGAATTTTTCACATTTAAAAAAAAAAAAAAAAAAAATATATTAATAACAATTAATTATGAATATTTAAAGATTGTTCCATTGAAATGCATTGGAGAGCGCCAGGTAGCGAGAGGTCATACCTGTCGCTGTTCAAGGTCGGACGCTGGCGCTGTGGGCTGAATAATGATGAATGAGTGGCTATCTGGCGCTATCTCAGTCGCTAAGCAGGATTGCCTTGATAAATGTGTGATTGTGGTGGGGAGCTGGCGTTCTCGTGGCGGGGCCCGTCATTACCGGCCGCTGACCAGTCGCTACCTGTTGCTATCCCTTGTTAAATAAGGGCCTAAGCAGTTGTGGCTCTGCCTATCTATTTTGTGGATGGAGCCCACACACACCCCAAATGAAGAGATGTTATTTTGCTTCTTTTGTATACAGCAATGATGGGTATAGATGTTTTGCGGGAGGAGTGCAACTTATCCACAAATAGTAGGAATTGGCTTGTGTTTTGTGGTGTCAGTGACCGACAAATGTAGGGATTGTATCTGTTAGTGTGGCGGTCATTAGAGTAACTGAAGCAAGGGGCAATGTTAGGTGTTGTGGTTCTACAGGAAGGTAGCATGGTTTATACATTTTATTGTTACAGTGAGGGGGGTTGGGCTTTTTTGGGTCTGGAAGGCCTAAAGCCCAACACTGCAGTCAGTTACTTATAGATCTTTGTGTTGGTTGCTAGATCAATTCATATGAGCACCAGGTGGATGTACGACCACTGTGCTGCAAATCCATGTTGCATGGTCCATTCTACACTGCAATATCAGGGGGAGGAAACAGTGCCAATACATCCATCCTGAAATTAGAAAACAACTATACAAAAATATTCTTTAAAACTGAATCCTGTAATTTTCATAACGCACAACATATTCTCTTAAAACTTGCATTGTGCAATGAATTGGCACATTTGCTGGTTTAGTCAAAACATAGATGTGCTATAGTTATGCCTTTGTATTTAGTGCGAGTGAAATACTGCTGTAACTGAAGCTGCCTTTGTATGCTCAAACAAAACATCTGGTTTGCTTTACAGAAAAATATGACGTTATTTGATTGAAACTAAATATATTTTGTCTATAGCAGTCGCTCAGTAAGAGCATCTTCTGGGCCTCTTGCCAAGGCAAAAGGAAAGTTTACTGCTTTGGCTGCTTATCTGAAAGAAAACAGATACTTTACTTCTACAATATTAACTACCCTCTGTCTCTTTATCACATCAAGTAGGGTAGATTCCCTGATACCCCATCAGCAAAATGAACAAAATTTCATGGTTTGGATACATCCCTCTATGATCAGAGATAAGGCTGCTCAGTTCTTTCGAGTTAATTACTATTTTTGTTAGATGACAATAAATACGTATGGTATTGTTAAGTAAAAAAACTAGGTTAGCAAATATGGTAAACTATAGTGCAAGCTGCCTAAATAGGTTTTTGCAACGTTTATTAAAATAACAAAATTCCAGGGCTGGCCGATGGCCTTTCTCCGGGGCAGCGTAGATTGGGATGCCCCATTGTGTACCCCCCCCCCAGGGTGCCACAACACTCACCTCCTTCCGGGGCACCCTCGCCCAGCCATTCAGATAGGCTTGGGGGTTGGAGCGCACGTGCTGCAGGAGATGTGGCTGCTCTTGTTCCTTTTGCTGCATGTAAAGAGAGCCAACCATTACATGTGCATGGCAAACGGCTCTGATTGGACGAAACACCCTGCTGTGTTACAATGTAACAAGAAGAGGGGGAGCGAGCAGCTAATAAAATGCGATTCGCTCACAGATTATTGAAATGTTTCTGTGATGTATAAGTGATTCCTACATTACAAGGTTGCGATGAAGGAAGGGATCACTCTGAAAAATGCTACATCTGTACACTACTGAGTCAACACTCAATCTAGTGTGTTATCCGAATTATTAAAGGGGGGTGGGAGCAGCTCAATCACTATTATTTATACAAAATTATTATTATTATTCAGGGCCTGGGAACTTAGGCCCTTATTCATCAAGCGATAGCGCCAGGTAGTGTCTGACGAGCGCCAGGTAGCGGTAGCTAACGGCGACTACCGACTCAAGTACGCCCGGCGGCGGTCACAATGACGCATTTATCAAGCAAAATGAGGCTAGCGCCTGTGAGAGGGACGGCTAGCGCGGCATTCATCATGAAGCCGCCTGGACCGAACAGCGCCGCTGCAAATTCCCTCACAGCGCCAGGTATGAGCTGTCGCTCCCTGGCGATGTCCAATGCATTTCAATGGAGCAATCTATAATTATTCATAATTAATTGGTAATAATTTTTTTTTTTTTTTTTTAATGTCAAAAATTCGGAGAACACTTCTGCAATGTTAGGATTTATTTTTAAGTCAAAAAAAAAAAAAAAAAAAAAGGGCAGAATTGATCTAACAGGTCTGAGATTAATGTATTCATATTACAAAATGATTCTAAAAACATGTATAATGTTACATTCAAAAAATATGGTTGTTTAGGGGTTAAAAACTAGTTAATACAGATCGCCGCCAGCGCTCTGGGGTTTAAACAAGGAATGGACAGCGACAGCACATTCGGAGCGTGATTTTTTGATGAATATGAAGCTAGCCGTTCGCTCTGGCCATTCGTTGTCAGGCGCTCACATACAACGCTGGACCTGTGAAACAGCGACTCCCCAGCCCGTATTCAACATTACCGCACACCGACTGAGTCGCTGTCATCAAGCTAATGCCGGCCAAGCACAGCGAATACTGGCTGGCGCTGAAAAAATCACGCTACAGTCGCTCATCTGTCGCTACCTGGCGCTATTAATGAATCGGCCTCTAATTTACCGCCCAGTTTAACCCTCTCATCATCTAAATATCAAGCAACAAACATGTCTAGCTATGTAGAAAGACAGAGATTTGGTTGCATATATCTGCAGATACATGTGGAAGCCACACTGCCCCGACAAGGCACTCTGTGTTTAGTGTGGTCCCTACTCTTAATTTTGAGTCCCCAAAGTTGTGACATGCAATGCAGACAAATATTTGAGAGCTACTCACCTGGGAAGCTGCCAGCCTCCCTTTATAACACTTCACAGGGAGAAATCCATATTGACTGAATTCCTCCCTGCTTGTGCTCATGGCAATTCAAATGAATAAAGGGGGGTGGGAGCAGCTCAATCACTATTATTTATACAAAATTATTATTATTGGGCAGTAAATTAGTTCCCAGGCCCTGAAGAATAATAATAATTTTGTATAAATAATAGTGGTTGAGCTGCTCCCATCCCCCTTTATTCATTAGTGTGTTATCCCAATAAAGATCAGATGTGTGATTTACTGACTATAAGGAAGAACCAAAGCCAAACCTGAACCCCCCGTTGAAGTCAATGGGGGCCCAAAAATGGCTAAAAATGGGGGTAGCAAGAGCTAGAGGGATTCCAGAATGCCAGGGTGATTGCCCTGCACAAAATTGGCTAGGGAAAGAGCTCAAAACAATAACAGAAAACTAAAAAAAATTACAGAAATACACAAATACAAAAATGTTCAAATTGGGGGGGGGGGGGGGGGTAACACTCAAAACAATAACAGAAAACTAAAAAAGTTAAAGAAATACACAAATAAAGAAAAAAAATTAAATCATCAATCAATAGCCCTGAATCTGAGCCGCTTTCACATGCACTTACGCATGTGTCTGTGTATTTTTTGAGAGTTTTTACATGCTTTTTGGGCTTCTACGTTACTTTTTCCATACGAATATGCGTTTACGGCAATGCTTATATGCGCTTTCTAAAACTTATGTTTATCGGCAATTTGTCGTTATTTCGGCCAACTTACGTGATTGGTATGGGCTGGTGGGTGATTCCGAGCCTTGATTGCCGATGACAAACCACTCAATGAAACGGGTTTGTTTCCGCTGGACTTACTGGGTCATTTTGTAGGTGAAAGCAAGCTGTTAACATGTTTGAGGAGGACGTGGTATGAGTATGAGCGCCTGCAGCTGAACAGCTTGCTGTGCATCGCCATGGCAGATCCCGATCACACCGCGCATGCATGACGTTGAGCTGTTCGAGCTGACCCACCTTAACCACGTTTCCCTACATAATTTGTATATTGAGCTGCGGCCACAAGGAAGGGGCATGCAATTTCAGGTATGACCAAGATGCTTGGCTGCCTGCAATTTTTGGCAAACGGCTCGTTCCAGAGGCTGGGTGCCCTCTCCGTGGGGATATCACAGCCTACGCTGATCCGCACACTAAACAAGTTTTTGGATGGCATGGCTACCCTGTCTAAAAAATACATCTATTTCCCAGACAACATGGTAGCCTGGAACGCGCTTAAGTTGGGCTTTTTTAATATAGCCGACATGCCCAACGTCATGGGTGCGATCGATTGCACACGTTGAGGAATATCTATTTAGGTTTGTATTTTAGGTCCACATTATGAATTTTTAAAACTAATTGTTTATCAGTATATTTAAAGTTATATTTAAAGCAATCATTTTCATGCATACCTTAACTAATAATTACCAGGTCTGTCTGGAACACCTTATTTCATGCATACCTTAACTAATAATTATCAGGTTTGTCTGGCACACCTTATTTCATGCATACCTTAACTAATAATTACCAGGTTTGTCTGGCACACCTTATTTCATGCATACCTTAACTAATAATTATCAGGTATGTCTGGCACACCTTATTTCATGCATACCTTAACTAATAATTTTCAGGTTTGTCTGGCAGACCTTATTTCATGCATACCTTAACTAATAATTATCAGGTTTGTCTGGCACACCTTATTTCATGCATACCTTAACTAATAATTATAAAGTTTGTCTGGCACACCATATTTCATGCATACCTTAACTAATAATTATCAGGTCTGTCTGGCACACCTTATTTCATGCATACCGTAATGCGTCTTTATCATGTATACCAGATTACACACAGTTTGGTATATTGTAATATGTTATTGGTATATATATATATATATATATATATATATATATATATATATATTGTGGTAAGGTGGTGCAAGGGGCCGTCATTGACGGCAGGTATGTAGCACCAATGTACCTGGCATTGGTGCAGTAAAGTCGTGTAGTCTGATTTCCAGCATCAGCTGCTGGTGGCAGTTTGCTGCTGTTGCTTTAGAATAGCCGAAAGGCTAACCTGGGACGGCTTTACTGGGATGGAGTAGAGCAGGGTGGGACTCCATCCCACTACCCAGGTCCGGGTTTTGCGGGCTGTTTAAAGTGGACCAACACCCAGGATTTTGACTATCCTGGGTCTTGGTCCACTTCGGTGGGGCACCCCCGATCGGGGTGCCCCGCTGTGTGAAACCCCCCCTAACCCCCCGAAAAACTCACCTCTCCCCGCTCCCAGCGCCGACGTACAAGCGAGGATCAGGAACGTCTAAGCGGCAGCCGGCGCCGCCGCCTCCCTCGCGTCACTTTCGGCGCGCGCGCGCCCCCGCCGGCCATTCGCAGACGGCCGGCGCGGGCGCGAGCACGCCTACAGGAGCGCGAGGGAGGCGGCGGCGGCCGGCCGCCGCCGAAGATAAGGTAAGGAGTTTGGGGTGTTTGGGGGGGTTTCACCCCGCGGGACATCCCGATCTCGGATGTCCCGCGGGGTGGTGGGGGGTGATCGGCCCGGGAATCTTATAGATTCCCGGACCGATCACCCGTGGGTGTTGGTCCACTTTAAATAGCCTGGGGAATCAGCTGTGGCCTGTCCTTTGTCTAGAGCTCACATGGGAGTGAGACTCTGTGAGCCTGGCTGAAATCTCCTGTGGAGGCTGTTTCATGCGGACCTGAGGCCTATTTTGACTGTAAACAGGGCTTTTGCTCAAGGACTAAAAGCTGTTTGCCTGATTGAATCATTTATGCTGCGGTTTCCTGAAAAGGTGATGTAACCTGTATGGACATATGCTTTTGTGGATGTTTATGTGAAATAAACACAGACTTTACTTTGAACTGTTTGCCTCCGCCTCTATACTGCTGACACCCGGTCGCCTACCAGAGCTAATCTCCACAATATATATATATATATATATATATATATATAGTTAGGAGTTCAAAATGTTTACTTTTTGCTTTAACAAAAAGGATATCTTATTTGGTGTTGTGTCTTTAGGTAAATTTTGCTATTATTGTACTAATGACCTCTCTTACTGCTCTTACAGGAACAGGAAGCTTGGTCAACGTCCAAGCTGTGGTTGGGCCCACGACACACATATTCTGAGAAATTCGAGCCTCCATGGTCGTTTTCAATCAGGAGAATTGTCTGGTGGCTGGCTACTGGGTAAGTTTGGTTAATGAATAGAGTTAGACTTTCAATGTCAGACTAATATTTTATTGCCTCTAAACCTGCATCAACATATGGCTGTTCTTTTCCTCTGATGACATAATATCCAATGTAGCTAAGAAGTGGATCCTAATTTTTTTTGTGTGTTTCCAGGTTATTCGGGATACCCACTACTGCCATTGCTGAGGACCCCCATCCTGCACCCTCAGACTCAGACCCAGGAGGGCTATAACAGGGCCCATCGCAAGACCAGGGCTGTGGTGGAGAGGGCCTTTGGCCTGCTTAAAACCAGGTTTAGATGCCTGGCCCGGGGGTGCCCTGCAGTATGACCCCAAGATGCTTAAGATCATAATGGCTTGCTGTGTCCTACATAACTTTGCGTTAATGCAGCAGGTCCCCCGGTATGTTGAAGAGTTTTTTTTTTTTTTTACCCAAAGTTTGGTTTCTTTTTTTTTACCCAAAGTTTGGGGTTTCTTTTTACCCAAAGTTTGGGGTTTCTTTTTACCCAAAGTTTGGTTTAAAAAAAAAAAAATTTTAAACACCAAAAAAAATGACCCTACATCTATGTGCTTGTCATTATATCTGTTATAGATTGGTAACGTAACCAAGATATGTCATGTATACTTTAATTTGCTTATCAATACATCATAATGTAGGCAACAAAAAATATAAACAGATTTGCGTGCAATGCATTTTAATTTGCCAAGACTTGTTGTCCCAATAAACATAATTAGTCATAATAAAAATAAAGACATGGGTAACAAGAACACAGCACATAACAAACTCAGGAACACAATTCATTCCACAATATAGAACTTAGTTGTTGATGTCCAGTCGCAGCCTACACGGACATCCAGTATGCCAAGGAAGGATCCATTTGGCCACAATCTTGGGCCCTCTTAATTTCAAACACTCTTGAGGTTCAAGGCACACTTCCTCAAGGCAGAATGCTCCCCATACCAGAAAATGCAGACCACTAGGGAGCACTATTATTCAGGGCAAGGGGCCAATGATGGCTGGAATCCCTAGCCCCCAAACCACACCCTCTCCAGCTCGTGCCCTATTTCTGCATTACAATGTAGGCAGCCCTAAGTCACCATGCAGCTCAACGGCTGCAAGTTCAAGGGCCAGCCAGCCTATGACACCGTGCCCCCAAGCAACTGCAAAAAAATAATTTATGCACACAAGTCTGAGCTATGAATGGGTTGTTAGACACCCCAGAAAGTTAACCAATATTCCACCCACCCATGATGATGTTTGTAGGATCTCATTAGGCATAAACCTGCTGCATGTGAGCTTGAGCTGGCGTTTTAATGAGCCCCAAAATATGGCAAGGGCAAGTGGGGTTTCGGACCACTATCATGAACTTTATGGGTGAAATTCTTACACAACCAGCAAATGGCCAAATATGTTTAGAGATCACCAGACAGGTCAATAGTGTGTGAATGATGATGAAAGATGTAGAATGAAATGCCTTGAAAAATCTCAATCTGCTTTATTGACATTCTAAGGCTTTTGTTGCGCTTGGAGTACGGTCAACATCTGTGCTTGTGTGGCATTCATAATTTGCCACTGCTGAAGCATTGCCTCCCTATGCCTGTTGGTCTGGCTGTTGATATTCCTAATTTCTTCAATCAGGGTTGTGAAGTTGTTATTAAAGTTCACTAAATGTGCAGTTTCTCTCTTAATCTTAGGTTCACTGCCCTAAGGCAGCGGCTATCATTCCGCCATGCTGTCTCCAGTATCTGCACACGCCTCATCTGGCTGACATGGCGACGTGCCTGAGGGCATCCTCCACTTCCCCTGTTCGGGGCGCGTGCAGATGTTGGAGCTCTAGGCCTAGCAACCAGGCCAGATGTAGTAGGCAAATCCTCTGCAGCAGAGCTAGCACGTGGGACAGTTGGTTCTGTCTCTTGCTGCTGCCCATGGTGGTCTGCTGGCAGAGGACGTGTTAGTCTCTGCTGCAGAGGATTTGTTGGTGACACCTGATGTGGCTGGGTAGGCATTAGTGGGGCCAGGTTAATGATCTCCTCCTCCTCCAGATGGTGGATGGCATCCATTAGGGGTGGTGTCTGTAGGGATATATAAAATAACCTGTATAAGATATTAGGCCCAATATATGTTTGGCGAAGCAGTCAGCATAATGCACATGCATCACCATTTCTTGCTCAGTACACTTACCAGATCCTTCTGGTCCTGTGTTGAATATGTTTGGACTGGCTGCCTTGAAGTGGTGGCAGTGGGCAAACAGGTTGAAGGTTGCAGAGTTGCCTGTGAATTCTGAGCAGCTGTAATGTTAAATTAAAGTCAAGTTAACACATAAACCGAATTTGAATGAACATAGGATTATATTGCCTTTTAAAGCCCCCGGACCTAACTTTAACTATCACCTCCACCAGTGCTTTTACATACTCAATTTTGCGCAACCCTGAACTACTGTAGACTGTGAACGCCCCCCTCGCCCCCCCGGTTCCAACAAGATATGCCTGTGTGTGTCTCGTGGTTGTTTTATTAAAATTATGCTAGACAAATGTTATAGAAATATCCTTACAATACATACCTTTGCAAATGTCAAAGTTGTCAGTGTCTTGGGCCCCAGATAAGCCCTGTAGGCCGATGGGTGGATAAGTCCAAGGACAAGCTCCTCAGCTGCTGTGTACTGCAGTTTAGCTGGGAATTCTCCTCCTGTTTGCATCCTGAAAATCCAATAATGTACACAATTAATGGCAAGGTTGGCCACAACAACCCCCCCCTTAAAAAAAATAAACAAAACCCATATGTACCCGTGCTGCCTTTGCTTATTCCTCTTCTGTCTCACGGCATATTTGAGGTCAGAAAATTTCCTCTGGATCTGTTCTACATCTTTCCTTTCAGTCCCCACACAGTTGACCTGTCTGTTGATCTCCTCCCATATTTGGCTCTTGCGTACCTTGCTGGTGGCTTTAGAATTTCTGCCATACAGCTCAGGAAAGTGGTCTGCTCAACGTGCCACGCCGCAGGTTTCACCCTAAGGTTGCCCTGGATGGCTCTTCATGGGTGGGTGGAATATTGGGTGACATTCGTGTGTGAGTTGCAGGTGTAGAATAGCCAGAAATTTCACTTATGATGGATGGTGCTGGACTTGGCTGGGGGCTGGGTGTCATCGGCTGGCTGGCCAAAGAAGTGACTGCCGATGAGCTGCCCAGGGACTCAGGGCTCTCCATGTTCGATTCCTGACATTGGGAAGCAGCAGGAGAGGGTGTGGATGGGGGGCTAGGGCTTCTAGGATGAGTCTTACCCTTGCCCTTACTAGTAGTGCTCCTTTGGGTTTTTGAAGTTGTGGGCCTGGGACTAGAAGTGTTAGGTTGACTGCAAGTTAGCAACCTGCTGTAACTGTGATTGTGATTTTTCTGATGTTTTGACTAATCCAATGTGTTTCACTTGTATCTTTCAGATGATGATGGAGGCCAGATACGACTACCTGGGGAATTACTTCCTGAAGAGGACCTTGGCCCTGGAGATTGTGGCCAAAATTGAAGCCAACAGCGGCACCACCTACACCTTTACCCAGATCATCCAACACTGGTCGGACCTAAAGAGAAGGAAGAGGCCCCAGGTGAAGCGATTCTTCTCTCTAGATTTCCCAAGTAAGTACATGGCTATTACTTGTAAGCAAAAAAAAAGTCCATATTTAGGCCTCTGCTTATGAATGCTATTCTCTTCTAGTGAGCGAATGGGATTTCAGAATCCGACCCACCCGGAGGCGAGCAGTCTGGCCAGTGCGGGATGGATCTGGGCCTAGTGAGGGTGGTGCCTCTCCAGGGCCAAGGTCCTCCCCCTGTAGGTGGCTCAGACTAGCCACTAGACCTCTCTACAGAGGAGGGGCAACAGCGCATCGCCGGGGAGTCATACCTGATGGCGGAATGCCTAGACTCCGGTATGTTTGTCAGACTGAAGCACACACAGGTACATCCACTGTCAACACGCACTCATTCCCTGCTTCTATTCTTTTAGATGTCGATGTAGCGGGTGGAGAGCGTGGTTTGGAGAGGCCACCAGATGACGCCCCTGAGCTGCATGGCGAAAAGTGAGTGTTATCACACTGACATTATGAAACCAATGTTGGCTTGACATAATCTGACATTACAAGTAAACATATTTTTCCTTTCTCTACAGCCTCAGATCCTGGTTAGTGGGCCCCAGAGGGAATGCTGGTCCCCCAAGCAGAGGCGCCCACCAGCCTGGTAAGTTTTGTGACTACTTATTTAAGTACATTAAACATAGCTTCGTTCACAGGTCTTGACAAAGTTGGCCCTAATCCCTTAGCATAATGACCTATGGCCTGATCCCTAGCCTAAGCCCTTACCATAATGACCTATGGCCTGATCCCTAGCCTAATCCCTTAGCATAATGACCTATGGCCTGATCCCTAGCCTAAGCCCTTAGCATAATGACCTATGGCCTGATCCCTAGCCTAAGCCCTTAGCATAATGACCTATGGCCTGATCCCTAGCCTAAGCCCTTAGCATAATGACCTATGGCCTGATCCTAGCCTAAGCCCTTAGCATAAAGCCCTATGGCCTCATGCCTTTGCTGTAACCTTACTAATATTTCATTCCACAGCTAGCAAACATGTATATGGCTAGAAATAATTATTGCTTCCTTTTACACAGAAACCCCACAGGACAGACTGAAAAGCTAACCGCGAAGGTGTATCGGCTGGTGGGCGACAATCATGCTGCTTTCATGGGGACTAGTGAAGACTAGAATCCTGGGGCCTGCCACTTTGTTTAATACAGTTATATTTTTAGATATTTTTTTACAAAAAAATAAAACCTTAAGGCATTTTGTTTAAAAAAAAAAAAAAAACCCAATGAAAAAAAAATATATTATTAATTTTAAACTAAAAACTTTTACATATAATAAATGCAGTTAAACTTTACCATGTTTGCTGTTTATTTTAGTTAAAGTTATACACTATTTACACATGAACACGAGGAAAAAAAAGACAAGAAGGAAACCAAAAAAGCATGAAGAACATTTGGTAAGCAGGAATGGCGCAAGAACTTCTAAAGTAGACCCGCAAGAGACTTAAAGTAAGCATGAAGGACGGGATATGATAAAAAGTGGAACCGCAAATGAGTTAAGGTAAGCATGAAGGACGGGAGATGATAAAAAGTGGAACCGCGAGTGAGTTAAGGTAAGCATGAAGGACGGGAGATGATAAAAAGTGGAACCGCGAGTGAGTTAAGGTAAGCATGATGCATGGGAGAACATGAAAAAAGGAATCGTGAGTGAGTTAAGGTAAGCATGAAGGAGGGGAGATGATAAAAAGTGGAACCGCGAGTGAGTTAAGGTAAGCATGAAGAAGGGGAGATAAAAAGTGGAACTGCGAGTGAGTTAAGGTAAGCATGAAGGGCGGGAGATGATAAAAAGTGGAACCGCGAGTGAGTTAAGGTAAGCATGAAGGATGGGAGATGATAAAAATTGGAACCGCGAGTGAGTCTTGTCGGTGATGACACGCCTTGCAGTGCTGAACACACGTTCTGATAGGACACTTTCAGCAGGGCAGGCCAGCACCTCCAAAGCATAGGGGGCAAGCTCTGGCCACGTGTCCACCAAAACGTGAAGACCCAACGCTCAGTACCAGGAGACATGTAGACAGGTGGTTATTCACCATGCAAGTCAAAGTCTGCTTCATGGTACTATGGCCCGTATCCAGTGGTGGTGGATGTGGTGGACAATGGAATAATGGTTCCATATTGTGGCCATGTTCACCCTCCCCTGTAAGGTGCTATCGATGCCCTTGCCTTGTTGGTGACTTGTTCCTCCGTCTCCTAATCCTCCTCAAAGTCAGCTGGGAACTCTGTGAGTAGTGCATCCATCCTGCTCTACTGCTGGAATCAAAGAGGTGATGCTGACTTTATAGCGGGGATCAAGCAGGATGGCCCCTATCATGTGAGCCAGGCTGTCCTGAGTCAAGGAGAAGCTGTCCTCAGTGTCAGGTGTCTCCTGCTCCTTCTCCTGCTTCTACCTCCAGCAATGCTCCAGTGACGCCCGTGAGCTGTGCTGGGTCACCCTGCTGTGAGTGAAAGTAGTCCTAATCCTCCTCCGATTCCACCAAAACTGTCCTCTGGCTGGACATTGGCATACCCACCCGCTGTCGGCCCAGCAACCCACCCTGCGAACCACGTGTACTGCCCTGACAGTGGAGAAAATGGGCCTTCCTCCTCTTCCTATGTTTCCTCCTCAGTCGTGGCCTGAAGTGTTTTTTCCAGCAGGCAGAGGATGGGAATGGTAACGCTGATGATGGAGTCATCAGCACTAACCATTTTTATGGCTTACTGGAAGCACTGCAGCACCGTGCAGATGTCCCTCATGGAGCCTCACTGACCGCGGCTGTTCACACACCCTTTCCAGCATGTACAATATGGAATTCCATCTGGTAGACATTTCACATATGGGTGGGTGGTTAGGCCTAAATTCCTCTGCAATGCAGACCAGGTGAGTGACAGCAGGGTGGAAACGCCGACATGTTACGCACTTTCTGCCGCTCCGGCATCTCTGGATAATGGTCCTTAAACTTTGCACCACCAAGTTGAGCACATGCGCCAGGCACAGGGTGTGCATCAACCTGCCTCAGCCCTAGGCTGCTACAAGATTTGGCTCATTGTTGCTCACCACCTTGCCAGGCTTCAGGTGCAGCCACTCATCTGTCTGGCCCTGGATTCCAGTCCACAGCTCCTGGGCGGTGTGGGGTCTTTCGCCCAGACAGATGAGCTTTTGCACTGAATGCTGCCGTTTCCCTAGGGCAGTGCTCATGGTGGTGCAGGGGCTGTGCTGACTGCCTGAGAAGGAAGCAGACGAGGAAGCAGAGTAGGAGGCTACAGGATGCACCGACTGATGTCCTGCAACTCTGTGCTTTCTGCTTCAGTCCCAGCTGCCTTCACCCATTGGGCAGTTCGAGAGATGTAACGTCCCTCCCCAAGTAGTGGTGTCTGGGAACAGTATATTGTGGGACAGCCAACGCCATGAGATCTTTAAAATTGTCTCTCTCTCACAAGGTGGAATGGGAGCATTTCGAAGGCCGGTAGTTTTGAAATGATCGTTTTCAGGGCCAGAGCTCTTGGGTGAGATGGGCCCAACCTCTGCTTTCTCTCCCAAGTTTGCAGGACGAACGCTTCCCCGGGATGATGTGGAACGGCTTGATAATGGTGCTGCTGGTGCTGGAGATGGTGGGGTTCCCACCTTCTCCCTTTGGGGGAGGACAGGTGGTCTTGTTGTTGGGGAGGTGGAGCTGGAGGATGAGACAGAGGAGCTTGTAGGTTTTTTTTTTGGTAGTTCTGCCACTGCAGCTCATGTTTTTCTTGTAGACGCCTGGTCATGCACGAGGTGCAGAGATGATTAGTTTTCTCTCACTTCAGCGACTGTTGGCACAGCTTGCAAATGACTCCTGTCTTGTCCACTGTGGACTGCTTGAAAATATGCCATGCTGGTGAGAGCCTGCCTTGGCGCGCTCAGTCTCTGGGTGTGGTGGGCAGCAACAGGCTGACTGCTGAGGGTTTGCAACCCACCACCTCTCCCTCCAAACTCTGATGGCCTTCAGTCCACGTTGGGTTCACCCACTCCTCCCTGCTAGCCTCCATCTCAGCCTCAACATTGCAGAAAGTTGCAGCAGTCGGCACTTGGGTCTCTTCATCATCATCCAGGGTGTCCTGTGGTGGTACACTGGCCACATCCTCATTCTCCCATAGTATCCCAGCCAGAAGTGTCATCATAGGCATTATTGACTCCTTGACTTTTGGCTGGGACAGCCTATCAGATTTTACAGGGGTGAGGTGGAGTGCTCTGCACTCCTGACTGCAGTGGAGTGGGTGGAAGAATATCCCACTGTGTGCCATATATTCTTCAGCTGCCTGTTCTGGACACACCACTCAGGGAACATTATTGGGGCCTACAAAAATGTGCTCCAAACCCAGGTACCAGCTTGCACCAGATGAAGGTGTAGCAGGCAAGGATGAAAGATGCACTCTCCCTGCAGCACCAGGGACAGGATGAGCACCATCTCCATTACCAGCAGCAGCAAAAGCACCACGGCTACATCCCTGTCCCTTAATTTGCTGCTTTCTGCATTGTTAGTCACCTGCAGTTACAGCGGCTCAAAATGGACAAATAAAACAAAAATGCAGAAAAATGTGGCCTAAGTGCCCTGAACCAAAAAGAGCAATAACACACAGGTTCTTTGAACTATATTATTGCGGAGCACTAACAGGTGCTTTGAATTATAGGTATTGCAGAGCACTAATGGGTGCTTTGAACTATAGGTACTGCAGAGCACTGACAGGTGCTTTGAACTATAGGTACTGCAGAGCACTAACAGGTGTTTTGAACTATAGGTATTGCAAAGCACTAACAGGTGCTTTGGACTATAGATATTGGAGAACACAAACAGGTGCTTTGAACTATAGGTATTGCAGAGCACTAACAGGTGCTTTGAATTATAGGTATTGCAGAGCACTAATGGGTGCTTTGAACTTTAGGTACTGCAGAGCACTAACAGGTGCTTTGAACTATAGGTACTGCAGAGCACTAACAGGTGCTTTGAACTATAGGTACTGCAGAGCACTAACAGGTGCTTTGAACTATAGGCACTGCAGAGCACTAACAGGTGCTTTGAACTTTAGGTACTGCGGATCACTAACAGGTGCTTTGAACTATAGGTATTGCTGAACACTAACAAGTGCATTGCATTGAACTATAGGTACTGCAGAGCACTAACAGGTGCCTTGAACTCAATTTTTTTTTTTTTAATTTCCCAAGAGGGTCTTAAGTGCCCTGAACCAGTGAATATTCCACTAACAATAGATATTGAAGAGCATTAACACACAAGTGTCATGAACAATTGGTATTAAAGTGTGGTTCACCTCGGTGCTTGCTGTGGAATCACAGTACACACAAACCCCAGTGTATGGGGAAAAGATGGGTTAAGGTCACACATAAAACCCAGTGATTATAGCTTTTTGTAGGATAAGGGGATACACCCCATTTCTTAAAGGATGTTGTGGCATCACCGTACACACACATCCCAGGTGGGTTAAGGCCGCACACAAAACACAGTGCTTAAATGAAAAGGTGAGTTGAGGGACCATACACAAAACTCCAGTGCTTAAATGAAAAGGTGGGTTAAGGGGGTACACAAACTCCAGTGCTTATAGCTTCTTGTAGGATAAGGGTATACACTCCACTGCTTAGAGAATGTTGAGGGATAACAGAACACACAAATCCCAGTGTTCAAATGAAAAGGTGGGTTAAGGCCCCACACAAAACCCAGTGCTCATAGCTTCTTATAGGATAAGGGGATATACCCCACTGCTTAGAGGATGTTGTGGGATCACAGTATACACAGAACCCAGTGCTTAAAATGTAAAGGAGGGCTAAGGTTGCACACAAAACACAGTGCTTAAAGTCAATATTAACCCCCTGCCCTGCCATCCTACCCTGACGCTGAGGCAGGACGAGGAGTTACAAAAAAAAAACCCTTACCTTAACCCAGGTTACTTGTTTTACCTGCGGCGGACATGGGAGATTGGGAGGAGTGGTGTGGGCCCCCAAGTTAAGGTAAGGGTTTTTTCTTTGTAACTCCCCCCCCCCCCCCAGCCTCGGCACCAGGGTAGGGTGGCAGGGCAGGGGGGGTTATTATTGACTGAAGTTCCGCTTTAAATGAAAAAGTGGATTAAGGGGGCACACATTACACAATGCTTAAAGCGGTCCTTCACTCTGAATAAGAGTCTATCTTATATGTTTCCCACACCCTGTACACACAGATTGCTCACATTAAAAATCATCCTACCTGCATCTACTGCATGTTATGAGTCTTTAAACATCCATGATGGCGGCTCATGGAACATCAGGCAGCCTGCAAACAGGAAGTGCCCTCTGACTGTGATGCTCTGCATTCTGGGATTGCTGACATTTTCCTGACCCCAGCTCTGCTCTGTCTGAGCAAAGCACAGCTATAACCCGCCCCCCTGTACCTTATCCCACTCTCCTCTCCTCAGTAAATGTGATGCTTCTGAGTCGGCGTCCGTATCCTAAAGTCCTGAACAGAGTTGCAGCCTAGTGGGGGAAAGAATAATAATTAAGTGACTAAAAACTTAAAATATATTAACTTTAGATGCTGGGGAATCATTTTTTAAGGGTTTGGGCTTTTCAATAAATCATGATGAAGGTCCGGTTTAAAGGGAGATGTGGGATAAGGCGGCACCCCAGTAGTGAGAATTTAGTGGTATTAGTACAGTAGTAGAGAGTCCAACCCTACTCTAGCCCTTACTCCAGCCACTATCCCTGACTTTAGTTTGCCCTGAAAAGACCAGTTTTTTTAACAATAGAGCTTATCTGTCCCTAAAACCCTGGTCACAGGAACCTCTTCCTATCTAAGTCAGTGCTGCAATGGCCCTGGGAAATGCGGACCCCGCCTTTTATATGGCAGGGTCACGTGTCCCATCGGGCCAATAAAGGGAAGAAGGCTGATTGTCTGCTTTGCACATGGAAAAAGGTTGTCAGCTGGAATGGGATCCGGGCTTCCACATGTATAATTGCATGTGCAAGACCTTAGGAAACTAGGAGGGCATACTGATAAGCCCTCCCCAAAGAGAAATTGGGATTGTTCACCAGAGGGAGATATAAAGATGTGGGGCTATGTAAGTTACAAGTAATACCATGCCTGGTACCTCACTAGATTAGTGGATGGAGATCCACCGATCTTGGAATGATGTGCTGTGTGGGTCAATGATTTTTGGAAACCCAACACCTCCCTTGTTACTCTTCTTGATTTCTCTAATAAGATATGTACTAGATTTATGGATATGAAAGCTGATCTACTATTCTTCTCATTATTGTGAATCAACACTTTTTGACTTGATAAACCCCCCCCCGCCCCCCCCCAAAAAAAAGTGGCCTAAAGCTGGGTTGCGGCATACTCAGCCGGTTGTGGTGTTTTGTATGGAACTGATTAGGGATCCCACTCCAATTCTTATTCCTCCTGATCTTTTTCTTTATAGCTTAGATAGCAATCATTTCTCCATATATCCAGTACATTTAATTCAAAATCCTGGATTATTTTCCCTTTGGAATATATCTCTTTTGCTGTAAAAGCTGGGTATGCTTCCTGGACTCTGGGCCCACCCTCATCACATAATCTTTATAAAAATGATTAAACTCAATAAAAATGCAGAAATAGAAGAAATTTTCCGAAGTTCTTGCCAGACTGTAAATAGCCGGGGGTTACTACTGGCTGAGATGGGGGTGGAGAGATTTGCGGTATGCATTTGGATTATGTTTTGGCTGATGTTAGTACCCATGTATATAGATGTTTTACTTTTTCAGCCTTTGAGATCTATTATAAACTTCCTAAAATAGTTGTTATCTCTATATTGGAACATATCTTTATGGAGACAATAACAATGGGAGTAATCAAATGTTTAGGGGCCAATTTTAACAATTTAATTCTTCTTAAAGGAGCAGTATCGCGAAATTTGCATTAAAAAAGATAAATAATTAAATAGCCATACAATAGCTTATAACATGTGTATAAATAATCTGGCGATAGAAAAAGAAAAAAATATATGCCTCTCTTTTAAATTGTATAATTATAATAGCTCAGTCCATTTGCTGAATAGGGGGATCTACTGGGTTTATATTTAGTGAGCTGCTTCATTTAGCCCACTGGTCTCCTAGCAACACTTTACCTCAGAGGCTGACACTGTAACGGCTGTGTGTGTGTGAGGTGCTGCTTTTGTTATGAGACCAGGTGACTCAAATGTGTAAAATCTATACAAAATAAACTAAAAACTGACTGAAAATGACTGAAATTCTTCTTTGAATAACTGTGAAGGAAAATCTAAAAGTATTAAAGTGGAACAAACCCCCATTCTAAATCAGGATGCCCACTGTGTGAAACGACCCCTGGATAACCACAGATCCCCCCATTTTTCTGGTGCGCTCACACAGATAGTCATTTAGACAGGCCGGGCAGACAGGAAGGTTACTGCTCAGGCTCCCCATCTGTGTGCAAACAGATCTGATTGGATGAGAGCCCGCGCATGCGCTGTGGGACAGGGAAAGGTACGTTTTCACAGGCGAACTTGGGGATTTCACATATCAGGGCATCCCAAGTCGGGATGCCCCTAGGGGCACAAAACAAAACTCCAGATAGTGAAAATCCTGGGTTGGGCTTTGCTCAAAACACACAAAGCTGAAAGAAAGATCATATGGAAAAAAAAGAGAAAATGGTAAACTGAACAATTTTGCAGCAGAGCCAACATGAAGGGAAAACTGTCAAAATCAGCTAAATGACTTCTAGAGCTTTTCCCTCTGTTTTAGATATAAGTTCTGGCCAGGCAATGTTGCAATGTTATCTGATGCTGGACGGCTGCCAGCACTGAACAGCTGAGACTTTGATACATTCTCCTCAGCGTGGAACTGATACATTGTTGCACCCCTCTCCTCAGTGTGGAACAGGCCAGAGTGTCGGCGCCCGACACTGACAAGACATAAACATGAGCTGTTAGTCTCCAGCTGCTCAACACACACATCATTTTTTTCTACATTTGTAATTCTAACTCCAACACTTATCTACATTCAAAGTACCATTTAAATATAAGTCACCAAGAAAAATTCGCGATACTGCTCCTTTAAGTAGGAAAGTAGCAAATGTGGCCAACTTATAAATTCTGCCTCTACTTCCATGTGAGTTTGTAGAATTAAGGATTTTGGGGGATATTTTGGGAATACTTACTCCCAAAATGGCGAGGACATTCGTCATCCAAGTGAAGCAGTGGAATCTATCCCAGGCAGGTTTAATTGATGTTGTGGCATGGTGCCTGTTTCGTCTAGATTAATAGAGAAATTTGACAACAGCAAAATGTCTGAGCAAGGGATCAAGGGCTATATTGAATAGAAGAGGGGAAAGACATAACCCCTTTAGTACCTTGGGTCATATGAAAGCTGCCAGAGAGTATTTGATTAATCAATAATTTTGCTACTTGAATTGGATTTTATAAATTGATTACATCACCTCTTGACAGACCAATTCTCTATCCATAGGGCATCCACTGTGCAAAATACCCTGGATCACTTAGTGAACTTCACTTCCTCATTCAACTTTCAGTCTCCACCCTCGCTGACCATATCCAATCAACCTTCACTAGACCGTGAACAGAAAACCCCCCACTCCCTCTCCAGATGTCCTGATTGGCTGCCTCTATCTGCAGCGATGAAATCCCGCCCTCCTCCCTCTGCATCTTTCACCCCCTTTTACTAATTACACTGTGTGCTGGCAGTAATAACTAGAGGAACAACAATGTACTTTTTTTGCTATGATATATGTAAAGCACACAGTGTGCTTACATCACATCACTATTGCCACACCCACTGTTTCTCCTCATTTTTTTCTCCGCATCTCCAATGCTCTAATACTTTTATTAATAAGTTAGGAAAACAGGGTCTTTATGAAAGCGGATTGAAGTTTGGGACAGCGCAACGTGTAGCCTGAGACAATGGGACAACAATAGGGTTTGCCTTTAGTATAACATTAAGGTAATTGCCTCTCTACATGAAATAAAGCGTTTAGATGGAGGATTAGATGTCCATTACAATAATTGTCACTTTTATCAAATCCAAGTCATCGGGAGTTTCCACCCGCTTTCATGCCAAACATTTCTAAAACACAGTGTCATTATATGAAGCCGGCAGATTGGGTGGGCATGATGGTAGATAGGTCTTGTGCCCGAGGACCACCCCTGCTCTGAGGTCAGAGTGTGAAGTCCAGGGAAAAAAAATCCCTTTTATTATTATTACATATCTTTTTTTGCAGACACTTGTCCTTTAAAGCACTTTCTATACTACATTCATCTCAGCCAAGGCTCTCAGAATTATTTTTCTACCTATTATTCTGTTCTTGTAACATTTTGACCTAGTTCTATTAACACTCAGCTTGTCTTCCCATTACATGCTGAACTGCAATAAAATGTCAAGGGCTTGTGTACAACATGTAATTCAGTACACTAAAATGTCACCATTAGAAGTAGCGACAATAATCAAGGCTGTATTTAGGATTCGTGGTGCCCTAGGCACTTTTTGGTCATGCCCAAACTGACATACTATGATGAATTCGCCAATCCCCCCCCCCATGCACACACACTTTATATTATAATATAATATATTTTTGTGGAAGATGTGGATATTGTCAATTCTAGGTGACTTAATTGTTGCCTATAATTAAAATTATCAACGCTATGTGCAGGACCAGGAAAAATAACATTGATGCAGTGGGTATGGCCAAATATGTCCCCTTACGTCAGACCCGGACGTACCTCTGGGGCATGACACACTGTGTGACCCCCCTGGGCAGGCCCACAATCACTTACCTTGCCTGTGGTCCCGCAGTTTGCAGCCTCATCCCCAGCATCCCTGTAGAAGAGTCGAGCTCCAGCGTTCAGACATTCATACTCCAGGGAGACTGGGGATGCGGCTGCTCCTCTTTCGTTATGCCAGGGTCACTCCAAAACATTGCTTTATGTCATGTATTATGCACGGCATAAACTGCTGATTGGAGGGTAGCCTGCTCATGCACCACGGGAACAAAGAAAAGGTGAGTTGTGTGGACGATTTGGGGGGGTTTAACACGGCGTGGCATCCCATATTGGGATGCCCCAGGAAAGCAAACCTATTACCAAGATATTAACAATGATAGCGATAGGTCCACTAAGTAGACCCTACTTTTATACCAAATCAAGATGTATAAAAGCCTCTAGATTGCTGTGATTACTTACCTCACCAGTGATCCTATTGCGCATGTGCCTTTGGGCACCCAGTGGCATCCCTCCAGCTGCTGCGTGCTCTCCCACCAGGCCTATCTGAATGGCTGATGGGAGCAAGCACGCACAGCCGGAGGCGAGTGGCCGGCCTGCCATTCAGGTTTCCTAACTGCTCATTAATATGAACAACTAGGAGACCTGATTGTAAGAGAAACCGCACATGCACAGTGGGAATTGCCAGTGGGGTAAAAATACTGGAAATCCAGGGAGGACTTCACACATTACAAAAGGGCTGCTAGGCCCCCCACCAATTCATGAGCACCCCATGCACATATGAACACCAAGACTTCCCCCCTCCCCATTATTTAAAGCTCCCGAATTGGGATGCCCCACTGTGTGAAACCCTCCAGAACACCCAGAAAAATTCACCTTTTCCTGGTCCAACGGCCTGCACTCTCATCCAATCAGAGCCATTTGCCCTGCATATGTAATGCTTGGCCAATGGCTCTGTTTACATGCAGGGCTTTGGCAATCTGTTGCATTCCCCCATCAAAATCCTGGGTTTTGGTCCACTTTAATAAGATAAAAATATATGCCCCAACATAATGTTTCCCCACCCCCCATTCATTCATATACGCACTATACATTACTCCGCCTTCACTGACTACCTGCCCGCTACTTCATTACCTTGGGGGGGGGGGGCGTCCCTCCTTATCCCATGGGGCGAATTCCTAGGTAGCTGAGAAAACTCGTGTTTTTCTGGTGCTGGTGCAAGGAGCAACTGGCAACTGGCTCACCAGCCGTATCTGAATGGCTGGCAGGGATGTGCATAGCTGGAGGAGAAGGCAAAGTGATGCCAGCCTAGACAAGAGGCTGCACATGCAGGTAGTAATATGGAGTAAGGTAGAAATCTGGCAGCCCTAGGGGCTTTACACACAGGGTAAACAGTTTTTGTAAAGTACTTGTAGCATACTACAGTATGCTGGCAGGTATGGGTAGCTCGGGGGTTAATAAGCCCCCTCTCCCTCCTCCCCCACCCTTTCCTCCCTCCTCCTCCCCTTTCCTCCCGGAACTACTTGCTGACAGTCTGTACCTCTCTCCTTCCAAGTAAAACGAGCTGCCTCTGCTCACACCATCCACTACCTGACAAGCAGCGCAGAGGCGGCTGGGAGGGATGACGTCACTCCCAGCAGCGCTGCTCATGGAGGTGGTGGATGGAGAGACCGGAAGCTGCTCGTTTACTTTTCAGACTGTCAGCAAGGAGTGCAGGGAGAGGAGGGCGTATTAACCCCTGAGCTACCTATGCCTACCAGAGTAACCAGAGTTCTGACTGTTCTGCGGCTCTAACAGCCACATAAAAACATACAGTTAAAAAAAAATACATACCTCTCACTCCATGCTGCTCAAGCGGTAGCTGTGTCATCTGTGAGGGAGCAGGCTGATACAGCCGCTGTATCCAGCATCTACGGCGACAGAGACGGGTTGTGCGGGCCCGCAGGGGGCGGGCAGCAGACCCTGAAGTGACCCATCCTGTCACTGCGCGTGACGCACGTAGTAGGGGAGGAGGCGGAGTCTTCCTCCTGTCATCGGTGAGGGGGGCAGGCCAATACACTGGCAGGGTGCTGCCGTTCCAGACAGCTGCGGGTGGTGGTAGCAGGCATAGTTGGCCTGCTCGCAGATTATTATTTTTTTTATTAATTGTTGCTGGCCCCCGCCCCCATTGTAGCCCCGCCCTAGGCATGTGCCTACATGTGCCTAGTGGCAAATACGGCCCTGACAATAATCACACACCTCTTTAACAGTTATTATAATCATCATTATCTTCTTTTTCTTCAAAAGCAAGGTTATTATGTATGTCATTGTTAAAGGAGCTGTATTGTGAAATCGCTCAATATTAAACATGCTGGATAGTGAGAAGAGTTACTGATGCATCCCAACTGAAAAAATACAATTCTGTGATTACTCACCTGTAGAATTGGTATTATATGTATACAGCACGTCCTGTTCCAGAAGATATTCCTTACTCTTGGGTTATACATCCAGTAGATGGCGCTGGACTGCAGAAACAGAAAAGGGGCTCCTCCAGGCCCCATATATACCAGGGACCTCCCACAAATTCCCCAGTATTGAAAAGCAGTTAAATGAAACCGGGATAACTATAACCATTATAAAAAATTAAACAATCACCATAAAGAGGTAACTAAGAAAAATGATAACAAGGGGGGGGGGTGGAACAGGACGTGCTGTATACATATAATACCAATTCTACAGGTGAGTAATCACAGAATTGTATTATTCTAAGTATACAGTACGTCCTGTTCCAGAAGATATTCCTTACTCTTGGGACATCCAATAGCAGTGTCTGAAAGGTAGGGTGGGATCCCCAAAAGTAACAGCAGACAGTTTAAACCACTGCCACCTGCAGAACTTTGCGGCCAAAAGCAGAATCAGCTGAGGCCTTAACATCAACCTTGTAAAAAAAAAAAAGTATGAACAGAAGACCAAGTGGCGGCCTTGCAAACTTGTTTAACAGAAGCTTGGTGCTGAAAAGCCCAAGATGCACCAATAGCACGAGTAGAATGAGCAGTAAGGCGGAAGGGAGGCTTCTTCCCCCTAGCAGAGTAGACCTGTATCACAGCCTGATGGATCCACTTGCTGATAGTGGACTTAGCCGGAGCCAGACCCTTCTTAGGTCCAGACGGGAGCACAAAGAGAGCGTCAGTCTTCCTGAAGGATTCAGTAGCCACCAAATAGAACTTCAGGGTCCTGACCACATCCAGAGAGTGTAAAACCCTCTCCTTAGAATTACTAGGATTAGGACACAAAGAAGGCAAAACAATGTGCTGATTGAGATGAAAGCCAGAAACAACCTTAGGCAGAAAATCTGTCTTAAAACGAAACACCACCTTGTCCTGGTGTCTCTCAAAGTAAGGAGGCTTGATGGAAAGTGCCACCAACTCAGAAACACGCCTCACATAAGTGATGGCCACCAAAAAGACCACTTTAAGTGTAAGAATGGACAAAGGGGCTCCTTGCAAGGGCTCGAAGGGAGACCCCTGCAGGGCGGATAAGACCAAGTTCAAGTCCCAGACTGGTAACATAGGCTTACATAGGGGACGCACGTGAGTAACCCCCTGGAAGAAGGTCTTGACCAGGGGGTGCTGAGCAAAGGATCTTTGGAAAAAAATGGCCAAGGCAGAAACATGACCTTTCAGAGTACTGAGCTGAAGACCCAGATCCAAACCATGTTGCAGAAACTCCAGAATCCTAGGAATAGAAAATACACGACAGGGAAGCGAGTTAGACTCGCACCAGTCAATGTAAGTATGCCAAACCCTGTAGTAGATGAAAGAAGAGGACCTTTTCCTAGCCCTGATCATGGTATTTACAACCGATTCAGGCAGCCCTTTTTCCATCAAGATGGAGGTTTCAACAGCCAGGCCGTCAAAGCCACACTCTTCTTGGCCAACAGGGGGCCACCAGTATGGCTGGCACCCTTTCCTGAGCTATCTTGCGCAGTACCCTGCCCAGCAGGGGAAAAGGGGGAAACACATACAGAAGCTGAAACCCCTTCCAAGACATTGCCAGGGCATCCACGGCCAAGGCCAGAGGATCCTGGGACAGAGAGACAAAGACTGGAAGCTTGTGATTGTGACGGGACGCAAACAGATCCACATCCGGCTGACCCCAGTGGTGGCACAGGGAGCGAAACAACCTGCTGCTGAGGGACCATTCTCCCAGACGAGAGGTCCCCCTGCTCAGAGAGTCTGCCTCCAGATTCTCCACCCCCGGGATGTACACAGCTGAGATGCAGGGAACATTCTCCTCCGCCCAGGAAAGTATCAGGGACACTTCCTTGAGGGCCCTCTTGCTCTGGGTCCCTCCCTGATGATTGATGTAGGCAACCGCCGTCTGGTTTTCCGAGTGGACCTGAACAGCCCGACCCCGCAGGTGTGGGGTTAAGTGTGCGAGAACCAACCTGATCGCCCTCAATTCTAGAATGTTAATAGGGGCATAGGCCTCCTGAGGGCCCCACTGACCCTCCAATTTCAGGGACTTCCAAAAGCCCCCCAACCTGTCAGACTGGCATCCGTGGTGACAGCCTCCCAGCAGGGGGCCAGAAAAGGAACCTGCTGGGGGGCAGATCCTGAGTCCAGCCACCACGATAGATACCCCCTGACCAGAGGGGACAGGACAAACACCTGATCCAAGGATGCAGGGTCCCGATCCCATACTGACAAGAGGTGAAGCTGAAGAGGCCTCATGTGAAACTGAGCATATGGAACTGCCTCGAAACAGGACACCATCAGGCCCACCAGCTGCATTCCCTGCCTGATGGATGGATGAGGACAAGACAGAAGGAGCTGAGCCTTCTCTTGAAGACTCTCCAACTTCTGCTGAGGAAGAAAGATCTTGACCTGAGATGAATCCAGAATCATGCCCAGAAAAGACTTCACCATGGAAAGAGACAGGGAAGATTTGGGGTGGTTGATCACCCAGCCGAATGACTCCAGTGTGGACACCACCCACTGAGTGTCCAGCTCTGCCTGATGGAAGGACTGAGAAGCGATAAGCATGTCGTCCAAGTAGGGAAGAATGCGAATGCCCTGAGATCTCAGCAGAGCCATCACTCCTGCCAGCACCTTGGTGAATACCCTGGGAGCCGAGGTGAGGACAAAAGGCAAGGCCACAAATTGGTAGTGCTGATCCTCCAGAGCGAACCTGAGGAATCTCTGATGACCTGGAAAGATAGGTATGTGAAGGTAAGCATCCTTGATGTCTACAGAGGTCATGAAGTCCCCTGGGCGTAGGAAAGTCACAGCTGAGCGCAGAGTCGCCATGTGAAAGTGTCTGACAAATTTGTTGAGGAGCTTCAAATCCAGGATGGGTCTGATGGACCCGTCTTTTTTGGGAACAATGAAAAGATTGGAATAATAGCCTTTGCCCCTTTCCCTCAAGGGCACCCGGCAGATGACACCTAGTTCCAGAAGGCCTTGGACAGCCAGGGACAGACCCTGAGCTGACAGTGGGTTTTGAGCTAACCGAGATTTGATGAATCTTGGGGGCGACAAGGCTGCAAACTATCTTGTAACCGGAGGGTACTACCTCCTGAATCCACCGGTCTGAAACATGACGCCTCCAGACATGAGCCAAGAGCCGAAGCCGTCCCCCCACCCGGATGGGTGAGGGCGCCCCTTCATGCCTGAGGGGGCTTGGGAGAGGACTTAGGCTTGAGACCCCAGGAGGGGCCAGGGCGGCCATGTCCTCTGCCCCTGCCCCAAAAACCTCCACGGGCCCCAGCAAAGGAAGCTCCCCATCCAATTCTGGAGCCCCTGAAGGAAGGAGAAAAGGCACCTGAACCCTGAAAGGACCAGGGCTGCCTTTACGCTGAGGCAACTTGCCTCCCTTAGCAAACAAGCCCAAACGTTCCCCAAGGAGGCGCAGCCCCTTGAAGGGAAACCCAGTGAGAACCTTCTTAGCAGCGTTGTCAGCTGCCCACTGGCGCAGCCAGGCCGAGCGGCGTATCGCCACCAACAAGGCAGATGCCCTGCCACACATTCTAATGGTATCATCCAAGGCAGAGAGAACATATGCAACAAATTCCTCACAACGCAGAAGAGCTCTATACTCTTCACTACCTGCATCATCAGGAGCCCCGTCTAAGAGACCCCTGAGCAGGTTTTTAATAGCAACAGCCGTAATGGCAGAGGCACAGACTGGACGGAGCGCGGTCCCCACAAAGGCAAAGGCATGGCAGGCCAGCTGATCAATGCGCCTGTCCTCCCCATCCCTCAGTGTAGTAGAGTCAGGGGAATGCATGATGGATGTGTTAGACAACCCCAGAACTGGTGCATCCACCTCGGAGGACATGACCAATGTTTAACCATCTCAGCGGGAAAGAGATACCTCTTATCCCAACTCTTTGGTACCCGGGGAAGCCTGCTAGGCCGTTCCCACTCTTTGAGCACCAGATTATTAAAATGAGTTTGTTCAGGAAACTCCAAGCGTGGCTTAACAGTATGAAACAGCTCCCCCTGCTGCCGCGGGGCCACGGCAGGAGGAGAGATACAGAGCACTCCTCAGCTTCCACAGGAAAGAGAGTAACACCGGGTGCCAGATGCCGCCACTTAGCAGGAGCCTTACGCGGACCAGACCCGGCAATATGCCTTTCAATGCTGGCTACCCGGGCAGCCAAATCAGGTTGAGACTCCCCACTGGTATGCACCTAACTGGGAGTCAGGTGTAAGCGTGGGGGGGTAGGCGAAGCCAGAGGGGGCGCAGCACTAGGCCCAGCCGCAGGTAACCCAGACTGCAGCGCAAGCGTCTGCTGGGCGCAGGGTACACACACCCTGACATCATCACTTATAGGGGGATACCCCACACAGCCGGGCTTGTCCCGAAGGAACCCCAAGCACATTATCCTGAGAAGCCTCCATATGGTGATTATCACGGCACAACAGGTGAATAGGGATTGACGCTAATAATAGCAACTCGGGATGCCCCAATAACCCGCTAGGGAAGTGGGAGGTAAGGGAATATAATAGCCCTCCAATAAGGGTTAACGCTAAATAGAGGGGATAGGACCGGGAGAAACCACAAAGTTTGACCCGCCTGCATGACAAAAGCAAAAAGATCCCATAAGCAATATGCAATGCAGAGAAATACAAAATAAATCAGCCTGTAGGGGCACTTACAGACTGCGATAGGGAGACGCCAGACACGCACAGCAGAGAGATCTACCAGGGAGAGCGAAGGGGAAGCGATGGCCAACCTAAAGGGAGACAACTGCTGGGACAGGGGGCGAGAGGCAGAAGACGCGGGAGGGTCATCCCATAAGGCTCACCATGGGCCTATACCGCCTACCCTTTAGTGGGGGACTGCGGTTGGAGCAGCGCTCCTTAGTACCTGACAGCGGTGCTGCCTACCTTCACCCGAACCAGCGCAGCCTAAGCTGGGAGGCAGTAAAAGGAAACGGGTGGGAATAGTCCTACAGGGCCGCAGGCTAATAGCCCCGCTCACCTGCGAATAGAAAGAGCCATCTTCTAGTCATCGCAGCCCAGACTGCAGAGAAGAACTTGTAGGAGGTCCCTGGTATATATGGGGCCAGGAGGAGCCACTTTTCTGTCTCTGCAGTCCAGCACCATCTACTGGATATATAACCCCGGAGTAAGGAATATCTTCTGGAACAGGACGTGCTGTATACTTAGAATAAGTTCCTGCCAAGCTTGTGATTTTCTTCTTCTGAGGGTGGGGGGGGGGGTAATATTGTAATACTGTATTATTGGATATTGTTTGTACCATAGTACGTCTGTATGCCTGTATGCCAGTGCCATGCCTGTATGCTGGTGCCACGCCTGTATGCTAATGCCATGCCTGTATGCTAGTGCCATGCCTGTATGCTGGTGCCATGCCTGTATGCAAGTACAATGTCTGTATGACAGTGCCATGCCTGTATGCTGGTGCCATGCCTGTATCACAGTGCCATGCCTGTATGCTAGTACAATGTCTGTATGACAGTGCCATGCCTGTATGCTAGTGCCATGCCTGTATGCTAGTGCCACGCCTGTATCACAGTGCCATGCCTGTATGCTAATGCCATGCCTGTATGCTAGTGCCATGCCTGTATGCTAATGCCATGCCTGTATGCTAGTGCCATGCCTGTATCACAGTGCCATGCCTGTATGCTAATGCCATGCCTGTATGCTAGTGCCATGCCTGTATGCTAGTGCCATGCCTGTATGCTAATGCCATGCCTGTATGCTAGTGCCATGCCTGTATCACAGTGCCATGCCTGTATGCTGGTGCCATGCCTGTATGTTAGTGCCATGCCTGTATGCTAGTGCCATGCCTGTATGCTAGTGCCATGCCTGTATGCTAATGCCATGCCTGTATGCTGGTGCCATGCCTGTATGCTAGTGCCATGCCTGTATGCTGGTGCCATGCCTGTATGCTGGTGCCATGCCTGTATGCTAGTGCCATGCCTGTATGCTGGTGCCATGCCTGTATGCTAGTGCCATGCCTGTATGCTGGTGCCATGCCTGTATGCTAGTGCCATGCCTGTATGCTGGTGCCATGCCTGTATGCTAGTGCCATGCCTGTATGCTAATGCCATGCCTGTATGCTAGTGCCATGCCTGTATGCTAGTGCCATGCCTGTATGCTAATGCCATGCCTGTATGCTAGTGCCATGCCTGTATGCTAGTGCCATGCCTGTATGCTAATGCCATGCCTGTATGCTAATGCCATGCCTGTATGCTGGTGCCATGCCTGTATCACAGTGCCATGCCTGTATGTTAGTGCCACGCCTGTATCATATCCATGCTTCAGCTACAAATTATTCCAAAATCCGTCTTCCACCTCATTCCTCCGCTTTCCTCTTCCTTCCTGCTATGTTATTATCACTACTGGCTAAAACTGAACAGTACATGTTTCCTTCCATGTGGACTAGTATAATATAAAACCTAGGCAACAGATACAGGTGCTTAAAGTTGACCTATACTCTCCTGCCAATTCTGTGGCAAAGTTAATTTCACTGTTAGAGGTAGGAGATATTTACTCTTTCCTCATAATATTCAGTATGATGATGAGCAGGAAACACACTGGTGTCAGGCAAGCAGGTCAACACGCGAGCCTGACACACCATCAATCCCAACCCCATGATCAGGCCTGGGGCGGCACGAGATGCGGAGCTGGCTGAGATCCAGGTGAGTTGCTGATCGCCGGACTTGGACTGATCAGCTGCGGGGGACAAAAGGTGAGTACCCCTTTATTTCTTTTTCTCAGATGGTCGATCTCTTAAAAAAGAAATCTCGGTAAATAGAATAAATTTAGCACCAGTCGAGTTTGAAGATCCTCATACTATGACACAGGAAGTTTGATTATAAGCCTGTTTTAGGGGTGTATTAGGGCATTTCATTTTTTCTTATGCACATTTTATTTGCGCACAAGATCTTTTCTCTTGACAGTTTTGTACACAAAAATTATAAATGCCAACCTCATGTTTTCATTAGGAGGCATGACACTGAGGCAAATAATAACTGTATCACAGTACAAAGATCTAGATCTCCATTGTACTTAGAACTGCACTATACAAGAGTGATGTGGAAATATGGGATTGAGGCAAGGGCATCCCACCCATGCACTGTCCATGCTGTAACATTATCTACAATACATTCCACTAGGAAGGAGAGCACAGAAATGGATTTACCGGAAAATTTCTGTACCTTAATTAGACACTAGAAAGTTACTGCAAAACATAAGCCTTTTAATGAAGCTTTTTAGTAATACATTGCACTACTCGGCTTTTAGAACAATTTTGACTCCTACATTGATACTTCTTAGGGTTTTGTACAATGCTTAAATAATTGTTCCTAGCATAAAAGCCGCTTCCCCCGGAACTCACTTCAGTCCCTCGCTGGGTAGCGAGCATAAAAGAAGGGGGAACCCAACATTAAAATTCATTTGGTGTGGTGACTTATTAGCTTACACTTGGAGTGAACTGGTAAATGGTCTAGTGGGCCCCTATACTAGTTTATCAGGGTCAGGAGCTGTCATGGCACCTACTGGACCATTTGGGGCATCGGGGGGTGTGCCCAGAGCACAACTGGAAGAGTCCTAAGTCCATACCAAGGGGCTTAAGGACTTGTAACTTGCAGGGACAGGGGCCACAGAGCACGGTCTATGAGCCTTGGGTTACAAGCCCTTATGCTTGGTGCCCAGGCTGGCTACTTTGGGGGGGGGACCCCACACAATTTTTTTTTTTACCACAGTGATAAAGGCTAATAAGTCTTTACCAAACATACAGTCCTCAGCTCTCGATGACACATATGGCTTTTCTTTGTCCATGACACCTATTTGCTCCCAGTGAAATCCAACTCACCATTTTTAATTAACACAATCCCCAGACATCTGGGGTGATCTCTAGTAATTTGGGTGCATTTTGGCTTTTTTTATTTGCTTTCCAGAACTACCAGACAAACATTTACCCTATAATGTTTATCAGTGTTTTGTCTGAACTGCATTGAGTTCAGGAGCATATTTGATTAATATCAATCATAGGCAATGCATCAGTGTTTTTAGTTCTGCGGCTTTTCTTCATGCGAACATTGGTAGTGTACAGTCAGGTCTTGTGGATGGCTACATGGTAACTAATGTCATCTTGAAGCATTGCTGGAATGTTTGAAGTATTGTTGAAGAATGTCCATAATTATTGGCTAAGGCAAATTGTTTCTCAGGAAGAAACAGGACTCCAAGACGAAGGAGACACAAGGCCAACACAAGGCCAACACAAGGCCAACACAAGGGGGGGGGGGATCTTCGAGATAGTGTAAGGACCCGCACTAGCAGCCAATGTGTGGAAACCCTAGTGGGATAAATCCAGCCCTGAGTAAGGCATACAGAGATAAATACCATGTGCAGAGAGAGCATTTACTGCCAGATATTTTCCTATATTGTCTATAGAATAATAGTTTTTACTATATTAATAATAATATGCACCGTGTCTTTTGTTGTCCCAGGGGAACTCCAATAATGTCATTCAGGCTGCCATGGAAGTTGAACAGCGCACATCTGTCTTCTTGGTCTAAATGGCAGCAAGCAAACAAAGGGGAGTAAAAACAATGTCATCATCATTGCTTAGTTACAGTTAGGTAAACTGAGACTCTGGGATTACGGCTGACCTTTAGAAATGTAAGAGAGGTGATACACGGAGATTTCTACACACAAGTGGCGAGTAACCAAGAAAATAAAGGCATATGGATGAATATGTTTCTACTGTCAACGAGTACACTGTAATGTATATACAGTTTATAATACATATATTACATTACGTAGCAAGCTTCTTTTATTTATATGCACACTGAAATACAACACTGCAACCAATTACCATTTGTATGTATGTATGTATAATAATATAAGGTTTAATATTCTATATATACAATGTATGTGACCCAAAACCATAAATTACATTTGAAATATTGGGCCATCTCCAACTGTGTTCCCTTTGTAATTCATTTTTGTAGTTATTTTTTTGTTCTTCCCTTCCCACCTTTTCATTTTCTTCCCCTACTCTTCTCCTCCTTCTCTCCATCCTTCCTCTTCTCCTGTTTTCTTCTCTTTCCAGTTTCCTTACCCTTCCTCCTCCTGTACTTATAGAAAAAGTCTATGAAAGGGGGGCTTTACAACAGAACTGAGACCATCCAAGTGCCAAGGGGCACAAGGGAACCCACTTATCATCATCACTTCCATGATATCACTTGCCCTCCCACAGCTCCGGTTTGTGAAGGCATTTCCCGGTTCTGGCTGGGCGTGGCCTGTGTATGGCTGGCTTCCATTTAAAACAATGGGTGACGTTCCCAGTGTATGGAAGACGCCAATTGTTTTCAGTGGGCCACTCCCATCTTCTAAACGGAACCAGGAAACACAACCCCTAGCTTTACAAACCAGGGCTGCAGGAGGACGATCACCGGTGATGGAGTAAGTGGGTTGCCTTGTACCCCCTGGCACTTGGCTGTCCTTTCTCACAAAAGAGTTTCATATACTCTGTGTTTTTTCATGCACCAGCAGGGCTGATTTAAAGCACCAAATCTGAACCTCTAAATGTCAATATGTATAAAGACACGTTCCCTTTTATCTCCACCCCAGTCAATTTGCATAAATATTCAGAAGCTTTTGGAAAATCACTGACCAGATCATCAATTCCAAAAGGGGCCTACCTTTGTCATCCTGTCATGTAGCACTGTGTGTATTGTTATGTAATAGAATGCTGGGAAACAATAGCTCAAAAAATGCCTAGGGCTGAGCAAATCCTAAATACAGCCCTGCATCATAAATTCATCTTTACTTACCTTGCTTACAATTACTTGATTTAGGATGCCCTTCAGCATATACCAGCATGGCAAGCAGGGCTATTTCCCACCTCCATGTTTCCTCCTGGCTAGCTGTCATTCTGCTGTATGACTTAACCTAAAGTTGTGCGTGCCCACTTGGCAAACCTGATCAGTAACTGACCTATGCTTCGGGGGTGGGGTTAAGCAAACCAACAGATTTTTTTTAATGCTGCCCCTCTTGGAGTCACCACAATATTTATGCAGCAAGTTCTCCTACACTTTCTCCAACACCTTTGCACATTTTATTAAAGAGGTCTGGTTTTTTTGATTGAGCCTCAATGTATACTCATCTGTGTTAGTAATTTTTTTTTGAGCCATAGGAGCAAATAGAAGGTGAGGGGGATAAAGAGTGCGCATCCCAAATCAGGATATCCCAGGCAGGATGATCAAAACCCGAGAGTTACAATTCTAAATATATTAATCAAAAATATTAATTTTGCAAATACAAGATCTGCACATGTTGCTTCTCTATTGTCCATCCAAGATCTTGGGGGATGGGGGGAAGAGATTACACTGCCTGTAAATGGTTAACTCGGGCGATTCTGACGCATTGCATGTAATGGCGAGTTGGGAGGTTCTACCACATTTCCCGCATTGGGGAGATTGGGGGGAAATTCTGCCACACTGCCTGTAATGGGGGGATTCTGCCACACTGCCTGAGATGGGGATTCTGCACACAGCCTGTAATGGGGGATTCTGCCAAACTGTCTGTAATGGGGGGATTCTGCCACATGGCTTGTAATGGGGGGTTCTGCCACACTGCTTGTAATAGGGGATTCTGCCACACTGCCTGTAATAGGAGGATTCTGCCACACTGCCTGTAATGGGGGGATTCTGCCACAGTGCCTGTAATGGGGGGGATTCTGCACACTTAAATCGAAGCACACACTAATATTAAAAGAAACATAGATTCATAAGGTAGGGTAATAGTATATAGAAGGGAGGCGGGGTTCAGTATTCTCCGAAGTGTGCCCACTCACTATATACAACCAAGCAACATGAAAGTAGAGTGAAAAAACAGACACCCCAAATTCTATGCAAAGAAAGTGATTGGAAATTAGTGTATTATACAAACAGTGGCAAAATACAGTATCATATGCTTCCATTTAGCTGCCATTTTGGAACTCTGCTTTCAGCATATGATACTCTATTGTATTTTGCTACTGTTTGCATTATACACTAGTTTATCAGTATTAACCCTTTCGCTGCCAGCCTACCTGCAGCTTTTGTCACCCTCTGTTGCCAGACCATGTTTCGCAATTTTATTGCGTGCGAAACCCCAATTTCTCCCGGTCCCAGCAGTACCACATATGTATTGGTAGACACCCTTTCCAGCCCAGGAGACTCCCCCAAACTGAAACAGAGCTTTAGGAGATTTTCAGATAAAATACAACTGCGATATGCGCTATGTGCACCTTGCACAACCCTTTACATTTGAAATACCCCCCACAAACTATATATTCTCTGGAAGTACACGCCTCAAGCTTTCTAGGCATACCAAGCTTGTTTATGTGGGCTTAGTTTTCTGGAAGTAATCCCTCAATGTATTCTTCGGTTGCACAAAGTTTCCCTAAAAAAGAATAAAAAAGGAAGAAACAAGTCACATTTTCCTAAAAAAAAACTATATGCAAACAAGAAAAAACAAGTAAAATCTCAAGAAGCAACATGCCCTGAACAGAACGATACCCAACATGCATAGCTACTGTCAAGGGAAGAGTTGGCAAACACCACAAAGTAAAGTGTGCACATAACAGTAATTTTACTTGGAAATTTCAGGTCTGCAGACAAAGTGCGCACCTTGCGATTTTTCAACCAAAACAACCCTTTACATTTGGAATATCCCCGATAAACCATATATTCCCTGAAAGTACACATGTTAAGCTTTCTAAGAGTGCCCAGCTTGTCGTAGTAGGCTCACCTTTCTGGAAGTAATCTTTCGAAGAATTTTTAAGCTGCACAGGGTTTCCCTAAAAAAATGGATACAAAAACTGAATAAATAACATGTTTTCCTAAAATATAAATATGCAAACAAGAAAAAACAAGCTAAATCTGAAAGCGCAAGGTCTGCCAAGCAGAACACTACCCAACATTCTGATATGCGCTATGTGCACCTTGCAGTTTTTCCAGAAAAACAACCCTTTACATTTGAAATACCCCCCACAAACTATATATTGTCTGGAAATACACGCCTCAAGCTTTCTAGGCATACCAAGCTTGTTTATGTGGGCTTAGTTTTCTGGAAGTAATCCCTCAATGTATTCTTTGGTTGCACAAAGTTTCCCTAAAAAAGAATAAAAAAGGAAGAAACAAGCCACATTTTCCTAAAAAAAACTATATGCAAACAAGAAAAAACAAGTAAAATCTCAAGAAGCAACATGCCCTGAACAGAACGATACCCAACATGCATAGCTACTGTCAATGGAAGAGTTGGACAACACCACAAAGTAAAGTGTGCACATAACAGTAATTTTACTTGGAAATTTCAGCTCTGCAGACAAAGTGCGCACCAAAACAACCCTTTACATTTGGAATATCCCCGATAAACCATATATTCCCTGAAAGTACACGTTAAGATTTCTAAGAGTACCGAGCTTGTTGTAGTAGGCTCACCTTTCTGGAAGTAATCTTTCGAAGAATTCTTAAGTTGCACAGGGTTTCCCTAAAAAAATGAATACAAAAACTGAATAAATAACATGTTTTCCTAAAATATAAATATGTAAACAAGAAAAAACAAGCTAAATCTGAAAGCGCAAGGTCTGCCGAGCAGAACACTACCCAACATTCATAGGTACTATTAACCCTTTTAATTGCCAGCCTACTTGAAGTTTTGTAACCTGTTGACAGGTCATTTTTCCCCATTTTGTGCCATGTTTAACCGTGATTTTTGCCAGAATTTTCAGGGAAAAAAAAAAATATATATATATATATATATATATATATATATATATATATATATATATTGCAGCAGAGTTTAGGCTTTAACATGAAATGTCTTGTTTGTAATTTTTCTACTGTTTTTAAAATATTTTTGCGTAAAAAAACAAAAAAATAAAATATTTTTTAGACAATTGTCTCCTTTATTTTAAATAAAACATTTGTTTTATTAATGAAAACCATATTGCATGTGAAAGGCCCATTTCTCCTGATTACAACGATACCACATATGTATCAGTAGCCCCCCAATCTTGCCCAGGAGACCCCACAAACTGAAAAGAGCCCTTTATAACATTTACAAATAAAATACTACTATCCACACTATAAACATAAGGGGTTAATTAAAAAAAAATGACATAGGGTCCCCCCTCCTGGGGGGGAAGGGGGCATTTTTGGGGGGAATTTTAAGGGTTAAAAACCCTTAAAAATGCCCCCAAAAATTAGGTGGGCCCCCCCTTACCCATCATAACCAGTCCGGGACCAGCTATAGGGGCTTGTAGAAAAAGGGCGAAGGGGCCAGTTTTGGTGGCCCCCCGCCCTGCCGGCTACAAGCTCTGTGGGCCGGGCTCTTCTGCCCCCCCCGAGCTTTGGGGAGGCAGGTAATTGGGGGTGCCGGGGGTTAATGGCAAGTCACCAGCTAGCCGCAGGTAACTTGCCAGCCCCCAGCCTTGTGAACTGATATAGGGGTCTCATGGACCCCTTACCAGTTCACAAGGGGTTAAAAGTAACAAAAAACACACACATGGAAAAAAAATATATATATATATATTTTATACTTACCTCCCATCCATCCTGGAGCACTGTGTCCCATGCTGATCACTTTGGCTTCTGCTCTCCTGCTGCTGCTGGAAGCCTTTTATAGCTGCTGAGCATAAGTGGTTAATTTAAAAAAACTACATAGGGTCCCCCCTATGGGGGGGGACCCTATTTTTTGGAAATTATAAGGTTTAGGCTAACCCTAACAAATCTGGAAAAAATGACGTAGGGTCCTCCCTATCCGTCATAACCAGCCCGGGTGCAGCTATGGGGGCTTGTAGAAACAGAGTGGAGGGGCCAGCTTTTGTGGCCCCCCACCCTGCAGCCTAAAAGCCCACATAGCCTGTGTGTTCCCGGGCTCTTCTGCCCCCCCCCTGGGCTTTGGGGCGGCAGGTAATTGGGGGTGCGGGGGATAATGGCAAGTCACCCGCTAGTTGCAGGTGACTTGCCAGCCCCCAGCCTTGTGAACTGATATAGGGGTCTCATGGACCCCTTACCAGTTCACAAAGGGTTAACATAAAAAATAAACACACACACAAAAATGTCATTTATTAAAAAAAAAATCAGAGCATCCCCTGCCCCTCCACTGCTCTGCCCAGCGATCACCAGGGCATCTGACAGCTGAGCCGAGGAGAGCTGGGACGACACCCGGGAGGGGCGGCGCCCATCGGAAGGCAGGGGGAGAGGGCATTTTGAGCCCTCTCCTGAAGACTAAGCAGCCTGGGGGGGGGGCGATCGGAGGCCCCCCCAGTGAAGAGGAGACCCGGCGTGAGGCAGCGTGACTGCAGGTAAGTAAATGTCATTTTTAATTTTTTTTTACAGTTGCCAGCTGCTGCTGCCGAAGCGGGGGGGGGGGGGCCTATTCCGGGGGATCTCCTGGAGCCATCCGAGCCCCCACTGGGGATCGGATGGCACCAAATTAAAGAGGAGACCATGCCGGATCCAACGAGGGGTCAGGTGAGTATTATTATTTTTTTTTTTTACTAGCAGGGGGAAAGTCCAGCACGTAACACCTACGTGCTTGGCACTTAGGTCGTTGCCAAGCCAGCACGTAGGTGTTACGTGCTTGGCACTTAAAGGGTTAAACCAATCACATTCTTTGCATAATATTTGTTTTGGGTGTTTTTCCACTTTCAGTGGATTCTACACACTGCCTGTATTTTAGCACACCATTTGGTTCAGAATATTTTTTTTCCTATTCTCCTCCTCTAAACTCTAGGGGCGTCTTATGGTGCAAAAATACCATACATCTGAACATAAAATAAAAAAAAATAAACTTTTTTTCGAAGCCTAACTTTAGACTACATTTCTATTCTATTTTAAAAAGATGACAGTTTAGTACTGATTTGAATGTAATTCTTACTGCCTGTGGCCTTATTTGGAAAAATTAACCTTGCTGGGTGAGGACAAAATAGGAAGCTTATGTAACAGAAACTACATGGGTGTCATCAGCACTATAAGGTGGTGAACAGCATTTGGCACTACGGAAGATGATGGTGCTTTATAAATAAATATTAAAAATAGCATATGCATGCGCCTGGTAGCAACCGTGACTTTTTATATTTTGGTGCTGTTTTTTTTTCCAAAATGGTGCTGCAGTCAAAAACACCCGATGTTAAATAAGCAGTTTGAATGGACGCACTAGGTATTCTCCTGCCCATGCGAGGGGCTGTTGGTCCTCTCATAGCACCAGTAAGCACTACTCTATTCTGCCACATGTCAGATTTTTTTTTACACACAGCAGAAACTGGCACTGTATTAAATTAGCGCTAGACTGCGTTTCTTTTTTTTAGTCAGAGGAGCTCAATGCTGTGAACTAAAGTACCAAACTTTAGAGTGCATTTTGGCTGCTTTTTTAGTTGTTGTGCTAAAAAGTACACATTGTTAATAAAAAACAGGCTCGAAAAAAGATTTTACAAGAAATGAACAACATGTAATTTGGTGACATCTAAGTCTTGCGTTTACATTCGTTACACACTTCAGTACAGTTCTGCCCATTGTGGACTATGGGATTTTTACCTCAAGCACAACTATAAACTGGCGCATTTCAAACAAGAGGTCTGCTTACCACATACAGAAAGGTGCAAGTAATAAATTAGACGCAGACTGGCGTACATATTGGCGCTGAGAGTTTTAAGTCATGTTTACAGGTGCTGAAGATTGATAAATGAGGCTCCAAAAATATGGCATTGCAATGACCCCTTAACATTTTTAGTGATATATTTGGGTCACAGGTAATGAGGATATATTTCCCCACTGGGACATACAAAAAGAATATTAAATTGGCTGTACCCAAATCAAAACTAAAACAAATAAAATCAAAACCAAGAATAAGAGTTGAGCTTTAATTACAATGTCCTAAAATGTAGATTTTTTTTTTAATCTAGAAACAAATCCAAAACAAAAGTTCAGTTCAATTGTCTTTTGTAAAGTGACTTTTCTACATTAATTGTGAAATAGAGAAGCTTCCTCATTATGTATCCTGCTGTGTGTGAAAACCACTGAGTGCAGCAAGCTGATTCATCTGCTTCTATTGCTGGTAGCAATTGAGGAAGGAAGGTGTCAGCAGTAAGTCTGCACCTTCGCCTCTAGCCTATGACACCTTTTAATCTATTTTTCAGCTAGATGATATGAAATCATAACCTGTTTTGAACACTGTAGCATCAAAGAAAAGGTAAGAAAAAAGTCCAATTAGGGATCACAGGAAAAAGGGCTAAAAATATACATTTGGGTATTACTGTAGTTTTTCGCAACTATTAGATGCACCTGACCATAAGACGCACATAGGGTTTAAAGGAGGAAAACAATAAAAAATATTCTAAACCAAATGGTATGCTACAATACCCCCACTGCCCCCAAGAACCTAATAACAGAAGTGTCAGAATCCCCCCCCCAAGAATCTAATAATACCTCCCCTCCCAGAGCCCATTATTAGACAGTGTGGCACAACCCCCAGTGCCCATTAATAGATGATGGGGAGGCATTGCATATCCAGGAACTGCACCGCAAGGTCCCAGCTGAATGGTTTAGCTAGGCTGCTGCCGCATCACACGACTACGACGACTAGCACCACCGCCATGTGCGTCTTCTGCTTCTGCCCCTAAAGTTGCATAGATTAGGCAGGTAGCTGCTGCTGGCTCCTTCATCTCCCCGGGGGAACTGCCGCACCACCACTGAGTCACATATATTAGGCGGGCAGCTGCTGTTGTTTCCTCCCTGGGGCCACCACTACACTGCCTCCAGCTCCAGGTGGATGTCCGAGCCTGCTGGGTGGATGTTCTGGTCTGCTGTGGGAAGGTTGTCCAGGTCTGCCGCAGGGTTTATTTGGGCATTTGAGAAGTAAGGAAGGGGAGAAAAGGCATCCTGGTATAGGAGCCCTCCCACCATGTCACTTGGTTGCTGTGTCATTTTCATGCAGCGACAATAGACTACATTTGCTCCATACATTATGGAGCGAAAAATAATGTAATGGTTTTTGTAGTGGTCATTTGTTTCAGTGTGTGTTAGTATAGGACATAGGTGATTGTCAGTGACTGTATCAGATGGAAGTAATTCAATACTCATTTTATATAAAGCACAGAACAGGGGGGCATCCCGATTGCTACTCCCCTGTAATGATGGTTTCAGGCAATTCACACGACAAGATCAGGTCTCACTTGACCAACAATTGCACTGTGCAGTTGTCAGCCTGCTTATCGTGAATAGTGAAAAGGCGATCACATGTTCTTGGAGCACCTTCTAGGTTTTCGTGACACAGCCAGAAAGCTGCTGAGATTGTGTAGGGGGTTATCAGAAACTGGGATCTTCTCCCAGCCTGCAAATAACATAAATTTTTCATTCTTTTATACTAGCTGGATTGATTTAATAGCCTAGAATGAGAAGATATTGGTGTCTAAACATGTAATTTTATGTTTTTATATGTATTTAGAGAATTCCAAATGGAGTGACCCCTAGAACACCCCTGTATTCCCCCCAAAAGAGACTTACTCTTGCACTCAAATGGTATCAAAAAATCAAATCATTTTATTGCAAATTTACAAATTAAAAACACTAAATACAGGCCATATGCATGTTTCAGACACCGGGGGGCGCACCTGCTCTCTATTTTAAACCATCAATGTGAGCTGCAGTGATTCAATATACCTAATTAAACAATAATTAACCATGTACTATATACAATGTGACAATCCACTATAAACATATACCAATCTCACAATACGAAATCAAAGAAAACTCCTATCTAATTTCATCCTTTTAAAGTGTCAGTGCTTCCATATCAAAATAAAAAGTCCGTGCAAAAAGTACTCAAAGATATTACATGTAGGAGAGGCAGCTGAGACTACACATGATCAAACAAGTGCTTACTATTGACCTGCAGGTGATCCTCCCGGGCCCAGACCAACGCGTTTCGAGTTCAAACGTGAACTCTTGCTCTCGGCCAGTTCCGTCCTGAGTTGTGAGGCTGGGGGCATGATGTATCCATGTCCCTTAAATACGCACCTGTCCAACCGCTCCCGCGCCCGGCCCCAGGCTGTGAGCGGGACGGCGCACTCCGGCCGGAAGTGCGCACGCCACCACTCACAGTGCATGCGTGTCTGCGCCTCAGCATGAGGCGCGCGTCACGCTCAGAGCAGGCCCCGCCCCCCCGCCTGCAGATGTAAACAACGGCGGAGCGAGGACAGAGCCTGTGACAGGTCGGGCGCAGCTAGCAGCAGGCAGATACATATTGCAACCTCACTCTCACTATTCATTTACCTTGTTGCAATGTTATCATACATTATTACATTACTACTATAATTTACATTTATAATCACAAAAGCATTTTATTAAGAATTATCCATTTCCTATGACACACAATACCCTTGACGGGGATATGGCTATATGTTTGGGTATTTTGCTGTGCCTTATTACATAAAGGCAGAGCACTCCAATTTGTCTTAAATATAGAGATGGCGATGTACTTATATTATACTGTGCTGTGCACCAAAATGCACAGCACTTAATATAGGGACAACTACATTAATAAGTCAGTAATCCCTCCTTAGTTTGTCTATTTATTTACCCTAAAGGGCCTACTGGGACATTTCTTTTTTGCCTCTACATACCGGCTGGAAGGTGGGGGAGGAGGGGGAGGGACAAGGAGAAGAAAGGAAGGGGGGGAGGGGGGGGCGAGGGATACCCAAGGAGGAGAACGGAGGAAATGGGTGGGCCTGAATTCAGCGACCATTACTCAACAACCATGTGGACCAGCATCAAACCACTTAGAGCAGCATCATTGGCCTAATATCTAAATAACCACTATGTTCAGCATTTAACACTTGATGCTTAATGCACGGCCCTTTTCTTCCAATTCCACGCCTTTTCTTTCTTTATTTATTTATTTCTTCTTTACTCCCTTTCTCTTCATTTTTTCTTTCTTTTTCTTTTATTCCCTCTTTTTCTTGTGTTGAAATCACAGTGTAGTTTCCTCATCCATTCTCCAGCTCCTCCACCTTAGGCATCCACCCAACGTTCCAAAGTCCACTACAAAGATACGGTGGAAAATATCGAGTGAATATATATACTACAACCATTCCCCCCGGGGGGCATCCCGATGTGGGCTTACGCCCTATAGTTCTCAACCTCTAAATAACAGGGTCACACTTTAACTCCTTAATCACCACCCTCAAACCATAAATATTTACTACTTACCTACATCCAATCTGTAATGTGCATCAACACTGCCAAAGTGAAATCACCCCAACCCCCCCCCCAACTCCCAACCAACTCCAAAACAACACACCCCTTAACCATTATGGGGCATATGGGGGACAAGCCCCCTATGCCCTTGTGTAAAATAAACAGGAACCTTTATTGCAAGTGCTCACCACCCACACACTTGTGTATGTGGTGTCTTATGGTTAAATGTGATGACCAACTGTTTTAACCTAGATATGGCGTAAAGGCCACATCTTCGTTCAATCCCCATGGGACTTGTGTGTCCAAATCATGGATCCACCGTAACTCCTTTTGCTGTAGCCTTTTCTTTAAGTCCCCCCCCCCTCACCCCCAGGGATACCCTCTCCAAACCGACCACCTGTAGTCGGTCCACGTTACTATTATGTTTCTCTAGGAAATGTCTCGCGACTGGGGACAAGGTTCTCCCCAAGTCCCTATTCCTTTCCGCCAACCGGATGGAGGATAGGTGCGCCTGTAGGCGCGCCTTAAGCGCATTTTTTGTCTCTCCCACATAACTCAACGGGCAGTCACAGCTCAACAGGTAAATCACTCCCACCGTGCGGCAATTCAAAAACTCTTTAATCTGGAACTTTTTCCCTGAGTGTCTATTTCTTATTTCTCTTGTGGTGCACATGTATCGGCACACGGAGCACCCACCACATGGGTAACTCCCCGTGCCCATGGACCTAGGTCCTAGCCACAGTTGGGGTCGAGTATAATGACTCCTAACTACTCTATCACGCAAGGTGGGAGCACGTTGTGCTATCATTCTTGGACCCCGTCTGGTCCATCTGGCCAGAGCCGGGTCACTCCTCAAAATGTCCCAATGTTTGTTAAGAATAGTTCTCAGTTGATTCCAATTTGAATTGTATTTAGAGATAAATCTTACCTCATCCATAGTTCTTTTTCTCTCCCTTGGAATCAGCAAGGTCTCACGCGGAGTATTGCGTGCTCTTACCACTGCCTTCTGCAACGTTCTCATCGGGTAACCCCTATGTCGGAATCTGTTCTTGAGGCCATTTGCTTGCGTCTCGAACTCCTGAACAGTAGAGCAATTTCTTTTAAGACGTAGGAATTGCCCTACCGGAATGGCATTCCTAGTCTTGTTCGGATGGAAACTTGAATACTGTAATAGGCTATTAGTCGCCGTCTCTTTCCTATATAGGGTAGTTTGCAGGCCCCCATCTTCTGTTAGGTTAATTGTGAGGTCCAGGAAATGTACCTGTTCAGCTGAGACATGGGAAGTGAGGAAGATGTTATAGGTATTATCATTCAAAACATTGAGGAACTCTACACACAGCTCCTCCGTTCCCTGCCAAATGAGGAGCACGTCATCGATGAACCTGTACCAGCCCATGACATGGGGCTGGTACAGGTTCATCTCCGCCCCGAATACAACCTCCCTCTCCCACCAGCCGAGGAAGAGGTTGGCCACAGACGGGGCGCACCGTGCCCCCATTGCTACACCGCACACTTGTCGGTAAAAATCTCCGTCGAATACAAAATAGTTATGTGACAATATGAATGCTAGTAGCTGAAGTACAAAGTCCTGCTTCTCAAGGTCCCCCTCAGTGCCCATTCTCAAAAAGTATTTGCATGTCTTAAGGGCCATCTCATGAGAAATATTTGTATACAAGGCCTCTACATCATGAGTCACTAGTCTAGTCCCCCTCGGAAGCACCAAAAGGTTTAGTCTATTCAGGAGATCCATGGAGTCTCTAAGATATGAATTTAACGCCAGAACGTGTGGCTGGAGACACCTATCCACAAAGATGCAGGCCCTCTCCGTCAAACTCCCAATACCCGCCACTATCGGTCTTCCTGGGGGGCATTTTGCATTCTTATGAATTTTTGGTAATATGTAGAAGGTTGGCACTACTGGGTATTGTGTGCCAAGGTACTCATATAACTCCTTACTAATGACCCTGTTCTCCCATGCCACTTTTAATAACATGTCAAATTCCAATTTGTATTCACTGAGTGGGTTTTTTGGCAGTTTTTCATAGCTTGCTGCGCATTGGAGTTGCCGTAAAACTTCGGCCCTGTAGTACTCAGATGACATCACTACTACGTTTCCGCCTTTATCGGCTTCCTTGATAACTATGTCCCTCCGTTGCTGCAAGGTATGTACTGCCTCCCGTTCTTCTCTAGTCAGGTTATCCTTTCTATGTGAAACTGCCATTTTTCGAATATCTTGACTCACCACTTTGAAAAATGTGTGGACCGCCGGACTGACCGTCCAAAGTGGGGTGTATTTGGAGGGTTTTCGTAGAGGCCTATCCAAATCCGGAGTTTCTTCTTGCTCACGGAGCAAGGCAGTAAGATCATCAATTGCCAACCCCTCATTCCAGGACAGGTCTGATCCTAACCCACTGGGCACATCAAATTGCTTTTTAAGCAGTAATCTCCTACAGAACAAGAAAAGGTCCTTTATCGTTCCAAATTTATCTATGGGGCGAAATTAAGTCCCCTCCCCAATACAGACCTTTCAGCTGCTGTAAGCAATTTGCCTGAGATGTTAAGTACGGCCAATTCAGGCCCTTCATCCCCAACCTTCGTTACCATTAGGGTGGGGGACATGTTTATGGGCTCTGTTCTGGTCTGAATCTCTTGTGGGGCCCCTGGTTCAGCCTGCGGTGGCTTCTCCAAATAGAGTCTCTTGTTTGCTCTGTGTCGCCTCTTGCCCCCTCTCCTCCTCCTTGGCCCCTTGCACCAGCCTGCCCCAAAAAACGGCGCATTTGGCCACTATCTGAGTTTTTACTTGAAACGGAGGCACTGCGACTGGACCCTCGGCTAATATAAGGCTGTCTGCCCCTTTCATTTCCTATGTGTTTCCATTTATACATCCTCTGATTCAGTTTGTCAGCTCTATCCCTTTGGAGTTTGTCTTGTTTTTGGATCATTACTGTCTTTTCCAATCTTTCAAGTTCATCATCAACTGGTTCTCATATCTATCAATGTCATTTTGTGGGGTATCCCTTGGTATCTTATCATATAGGTCTCTTAGATTACTTTTAATCTGTTCTAATGTTGTTTTATCAATTTCAATGAGTTCATCAATTAACCCCATAGAACATTTCTGCAAATGTGCCTCCCATTTTGGCCTATGTTCCTCTGGTATCTCCCATGTGGGGAAAATTTGTACCCTTAATCCCCTAGGGATCAATTGTTGCTCTTTATAGATGCCAAAACTATGAACATTCCACCATATTTTTGTGAACCTTATCTGCTCACGTTTAATTTGTCTAAATAAATCCTTCAATCCTGTTGGGGGTTCACTATGTCCCATGTCACCATCATTTTTAAGAATTTGTACCTTGTCCCCAGTCGCGAGACATTTCCTAGAGAAACATAATAGTAACGTGGACCGACTACAGGTGGTCGGTTTGGAGAGGGTATCCCTGGGGGTGAGGGGGGGGGGACTTAAAGAAAAGGCTACAGCAAAAGGAGTTACGGTGGATCCATGATTTGGACACACAAGTCCCATGGGGATTGAACGAAGATGTGGCCTTTACGCCATATCTAGATTAAAACAGTTGGTCATCACATTTAACCATAAGACACCACATACACAAGTGTGTGGGTGGTGGGCACTTGCAATAAAGGTTCCTGTTTATTTTACACAAGGGCATAGGGGGCTTGTCCCCCATATGCCCCATAATGGTTAAGGGGTGTGTTGTTTTGGAGTTGGTTGGGGGTTGGGGGGGGGGTTTGGGGTGATTTCACTTTGGCAGTGTTGATGCACATTACAGATTGGATGTAGGTAAGTAGTAAATATTTATGGTTTGAGGGTGGTGATTAAGGAGTTAAAGTGTGACCCTGTTATTTAGAGGTTTAGAGGTTGAGAACTATAGGGCGTAAGCCCACATCGGGATGCCCCCCGGGGGGAATGGTTGTAGTATATATATTCACTCGATATTTTCCACCGTATCTTTGTAGTGGACTTTGGAACGTTGGGTGGATGCCTAAGGTGGAGGAGCTGGAGAATGGATGAGGAAACTACACTGTGATTTCAACACAAGAAAAAGAGGGAATAAAAGAAAAAGAAAGAAAAAATGAAGAGAAAGGGAGTAAAGAAGAAATAAATAAAGAAAGAAAGAAAAGGCGTGGAATTGGAAGAAAAGGGCCGTGCATTAAGCATCAAGTGTTAAATGCTGAACATAGTGGTTATTTAGATATTAGGCCAATGATGCTGCTCTAAGTGGTTTGATGCTGGTCCACATGGTTGTTGAGTAATGGTCGCTGAATTCAGGCCCACCCATTTCCTCCGTTCTCCTCCTTGGGTATCCCTCGCCCCCCCCCTCCCCCCTTCCTTTCTTCTCCTTGTCCCTCCCCCTCCTCCCCCACCTTCCAGCCGGTATGTAGAGGCAAAAAAGAAATGTCCCAGTAGGCCCTTTAGGGTAAATAAATAGACAAACTAAGGAGGGATTACTGACTTATTAATGTAGTTGTCCCTATATTAAGTGCTGTGCATTTTGGTGCACAGCACAGTATAATATAAGTACATCGCCATCTCTATATTTAAGACAAATTGGAGTGCTCTGCCTTTATGTAATAAGGCACAGCAAAATACCCAAACATATAGCCATATCCCCGTCAAGGGTATTGTGTGTCATAGGAAATGGATAATGCTTAATAAAATGCTTTTGTGATTATAAATGTAAATTATAGTAGTAATGTAATAATGTATGATAACATTGCAACAAGGTAAATGAATAGTGAGAGTGAGGTTGCAATATGTATCTGCCTGCTGCTAGCTGCGCCCGACCTGTCACAGGCTCTGTCCTCGCTCCGCCGTTGTTTACATCTGCAGGCGGGGGGGCGGGGCCTGCTCTGAGCGTGACGCGCGCCTCATGCTGAGGCGCAGACACGCATGCACTGTGAGTGGTGGCGTGCGCACTTCCGGCCGGAGTGCGCCGTCCCGCTCACAGCCTGGGGCCGGGCGCGGGAGCGGTTGGACAGGTGCGTATTTAAGGGACATGGATACATCATGCCCCCAGCCTCACAACTCAGGACGGAACTGGCCGAGAGCAAGAGTTCACGTTTGAACTCGAAACGCGTTGGTCTGGGCCCGGGAGGATCACCTGCAGGTCAATAGTAAGCACTTGTTTGATCATGTGTAGTCTCAGCTGCCTCTCCTACATGTAATATCTTTGAGTACTTTTTGCACGGACTTTTTATTTTGATATGGAAGCACTGACACTTTAAAAGGATGAAATTAGATAGGAGTTTTCTTTGATTTCGTATTGTGAGATTGGTATATGTTTATAGTGGATTGTCACATTGTATATAGTACATGGTTAATTATTGTTTAATTAGGTATATTGAATCACTGCAGCTCACATTGATGGTTTAAAATAGAGAGCAGGTGCGCCCCCCGGTGTCTGAAACATGCATATGGCCTGTATTTAGTGTTTTTAATTGGGTTTTAAACTTGTAAATTTGCAATAAAATGATTTGATTTTTTGATACCATTTGAGTGCAAGAGTAAGTCTCTTTTGGGGGAATACAGGGGTGTTCTAGGGGTCACTCCATTTGGAATTCTGTAAAGTTATGGGCATTAACCCCATAAGAGCAGTGCACCTATATTGACATTTGCCAGTGCTGCCCACACCTTCTTTGCCCTTGCCCATAGGGCACCAATTTGCAATTTATATGTATTTACATAGTGTAAAGTCCTCACCAATTAGTACTGCAGTTTAAAGCAGAGGTCCAGTCTCCACTGCTGATGCCCCTCCTGTCTGGCGCTGAGGTGGCTTTGGGGATTAAAAATAAAAAGATAATTCTGTGAGTACTCACCTGTAGAATTAATTTCTCTTCCATTATTACTTCAGGCCATCAGACTTAATTCAGAGACGATTGGGTTAATCTCGACCGAAGGGCAGGGACTGCAAGACAAAGGTGTGGCTCCACTTCCCGGGCCTATATCTTCCTGGCTGACTTCCTCCACTTCAGTTTTATTAAAAAGCAGTAGAACAGCCGCCGGGAGACACTCCTCTATCTCCTGTTGGAGACAAAAGGCTGGAGCCAGATGACAAGACTCCTTTCTCCGTTTAGTTTTTTTTTTTTTAATGCTGATCACACTTCACACTATACACCTTATTTACATCCTCACCAAGACTAGGCATCGAAGGCATGGATATAGCCACCTAGCAGATAGGGAGGGTCTGATATCCTGAAGTAATAATGGAAAATAAATTAATTCTACAGGTGAGTACTCACAGAATTCTCTTTTCTCTTCCATTTTACTTCAGGCCGTCAGACTTAATTCAGAGACGATTGGGACCTCCAAAAGCAGTACCCTTACTTCAGGGTGGGATCCCCAAAAAACGTATACCTTATTCTCAGGAATAAGACCTTACAGGACCTTAACTCACTACAGTCTGTAAGACTTTTCTACCAAAAGCGGCATCCGCCGAGGCTCTAACATCCACCTTATAGAACTTGGTAAAGGTATGAACAGAAGACCAAGTAGCAGCCTTGCATACTTGTTCTACTGAAGCTTGATGCTGAAAAGCCCAAGAAGCTCCAATAGCTCTTGTTGAATGAGCAGTAAGGGAGGATCCTTCCCCTTGGCCACATAGGCTCTTACCACTGCTTGCCTGATCCATCAGCTGATGGTAGACTTAGCTGGCGGAAGACCTTTCCGTGCACCTTCCGGTATGACAAATAAGGTGTCCGTCCTGCGGAAAGATTGTGTTGCAGTGAGATAATATCTCAGCGTTCTCACTACATCCAGCGAGTGAAGCACTCTTTCCTTAACGGAAACTGGAGCCGACATAAGGAAAGTAAAACCACCTCTTCCTTAAGATGGAAGGGGGAAACCACTTTCGGAAGAAAATCCTGTTTAAAACTGAAACAGCCTTATCCTTATGTAACACCAAATAAGGAGGGTTAGCTGATAGAGCAGAAACCCTTCTTGCTGAGGTTATTGCCACTAAAAAGATAACCTTAAGAGTCATTAGACTTAATGATGCATCTACCAGTGGTTCAAAAGGAGGACCCTGAAGAGCTGATAAGACTAAATTCAAGTCCCAAACTGGTAGAAGTGGATTACGAGGAGGCCGCACATGAGCGACCTGAAAAAAGGTTCTGACACACTTATTTTAAGCTATAGGTTTCTGAAAAAAATAGATAAAGCAGATATCTGCCCCTTTAAAGTACTTAATTGAAGACCTTCATCCAGACCCCTTTGCAAAAACTCCAATATTCTGGAAACAGAAAAAATTCTACAAGCGAATCCCTTAGACTTGCACCAAGCGATAAATGCTCACCAAACTCTATAGTAGATCATTGATGAAGACTTCTTCCTGGCCTGAATCATAGTCTGGATGACTCCGTCAGAAAAACCCTTTTCTGCCAAGATGAAGGATTCAATGGCCAGACCGTCAAAGCCAGAACTTGTGAATTAGGGTGCCTTAGAGACCCCTGTGTGAGAAGATCTGGATTGTCGGGTAACCTCCACGGGTCGCCTTCTGACATCCTTACTATGTCTGAGAACCAGCTTCTTCTTGGCCACCAAGGAGCCACCAGAATGGTTGGGACTCCTTAGCGAGCTATCTTTTTAGTACTCGCCCTAGGAGTAGAATCGGAGGGAATGCATAAAGAAGCTTGAACGCTGACCACCGAAGAGTCAGGGCATCTGTTGCTACTGCTAGCGGATCCCTGGACCGGGACACAAACCCGGTGATGCAAAAATATCTATGTCCGGAATCCCCCAGCGCATGCATAGGGATTGAAAAACTCTCTGACTGAGAGACCACTCTCGCTGATGCAGGGCCTTTCTGCTGAGGTGATCGGCCTGCAAGTTGTCCACTCCCGGTATGTGTACTGCCGAGATGCAGGGAACCTGTTTCTCGGCCCAATGAAGAATCTGGCTCACTTCCATGAGGGCTTGCCTGCTTCTGGTGCCCCCCTGGTGATTGATGTATACCACTGCGGTCCGATTGTCTGTTTAAACCCGGACGGGATGCCCCTTCAGATGGGACGTCCAATGACAGACACAACCGAATTGCTCTCAATTCCAAAATATTTATGGGAAGTCTGGTCTCCTTCGGACTCCACTGTCCTTGGATTGTTTGTGACTCCATGACACCCCCCCAACCAGATAAACTGGAATCTGTGGTAAAGATTATCCACTGTACTGGAAGAAAAGATTTGCCAATCTGAAGAGGCTGAGGATTCAGCCACCAGGTTAGGGACTGCCTTGTTGACTGTGTCATGCAAAATGGATGATCCAGAGTCTGCGGATCTTGATCCCAGGCCGAGAGCAATTCCATCTGAAGGGTTCTTGTGTGAAACTGTACTTGCCTCGAAACAAGATACCATCAGGCCCAACAAACTCATTCCCTGACGAATTGTTGGGTGAGGGCAAGACAAGAGACCCTGTACCTTGGCCTGAAGCACCAATCTCTTCTGATCTGGCAGAAACACCTTTGCCTGAGAAGTGTCCAATGACATTCCCAGAAAAGACATAACTCTTGAAGGTGTGATATTCGATTTTGGATAGTTCACTATCCAACCGAATTCCTCTAATGTCGAAAAGACCATCTGTGTATCCTTCTGGGCCTCCTGACAAGATGGGGCCCATATCAACAGATCGTCTAGGTAAGGTATTATACTTGGGCAAAAGGTTTCCAAACAGAGTCCCACAGACACCAAAAAATGATGTACTGAGGAGCAGTGATTGTGTTTAGGTGTGCTTTAAAATATGATTAAATAATCACTTATTTATTCTCAATATATTCCAAAAAAATTGTTAAGGTGAAGACCAGTTACTCCTATGCGAAAAGACTGAGATCTTTTAAATGTGTTTTTGAGCTTGGTAGAAACCGGTTATTCACTCAGCTGAGCTAACTTTAATAAGCAAAAATATTTTAACAAAAATATTCACCGTTTAATTAATTAATTATTTTTAATTCAATCAATTATTTTTACTACTCAAATCATTTGTACTACTCAAACCACTTGCTCAACTTCTACTACCTCTTCATAAATTTCGTAAACAATATCTGCAGAATTAATTCATCTCTATACTTACCTGATTTAGCTTACTTTTGATAACAACTGTGCTAGCATAGAGAACTGCACGTGGAATTTGAATATTTTTGCTTATTAAAGTAAGCTCAGCTGAGTGAATAACCGGTTTCTACCAAGCTCAAAAACACATTTAAAAGATCTCAGTCTTTTCGCATAGGAGTAACCGGTCCTCACCTTAACAATTTTTTTGGTATATATTGAGAATAAATAAGTGATTATTTAATCATATTTTAAAGCACACCTAAACACAATCACTGCTCCTCAGTACATAATTTTTTGGTGTCTGTGGGACTCTGTTTGGAAACCTGCTCAATCGTAGATACTTCTGATGACCTTGAAAAATCGGAATGTGTAGGTACGCATCCTTTATATCCACTGTGGCCATGAAATCTCCCGGCTGAAGTGCCAATACAGTGGATTTCAATGTTTCCATGCAAAACCTCCTCAGAAGGACGAATCTGTTGAGGCCCTTGAGCTCTAATATCGGGCGTACCAATTTGTCCATCTTGGGAATTATGAAAAGATTTGAGCAAAACCCCTGACCTCACTCTAAGGGAGGGACAGGACATACTACTCCAATCTCTAACAGGCGAGAGACTGCAGATCTCATTGCTTCTGCTTTCTGTGGATTTCGGGATACCCCGGACTGAAAGAACCTTCGAGGAGGCTTGGCTGTTAACTCGATCTTGTAACCTGAGGTCACGATCCTCTTGTATCCAAAGATCTGTTACATGGCGCCTCCAAACGTGCGCAAACTGCAGAAGCCGTCCCCCCACCTGCAAGGGTGGGGGTGTCCCTTCATGCCTGAGCGGGCTTTGAAGGAGGTTTTAATGTGCTGCAGGTCCAGCTCACCAAGTGTGATAAAACATAACATTTAATGTAACATTTTAAAATATAGCATGACCTGTGTGGAGTGAATATCCTGGGCTCCCCATTCAAAGGTAACGCGTTTCGGGGTTACCTCACCCCTTAATCCTACCTGAAGGAGGTTTGGCCTTGTTTCGTCAAGCTGCTTTTACCCTAACTTGGGGCTTTGATTTATTCCAGAAATGTCTCCGGTATGCCGGAAGGCCTGCGGACAGTAGTACTAGACTTCGGCTTCTGTGGCAGAATAGTAGACTTACCACCAGTAGCCTCCTTAATCATGTCGTCTAAGCACTCACCAAACAGACGCCCCCCCTTATAGGGGAGTCCTGTTAGATGCTTCTTAGAGACTGTGTCAGCTGACCATTGTTTTAGCCATAAAACACGCCTCAAAGTCACCACCAGTGCTAATCCTCTGGCACTTAACTTCATCAGATCATCCATAGCTGTGATCATATACTTGTTGATATCCAAACTAGTCTGAATCAGCTGGGAGCATGACCTCCGAGAATGACCCGAAGAAGTCTTGGAGTCTAGTTGTTTTAATAATCTCCTGCTCGCCAAAGCCGCTATGGATGTAGCACAGGCCGGCCGCAAGGTCGACCCCACAATAGCATAAGCATGGCGTGCTATCTGATCTATGCGTTTATCCGCTGGATCCTTTGGAGAAACACTGTCAGAGGGAGGCATAACTGCAGTCTTAGAAAGAGCTGACACTGGAGCATCCACCTTAGGGGCACAAGACCATAGTTCAACATCCTCAAAGGATAAAGGATACATAATATCTAGACTATCCAGCTTCTGCAATTCCTTTTGAACTAATTTCGAATAATGTGTATTCACTGGAAAAACTGTCCTCTGTTTTTCCGGCTTAAACCAGTCCCCCTTTTTCTTTTTGGGGACTTCTGGGCCCGAAAAATCCATAACCTCCAAAATGGATGCAATCAACCCATCCATCTTCTCCTTAAAAGGAGAGCCCCCTTGCTTAGAAGACTCTGAATCCGAGTCCCTACTGGATGAAGCCTCCCCAACTGAATCCTCCTGAGAGACTATGGCAGCAATAAAATCCTCTTCAGATTCAGAGGATTTCAAATGCTTTTTTTTTCCCGAAGCTTTCCTAGGAGTCGGTGATTCTAAACGATTCTCTAGGCGGCCAATCTATCTGCCAACTCTTTAAGGACATCCTTGTCCAGAGGTTGGGCTGCCGAGGGGGACTTAGGATCTAATTGCACGGAGACAGGGGATGAAACTCTTGCAGGAGGAGACATCTGTCTTCCATATTCAGCAACTATCACTGTTGCACAATGCCTGCACACCGTGCAATCCTCATCCAGTGTCTGTTTTCATACTGGATATGGGGTAAATCTATCTGCTAAACGCCCAGATCCGATTACCCCAGATGCCTCCATCGTGGTGATTAATACTAGATTACCTCCCAGGGGGTCTAAAAACTAGTATATGAACAGATCCCGATAGTCGCAAGGCTATTCTAAGACCTCAGAGAGTGAACCACACCAATATATTGCCTGTCTTTTCCTACAATCTAAAAGACAAAAAAATAAAAATAAAAAATGAAGACATTAATATATATGAAGAAAATTATCATATTACACATAATTGTTAAGAAAAGACCTACCTAAGATTTAGGTCCGCTTGAGGGTGGCTGTACAGCCATCAAGCACTACCAAGGAAGAACCGCAAAAGCAGGGTTACTTTGGTCCTTCACCCGGCCGAAAATCTTCCAGTGAGAGCGGCCGGAGGAGAACTGCAATGTTAGCGGTACTTGCCACTTAGTCCCGGCCGAAAATGTTGCAGTGCGGGCGGCCAGAGGAGAACCGCGATGTTAGCGGTACTTGCCGCTTAGTCCCAGCTGAAAATGTTGCAGTGCGGGCGGCCGAAGTAGAACCGCGATGTTAGCGGTACTTGCCGCTTAGTCCCGGACGAAAATGTTGCAGTGCGGGCGGCCGCAGGAGAACTGCAATGTTAGCGGTACTTGCCACTTAGTCCCGGCCGAAAATGTTGCAGTGCGGGCGGCCGGAGGAGAACCGTGATGTCAGCGGTGCTTGCCGCTTATTCCCGGCCGAAAATGTTGCAGTGCGAGCGGCCGGAGGAGAACCACGTCAGCAATGCTTGCCGCTTAGTCCTGGCTGAAAATGTTGCAGTGCGAGCGGCTGGAGGAGAACCGCGATGTCAGCGGTGTTTGCCGCTTAGTCCCGGGCCGAAAATGTTGCAGTGCGAGCGGGCAGAGGAGAACCGCGATGTCAGCGGTGCTTGCTGCTTAGTCCCGGCTGAAAATGTTGCAGTGCGAGTGGCCGGAGAACCGCGATGTCATGCCGTTTCACCCAGCCGAAAATCTTCCAGCGCGAGCGGGGTAAAAAAGGAGACGCACACCGGTGATCGCTGCTATGCTAAGCCGAAAATGTTTCCACAGCGTCGGGTAGCTTCCGTGCCTCGAGTCGGAGGAGCCGAACACTCCTCATGAATTGCCGGAAGAAGTCCGCTTGACCGCCCCCTTAAAGGAGTGCAAATTTTGAATCTTCTAGCCAGTAACACGTGGGAAAGAGCAATAAAGAGGAAAATTATTCCCCTGGTTCCTCTCAATCAGGCTCACCAGACAAAAGCCTTATGGCTGCTTTTTCCTGTGGCGGAATTCTCAGCCAGGTAGTGCCACTCTTTTTTAAAAAACAAAAAGGTGACACCCCACAGCGCCCCAAGACCCTGGCGCTAACCTTACCATCCTGATCCGAATGTGGCTTAGCTGTGGAGGCAAAGTGGGTCCATTCAGATCCAAGGAGTATAAGGGCCAAGGAACAGTCAGGTTTCCATTACCCCTGCTTCCAAGGCATAATTCCTTTAAAACAAAAAATAAATGAGAGAGGAGTTCAGATACACCCTTGCAGCCCAGTTCCAACTGCAAGAATAAAAACTGAAGTGGAGGAAGTCAGCCAGGAAGATATAGGCCCAGGAAGTGGAGCCACACCTTTGTCTTGCAGTCCATGCCCTTCAGTCGAGATTAACCCAATCGTCTCTGAATTAAGTCTGATGGCCTGAAGTAAAATGGAAGAGAAAATTCACTTGCCACTTGATTCCCTACTGGCGGATGGCCACCCAGTGCAAATCAGGGGTGTGCAGCAGGGGACAGAGCCAGCAGACTGCAGGTCTGCTTTATCGCCTTTTGAGACAATAAGGCCCTGCATTGGATAGACATTTTTGGCTTGATGCAGAGCCTCCCCGTTCAGCTCCCCCGTGCGTTTCCCCGTTGGTTTTGGGCTTTGATCGGGTCAGGAAAGGGTGCTACGTTGATTTTAGTGTGCGTTTATGCGCTCAGGTGTGCGCTCAGCCGCCTTTCCGATTGTCGGCTCGCACAAGGCTGTTTCCCGGCAAAACGGACGCCTCGTTCATTGTTCCATTTTTTTCAGTGATGCAGAGCCTTGTTTTCCGATTGAAATCACCCTAATGAAACGGGGCCGCCGAGCCTTCACTTACGGCAAGTCAGAGCAGCCGTATTTGCACTCGGGCAATAATATGCAGTCCTCTGTTGGAGCACATCAGCGGTGCCAGCTCCGCGGTCTTGTCCTGCTGAGTATGGCAGAAACCAGGCTGCACCTATTTGAGCTCACCCGCCTTACTGGGTATGTGTATGAAACTTGTATTGGTTGCCCACCCTGTCTTTTATTTTTTTTTCCCTTAACACACTATTTGGTAATTTTTTTGTTAGTATATTTTTTGCCTAATTTTTTTACTTTAAATTAAATGGGTTAAGTGATCGAACCCTATTGCGTCATGTTCTTGCCCTCTTATGTAAGTAGTATTCCCCAGACTTTTTTAATGAGTGTACAGGTTGGATGTGCATGTAGGCTCATTACAAATGTCCTTTACTCCAACCCTACCCCGCTCACCTATTTGTCCCTCTTTTCTATTGTTGCAATGCACACCTTTTTTTATTTTTTTTTTTAGTTTTTGGGGGGGGAGACTCTGCCTATCCTTTGCTCCCCTGGCTGCTGACCCCATTCCTGCACCCATCTTCACAGGCAGAGGAGCCCTACAATACTGCCCCCAGGAGGACTCGCTCTGTGGTGGAGCGAGCCTTTGGTCTCTTGAAGATGAGGTTCCGTTGTCTTGATCAGACTGGTGGGGCACTACAATATATGCCTGCAAAGGTCATTAAACTAATCATGGCTTGTTCCGCTTTAAGAGAGGGAGTCTGCCATTTCTGAGTAAAGTCTCAGTAAAAAGGGTTTCACACAGTGGGGCATCCCGATCTGGGATTTCCAGGGGGGAAGACCAGTGGCCGCTCTGGGTTTTGTTCTGCTTTATGTGAGGGAACCTGTGTTACTTTAATAATAATGTAAAGGAGGTGGGCTATTCCATCCTAACCTGATTTGGTCATGATGTTTTAAAGCAGGCCAAAACCCATGTAACCCAGCCCTTTGGAGTGTGAAGAAATCCAGGGTTGGGTTACAGGCATCATGTCTCTGGGGCATTCCAATTTGGGATGTCCTGCACGGCACTGCGGGGGAACGTCAGAGCTATACCAGGAGCTATGCCATCTTTACACAGGAGCAGGACGACATCATCATGGATGTGAGTATGCGAGCGTGCGTTTATGTGCGCGCACACATTCCTTATAATAAAAAAAAAACAAAGTGCAAGAATAGTCTGAAACAACTTAGTTTGTCACGTTACATACCAGCCCACCTTAGTTTAACACATGTACGCCGCTACAAACTAGCTTACATGCAGATAGCAGAACTAGGGCAATGTGAGGCAGCAAGAGGTTAATAAAGTGACTTTAGTTAGGCCAGGAAACTTGTTAATGTATTTTGTGGATTAATGGTGGGTCCTTGTATCTTTTTTTAACAGATGATGCTGCGGAATCGTTTTTTAAGAGTTTGGGCTTTTCATTAAATCACGCTGAAGGTCCGGTTTAAAAAGTGCCCCAAAAAAAAACACGCCCAACCAAACCATAAAAACAATGCTAAAATAATGTTGTTTATCATTCACAGATACTAGAAAACCACAGGCACAAGACCCCGAGGCCTAATGTTTTTTATTTTGCATTAAAATTTAATTGTTTTTTAGTTTTGGCAAAAAAAAAAAAAAATATGAAAAATCCAAATCCAAATAAAAAATAAAAACAACGTTTGAATTAAAAACAAATAAAAAGATTTGGTGTGTTGTCTTTCCTGCAAATGTATAATCACACAACATCATCACACATTTACATGACACAAAAGGTTTAGATATGGGACAATAAATCAAAAATAATCAGAAAGAATTAAGGTATGCATTAATGGAAAGGAAAAAGGAACACCAAAAATTTAACAGAAATATATATATATATATATATATATATATGTGTGTCAAATTGGCAGTTGGTGCCATATGCATATTCCAATGGAGGTTTAGGGATGTGCGCTTGCGTGTAGCCAGATTGGCAACTGAAGAGCCATGGAGATGTAAGTATACTTGCTAAAACCACCAAAATGGAAGGTCAAATACGACGGAAACCAAGCAGGTACATTCAAAAAGGCAGGAAAAATCAGGGAAAAACGGGCCGCCCGTGTGAACGTGAACGGGAGCCCCGATCAAATTGAAGGCACCCGAGAGAGCCAAAAAAGCTTTCTGAGTAAAGTGAAATTGACGGATCAGTTAGGGAGCCATTCCGACGAAGGCTCTGCATCACATTTGAGCCACGATTCAAACGGGAGCCCCGGACAATCGAAAGGTTTTAAGGGCAGTTCAGAGGAGGCTCTGCATCAGGCCCACTAAGTGCAAACATTAGAGTGCTGCGTCTGTCAAATCTGTGAACTGCGTGGGAAGTCTTGCTGCAAGAAAACCATTCATTTAGAACCTCCTACTTAAGCACGCCTACTTACCAGTGAATAACAATGACCTCCTGCCTTTCTCCTCTTGCCGATAACCTTCAGTTGCTAAAAGTTAAAAAAAACTGTTTCCTAAAAGAATAGAACAGGAAGAAATGTTTTTTTTTCTCCTCCAGCAAATCACATAATCAATGGTCACAATATTTAATTTCCATTTAAGCACCAGTCATCCACTGTTGCTGCTAAATGTCACTGTATGCCAAGATGAAAACCATTTTCACACAGTTCTGTTTTCTTCTACACATGTATGCCTGCAGCGATAGGAATAATTTAACTTATAAGAAGTCCATTAAGCAATAGGCTCCACTGTGCAGAGAACAAGAAAAAAAAACCTGTAGACTAAATGCTGGAAAAGCACTTGTGATTCTGCTGGCTCCATAAAAGTGTTCTTCCTCCTTTAGAATTTTAATTGGCTTAATGGAGCTGTTATGTAACATAATCTCAAAGCAGGTCAAAGACTTCACAAATGCAGATGCCTTGGGTAGGACAAATAACAAGATTATAAACGGGTGTTTAATAAAAAAAAAAACAAGGCATTTTATGCTTCCGTTTAGGTTGATTAAATAAGCAGAACAAAAGCATAATTTGCACATATCACTCAATAGTGCGCTTAAGTGTAAAGGAAAAGCTGGCTAAGCCACAGGAGCATCTACTAAAACACAGATCTGTCAACCAAATGATGGAAAAGGAAACATTTTTATAAGTTTACAACAAGGTAGACTATTCCACAGATTTACAGCTCTAATGGCAAATAAAAGGTTGGTCAGCTATAGAGTCTGTCAAAGGATATGATTACAGATGACTAAATTGTATAACCCTTAAATTGCCAGCCGACCAAGAGATTTTCTCACCCTCTGTTGCCAGGCCATTTTTCAGAATGCTGCACTATACATGTTTAACTGTGATTTTTGAATTGCCATGGGGTTACCCCATGCCAGGGGAGGGTCCACGCTTTTTAGGAAAGAGGGGGCCGACCATCAGGCCCTGAAGGCTACAAGCCCGCATATCCCTCACAGCCCGTGGACTCTTCTACACCCCGCTGGTGGGATGAACCAGGTACATGCTCAGTAAAGTTTAAAAGACTCTAAAATAAAGTTGGACTGCTTAAACAACTTGAACACTAATACAAAGATTTGAACTAAAATAGCCAGCACATCCCCACAGTGCTCCAGGCAGCAGCCGTAGAGAGGCTGCACTGACTCGGTAAGTCCACCCTTAAAGTGGACCAACACCCAGCCCCCTTATTTTTTTTAAGATGTATTTATAAAATATGCTAGTTATGCAGCATGACCCGTTTTATACAGTATTGAAAAAAAAATTTACTTGCGATGCTCCCCCGCCGCGTCGCTAACCGGTTTACGTTCCGCCGCCATCTTGGATTTCGATCTGAAAGGAAGGGAACCTTTGACCCCCCCTCTATCTAAATCACGCGCATGCGCAGTAGTTAGGTGAAGCGCCGCTTGCATCAGGAACGAGCGGCGCTTCACCTGACACTACTGCGCATGCGCAATTCTACTGAGACGGGAGGGGACGGTGTCGAGGCGGGGGCGCGCGCGGCTCAAAAGGGGCGAGGAGCTCGCAGCGTCCAGACAGAGAGAGGAAGAGCGGTTTGCGAGGACCAGACAAGATATGTTAATGACCGGACAAGAGCTGGAGAGCGGGACTTCCGGTGGAGGATTCAGAAGATTCCAGGCGCAGCGAGGGACAGAAGGCTCCAACAGTGATCAAAAGGTAAGTGTCTTTTACTATTAAAGTGAATAGAGTTAAGTAGTTTTTGAGGGTGTTGGTCCACTTTAATTCTGTGCTTGCCCACCACAGGTTCCTACGCCAGTGTTCATGTGCACATTGCGGACACAGATGTGGGAGTGATCTGGCTGCTGGGACCAGATAAATTAATTTTTTATTTCAACACCCTGCAGTGACCAAGTACTGGGGAAGGGGGCCAAGGGAGACAACCATCTTTAAGATCTCTTTAAATTATAAAAATACCCAAGAATGGTTCAGTTTCCACTCAGCAGAGAAGTTTGCAGAGACCTGCCTAAATCCTTCCTTGGGCCCTTAGGAACCACAAAGCGTCAAGAGTTGCAAAATGACTCAAAATGAGTTTGAAACCAAAAACATATGTTTATAGTATTATGAGGCACTTGCACTTTATATACAGGGAGTTTGGTAAGACTTGGTACACAAGTTGGTTTGGTTTTTTTATGTTACATTTGGAGGGATCACAGTATTGATTCAACCGGATGGATTTTGTTGCTTTATGCAGCTGTATATTTATTAATTCAGAGTTTGATAGATATAGCCCTCTCCCCACTGCCTATTCATCTGTCAATGTTGGTTTGTCTTGTATGTTCTTGTGTTTATGTATTTTAATAATTTTAAATATGTCTTGGTGTATGTCTATAAAATTATATATAGATTGGTTTATTGGTGTGCCTCCCTATATGTTTTTGGTTTCAAATAGAGATTGCTAGTATAGCTTTGGGAGTGGCACTCTCTTTATTAGTTTATTATGTGTAAAGGGGTATGGTGCAAGCTTTTGTGTGCTATGACTCAATGGCCACTAGGTAGGACCAGTCCTTTCTGGAGAAAATTAAGGACCTTAGCGATAGAAAAAGCATGTCCTTTTTGGCCAGTACAGTGCGAGCAGGTTGGAAAGAACCCCAAATGTATTTTCGGACGAGCTAGAAGTGGTACAAACAAAAGGGTGTATACCAGACTGAACTCTGTCTGTCTCTTGACCAGGCCACAACCTTCTGTCACTTCCAACTGTGCCAGAACGAAAACAGGTCCACATCCAGCACTCCCCATTATTCGCACAGATCCTGATGGAGAGATCATTCTCCCTGGATCACCATGTCCTTGTTCAGGAAGTCTGTCTATATGTTGCCACCCCCAGGATATACATGCCCCCCTGGTGATAGATACAGGGAACAGCTGTTTTGTTGTCTGATGGAATCCTGACTGGGAGACCCACCAGGTCCTGGGTCCAGTGTCTGAGACAAAGATGAATTGCCCTCAGTTCCAACACATTTTTAGGTAATTGACACTTCTGCTGGTTCGAATGGTCTTAGATAATCAGACGTTCTATCACACTGAGGAAACAAATGATTCAGAGCCTGGTGAGAATCCTCACTTCTTTTTTAGGAGAGAAAACGGCCATTCACATTGTCTCCCAGGTGTAAATTTTTACCTGGCTCCGAATCAGCTCCAAGGTAGACAATGAAAATGAATGCCATTTTTCTCTCTTAAAAAAGGTGTAAGGCTCTGAATCGACCCCAATGTCTTCACCTTGTTCTGAAGTTTAGGCCACTTGGCAAGGTCGACAAAACTGTCCTTCCATCCCGCAATGCCTCCTGCAGAGACTAGGCCCTGATGAGATCACTGTCCGTACTTTTGTCAAAAACACTCTGATTCGACTATAGACCAAAGGGCAGTGACACAAACTGGAAGTTCCCTTGAACAATGCCACAATGGACCTCAAAGACTTCATCTGAAATTTCCTGATCTGTACAAACCTGTTCAGGCATTCGAGATCCAATATCAGTTGCACTGTTCTGTCCTCCTGGGAACTACAAACAAATTGAAGTAGAAGCCATAGCCTCTCTCCGAGGAAAGGACCAGCACCATCACACTCGTATCCATCGGTGGTCCAATGGCACTCTGAGGGCCATCTGCCCCTTTGCTAATGTGAAAGCTTGGACAAGAAGAACCTGTGAGAGCATGGCTGATCTTGTAACCAGCAGAAACGATGTCCCAGGCTCAAGCATCCGTGAACTTCCAAACATCTGAAAGGGGTGAAAGAAGTCTTCCAAAAGGGGGGTCTTTGACCATTTCTGTAGTCATCTAGTGGACTTCCCTCCTGTGCCCTTCTTCACAATATTGTTGAGTTTCTCAACTAATAGATTGCTGTGGGAGAACGGGAGGCCCAAACCAAAACGGGAGGCTGCTTCAATCATGCGGAGCCCACCAGACTTATTAAAGGATGCAGCAGAAATGGAATTCAATGTTGACACCAACATGAAGAGAGCATGACTTGCCAGGTGATCCAGGCACTTGTCTACCGGGTCTTTCAAGGACTTTTAGGTATCCGTGTTTGCCTGGCCAGACCAGAAACCTGGTCAGCCAGGGAAAAAACACTTTTCTATTGCAGAAAGGATACCTGGTGTCTAGACCCTGAGGGGTAGATGGCAGTTTATCCAGTCTGGTATATTCCCTCTCCAGGACATTGTTGGGCCAGGTTGGGAAACTTTTGAATCAGAGTCCTCCAAGGAGTAAATTAACACAACTTTTAGCCAACTTCACCACAGGGCCCTCCAAGCAGAACAGAAACGTTGCCATCTCCTTCTGGAGCCCCTGGTCCTGGGGAGTATCTGTGCCCTGGCACTACACCCTCACTTCTGGCCTTCCCCCAACGAAATCAGCCTTAGGGAGCAGACTTCAGGCATCCGGAATAGGTCTCTCCTAGAGAACAGCCATGTGAGGGCCTGTAAGTCAAAAAGAGGTTAGAGCACTGCTTCCTGGTAAGAACTAAAAAAAATAAAAAGGTAAAATAAATGTAGAAAAATAACCAATATAAAAATGCATTGCATTTGAACACTGGACAGGAGGGCTGTATATATTGCCAGGAGTAGCTTTATCTTCTAATGCTTTTAGTATCTCTTTGTCCTGTAATGTAATAAGGGAGAAATACCACCAACTGTTAACTGTTCTAACTGCCAAAGTAATGTGGCATAAATAAATTGATACTGGATTTAACCAATACCAGCCTGTGCTGTAGATGGGCCTGATTTACTGGCAAAGCCGGGCATAGCATGCTCAGCAAAGTTGTGCTGACTAAACTACTTTTACTTTGGTTTACGTGCTTGGTTGGTTGGCTAGTTTCATATTAGGAGGGCATATTAGCAGAACAGGAAGATTATTATTAGATCTAGATCTGACGAGATTTTTGTTTTAGCTAATTGCTAAATCTGAGTGTTACCACCAGCTTACCTTGTTGTTCTAGTCTCAGGTCCATAGCCTCACTAAACTTTAGGCTGCTGTACGGCCATGATCCTTAACTCTTTTCTTACCACAGTTGTGACATGCTATCGGTATGGTGGGAAAACCCTCTTTCACTAACATCTTCCATTTCCCCCAGTGACTTTTTATGCTGAGGGTGAGGAAACACACACATGCCCAGCATTCTGTGTGTACAGGGCTCACTTCTTTTTTTGTTGTAACATATTTCCAGTAGTGAAAACTGATTTCATTTAACACATATTTACCACCACAAGAAAAAATAAACGACTAGATAACCCTATTGCCAACGTTTGGAGCATCCGTGGGCAAATTATATAGGACAATGAGAGGAAGTTCACATCAACAACAGCAGCTCTGGGAAGCTATTGTGACATCCTGCAAAAAATTCACAAGTTCAATGGATGCAGGAATTGTGAAAGTGATATCAAAGAAGGGGTTCAATGTTAAAGCAGGTCTAAAGTGTGAGGGGGGCGGAATGAAACATATTACATATAAATGATAAATATATCAATGACCAGCTCCTCATTTCTACATCCAGTGGCTCAATTTAAATCGTACGCCAGCCAATTCAGTTTCATTCAGACCAGTATACAGCAGTGCAGCTCCCTATGGGTTCATGTAGTGTACCCTGAATCCACGAGGAAGAGAAGAGGCAGAGCCAACAAGGCTGAGAGCATACAACACAAATGCGTGGGGCCTCCAGATCAGTTGCAATTCTTTGTTTAAAAAAAAAAAAAAATATATATATATATATATATATATATATATATATATCGGCAGCGAATTAGGTGTGCCCTTTAACATAATGCAGAGCGTGCAGCAGATAGGAAGCAATTGTACACTTACCTGAGCTAGAGATCAAGGTTTTACATCTCACAGAATGTCAACGGCAGGGGCTACAATAAGATGGTCACGCCCATGAGTGAGGACAATGGCAGCAGCCAGCCGTGTCCTCAATTATGGGGGCGGCCAGCTCAGGTAAGTGTACAGTCTCTTCCTATCTGCTGCACACTCTGCATTTGTTAAACAGCACCCCTCACTTGTTGATATTTTACCCCATCTGGTCCGCCAGTTCTTTTCCCCTCCTACTCTGCTGCTGTTGCTGTCCCTTCTGCTAGGTTAGGTCAGAGACAAGGGTCAGTTGCCTTTTTAAACAAAAAGATTGATAGTCGCATTAAATTCTGCTTCTGGGGGCTCCTTGACAGCTGACTCCTCAGCCACCCTTCTGGACCTATCACCAGGATTTTCACTATCCTGGTGATCGGTTCATTTTCCTGGGGCATCTCGATTTGGGGTGCCCTACTGTGTGAAAACCCCCAGACTGCCCACACAACTCACCTTTCGTTGTGCCCATGGCACATGTGATGGCTCTAGTCCAATCAACGCTTTATGCCGTGCACACAAATGCACAGCAAAAAACACTGCTTTGAATAGACGGTGTGCATAGGGAGTGGCGTATACCCCAGTTTCCCTGCAATCTACAGTGCTACTGCCCATATAGCCTATCTGAATGTTTGGGCACAGGAGCATAGCACAGCTGTAGGGATGTGGCATAAGAGCACTAGAAAGATAAGGGATTGTGGGGCAGAGAGAACACATCATCCCGATTCGGGGGTTTGTGGAACAGCCTTCCTCACTTTAAAGAGGAACACCACCGGGAATTTCACTCTCCTGGGTGTTGTTCCTCTCAGGCCATGAATCCCGATTTGGGATGCCCCATTGTGTATCATCAAAGATCGGCAAGAAAACTCACCTTTTGGGTGTTCCCATGACACTTGCGCGTGGCCGCACAGCCAATCAGTTATGCAAGACGCTGTGACATCACAGCAGCTAGAGAGCTAAATGGTGCTGAATGCGGCACCGGCCACATCCCCGCTTAGCTATAGCCCAGGCCGGCCAGTCACAAACTGGACCTCGTCTAGCTCAAGGTATAGTGGGGCCACAGATTGAGGTTAGGTGAGTGGCTGCAGTGATTTAATGGTTTCACAGTTCAGGATGCCATGGGATTGGAAATTGGCCAGCCATATGGGCTATTCCTAGACAATTACCTAGGCCATGGAAAAACTATTCACTCTCACAGAGCATGCACAAGCTCCGGCTGCATCCCTGACAAGGTGAATTAATATTAGATTTTGCTATACAAAATATTTCCCCAGACACAACTTTGCATGGAGCCCTAGAAATGATAAGCCCGCCCCTGGCTGTGGGAGTAACCGGGAAGTCCCTGTGGCTTTATTCATTTAGACTCTTGGTCTGCTTTAATATGTAACTTGGCCTGTTGAGAGGTCTTTGATTGAAATAGCTTTTGATTTCGGTAAATGTGACCTGTTAATGCTGCTAATTCAACAATGACCATTTTCAGCGCTCTTCAACCTATAATATATATTGAAAGCCTGTGTTGATTGGATAAGAGGACCGGAGAAATGCGAGTTAGATTGGGCGACCTGGGGCGGTTCACACAATGGGCATCCCCGATCAGGGGACCCCATGCAGACCTGGAAGCAAAAAGTGGGCGGGGTCCCCATTAACCCAACATCCCTATGACAAAAATTATGGGCAAATACTGCAACAGTCCTTACCATAGCCATACTGACAGTGAAACTGTTGAATGTGAGGAAATATGGCAAGATCTACTGTATTTTCTGGGAGGAGTTTTATGTTTTTATGTGTTCCGCTCTCAAAACACTGACTATGTGTGATTCTAAATGGACAGCTAAACACTTGTCGGAGATAACAGAAGCCCACACTTGTATTGTTCACCAAAGGAATCCAAATTTATAGTTTATTTTTAGTTTTTGTATTTTGTGAAACTGCAATACAAATCATAACATAACAGTATCAACATATCAGTACACATGGAATCACTAGTCCAGCATAAATGACAATGACAACAGAAAGGCACTTACAGGTGATGATGTCCCAAACCTCATGGGAGAGGAACAGACCTGCTGGGTCCATAAAAAATGACAATCTAAAATGGCTGAGAAATTTCCTGGAACAAAGGTAATTTCCTAACTGAAAAATTTACTTAAAATGGCCCTTCAGCATCAATAAATGAAAAGCCCAAACCCTTAAAAAAAACTATTCCCCAGCATCTAAAATTAATATATTTTATGTTTTTAGTTATTATTTCCTCCACCGGGCTGCAACACTGTTCAGGACTCTAGGATACGGGCGCCGCCATCTTGGCTAAGAAGCATCACACACTGAGAGGAGAGCAGGGTAAAGTACAGGAGCGGGGTTATAGCTGTGCTTTGCACAGAGCAGAGCTGGGGTCGGGGGAAAGGTCAGCAATCCCAGAATGCAGAGTGGCACAGTCAGAAGACTCTTCTTGTTTGCAGGCTGCCTGATGCTCCATGAGCCGCCGTCTTGGATGTTTAAAGGCTCATAACATGCAGTCGATGCAGGTAGGATTATTTTTAATGTGAGCAATCTGTATGTACAGGATGTGGAAAACATATAAGAAAGGCTCTTATTCGGGGTGAAGGTCCGGTTTCACAAAAGTAGAAGCTGTTACCAACTTCTGCCACTAGATGGCAGTGGTACGCTACACAAACTATAAGTTATACACTATCTATAAGTAATTATAACTTAAAGTGGACCGTCACCCTGGGGTGATCGGCCCGGGAATCTATAAGATTCCCGGACCGATCACCTCCCTCACCGCGGGACATCCGAGATCGGGATGTCCCGCGGTGAGGGACCCCCCCGAAAACCCCCAAAAACTCACCTCCTCGGCGGCGGCGGCCGCCTCCCGCGCGTCCCTCTAGTCGTGCGCGCGCCCGCGCCGGCCGTTTGTGAATGGCCGGCGCGGGCGCGCGCGCTGTGAGAGGGACGTGCGGGAGGCGGCCGCGCTGGCTTGTCCGTCGCTGTCAGCGCTTGTCCGTCGCTGTCACCCGGCCACGTGGGAGCGTTGTGAGGTGAGTATTGGGGTGTTTCTGGGGGGTTTTACACAGCGGGGCACCCCTAATCGGGGTGCCCCCCTGAAGTGGACCAAAACCCAGGATAGTCAAAATCCTGGGTGTTGGTCCACTTTAACTAGCCTGAAGAGGCAGCACATTATGCTTCTAGTCAATTCAAGGTCGATAGAATTGATTACCCAGGAACTGGATGGACAAACGTCTTTATTCAAATTGTTTGAAAAATGAGATCTACAGATTATTCAGCTCAAGGATCACAGGACACAGATACAAGATTTGTCATCTTTATTGTAAATCAAATGTACACATTGCATTTGCTTCAACAGTGTAGATGGATATATAGACACATTTTTGTAAAATGTGTACAATTTTGGCACAAAACTATATTTTTAAGAGGAACATTTCCCTTGGGCCTCCCAAATTGTGATGCCCGAAACCCACTATAAAGCTGCTTTTCACTCACCTCTTCCTGTTTCCAATGGTGCATGCACAGGCTCTCGTCCAATGAGAGCAGTCTACCGCCGTGACTAGTGTTGGCAAAGGGCTCTCATTGACCAGAATCGGGAGAATGCACTGCCACATCCCCAGAGGTATGTGCGCTCCCAACTACCTGACTGGCTGCACGCAGGCTGCCGGAAGGGCAGGGGACATGGCAGCGTGCACTCCCTATTCACAACAATGAGTGCCGTTTGCCGAACGACATAGTCAGACAGACGGCTCTCTTTTGAGGAGAGCCGGTGCATGCACCATTGGAGCAGGGAAAGGTGAGCCTGGGAGTGTTCACACCCGATTCAAGATGCCCCGGGGGAAGGTCAGCGGCCTAAAGACCCAAGTGGGTTTTGTTCTGCTTCAAGGAGTGAAAAATCAGGAAAGGCAATCCCCTTCCCCCACAACTGCTTGGTACAGACAGAAATTGTAGCCTCTGTACTTCCCAGGGTCCCATTAAATCCAGTTACATATCAATTGCTTTAGACAAAAAGTCAACTAACTACAAGTTTTTCCAGTGAATATCTATGAGTATAATGCTTTAATAATGAATCCTATACTAACTTAGCGAGCATTGAGGTCTTGGGCCATTAGGAGGCAAATCTGCATTACACTGAGGCAGAGCGCTGTAAACCGTGGCTTTATTTTATCCACTAGAGGAAAATAAATCACATTTTCTTACTAGCTCATACGTTAGGAACACATACAGCTCAATGTAATTATGATTCTGGAGTGTGCACACCTATTACAAAACAATACATTGTGTACAGTTGTCATAGCAACTATATTAGTGATTTAAAATATGTCTACAGACTGTGGTAAACCTGTTTCTAGAAAGAATTGGAATATTTATAAATGTCAGCACAGTGCAATAAAATGATGGTGCCATTTTAACCCATGGGTGTTTTTTTTGCGGGGGGGGGGGGGGGGGGGTAATTGCTGATGGCTGTGAAATGCAGTCTCTGTCCAAGCAATAAAAAGACCACTTATCTGCTGTCCTCCGATGTCAACGTCGTCTCTAGTTCTCTTCTGGCTCACTGCTGCCAGTCACATGGAAGCATGCTACCTGGTGAAATGGCAGCAGTCAAATGACCGCTAATTCAGCACGTGGTGCAAAGTCGCAAAGAAAAATTAACTGTCTGTACCAGAGCAGTCTGCATTGAAGCCAGATTGTTAGAATGCATAAGGAATTATATAAGAGATTTTTAGATGCTTTGAAATGACTTATTGAACACTGTTCCCAAAGGGAATAAAGAGGGAGTAAGTTAGTGTGTCCCTGGGCAGGGACCTTAAGGCACTCAACGTAAAATGTTAACTTTGGAACAGAGCAAGGGGGTCTGGCAAAAAGTTGCTACCTTACCAGTCTAAAGGCAGCCATGGCTAGTAATCAAGCATTCTCAGAAAATAAACCTACCTACTTACCCTCCTAACATGCTAAACGGAAATCAACCTTAAAAGGATCACTATCACGAATTTCAGATGTGAACACTGATTGAAATTATACTTGCCATAAAATTAGTTCTTGGAATGCTAAGAAAATGTGGGTTCACAAAAAAAAGTTTACATGGTGGCATTGTAGAGCTCTAGTTGTTTTAAAAGTGTCTGAAGGACAGGAGCTGTCACCTGGAATGGTATGATGTCCTGTGCAGGGGGAAACCTCCCCCACTGCGTGGGTGAAGTTGGGGGGGGGGGGGGGCTGTAGGTATGTATATCTGAGATGCTGCTGTTGGTTATGTGTATTGCACAGTCAGCTATGTGTATTGTATGCCCCGATATGTGTATTGTGCAGCCTGTTATGCGTATAGCACTGCTGGTTATGAGAAAGAGAGACAGAGTGAGAAAGAGACAGAGTGAGAAAGGGAAGGTGAGAGAGTGCGAGAGAAAGAGATAGAAGGGAGAGAAAGATAGGAGAAATGGGAAAGAAGGCCGCCAGTGGTCGCCTTCCAACATCCTTACTATGTCTGAAAACCAATTTCTCCTTAGCCAATGAGGCGCTACCAGGATGGTTGGGATCCCCTTGCAAGCTACTTTAGTACTCAACCCAGGCGTGGACATAGAGGGAACGCATAGAAAAGCCTGAATGTTGACTAAGAAAGGGTCAAGGCATCTACTGCTATAGCCAGAGGGTCATTTGGACTAGGAGACAAACCTCAGAACTTTCAGATTGTGGCAAGACGCAAAGAGGTCTACGTCTGGGAGCTTCCAGCAGATGCATAGGGCTCTGACTGAGGGATCATTCTCCCTGACCCAAGGTCACCCTGATTAGATGATCAGCATGCACATTGTCCACTCCTGGTATGTGGATCGTTGAGATGCACGGAATATTCTTCTCTGCCCAGAGCAAGATCCAGTTCAGATCTTTGAGAGCTCGTCGGCTTCTGGTGCCCCCATGGTGGTTGATATATGCCCCCACCGTCATGTTGTATGCTTGAACCCTGATGGGATGACCCCTCAGATTGAAGGTCCAATGTGTGATAGCAATCGCTCTCAGCTCCAGAATATTTATAGGAAGTCTGCTCTCCCCTGGGCTTCCCACTGTCCCAGGATCGTTTGTGACCCCATGACACCACCCCAATCACTTGGGTTGGCATGTGGAGTGACAATCTTCCACCGTACCGGAAGAAAGGATCTGCCTACCTGAAGAGGCTGGGCAGCCACCAGGCTAGAGACCGCCTTGCTGGGTATGTCATGCAAAAGGGGTGATACAGGGTCTTCACAGATCGATCCCAAATAGAGAACAATTCCGACTGAAGTGGTCTTGTGTGGAATTGAGCAAAAGGCATTTCCTGGAAGTAAGAAACCATGAAGCCCAAGGTGCATTGCGTGACAAATCGTTGGGTGGGTGAGGGCAGGCCAAGAGAGGCTCTACCCTGGCATGAAGCGAGAGTCTCTTCTGCTCCGAAAGAAAGATATTGGCCTGAACTGTGAAGTCAGAAAGGAGATAACTCTTGAGGAAAGGATATGCGACTTTGGATAGCTGATTATCCAGCCAAAGTCTTCTAGAGTCGATGAAACGATTTCTGTATATCTCAAGGCCTCCTAAAAAGATGGGGCTCCGATCAGAAGATCGTCTAAGTATGGGGTGACTCGTATCCCCTGGTGCCTTAGAGCTGTGAGGCCTGACAGAACCTTGGTAAAAACCCTTGGAGCCGAGGACAGGCCAAAAGGCAGAGGCACGAACTGAAAAAGTAGGCCATCTACTACGAAAAGCAAAAACCTCTGATGGCCCAGGAATATACGGATATACAGGTGATGATGTCCCAAACCTCATGGGAGAGGAACAGACCTGCTGGGTCCATAAAAAATGACAATCTAAAATGGCTGAGAAATTTCCTGGAACAAAGGTAATTTCCTAACTGAGAAATTTACTTAAAATGGCCCTTCAGCATCAATAAATGAAAAGCCCAAACCCTTAAAAAAAACTATTTCCCAGCATCTAAAATTAATATATTTTATGTTTTTAGTTATTCTTTCCTCCACCGGGCTGCAACACTGTTCAGGACTCTAGGATACGGGCGCCGCCATCTTGGCTAAGAAGCATCACACACTGAGGAGAGGAGAGCAGGGTAAAGTACAGGAGCGGGGTTATAGCTGTGCTTTGCACAGACAGAGCAGAGCTGGGGTCGGGGGAAAGGTCAGCAATCCCAGAATGCAGAGTGGCACAGTCAGGAGACTCTTCTTGTTTGCAGGCTGCCTGATGCTCCATGAGCCGCCGTCTTGGATGTTTAAAGGCTCATAACATGCAGTCGATGCAGGTAGGATTATTTTTAACGTGAGCAATCTGTATGTACAGGATGTGGAAAACATATAAGAAAGGCTCTTATTCGGGGTGAAGGTCCGGTTTCACAAAAGTAGAAGCTGTTACCAACTTCTGCCACTAGATGGCAGTGGTACACTACACAAACTATAAGTTATACACTATCTATAAGTAATTATAACTTAACTAGCCTGAAGAGGCAGCACATTATGCTTCTAGTCAATTCAAGGTCGATTGAGTTGAGGATTACCCAGGAACTGGATGGACAAACGTCTTTATTCAAATTGTTTGAAAAATGAGATATACAGATTATTCAGCTCAAGGATCACAGGACACAGATACAAGATTTGTCATCTTTATTGTAAATCAAATGTACACATTGCATTTGCTTCAACAGTGTAGATGGATATATAGACACATTTTTGTAAAATGTGTACAATTTTGGCACAAAACTATATTTTTAAGAGGAACATTTCCCTTGGGCCTCCCAAATTGTGATGCCCGAAACCCACTATAAAGCTGCTTTTCACTCACCTCTTCCTGTTTCCAATGGTGCATGCACAGGCTCTCGTCTAATGAGAGCAGTCTACCGCCGTGACTAGTGTTGGCAAAGAGCTCTCATTGACCAGAATCGGGAGAATGCACTGCCACATCCCCAGAGGTATGTGCGCTCCCAACTACCTGACTGGCTGCACGCAGGCTGCCGGAAGGGCAGGGGACATGGCAGCAGGCACTCCCCATTCACAACAATGAGTGCCGTTTGCCGAACGACATAGTCAGACAGATGGCTCTCTTTTGAGGAGAGCCAATGCATGCACCATTGGAGCAGGGAAATGTGAGTTTTTAGGAGCGATCTGGGAGTGTTCACACCCGATTCAAGATGCCCCGGGGGAAGGTCAGCGGCCTAAAGACCCAAGTGGGTTTTGTTCTGCTTCAAGGAGTGAAAAATCAGGAAAGGCAATCCCCTTCCCCCACAACTGCTTGGTACAGACCTGCCAAATGTCCAGAAATTGTAGCCTCTGTACTTCCCAGGGTCCCTTTAAATCCAGTTATATATCATTTGCTTTAGACAAAAAGTCAACTAACTACAAGTTTTTCCAGTGAATATCCATGAGTATAATGCTTTAATAATGAATCCTATACTAACTTAGCGAGCATTGAGGTCTTGGGCCATTAGGAGGCAAATCTGCATTACACTGAAGCAGAGCGCTGTAAACCGTGGCTTTATTTTTATTTTATCCACTAGAGGAAAATAAATCACATTTTCTTACTAGCTCATATGTTATAGGAACACATACAGCTCAATGTAATTATGATTCTGGAGTGTGCACACCTATTACAAAACAATACATTGTGTACAGTTGTCATAGCAACTATATTAGGGATTTAAAATATGTCTACAGACTGTGGTAAACCTGGTTCTAGAAAGAATTGGAATATTTCTAAATGTCAGCACAGTGCAATAAAATGATGGTGCCATTTTAACCCATGGGTGTTTTTTATGCGGGGGGGGGGGGGGGGGGGGTAATTGCTGATGGCTGTGAAATGCAGTCTCTGTCCAAGCAATAAAAAGACCACTTATCTGCTGTCCTCCGATGTCAACGTCGTCTCTAGTTCTCTCCTGGCTCACTGCTGCCAGTCACATGGAAGCATGCTACCTGGTGAAATGGCAGCAGTCAAATGACCGCTAATTCAGCACGTGGTGCAAAGTCGCAAAGAAAAATTAACTGTCTGTACCAGAGCAGTCTGCATTGAAGCCAGATTGTTAGAATACATAAGGAATTATATAAGAGATTTTTAGATGCTTTGAAATGACTTATTGAACACTGTTCCCAAAGGGAATAAAGAGGGAGTAAGTTAGTGTGTCCCTGGGCAGGGACCTTAAGGCACTCAACGTAAAATGTTAACTTTGGAACAGAGCAAGGGGGTCTGGCAAAAAGTTGCTACCTTACCAGTCTAAAGGCAGCCATGGCTAGGAATCAAGCATTCTCAGAAAATAAACCTACCTACTTATCCTCCTAACATGCTAAACGGAAATCAACCTTAAAAGGATCACTATCACGAATTTCAGATGTGAACACTGATTGAAATTATACTTGCCATAAAATTAGTTCTTGGAATGCTAAGAAAATGTGGGTTCACAAAAAAAGTTTACATGGTGGCATTGTAGAGCTCTAGTTGTTTTAAAAGTGTCTGAAGGACAGGAGCTGTCACCTGGAATGGTATGATGTCCTGTGCAGGGGGAAACCTCCCCCACTGCGTGGGTGAAGTTGGGGGGAGGGGGGCTGTAGGTATGTATATCTGAGATGCTGCTGTTGGTTATGTGTATTGCACAGTCAGCTATGTGTATTGTATGCCCCGATATGTGTATTGTGCAGCCTGTTATGCGTATAGCACTGCTGGTTATGAGAAAGAGAGACAGAGTGAGAAAGAGACAGAGTGAGAAAGGGAAGGTGAGAGAGTGCGAGAGAAAGAGATAGAAGGGAGAGAAAGATAGGAGAAATGGGAAAGAAGGCCGCCAGTGGTCACCTTCCAACATCCTTACTATGTCTGAAAACCAATTTCTCCTTAGCCAATGAGGCGCTACCAGGATGGTTGGGATCCCCTTGCAAGCTACTTTAGTACTCAACCCAGGCGTGGACATAGAGGGAACGCATAGAAAAGCCTGAATGTTGACTAAGAAAGGGTCAAGGCATCTACTGCTATAGCCAGAGGGTCATTTGGACTAGGAGACAAACCTCAGAACTTTCAGATTGTGGCAAGACGCAAAGAGGTCTACGTCTGGGAGCTTCCAGCAGATGCATAGGGCTCTGACTGAGGGATCATTCTCCCTGACCCAAGGTCACCCTGATTAGATGATCAGCATGCACATTGTCCACTCCTGGTATGTGGATCGTTGAGATGCACGGAATATTCTTCTCTGCCCAGAGCAAGATCCAGTTCAGATCTTTGAGAGCTCGTCGGCTTCTGGTGCCCCCATGGTGGTTGATATATGCCCCCACCGTCATGTTGTATGCTTGAACCCTGATGGGATGACCCCTCAGATTGAAGGTCCAATGTGTGACAGCAATCGCTCTCAGCTCCAGAATATTTATAGGAAGTCTGCTCTCCCCTGGGCTCCCCACTGTCCCAGGATCGTTTGTGACCCCATGACACCACCCCAATCACTTGGGTTGGCATGTGGAGTGACAATCTTCCACCGTACCGGAAGAAAGGATCTGCCTACCTGAAGAGGCTGGGCAGCCACCAGGCTAGAGACCGCCTTGCTGGGTATGTCATGCAAAAGGGGTGATACAGGGTCTTCACAGATCGATCCCAAATAGAGAACAATTCCGACTGAAGTGGTCTTGTGTGGAATTGCGCAAAAGGCATTTCCTGGAAGTAAGAAACCATCAAGCCCAAGGTGCATTGCGTGACAAATCGTTGGGTGGGTGAGGGCAGGCCAAGAGAGGCTCTACCCTGGCATGAAGCGAGAGTCTCTTCTGCTCCGAAAGAAAGATATTGGCCTGAACTGTGAAGTCAGAAAGGAGATAACTCTTGAGGAAAGGATATGCGACTTTGGATAGCTGATTATCCAGCCAAAGTCTTCTAGAGTCGATGAAACGATTTCTGTATATCTCAAGGCCTCCTAAAAAGATGGGGCTCCGATCAGAAGATCGTCTAAGTATGGGGTGACTCGTATCCCCTGGTGCCTTAGAGCTGTGAGGCCTGACAGAACCTTGGTAAAAACCCTTGGAGCCGAGGACAGGCCAAAAGGCAGAGGCACGAACTGAAAAAGTAGGCCATCTACTGCGAAAAGCAAAAACCTCTGATGGCCCAGGAATATACGGATATACAGGTAGGCGTCCTTTATATCCACTGTGGTCATATAATTTCCCCTCCTGAGATTCTACATATCCTTCTCCTTGGAAGTGGAAGATTCCAGAGGAAGTAAATGTTTCTATTTTATTAGACCGCTTTAAAGATCTCGAGACCAGATGATCATCAGCATCCTTAGGTTGGAAGCAGTGGCTTTCCAGGCAGGCCAATATGTCTGCCAGTTCCAGCTGGAAATGAAGACCTGTAAAATCAAAACGGGGTGGAGCCCCCATAGGAGCAGGGAGCAGACCCTGAAGCTTCTTTAGGAGGGAAATAGCTCCAAGGGTGGCAGCTGCCTCCTCAATCTGGAGAAGCGAGTTCGTGCCCCAGTCTGGCCCCTCGACCAATGTCAGCTCTCCAAGACACCTGTTGTGAAAATTCAAAAGAGCTCACTGAGCTACTCCCCGTTGGCTCTCCTCCTCCGCTGTAGCTCTTCAAGTACATTGCTTCTCGTCCCCACTGACCAAAGTGGAAAAGAACAGGCAAAGGGGAATTATCTTCCCCATGGTTCACCCTGCAGGCCACTAGACAGAACCTGTGGCTGGACCCAGTCCAACTGCAGGAATAAAACTGGATTGCAGCGGTAAATATATATTATATACACACATATATACACCGGGAGGAACCACACCTTTTTATTTTGCAGTCCCGCCCTTCGGCCGAGAGTTAACCCATTCATTTCTGATTCGGTTACACCCTGGAGTGGAATATGAGAGAAAAGAAGGAGAAACAGAGAGATAGATATTGTTTCTTGTCCAAAGTCGGGAGGCCCCACTATATGAAACCCCCTAGTTCGCATGTAAAAACCTACCTTTCCCCGTCCCACGCTGCATGCATGGGCTCTCGTCCAATCAGCGCAGTTTGCTTGGAAGATGGCTCTGCTTGCACACACAGCTCTGCAATGGGAAGTTGGAGCGGCTGCATCCCTGGGTGCCCAGCCTATTGGAATGACTATCCGTGGGAGCGTACCTTAGCCCAGAGATGCGGCTCACACAGCCTGGGAGGGCTGTGCAGTTAGTTCTTTTCCACTTTAAAGAATCAATCTTCACTGAACCTCTTGCGCTGTCCATTGAGAGAATTGAAATCTTACCCACCTCCTCCATGATACCAGACTGTTAGCGCTGGTCATGCGTCCCACTGGTCACAAATGAAGTTTCATGCACATTCTGCTGGAAAATGTAATTGGTTACCAGCAGGTCACTTAACTAGTGGCCACACTGAGCAGACCTACTACCCAACCTGAAGCATTCCTGCTGACTCTGTAACGGACTGGCATTAATAACAGTGATGGGGATTAGGGGGATGCATCCGCGGGTAACACTATGTCTGCTTAAACCAGAACAACCGCATGCCACAGTTCGAAAAAAAAAGGTAGTGGCAATTTTGGAGCTTCCTCTCCCAGCATTTCAGCCATGCTGCTGCCTGGATTCAACTGAAGATGCACATCAACAGAAAGCCCATCAGCACTTCCTGTTTGCAGGTGACCTGCAAATGCATGAGCCGTCGTTTTGTTTCTAAAATTTTCCACAGCAGGAGTTAGAGAAAGGGAAATTAATTTTTATGTGCAGCGATCTAATTAGCCATGGAGAGGGATGCATATGAGCACTGTTTGTTGTGTTAGTCTGGTTTAAAACATTTTTGACTGTTGGTCCACTTTAATGTTGTCTTATGGTAACACACATAAAAGTAAACGAAATGTGTGCTTTCAATTGTGTTTTTCTAATCAAGATTAAAAGTTTAAAAATGTAAGAAAAAAAAACTAAATGATGGAAGCCATAGCTTTCACTGCATTTAAAAAGCTCTTACTGTCAACACCTATTTCAAGTGCAACAACAAAACACGGTAATTAAGCCTTATTGCTTACATAACTGCTTTATCTTTTCTGCTAAGTCAATGCAGTGCAAAATTCGTTTTTTTTCAGCTGCCAATTCCTCCTGGGACACTTGACCCAATAGTTTTTGTGCAAAAAGGTTTTGATCCAGCAAAAATGGCCCCAATGACCCTCTAGAGGCAGGAGGTAAGGAATCCAAAAGCCCAGTTGTAAATTTAAAGTTTACTATTTTGGCTCGTTTCAGACCAGGGGCTCTTTCTTCAATCCAAGTGAGTGGCCTGGGAAGAGAAACATGTAGTTAACTAAAAATAGTAGTCTAACAACAAGAAAAAAAGCAAATACATTATTAACCCCCCTCCCCCCAGGAGACGGGATTCAGCACATCCTAATCTTCTCGAATCGAGCCCTTCATCTGCCCAGGCTCCAGACATACACTGCTGCAGAATGCAGGACACGCTCTTGCCAAGAGACTATCAGTTCTGATTGATCTTAGCTTGGTTGGTCTGGGCAAGCTGAAGTGTAAAAGAAGGGAATGACATGGGGCTGCTCTGGAACATGTCTTGGGTTTGTCAGGACAGGGGGATATTTACAGAAATTCAGTAGAATGGGGCTGGAAAAGGGTTGGAACAAAAAATGCAGAGATTTTTTCTCAGCTGTAGAAATGTTTTCCATCTTCCAGGGAAGTACACTGAGGTCCCAATGTGGTAACAAGGACTTTCTAGGTGGACAAACCTAGGTACCTCTGACATGCAAGTATTTTCAGTCTGTTCTCTGCTACATCTCTTTACATCTGCCGAAACTTGTCCCTTGAGGGTACTGAGCTGCCCCCCCTTCATCAACACTCTTCTGTAAAAATTCCCAAATCCTAAAAATACAATTCTGTGAAACTCACCTGTAGAATTGTTTTTGAAAATATACAGTCCAGGTCGTCCCAGAAGTGATGACGTGGGTATTCCGCCCCCAGGGGGTGCTCGACTGCTAGTTCAAAGGCTGTCGCTCCCGGTCCCCTACAAAAGCAGGTGTCTCACTATGATTTCCAGTGGTTAAAAAGCAGTAAGAAAAAGAGACAGGCCGGGAGGACAAGAAACCATGTTACTTCACATAGCCTCAGCATGAACTCCCTCCAACAAAAAACTTAAGGACAATGGTCCAATATAAAAATGGTAATCACCATAACAGGTAAACAAGAGATAATGAAACAAGGGCGGGGTGGGACGACCTGGACTGGATTTATTCAAAAACAATTCTACAGGTGAGTTTCACAGAATTGTGTTTTTCCCTATATCCAGTCCAGGTCGTCCCAGAAGTGATGACATGTGGGACATCCAAAAGCAGTTTCGGCCAAAGACAGCATCAGCTGAGGCCCTAACATCAACCTTGTAAAAATTGGTAAAGGTATGAACTGAAGACCAAGTGGTGGCCTTACAAACTTGTTCAACAGATGCCTGCTGCTGAAAAGCCCAAGAGGCACCAATAGCTCTGGTAGAATGAGCTGTGATCCGAAAAGGGGATTCCTTCCCCTTGGCAGAATATGCTTGCACCACCGCCTGTCTGATCCACTTACTAAGAGTGGACTTGGCTGGTGGCAAGCCTTTCCTAGGACCTTCTGTTGGGACAAAGAGCAAATCCGATTTCCTGAAGGATTCAGTCGCAACCAGGTAATACTTAATGGCTCTGACCACATCCAAGGCATGGAGGGTCCTTTCCTTAGAATTAGTCGGTGCTGGACACAAGGAAGGCAAGACCACTTCCTTATTAAGATGAAAGGGAGAAAGGACCTTAGGCAAAAAAAAAATCAGGTTTAAAGCGAAAAACCACCTTATCCTTATGCCGATCAAAATAAGGAGGCTTCATACAAGCGCGGCCAGCTCTGACACACGACGCCCCGAGGTGATCGCTACCAAAAAGACCGCCTTGAGGGTTAAAATAGGCAATTCAGCATCGCACAAAGGCTCAAAGGGAGGACCCTGAAGAGCAGAAAGTACCAAACTCAAGTCCCACACCAGTAATACAGGCTTACGTGGTGGACGTACATGGGTGACTCCCTGGAAAAAAGTCTTGATCAATTTATGATTGGCAAAGGATCTCTGGAAAAAGATGGCCAAGGCAGAGACCTGGCCCTTGAGGGTGCTCAGCTGGAGACCCAAGTCTAAACCGTGTTGTAAAAACTCCAAAATCCTGTGCGACAAGGGAGACTCTTGGATTCACACCAAGCAATGTAGGCATGCCAAACTATGTAATATATCATGAAAGAAGACTTCTTCCGTGGTTGAATCATGGTATGCATAGCCAGGCCGTCAAAGCCAGCGTCTGTAAATTGGGGTGCCGCAGCGACCCGTGTGTGAAATGCCCTGGGTCGTCGGGCATGATGTAGCAATCCACTGACATCTGAACTATGTCCACAAACCAACTCCTTCTCGGCCAGCGAGGAGCCACTAGGATGGTTGGAACCCCTTCCTGGGCTATCTTGCGCAGCACTCGGCCCAGGAGTGGAAACGGAGGGAATGCGTCTGTGGCAAAGGCCAGAGGATCTCTTGACAGGGAGACGAACCTTGGGAGCTTGTGATTGTGTCTGGACGCAAACAGGTCCACGTCCGGCTGACCCCAGCGGAGACACAGAGCATGAAAGATCTTGTTGCTGCGAGACAATTCCCCCAGACGTTAGACCCTCCTGCTCAGGGAGTCTGCCTCCTGGTTCTCTACCCTGGGGATGTAAACCGCCGAGATGCAGGGGACATTCTCCTCTGCCCAAGACAGAATCTGGGTCACCTCCTTGAGGGTTCGCTTGCTCCGAGTCCCGCCCTGGTGATTGATGTAGGCGACAGCCGTCTGATTGTCCGAGCGAACCTGGATCGCATGACGCCTTAAATGGGGAGTCAAGCGAAGAAGCACCAACCGGATCGCTCTCAGCTCCATGAGATTTAGGGGCAAGTGGTTCTCCTGCGGACCCCACTGACCCTGGATCTTCTGCATCTGCCAAACGCCTCCCCAGCCGGTCACACTGGTCTCCGTGGTAACTATTTCCCACCGGGGAGTCAGAAAGGACTTGCCCACCAACAGGTTTCTGGAATCCAGCCACCACAAGAGGGACTGTCTGCCAGGGGGGACAGTGAAAATTCCTGTTCCAGCGACTCCTGCATCCGGTCCCAGCCGTTCAACAGGTTCAATTGAAGAGGTCTCATGTGGAATTGGGCGAAGGGGACTGCCTCGAAGCATGACACCATTAGGCCCACCAGCTTCATCCCCAGACCCTTAGGCACCGACGGTAGCTTGTTAGGCCTTTCCCATTCCTTGAAAATCATATGAGAAAAATGGGCCTGCTCAGGAAAGACTCGCCTCTGTCTCTCAGGCCAAAACAACCCTGCTTCCTCTTAGCCGCTCTTGGAGGGACAATGTGCAACGTCTCAAAAACTGAAGCAAGCAACTTCTCCGTATCATCAGGGAGCCACATATACTCATCTGAGGAAGAACCAGGCACGCTGTCATAGCCAGCAGAATAATCCAACAGAATAGTCCTCCTGCAACTCGCCTTCCGCCACGGAGCCCAGACCTCCAAAAAGGTCATCATCCTCATTATCCGAGTAAACACGCTCGTGGCCTTCTTACTCGTGGCCTTAGGAGCCAGTCGCGCGATCTGTCTTTCGAGGCTGACCACCCGGTATGCCAAATCAACATGGGACCCCCTGCTGGCTTCCCCCTCACTGGGGGCTGATTGCAGCAGCGGGGGTTCTTGAGAGGCCGCAGGCAAAAAAGGGCTAAGGGCAGATACGCCCGCCCGATCATGCTCCAAAAAGACGCTCCTGGCGCAAGTGGTACAAACAGTGCTAAATCCGCCCAGAGGGCATGCACTGCACATGGGGCAGAGCCTCACCCGCCCAGATGGGGCCCCTAGCTTACTATCCCCAGAAGCCTCCATTATGGTGATTAGCAGAAATATGTATATGCAGGTTACAAGTCACTGACAGCCCAAACCTATTTAGCCCTTCTATATAGTCCCTCTTTTTGTAATCCCTTTTAATAAAAGGGAGAGGGGTGGCGAGGGAGCGGGAGGAACCACAACCCACAATCTATCAATGGGCCCAACCTGAAAGACACAAGCTAAGAGGCCATAAGCATCCCACAGCACATGCGCAATAAAGATAACACAATAGATATTAGTAACAGGGACTCACGACACAGACAGTGTAGCCACACCGGAGGGGTCCCAGGTAGCGAGGCAGGAGAGGCAGTCACAAAATGGCACAGAGTCATCAGCTCAGTGCGTTCCTCGAGGGGCGGGCCGCACGGCAGTGAAGCGAAAAGCGTCATAATGCGGCCCGCCCCCCGACGTTACGAACCAGAGCGCCCGCCTCCTGCCTCCTCACAGCCAAGATGGAGGATGCACAACCGCGCACACCGGCCTCACACCACGCCGGAAGCACGGGAGCCTGCGGGCCAAGCGGCGTCACCCCCCCCCCACAGCGTAACGGCCCAAGATGGAGGGGAGCAGGAAGGAGACAACTCAAGGGAGCAAGGGAGGTACATATGACATGCGCAAGTAAAAAACACAGTGACAATCACCACACACGTACACCGCAAATAAAGCTTGTGGGGCAAAATGGAATAAATCAGAGGGCAGTAAGTGGTTCCTCCCCCCCTATAGGCTCACCATCAGCCTATGGCCGGCTACCTTTTAGACAGGGTCTGTGGCCCAGAGCCTAGCTTTGCAAAACGCCTGACCCCCGGCGTTCTCCCTACTGTCGCAGTCCCGACAGCCGTGGCTGGGAGGCAAAAGTGGGTCCATGGGATCAGTGGTAATAGGAGCTGCAGCGGCCGACGGGATAGGAGGCCCCGTCGACGCTCTGAGCAGGAAGGTTCTGCATTAGGGACAATGGTCCCTCAGTCGGAAGGTCTTTCAAGCCCTTTGTCTTCGCTGGGGGTGTCTGGAAGTGGATTTTTTGCATCCAGACACAGTCACAAACGGACGAATTTCATGTCCCTATCAAGGGACCCTCTGGTCATAGCAACTGATGCCCTGTCAGTCTCTTGGGAAAGGTTCAAGCTTCTGTACATTTTTCCCCCGCTTCCGCTACTGAGCCGTGTATTAGGAAAGATAGCTCAGGAGGGGGTACCTACCATTCTAGTAGCTCCTCATTGGCCAAGAAGAAGTTTTCAGACATAACAAGGAGGTCGGTAGACCATTGGCGCCTACCGGTCGAGCCAGATCTTCTCACTCAGGGGGCGCTTTAGCGCCCGAATTTACATATGCCCGCTTAAACGGCTTGGCTATTGAAACCTCGATCTTAGCAGAGAAAGGTTTATCGCCCAAGGTTATTCATACCATGATTCAGGCCCGGAAGAAGTCTTCTTCCATGATTTACTACAGGGTCTGGCGGTCGTTCATATCCTGGTGTTTCTATTTCTAGAATTCTAGAATTCCTACAAGATGGCTTAGAAATGGGCCTACAGTTAAGCACTATCGGCCTTGTCAATTTTTTTCCAGAAGCCTATCGCTAGTAAGAGGCTCATTAAGACTTTTTTTTCAGGGGGTCACTCATGTCCGACCACCGCACAAGTCTATTTTACCAGTGTAGGACTTAATTGGGCCGATTGTCCGACTGGACCTGGACTGCCTGCCCCTTTAAGCTGGGGGTCAGATACTGAAGCACTAGTCGGATTGCTCTTAATTCCAATATATTTATGAGAAGCTGATACTCCTTCGGCCCCCATTGTCCCTGGATCTTCTGTGTCTGCCAGATGCCCCTCCCCCAACCTGTGAGACTGGCATCCAGGGAAACGATCTGCCACTGTGGGGTCAGAAAGGACCTGCCTACAGACAGATGAAGAGGGTCCATCCACCACAGAAGAGATTGCCTGGCCGAGGGCGTCAGAACAAAAAACTTGATCCAGCGACTGTGGGGCTCGATCCCAGTTTGCCAACAGATTCCACTGAAGAAGCCTCATGTGAAACTGGGCAAAAGGTACGGCCTCGAAGCAGGGCGCCATAAGGCCTACTAGCTTCATCCCTAGCCGAATGGTCGGCTGCTGGCAAGCCAGTAAGTACTCTATTTGATTTCGAATTAGCAGAGCCTTCTGCTCTGGTAGAAACACTTTGACTTGAACCGTGTCTAGAATCATTCCTAAGAATATTATTTTAGATATTATTATTATTATTGTTCATTTATATAGCGCCATCATCTTCCGTAGCGCTTTACAAAGTAGTAGTTACAGACAGGGTAGAACATACAGTACATACACTATTTCAAACGCAGTTTTACAGATTTGACAGTGGATATTCTGAGTACAAGATACAATATGGGAGAGAGTGATATTCAAAGTTTGAAAAACCGAAGAGAGCAGACACTCTGTTTCTGCTGCAAGGAGGGGGTCCTCATCAGAAGAGAAAAAAATAGAGTTACTATCTTCCTCACCAGAGCGTAACTCGCCTTCTGAGAGCTGCTCATCTATATACTCTTCTTCCTCCCACTCTCGAAAGAGGCAAATAAATCTCTTTCCTCCGCAACCGGTTCCAATGCCTCCTCCTAAAGGTGGCCTTCTTTGGAATAACCAAGGATAACTGTCTCTCCAGGTTATCCAACCTGTGCACCACATCTGACTGCGCCTCGCTGCCTTCCCCCTTCCAGGGGAAGGAAGGGATGGGTGAGCCGTTGCGCTCACACCAGTAATAACTGGACTAAAGACCTAAGCTGGCGCTCTATTATGGTCTAACCAATTCTCATTGCGCAAGCAGAACAAACCGTGCTGAAACTACCCAGGGGATCCTGCTTACATAAGGGGCAGAGCCCGCCCTGCTCAAATGGGATGCCAGAATCACTATCCCCTGATGCCTCCCTCATGGTGTTTTTTTTTTTTTAATTTGGCAATCAGACCTAAAAGGCCCTAAGCCTAAAACCAATCCCAAAAGGGACCGGGAGGAGCCACAACCCTTTTCTATCCTTCTTCCAAATTCTAAAAAATAAAACATGAGAAAAAAAGAGCATTAATAATCTCCCTCTCTTTTTTTTTTTTAACTGATAAAAAGATAAAACTGACAATCATTATAATAATAAAATATATTCATACAGATAGTAAAATATATATATATATATATATATATATATATATATAATTATATCATATAAATAATAATATAAATAATATAACTAACTGAAATATGAAATTGATAATGCAATTAATCGAAAAAATGTATATAAAAATTGATAATGGCGATGTCACTCACCACCACCGCTCTTCTCTTTACCGCTATACAAAAGAAATGATCAAACACATAATATATATATCATAGCTTAGTGCAAACAATGGCAAAATCAGCTTGCCCTGAGGCAGCAATATGAATAAACCAGCGGAACCCCCGAAAGCCATCCTAATCACAAGGCATTTCTAGGCCAGCACCTTGGCCCAACCGGCCGCCGCCGTAATCGCACTGCTATCTGGCCGCAATATATATTATATATTATATATCTCTAGCAATATGCGGGAGAGACAACTGAATACACGGCCTTGTGGTTCCGGGTTAAACTCTGCCCCTTGCGTGACGTCAGCCACGTACCTTAAAGACATACATACATTTTTTTTTTTTTTTTATTATTATTATTTTCTCTTTTTTTTTTTTTTTTTTTTTTTTTTTTTTTAAGATAAAAAACCTACCTAACTGGAAGAAGGAAGGGTTGGGTAAAAAATAAAACCACATTCCTCAGCAGGTACAAAAAACCTGAGAAAAACCTGCGGCTTACTTGCTTTTCAAAAAAACCTGCAGCCCCGAGCATATACACTCTGTAAGCGCCCCCAAGACCCCGGCGCTTCCACCTTACCTTCACGGACCCCAAAACAGTCAATGCTGTGGAGGCATAAACTTGGGTCTTGAGGGATCCGTGGGAATAAGGCTACGCAGAGAGCCGACAGGGTTCAGTCCCCCGCTTGCTGCCAATCCTTGAGAGCTAGTTTCTTGAACAACCTTCACAGTCACTTGCCACTGCAAGAAAGAAAAAACTGATCTTGGTGAGGAGGCAGCTGCTACTTATGGGCCGGGAGGGCCACACCTGTTTTCTTTCTTGCAGTCACGTGATCAGCAAGGAGGTAATCCCAAGCTTAAGGAGTGCCTGGAATGGATTGGAAGAAAAAACACAGCACACATGATAATAAAGCTTGTGGGCAGGGAGGGTAAATAAGGCAAATATAAGCCCTAGCAAGTGGTTCCCCCCATTAGGCTCACCATTAGCCTATGGCCGGCTACCCTTTAAACAGGGTCTGCAGCCCAGAGCCTAGCTCTGCCGAACACCTGACCCTGGCATTCTCCCTACCGTCACGATTCCGAAGCAGCCAGCGGCTGGGAGGCAGAGTGGGTCTGACGGAATCAGAGGAAATAGGGCCTGAAGCGGCCAACGGGATAGGAGGCCCCGCTCAGCTGCCAATATCCAGAGAGAGTATCCAACAATCTTCAGCAGTCAAGACTGCAAGATGAACACTGGGGAATGATAGAGGGACAACTGCCTTTAAAGGGGGCTGGGAGGAGCGACAGCTCTTGATCTTGCAGTTGAGCGCCCCCTGGGGGCGGAATACCCACATGTCATCACTGGGACGACCTGGACTGGATATAGGAAAAAATAAAACTTTGCAGTAAAATTATCGAAGATGCTCTCTTTCCTTTCACACTAGGGAATACCTATTTTAATACCCAGTGTTACCCTGCTACCTGGGCCATAAAAGCCTTGCATCTGGGTAGATGGGATTCACATAGTAATTAGAAACCTTGAGCTGCAGAAGAGGACCAGTTAGCCATAACAGGCTGTGTCACTTCTCAGTGCCTACTTTTGACTAAACATAGTCATAAGCCTGGTTAAGGAGAGATTCATGTTAGGCAGTATAAAAGTGATTATAGAGATTGAAGAGATCTTTATTTGAAGGTACAAGGCAGAAGGTGCTTTCCTAAAACAGAATGTATTTCGTATGGGATTTCTCCTGCAGCACATGGGGCCATGAAATTAAATCCCAAAAGCTCATGGAAGCTGCCAGGGTGTGCCAAGCTTTGGTGTAGCTAATAGTTACACAGCCATCCAGGAATTCTTTAATACTGGTCTTTTACACATTCAAGCATTAAGCACTTATTTGTTTAGTTCTGAGTTAACTAGGTCATGTACTTGATGTGAATGTTGGTCGCACTGGATGCCAAAGATAACTCTGTAAGATCTATTGTATTAGTTAGAACATGGTATTTAAACAATTTTAGTATACCAAAACATTGCACATCCTGGCGGCTTCTAGAAGCTTTTGGGAATAGCTTTGAGACAGAGATTTACTTGCATCACTCCACCTACTGCAAAGGATCTTGGGAGAAATCCCATTATCGTTTGTTGTATGCACCATACAAATACTTTCTGTTTTAAGAAAGCACATTCAGCCTTGTATTTAGACTAATGCTGCTGGACTATGGAAAGTCCAAATGTTTTACAGTGCATTTAGCATTATCAAGATATTAGAATATAGCAGGATAAATTGTTTTAGTAACCACAGATTTTGGTGTATAAAAGAAAAAAAGTAAAGTATGTTTACATGCTTTACAATCTCTGTAGAATATGCGTTGCAGAAGAGCCCTTGCTAAATCACCTATCAGAGTAATATACAAAGCATGGGGCAAGCATATGTTAAGCATCACTAATTTCACAAATCTTGTATAATACCACTAACCTATTATTTGATGTGGAAAAGCATGCAGTGAGCTTGGAATAGTCGTCTGCTGAACTTTCTTCTAAGACAGCCGAGGTAACAGTCAATTCTCCAAATAGGTCAACCAGCCAGGACACCCTAGCAATGCCACTGAATGAAGGGAACCCTGAAAGCTGCTTATCAAGAGGTCCACCTACATGAGATAGTAAAACATAAGATAAACTATGCATCAAACACAACCAAAAGAAAGCTGAAATTGGTGCCCTCGTTCAAATGTCGTCCTGGGTGAGATGAGGGCAAAGTGAAATGCCTAATTTTGGTGGAATTATATAGCATTTTCAGGTCATCACTTATTTGTGAGGCCTAACTGCTGGAGCAAGTGCTTGTAACAGTCATCCTAAACCCTACACAGACTTACATTAAAGCGGAACAAAGCCCAGTGTGGCTGGCCCTGGAATTTAAAAATACAATTCTGTGATTACTCACCTGTAGAATTGGTATTATGAGTATACAGTACGTCCTGCTCCAGATTAGATTACTTACACTTGGGAATTACTCTGCCAGATGGCGCTGGACTGCAGAGACAGCGAAATTGGCTCCTCCTGGCCCCTCAAACACCCGGGACCTCCCACAAATTCCCAGCATGGAAAAGCAGAGAAGCCAGGAGAATTAAACAGAACCAAACTAGTAACTATAACAATGATAACAATCACCATACAGGGGATCCAGAATAATGCAAAACCAAGGATGGGGTGGAGCAGGACGTACTGTATACTCATAATACCAATTCTACAGGTGAGTAATTTTATTATTCTTAGTAAACAGTATGTCCTGCTCCAGATTCGATTACTTACACTTGGGACATCCAATAGCAGTGTCCATAAAGTAGGGTGGGATCCCCAAAGGTAACAACAGACAGGTCAGACCACTGCCGCCTGCAGAACCTTGCAGCCAAAAGCAGCATCAGCTGAGGCCCTAACATCAACCTTGTAAAACTTTGAAAAAGTATGAACAGAAGACCAAGTGGCGGCCTTGTAAACTTGTTCAACAGAAGCCTGGTGCTGAAAAGCCCAAGAGGCACCAATAGCACGAGTGGAATGAGCAGTAAGGCGGAAGGGAGGATTCTTCCCCTTAGCAGAATAGGCCTGAATCACAGCCTGACGGATCCATTTGCTGATAGTAGATTTGGCAAACCCTTCCTAGGACCAGAAGGGACCACAAAAAGAGCATCAGTTTTTCTGAAAGGTGCAGTAGCCACCATACAGTACTTCAGACACCTAACTACATCCAAAGAATGCAAGACCCTCTCCTTAGCATTACTAGAATTAGGGCACAAGGAAGAAAGAACAATGTCCTGATTCAAATGAAAGGCAGCCACGACCTTAGGCAGAAAATCTGTCTTGAAACGAAACACCACCTTGTCCTGGTGTCTCTCAAAGAAGGGGGGCTGGATGGAAAGCGCCGCCAACTCAGACACACGCCTAACAGAAGTGATAGCCACCAAAAAGACAACCTTGAGAGTAAGAACAGCCAAAGCAGCCTCCTGCACAGGTTCAAAAGGGAGCACCCTGCAAGGCAGACAAGACCAAGTTCAAATCCCAAATAGGCAACATGGGCTTACGTGGGGGACGCACATGGGTAACCCCCTGGAAAAAAGTCCTGATCAGAGAATGCTGGGCAAAGGACCTCTGGAAGAAAACAGCCAGGGCAGAGACATGACCCTTCAGAGTACTGAGTTGGAGTCCCAGCTCCAAGCCATGCTGCAGGAACTCCAGGATCCTGGGAATAGAACACGACAGGGAAGAGACTTAGACTCACACCAGTCAATGTAGGCACACCAAACCCTATAGTAAATGGAAGAAAAAGACTTCTTCCTAGCCTTTATCATGGTATCAACAACAGAGGCAGACAGCCCCTTCTCCATCAAGATGGGAGGTTTCAGCAGCCAGGCCGTCAAAGCCAGAGTTTGTAAATTGGGATGGCGTAAGTGACCCTGAGTGAGCAGGTCTGGCACCCTGGGAAGAGCATACTGATCTACTGCCAGCTGCACCACGTCTGCGAACCACATTCTTCTTGGCCACCTGGGGGCCACCAGAATTGCTGGCACCCCCTTCTGAGCTATCTTGCGCAAAACCCTGCCCAACAGGGGAAAAGGAGGAAAGACATACAGGAGCTGAAAGTCCTGCCATGACATTGCTAGAGCATCCGTGGCGAAGGCCAGAGGATCCTGAGACAGGGAGACAAAGGCCAGGAGCTTGTGATTGTGACGGGATGCAAACAGATCCACATCTGGTTGGCCCCAACGCTGACACAGAGATTGAAACCCCTTGTTGCAGAGGGACCATTCTCCCAGGCGAGAGGTCCCCCTGCTCAGAGAGTCTGCCTGCAGATTCTCCACCCCGGAATGTACACAGCTGATATGCAGGGAACATTGTCCTCCGCCCAAGCCAGGATCAGAGACACTTCCTGGAGGGCCCACTTGCTCCAGGTCCCTCCCTGATGATTGATGTAGGCAAACGCCTTCTGGTTGTCCGATCGAACCTGAACAGGCAGGCCCCGAAGGTGATGTGTCAACTGAGTCAGAACCAACCTGATCGCCCGCAGTTCCAGAATGTTGATAGGTGTGTGGGCCTCCTGAGGGCCCCAACGCCCTTGGAACTGCAGGGACTTCCAGAAACCCCCCCAACCTGTCAGACTGGCATCCGTGGTGACCATCTCCCAGGAGGGGGCCAGAAAGGATCTGCCCCCCAACAGGTTCCTGGAGTCCAGCCACCACGAGAGGGACCGCCTGACTAGGGGGGAAAGCACAAATACCTGGTCCAGGGAGGCAGGATCCTTGTCCCATACTGACAAGAGGTGGAGTTGCAGAGGCCTCATGTTGAACTGAGCATAAGGGACCGCCTCGAAGCATGCCACAGCTGCATTCAGCTGCCTGATGGAGGGATGAGGGCAAGAGAGCAGGAACTGAACCTGCGCAATCAGACTGTCCACCTTCTGCTGAGGAAGAAAAATCCTTGCCTGAACTGTATCCAGATTCATTCCCAGGAAGGGAGTCACCAAGGAGGGGGACAGGGAAGACTTGGGATGGTTGATCACCCAGCCAAATAACTCCAAAGTGGACACTACCAGCTGAGTATCCAACTCTGCCTGTTGTAGGGACTGGGAAGTGATGAGAATGTCGTCCAGGTAGGGCAGCACGTGGCTGCCCTGGGACCTGAGCAGAGACATCACTCCTGCCAGCACCTTGGTGAACACTCTGGGAGCTGAAGTGAGGCCAAAGGGCAATGTCACAAATTGATAGTGCTGATCCTCCAGAGCGAACCTGAGAAACCTTTGATGACCTGGAAACACAGGAATATGAAGGTAAGCATCTTTGATGTCCACTGACGTCATGAAGTCCCCTGGACGCAGGGAACGGATGGCAGAGCGCAGAGTTTCCATGCAAAAACGCCAGCACCTGACAAATTTGTTGAGGATTTTCAAGTCCAGGATGGGCCTGACTGACCCATCTTTTTTGGGCATTGTGAAGAGGTTGGAATAGAACCCCTTGCCCCTTTCTCTTAAAGGGACCTGGCAGATGACCCCCAGCTCCAGAAGGCTTTGCACCGCCTGCACTAGAGCCTGAGCTGACACAGGGTCCTGAGAAATACGGGATCTGATGAATCTTGGGGGGGGGGGGAGGCAGGCAGCAAACTCTATCTTGTAACCGGAGGACACTACCTCCTGAATCCACCTGTCTGAGACATGAAGCCTCCGGACATGAGCAAAGTGCTGAAACCGTCCCCCCACCCGGATGGGTGAGGGTGCCCCTTCATGCCTGAGGGGGCTTGGGAGAAGACTTAAGCTTGGAGCCCCAGGAGGAGCCAGGGCGACCATGTCCTCTGCCCCTACCCCAGAAATCTCCTCAGGCCCCGGTAAGGGAGACCCCCGTCCCCTGTCTGGCACCACAGTAGGGGGAAGAAAAGGAGCCCTGACCCCGAAAGGGCCGAGACTGCCGCCTGCGCTGGGGTAACCTGCCTCCCTTAGCAAACAGGTCCAGGCGGTCCCCAAACAGGCGTAGTCCTTTGAAGGGAAAACCAGTGAGAGCCTTCTTGGCAGCGTTGTCAGCAGCCCACTGGCGCAGCCAAACCGAGTGGCGTATAGCCACCACAAGGGCAGAGGTTCTGCCACACATTCTAATGATATCATCCAAGGTAGAGAGAACATAAGTCACAAAAACCTCACAACGAGAGAGTACATTAAACTCCTCACTAGACACATCATCAAGGATGCTTCTAAGCAGGGTCCTAATAGCCACAGCCGTAATGGCAGAGGCACAGACCGGGCGCAGCGCCGTCCCCACACATGCAAAGGCATGGGAACCCAGCTGATCAATGCGCCGGTCCTCAGCATCCCGCAGCATAGTAGAGTCAGGGGAGTGCATGACAGAGGTGTTAGATAACCGGGGCATTCACTTCAGGAGGGGATGACCAAAGCTTCACCACATCAGCAGGAAAGGGATACCTCTTATCCCAACTGGTCCCTGCTGGGACGCTCCCATTCCCTGAGCACAAGATTATTAAAATGGGCTTGATCAGGAAATTCTAAACGTGGCTTAGCAGTATGAAACAATTCTCCCTGTTGCCTGGGAGCCGCAACCGGGGGAGAGATAGACAGTAGCTCAAAAATCTGAGTCAGCAGCCTATCAGTAACATCTGGGGCCCAGGAGTCAGAGCCAGAATCATCATGACCCCTGGGCCTCTGATCAGATGACTCCAACTTCTTCCAAAGGGGTATAGCCAGACAGTTCCAAAAACTCATCAGCTTCCCTAGGGAAAAGAGTGACATCAGGCATTAAGTGGCGCTTTTTAGCAGAGGCCTTACGCGCCAAGGTATTAGCAAGCAACTTCTCAACACTAGCCAGTCCAGAAGACAAATCAGGCTGAGAATCCCCACTGGTATGCAACTCAATGGGAGTCAAATTTAAGCTTAGGGGGAGTAGGTGAAGCCATACGAGGCGCAGGCCCTGCTACTGGTAAACCAGGCTGCAGCGCAAGCACCTGCTGGGCACAAGGTACACAGACCTGCACATTGTCAGCACTAGTAGGGGACACCCCACAAGCTACACACAGCCAGGCTTGTCCCAAAGGAACCCCGAGCACATTATCCTGAGACGCCTCCATAAGCAAAGAGAACCCCGTAAGTGACATGTACATGACATAGGGTAAATAAGGCCGCCAGCGAGGGCACTCACGGGCCACGGTAGGTAGATGCCAGTCACGCAGCAGCCTGATCCAGAGAAAATGGCGCCGGGTATACCTCGAGGGGTGGGCGAACGCCCCAACCGCGCCCCCCCCGAAGAGCACGAAGCCGCACACATGACAAGCAGCCAATAACAGCGCACCAGCGCCCGAGGTAACGCCGCCGCCAAGCGCGGAGCACAGTGGAAGCGCGCGCGGCGGCAAATTTAAAAAAGCAACCGGTGCAACCAAGTCAGCGCGGCGACTGACACCAACCAGACAAAAACAAAATACAGTGAAGCACCAAGGCAATTCACATACTACCCCCCCCCCCCCCCGAGAGCTACAAGGGAGAGCGAGGGAGGACAGTGGCCACTTAACAAAGGGCCCACAGATAGACAGGGACAAGGGGCAATAGGGGCATCCCATAGAGGCTCACCATATGCCTATACCGCCTACCCTTTGGTGGGGGATTGCAGTGGAGCAGCGCTCTTAAGCACCTGACAGCGGTGCTGCCTACCATCACACGACCAGCGCAACCAAGGCTGGGAGGCACATTAATAACAGAACGGGTGATAATAGTCCTACAGGGCCGCAGGCTAATAGCCCCGCTCACCTGCGAGAAGAGGGAGCGATCTTCTTGTCCTTCGCAGTCCAGACTGCAGAGAAAATCTGGGGATCGTGGGAGGTCCCGGGTGTTTGTTTCTCTGTCTCTGCAGTCCAGCGCCATCTGGTGGAGTAATTCCCAAGTGTAAGTAATCTAATCTGGAGCAGGACGTACTGTATACTAAGAATAAATACCAGGGCCGGCCACTGGCCTCCCCCCCCCCCCCCCAAACATCCCAAATCAGAATACCCCACAGTGTGAAACTTCCCAGTAACAGCTTTACACATTTTCCTGGTCCAACGGCACATGCGCAGGCTCTTGTCCAGCCAAGAGCTGTTTGCCATGTCATTCGGCAAACAGCTCTGATGTCTTTCAATGGGAAGAGAAAGTGAGCACATCCCCAGCTTCTCTCAACTGTGTCCTATCTGAATGGCTGGGAAGGGAGCATGGGCCCCACTGCAGAACATCAAAGCTGTTTGCCACATGACATAGGCACATCAACCTGCTCTGATTTGAAGGCGAGCCAGTGCATGCTCTGTTGGACTGCGATTAGGTGTTTTTATTGGGCGAACTGGGGGGGGGCAGTTTCATGCAGCGGGGCATATCAAATCTGGATGCCCAGGGCACAGAACAAATCCTGGGATCGTGAAAATCCAGGGTTTTGTTACGCTTTAAGTTAACTTTCGGGGGGGGGGGGGGGGGGGGGCTTTTTCTGGGGCATTTTACCTGTTAATACACTGGAATTTAAATGTGTAATTAGTTAAAACATGTGCAACTGTGAACATGCAGGTAAATACACAGCAGCTTTTAATAACCACTAGCCTGTACAAATTGTACAGATCAGGACCTTTTTTGCTTCCTCAGCACTTTAAGCTGATGAACACTAAAAACACACGTCTTAAAAAAGTTAAACAGTAGCTAAACTAAGACCATCAGCAGACACATTTGAACATTTGTACATTTACAAGTAGCATCTAACCAGTAAAATGGAGCCTTCCTTCCACTAGCTCCTTCCCATCTACTTCTTTTTTCAGTGCTTTGTACTCCTCAGTTAGAAGCTCAATGTGCTCAACGTGTAGAACTTTTCCTGCAAGACAATGAACACACTAAACAAATGTAATCCATTTTCTAAATCAATTCTTTATTTAGCAGGAGTTTTACAAGTTAGACTTGTAAACTTGAAAGAGACAGGAATAAAGAAAAAATAAACAACATCACTCAGCATAGGACACAATAAACATTCCCATATGTGTTGGTTTAAACAAGCTTTGCAACAGGTCATGAAACAGTAAAGCTAGTCTTCCACCATGCAAACACAGGTACTACTGCAATTACTGAGCAATAGAGGCAAAACTATACATTCCAAGGGAAACCCTCAGTGAATATGCACAGAATAAATTTACACTATCAAATTAGATCAAGTTTAAAAGCATAGTACAGTCTACAATTACCCCTTTGTTCAGCTATTTGCCACAGTTCATGTGCAGATTGTGCCGACAGAGCCATTGGATACTCCACAAGAACATGTTTGCCAGCTTCTAGGAAACTCCTTTGGGGGGATAAAAAGTACAAAAAAAACACAAATGAACACAGGCCTAACAATTGGTACATAGTAATAACTTAAATGTGTTAACTGGAAAATCTATATGGGCATGAATCACTAATATGTGCATGGTGCTGGTATGAAGGCTGAGGTGAGGGTACCCCCTCAGCAAGTGTTAGATGGCCTTCTAGTTCTTCTGAGGCATTGACATAGCATGCCATGTAGCATCCAGGGTACATTTTTTATTATTATTTCTCTGTAACTGTGAACTTCAAGTGGACCAAATCGAGGAATTTTCACAATCCTGGGTTTTAGTCCTTTCCCCTGGCATATCCTGAATTTGGATGCCCCGCTGTGTGAAACCCCTGGAATCGCCCTTCAGACACCTTAACGCCATCCTCTTGTTGATCAATGGCCATAGTAAAGAACAGCATATGGCCCTGTTTCAGAGTTCCGGCTGCATTCCTGGCCACCCCGAGGTCTGCGGCCCTTTCCAAGCCTATCATCAGAGTGGTTGGGCGTGGGACAGCAACTTAACCATAGAGATGCGGCCGTGGCGCGCAAATGTGCCATAAGATGAGCTGTGGCGCGTGGGCACCCCTGGTAAGTTTAGTGTGCGCTAGGATTCCGGGGGGGGGGGGGGGGGGTCACACAATGGGGCATCTCAAATCAGCATGCCCCAGAGGCAGTTAACTGGCAGTCCTTGGAATTTTTTTAGACTTAGAGTGGTTGGTAACTTGTGGCATATATTTGCCATTTTTAAAACAGGCTTGTTTGGCTGGGTTGCTTAGCATTTACACATATCTTTGCAGATACATATTTAATGACATTCTGTATTATTTTAATTTATTCATATACATGACACTAGTGTATGTATGTTTTGTTTTGTTATTATATTAACCCTTCTAGTTATGGGGGGCTGCATATTTAAATTATTAAAGTGGGTCAACATCCATTTTGAAGATAATTGGTGTGGGGCCACATTGTGACAGTCTTGGGGGGCATCCAGAGTGCTGGAGCTCCCCTGCATTCCTTACCTGAACCTTGATCCCCCCCAGACAAAATGCAGCCCCGTGATTGCCCGCCGGCAGTCATGTGGGTCAGGGTCACATTCTCATTCCTGGCCGCATGTCTAGGCCAGCCCACATGTCCACTGGCAGCCAATCGAGGGGCTACGTTTCGCCCGGGGAAATCGAGGTTCATTTAAGGATTGTGAAGATCTATGCGTGGGGAGCTCCAGCAATCTAGAATCCTACCCCCTGAGGATGTGTGTGGGACACAGCAATGCCTGTGTGTGTAGGGGAGGATAGCTGCTTCCTGATTTCCCTGCCTGACAGTTCCTTGTTTCTTTGCATAGGTGCGCATTTTATTGTTAATAAACTAAAGTCTATGGTCTGTGCTACAGAAAGGAAAATGAATCTTAGCAACTGCAGCTTTATTCAGTAGCTCAAAAGAATGAATCTTTGGTTTGGTAGCTAAAGAAACAATGATTTGCATTTACACTTAGCCTGGAATAATCCCTTTTAAATTCGAAAGAAAAGGAAAAATGTTTCTTATGTTGCCTGGGAAGCCAGTATATACATGTGGGCTGTGTCCCTGAGGTCTGCATACCTGTGTGCCTACTAGGTCGATGCATTAGAGTAGCGATTTTACCTTACACTTTCCTCGTGGTTTTTATTATCTGTGCAGATAAATGCAGCATCCACCTCGCTACTGGCGAGCACTTCCTTCAGGCTGATCTGTTTTGCACTATTATATTGGCCAAGATCCCTCCTATTTGTGAAACAAGAGAAAACTTTAGAATGCACTCATTTGCAACCCAAATGCAATTTTATTTAGATAATTCAAAAGCCAAAGTAGATATGGGGTCCAATAATAACAACATTTTTAAATAAAAAAATGAGATTTTTGTTTTACTTTCTTTTCTAGTTACCCGGGTACCTCGATATAACGATGTTTGGCGCCAATAAAAGGGAATGTGTTACCGCTGAAACTGCTCTGTGTGAAACACAGGCATCATGGAGACAGAATAACTGCATTGTATTTCAAAATGTTGGAGTCCAAGGCTGGACCATGTTATATCAGAATCTGCCTTGTATCGGACACCGTTATATCAGGGTAGCAATGTATATGGAAGAAAGAAACCTTTTTATTTCTTATTTCTCCAACCTTTTGGCCGCTGTTACTGCCAACCTGATCCACCTGATGATTGTTACTCTAGAACAGTGTCACCCATCCCTCTCCTCAAGAGCCACCAACAGGTCATGTATGGGAATCACCACATAGCAGCTCTATAGCTCTGCTAAAGTAGTAGTTATTTCACCTGTGCATTCTCTGCGGAGATCTGCAAAACATGACCTGATGGTGGCTCTCCAATAATCTTTTATCCTACCAAAGTAAAACCTGACCACCCCAATAGCATCCAATAAACTCAGGGTTGAGCAGGGTTTGGACAAAACAATGTAGAACTTGCTCAGTTCACTTGAGAAGCTAGGACAACTTTTGATAGAAACCCTGAAGGCAACCCGAAAACTAGAAATAACGCTGCCACATATGAAATCCTCCTAATGAAAGTAATAGGCTGTAGAACAGCTACCTTCTGGCACAGAAGTGAAAGGGAGACTCGAGGTTAAAAAGTTAACATCTGAAATGCAACACCATGTTGAGATCCCATTGGTTATCGGGCTGCTTGAATTTTGAAGGCATGACCTGGCCTTTGGAAAAATGTTATAATCAAGTATAATTCTGTTTTACATTTGACTTTTACACTATGACTTATGGATAAGGACCTCTTTTCTCAGCTGTTAAACCAGTGACTATAGGTCTGGGATATCACAATGGACCTTGAGAGAGTGGGGCCACTTAATTTAACCACATTTGTGTCTAGGTGAATCTTGTTGTAACTGCTTCAAGCTATATCTTTTGAAGCAGACCTCAAGTCAAAAAATCTAGTGAATTAGTAGTAAATTGCTCCCCTAAAGCATCAAATTGGCAATCCGTGACATAAGCCAGGGGTCCCCAACCCTGTCCTCAAGGCCCACCAACAGGCCAGATTTTGCAGATCTCCACACAGATGCACAGGTGGAGTAATTAGTGCAGCAGCAGAGACGTTGGCTATAGCGTTGGCTATGTGGAGATCCACAAAACATGAGCCGTTGATGGGCAATAAGGACAGGGTTGGGGACCACTGGCATAAGCTATTTGAGAGGGAACAGCAGGCAGATTATGCGCTCCTGAGCTGCATGGGAGTTGTCATCTTGCTTTACATTTGAGAGTCCTGCTTCTGAAAAACTCAGTTCCACAGTCAAAACGGGCTTAAATGTCTGTGTAAGCATCCCTCATTTCTAGCCAGTCATCTATCAGCTGTAATGACTCAACAATGCTCTGCTCCCAGCATAGATCTCCTACATAAATTGTGTCCACTGTCTGACTACTCTGTGGCTGCAACATGATTAAAATAACATTAATACATAGTAACAGCTTGCCTTCACCCATCACATAATGAGATTTTCTTCCTGCATGCTGTTGCTTTAGCACTGTTCAATTGTACATTTGCAGGAGATCATTGTACAGTCACCAACCAGTGTCAAAAGAATAAACCGCACCATTTGTAGTTCTAAAATATTATTATTATAGTTGATTTATAAAGGCAGGGGGTGGGGGATTGCATTCCAAAGAAGTAAGAGGTACAGGAGAAGTCTTGAAGGTCGGGGTGACAGAAGGTGACCAGGGAGGACAGGAGAATGTCAGAGGAACAGCAGAAGCTGCGTCTGGGTTGGTATCACCGAGATGAAATGAAGGTCGGGTGGCCTGCCTGGAGAGAGCTTTGTAGGTTCGAGTTAAAAAGTTCTAAACTGAATTCTTTGAGAAACAGGCATCCAGTGGAGAGACTGACAGAGGGGAGAGGCACTAGAGAAGCGAAAAGAACGGTGCATAAGTCAAGAAGCGGAGTTCAGAATAGATTGGAGGGGTGTCTGGCTGTTTGTTGGTAGTCCAGTCAGGATATGACCCGGGCCTGCTCTAACATTGTAGTGGTGTCAGGAGAGAGGATAATATTGCATAATATTGCAACCCCCGTGAGGTTAATAGTTGGCCAATGCCATAAGTGTAGGTTGTGGTGCACAAACAGCCAGACAAGCAGAAAACATTGTATTTGAGTAGGAAACACTGAATGATCGGTCAGAGAAGAGTGCGGGACATTGAATTCCAAGTGAGTATATTGAGTGTGTCAGAATTGAGTGCACATGCCATTCAAGACATTTTGATGAAAAAAAATGCAATTCTGTGAGTACTCACCTGTAGAATTGATTTTGGTGGTGTCCTGTTCGGGTCGCTCCATTCTTGACAAGTGGGTTATCTGCCACAAGGTGGCACAGTGACTGCAAGATGAAAATCGTGGCTCCTCCCGGCCCATATAAAGGCATCTGTCTCCCTAAGAATTCCCAGTGGTTGAAAAGCAGTAAAAACAGAGACATGCCGGGAGGCCAGAGACCTTGTTACTTCACACAGCCTCAGCATGAACTCTCTCAAGGAAAAAAGTAATACAACAGTAATCACCATAACAGGCAAAAGAGGATAACAGAACAAAGGTGGGATAGAGCGACCCGAATAGGACACCACCAAAATCAATTCTACAGGTGAGTACTCACAGAATTGCATTTTTCCTGGTGTCCTGTTCGGGTCGCTCCATTCTTGACAAGTGGGACATCCAAAAGCAGTGTCCAAAAGTAGGGTGGGATCCCCAGTGAGAAACAGCACGTAGTTCATGACACTACCACCTGAAGCACCTTACGGCCAAAAACAATCAACTGAGGCCCTAACATCAACCTTGTAAAACTTTGTAAAACTATGAACTGAAGACCAAGTAGCGTCCTTACAAACCTGTTCAACCGATGCCTGTTGCTGAAAAGCCTAAGAGGCACCAATAGCTTTGGTAGAATGAGCTGTGATCCGAAAAGGAGGTTCCTTCCCCTTGGCTTGCACCACCGTCTGTCTGATCCACCTGCTGATAGTGGACTTAGCTGGAGGCAAGCCATTCCTAGGTCCGTCAGGAAGGATAAAAAGAGAATCCGATTTCCTGAAAGATTCTGTAGCAATAGGGTAGTACTTTAGGGCTCTGACCACATCCAGGGCATGAAGAGTCCTCTCCTTAGAATTAGAAGGCACGGGACACAAGGAAGGCAAGACAATGTCCTCATTGAGATGAAAGGCAGAAATGACCTTAGGTAGAAAGTACGGTTTAAGTCGAAAAACCTTATCTTGACGCCGTTCAAAGTAAGGAGGCTTCACACAAAGCGCCGCCAGCTCTGTAATGCGACGCACCAAAGTGATAGCTACCAAAAAGACCACCTTCAGAGTCAAAATGGATAAGGCAGCATCGCACAAAGGCTCAAAAGGAGGACCCTGGAAAGCAGAAAGTACCAAATTCAAATCCCTCACCGGTAACATAGGTTTACGCGGTGGACGTACAAGAATAACCACTTGGAAAAAGGTCCTGATAAATCTATGATTGGCGAAAGATCTTTGGAAGAAAATAGACAAGGCCGAAACCTGACCCTTGAGGGTACTCAACTGGAGACCCGAATCCAAACCGTGTTGTAGGAACTCCAAAATCCTAGAGAAGGAGAAAGTGCGACAGGGAAGACCCCTAGACTCACACCAGGCAATGTAAGCGTGTCAGACTCGGAAGAAATCCTCCTCCATGATTTATACAGAGCTTGATTCATGGTACGCACGACCGGAGCAGACAGCCCTTTCTCCGTCAAGATGGAGATTTCAGCAGCCAAGCCGTCAAAGCCAGCTTTTTTAAATTAGGGTGGCGCAACAGCCCTTGAGTGAGAAGCCCTGGATCGTCGGGCATGACGTATCGATCCACTGACATCTGAACAATGTCCGCGAACCAACACCGCCTCAGATAACGAGGAGCCACCAGAAGGGTTGGCACCCCCTCCTGGGCTATCTTGTGCAGCACTCGACCCAGGAGTGGAAATGGAGCAAAGGCGTAAAGGAGTCGGAACTCCGTCCAAGGAATTGCCAGAGCGTCTGTGGCGAAGGCCAGAGGATCTCTTGACAGAGAGACGAACCTTGGAAACTTGTGATTGTGACGGGACGCAAACAGGTCCATGTCTGGCAGACCCCAATGGCGAAAGATCTTGTTGCTGAGAGACAATTCCCCCAGACGGAAATGGAAAGGGAGTCTGCCTCCTGGTTCTCCACCCCGGGAATGTAAACAGCCGAGATGCAGGGAAAATTCTCCTCCGCCCAAGTCAGGATCTGGGTCACCTCCTTGAGGGCTCGCTTGCTCCGAGTCCCGCCCTGGTGATTGATGTAGGCAACAGCCATCTGAGCGGACCTGGACCGCACGACCCTGAAGGTGGGGAGTCAAATGAAACAGGACCAACCGGATCGCTCTCAGCTCCAGGAGATTGATAGGCATGTGAGCCTCCTGCGGGCCCCCCTGGCCCTGGAACTTCAGCGATTGCCAGAACCCTCCCCAGCCAGTCAGACTGGCGTCCGTGGTGACAATCTCCCAACAAGGAGTCAGAAAGGACCTGCCCACAAGAAGATTGCTGGAGTCCAACCACCACGAGAGGGACCACCTGACCGGAGGAGACAGAGAGAATTCCTGCTCCAGGGACTCCTTTGTCCGGTCCCAAACGGTCAAAAGATTCAACTGAAGAGGTCTCATGTGGAACTGGGCGAAGGGCACAGCCTCGAAAGATGACACCATGAGACCCACCAGCTTCATCCCCAGACGGATGGATGGACGTTGGCACGACAGTTAAATCCGCGTCTGAAGGCCCTCCACCTTCTGCTGGGGGAGGCAAAACCTTGACCTGAGAGGTGACCAACGTCATGCCCAGGAAGGACCTCACCAGTGAAGGAGTGATCGAGGATTTGGGGTAATTGATCACCCAGCCAAAGTCCTTGAGAGTGGACAACACCGTCTGGGTGTCGACCGGGAGGAACCACAACTGAGAATAATATGGGACCCGCCTGGAAGACACAAATATGAGCATCCCGCAGCATATGCACAATGGAAATAATGAAGAAAAGACCGGACTCACGGACCAGTGGGAGCAGAGCGAACCCAGGAGGACAGTGCAGCACTCGATGAGCCCGGATGAAGAGGTGCAGGGGGAGCAGCGTGCCCCTCCACGCAGAAGCTGAAAACAAATGGCGCCGAAAGAGGCCGGAGATGGCACCTCCAGGGGCGGCCCGCAGCGCGCGGACTCCGGGCGCCAGAGGAGAGGAAAATGGCGCCCGGGAAGAAGAAGGAGGCAGCCAGGCCTCCCGCCGCGAAACGCAGCCCGTGCCCGTACTGCACGGCGGGAGAGTGCGCGGACGGTCCGCCACCCTCCTCACAAGCTGAACGGAGGAGAGGACGAAGAGGAGCAGGAGCAAGGGAGGTGAGTACAATGTGAAGAAAGTAGAAAGTAAGAACACATGACACACATAATAAAGCATGTGGGCTACATAGGGGAAGGCAAGGGGTCCCTAGGTGGTTCCTCCCCCCGCCCATAGGCTCACCATAGCCTATGGCCGGCTACCCTTTGGGACAGGGTCTGCGGCCCAGAGCCTAGCTCTGTGAATGCCTAACCCTCTGCGTTCCCCTACCATCACCTGCTCCGTAGCAAGGTTGGGAGGCAGGATGGGTCCCCGGAAACAGGTGGGAATAGGTCTGCAGTGGCCGACAGGCTTGGGATGCCCGCTTGCCTTTGATATCCATAGAGAGAGATAGCATCCATCTTCGCAGTCAGACTGCAAGAAGAACGCTGGGAATTCTTATGGAGACAGATGCCTTTATATGGGCCGGGAGGAGCCACGATTTTCATCTTGCAGTCACTGAGCCACCTTGTGGCGGATAACCCACTTGTCAAGAATGGAGCGACCCGAACTGGACACCAGGAAAAGAGAGCCCTGCGTTAGGGTGGTAACTGGGTAGGGGAGAGGGGTCCAAATCTGATTTCTTGATGAGTAGAGTTAAAACAGCATGCTTATAGGAGAAAGAAAAAATTCTGGTGGAGAGGGAGAGGTTTAATAGAGACAACTGAAGGACAAAGTGGATGAAATGGGTCAAAGGAGCAGGTGGTCAATGGGCCTTGGAGACGAGAGAGGATAGTACGTGTACAGTCAGTTTAGTGAAAAAAGCTAGGGACGGGTAGGGGGGGTCTGGAAGATTTGAAGATATGGGCCTGTGCTGATAAGAATGATGAGGAGTATTGACGTTTAGCAGTTGAAAAGGGCAGTCCTGAGTTCCTGAAGGGCTTGCTTACATAGCAGGTAGGTCCTCCTTGGTTTGGGATTTCCTCCGCTTCTTTTCAGCAACTCGCAGTGCTGCTGTTTTAATCTTGCAGTGTTGGTATTAAGCCATGTAGATAGCCTTCCTGGGGGATGCTCTGAGCTTAGGGCTTTGAAGATTAGTGTTAATAGACAACCAATTCTTCTTTGGTGGATAACCATGCAAAATATGTTTTAGTAGATTTCTGGCAGCTTTCCCTTGGGGGTGATCTATTGTTCAAGTGAAAGATGCACTAATAAAAATGTACTTGTTCTCCCCCTTCATCTTAAGGGACAAAAGAAACATCACTCACAGTGCACGCATACCACCAGCCTTGAACATGGAAGTGCTACTATGAGTTGTAGATATCGGGGCTGCAAATAATAAGCAATCAGCATGGTGGGTCTGCTTGAAGGTAAGCAGAGCCTTGTGCTACCTTTGGCACCCCTGAGGTTAGTTGGAAAAGTGTTTGAAAATTGACAAAAAAATAAATCCTATAATCGACATTTCGTCTCCAAAGATGATCACTCCTAGTCCTTAGTTAAGACCCTTACTTGTGACTTGTGAATGTGCGAACCCCATGGAGAATGTGGATTTGACATAACGATTAGGCCGGGCAGCACAGGACTCTATCTGGTAAGAATCAGTGCACCAGACTAGGTATCGCTAAGTAGGAGTGCGCCTGGCAAAAATGGCAAGTCTGTCAGGGCCTCCACACGCCCAGCTGGCTGATCTGTGGATGTTTCAGGGGTGAGGCATCCGGAATTAAAATTTGTCCTAGGTCAATCTTCTGGCTTCCACACCCATTTTCTACATAATAAGTGTGCAGCTTTATTGTGTTCTGGGGGGGGGCAACCTGATTGATGGAGCCCCCCCCCTTCCCCACTCATAGCCCCCTGTAACCCTTACCTGAACCTCAGTCTCCTGGGGGTGGGGTCGCTCAGCAATACCTGATCTCTGGCAGGATCCATACATCTCCATCCTGCTGGCTGCTGCATGTTTTTGCACCTTCTGTTGCAAAACTGTCATGTTTTGAGCCTTCTTCAATGTGTCAGTGTGTATACATTGCAATAGAGCGTCACTGTAACTTATGGTGGAGTATGCCATTTGGTGCAGAGATTGCTGGTGACTAGGATTAGGCGTGGACAGCATGGGTACTCAGATCTTACAACCTTTTTGTTGGGTGGACACTTTAAATGTACATAATGCTGACCCAACAATTACAATTTGAAATGCAATATCTATTTATTTTTGTTTAAAATGTAGAAATATAAAGTGAAATGAAAACTAACCTTGAGACAAAACCAACCAGTTTTAGAATCTCTGATGGACTGGATGGAGGTGGGTTAAGAAGATCCCTGATCCTCACACAACCAGCAATGCCAACTCCAACCACAACAACTCCAACCATTCTGCTCATCTGCAAGAAAATAATACAATTCTGTGATTACTCACCTGTAGAATTGGTATTATACGTATACAGCACGTCCTGTTCCAGAAGATATTCCTTACTCTTGGGTTATACATCCAGTAGATGGCGCTGGACTGCAGAGACAGAAAAGTGGCTCCTCCCGGACCCATATATACCAGGGACCTCCCACAAAATCCCCAGTATTGAAAAGCAGTTAAAATGAGACCGGGAGAACTATAACCATTATATGAAAATTTGAACATAAGAACAATCACCATAAAGAGGTAAATAAAAATAATGATAACAACGATGGGGTGGAACAGGACGTGCTTTATACGTATAATACCAGTTCTACAAGTGAGTAATCACAGAATTGTATTATTCCAAGTATACAGCACGTCCTGTTCCAGAAGATATTCCTTACTCTTGGGACATCCAATAGCAGTGTCCGTAAGGTAGGGTGGGATCCCCAAAAGTAACAGCAGACAGTTTAAACCACTGCCGCCTGCAGAACTTTGCGACCAAAAGCAGCAGCAGCTGAGGCCCCAACATCAACCTTGTAAAAATTTGAAAAAGTATGAACAGAAGACCAAGTAGCGGCCTTGCAAACTTGTTCAACAGAAGCTTGGTGCTGAAAAGCCCAAGAGGCACCAATAGCACGAGTAGAATGAGCAGTAAGGCAGAAGGGAGGCTCCTTCCCCTTAGCAGAGTAGGCCTGTATCACATCCTGACGGATCCACTTGCTGAAAGTGGATTTAGCTGGAGCCAGACCTTTCTTAGGTCCAGACGGGAGCACAAAGAGAGCGTCAGTCTTCCTGGAGGATTCAGTAGCCACCAGATAGAACTTCAGAGTCCTGACCACATCCAGAGAGTGTAAAACCCGCTCCTTAGGATTACTAGGATTAGAACACAGAGAAGGCAAAACAATGTCCTGATTGAGATGAAAGGCAGAAACAACCTTAGGCAGAAAATCTGGCTTAAAACGAAACACCACCTTGCCCTGTGTCTCTCAAAATAAGGAGGCTTGATGGAAAGCGCCGCCAACTCAGAAACACACCTAACAGAAGTGATAGCCACCAAAAAGACTACCTTAAGTGTAAGAATGGACAAAGGGTCTCCTTGCAAGGGCTCGAAGGGAGACCCCTGCAGGGCAGATAAGATCAAGTTCAAGTCCCAGACTGGTAACATAGGCTTACGTGGGGGATGCACGTGAGTAACCCCCTGGAAGAAGGTCTTGACCAGGGGATGCTGAGCAAAGGATCTTTGGAAAAAAATAGCCAAGGCAGAAACATGACCTTTCAGAGTACTAAGCTGAAGATACAGGAAAAGAAAAGTTGGGTATAGGTCAAACCCACACAACTGCGACCTCCATGTGTGACCACGCCATTAGTACAAAATTGATTCAACCATTCAAGGTATTTGATGCAAAAAGGCTTTATTTCTGCTATTTTAGCAGTTACTAAAACAGATGATTAAAAGGTAACAGGAGGGGCAACATGGCCTACCCCTACTACCACATATACAATAATATCAAATTGTTATCATGGGTTTCAAAGGCCCATAGTCAAAAAAAATACATACAATAGACTGTAACATGATTGATCCAGCCCTCACAGACAATGGACATGATCAGTATTGAACAGCAAGCGACACAGATTAGTGTTATGACATATACATACTGTTTGCATAATATTGATCACACTATGGTCAGTATGAAATCATTCAAGATTCCTCAATAGTAAAGCGAGGTGGACTAGTTTCGCCCACAGACAGGGCTTCCTGTGCACCTCAATTCATCAATACAATCGTATGCACCTTCACTTGGGTGCCACTATGATGTCATCGTTATTCTATAAAGAAAAAGACAGCCAGAAAGCAGACAAGAGACAAAAGTGAGGAGAAAACAACAGGATAAAAAAAAAAAAAAAAAAAAAAAAAAAGAAAAAAAATATACAGCCATTATAGATTAATTATGCTGCACCTTGTGGTCCAATTGACCAAAAAAATGTCAATGGTCATATAAGGGTACCTGAATGTCCCTGTAGTCATTAGAGAATGGCAGTATAGTGCTAGGCTCAGAGACCCCTTGCAGTCCCGATGTCCTCATCAGCAAGCATCAAAGACAATCCTAGTAACATGTGTTCAGCCACCTGATCAGCAGCCTACATTAGGAAATTGTTAAAGACACTATTGGCTAATGTTCATCTTTTCAACATAAAGGAGGATAAGTTTGTAAATATACACTTACATTGGGGTTTCAGCCGCTGTCGGACAAGAGGGGGCCACGTCTCAGCCTCCCTAAGGAGCAGATCGTGCAGCTGGAAGGAGGTGGCTGCACCTGTACTTGGTAGCAGCAGATCTACGTCACCGCCAGGCCCGGGAATGACACCTCCCCAGCACCCAGGGGCGTGCTTGCGGAGGCGGGGACGAGGGGGGGGAAATGGGGAGGGGACGGGCCTCACCCACGAAAGGGCGCCACGCCCCTCCGCCGCCCCACCGCGCAATCAATTCCCCGAGCCCCGGGGAATGTGGGCGGGCAGCGGCAAACGTCTCCCCGCCGCCCCCGACGCCGGGGAACAACCTCCCTGGGCAGGCAGCTGAACGCCGGAGCATGCCCCGCGGCCGCTCGCCCCCGGCAGCGCAGCACCGCCCAGCCCCCTACCCCCTACGGGCAACGCAACGGCGGGTGGGAGGCCCGAGCATAACATCCCCCCCACCTCCCCAAGGAAAACCCCTCCCCCCCCGAAGGCATCGCCTCCGGTACAATGGGGACCCTCTGGGGGGACAAACCACCCTGTGGTTGGGTAACCCCACTGGCACCACCCCTGGAACCACATCCGACCCTCTAACTGTCAATAGCTAACATATATGAATGTCTCATCCAGGGAGAAATAAAATATATAACGCCACCTGGTGGCTTAAATTTCAACGCACCATCAAAAGATGATATGAAAAGGTAGTTGAGGGGGAATCTAGTCCCTGTAGTGTGGAGTGGGTAAACTCTAAATTATTGCCCCATGTTCCATTACCTATCAGGAAATCTTTAATCCTCAATTGTTGCCTGCCAGTTGTCTCCTGACACTCTCAGTGATAGTGAAAAAAAAAAAAAAAAAAAAAAAAGGTTAGTTGGAGTGGGAAAGAGGGTGTTTAACCTAGGAAGGGCGCAAAACTAATTGTTTCATTCAGACCGGGGTGGAGATGTGCTTTCATTTTGCTAATCCAGCGGGTTTCCCTCTGGAGGGTAATCCTCTCTATATTCCCACCTCTAGCGTGTGGATGGATCCGGTCTAAGCCCTGGACCATTAATCCTTTCGGTTCACTATTGTGATGACGGGCAAAGTGCCGTCCTATCGGGGTCTTAATATTGGCAGTGCGGATATCATATTGATGTTCATATATCCTCTTTTTCAAAGGCCTATTTGTTTTTCCAATATAGAAGCTCCCACACGGACATGTAAGTATATATATCACGTGGGGAGTTTCACAATTGACAAAATGTTGGGATTGTACCGATGCCTGTCCAGGTATGTTAATAGTTTTGCCCGATTTGATGAACTGGCTGCAGCTACACCTTTTTTGGCATTGGTAGGTCCCACCAGTTTTACAACATTTCTTGGGATCCCTCTCGGTGTAGTGACTTTTGATTAGTTTGTCTCTAAGATTCCTTGCCCTTCTAAAAACAAACTGTGGTCGTGACGGCAGAATCTCTCTGAGGCTTTGATCGTTCATCAACAGATGCCAATTACGTTGAAATATATTTTTCAATGTGTGATGTTGGGCAGAAAAGGTCAGGGTCACGGCCAAAGGTCGTTTGGTCATCTGGGGTTTGGGTTTATACAAAATTTCCGTCCTGGGCCTCGCAACAGCTTTTTTATAGGCAGACGACAGTATTTTCTTACTGTAGCCCCTTTCCTGCAATCTAGTCTTTATCCCATCCGCTGCTTTTTTGAAATCACCATCATCGGTGCAGTTTCTACGCGCCCGGAGGTATTCTCCATATGGAATACTGCGTAGTAGATGTTGGGGATGGAAGCTTGTCGCTCTTAGGATTGTATTGGCCGCTGAGGACTTCCTAAAAAAGTCTGAGTGTACTTGTCCCTGTACATCTATGGAAATTGTCAAGTCCAGGAAATTGATCCTAGACTCACTGATTTCATGCGTAAATCTTAGATTTAGTTCATTACGGTTTAGGATTTGAATGAACTCCTCCAATAACTGTCTGGGACCGGTCCACAGCACAAAAATATCGTCGATGTACCTGTGCCACGTTAGAACGCGGCACAGGTACATCGTGAGAGTGTCCTCACCCCACAACTCCCTCTCCCAACGGCCAAGGTACAGGTTGGCATAAGATGGGGCACACGTGGTCCCCATCGCCGTACCCTGTACCTGATGGTACAATTGGCCGTCGAAGAGAAAGAAGTTGTGGGTGAGGACAAATCTCAACAATCGGAGGACAAACAAATTGAGGTTGCACTGACTAACGTCCAGTTCGTTCAAAAAAAATTGTATGGCTCGCAGACCCTGATCATGCGGAATACTTGAGTACAGGGCCTCCACGTCCAGTCCCACCAGGAGAGTCCCCGGGGGCACAGTCATCCCATCGAGGATGCGGAGCAAATGGCCGGTGTCCTTCAAGTACGAGGGAAACTGATGCACCAACGGTTGAAGGACGTGATCGATGAAACGACTGACCCGATCAGTCAGGGACCCCATGCCCGACACTATGGGTCTGCCTGGTGGTGCAGACACCGATTTATGAACCTTCGGTAAGGCATAAAAGGTGGCAATAGTCGGGCATGGGGCCTCCAAGTACGCTCCAGTCTGTCCATCGATCACTCGGTGTGTCACCGCATCCTCGATGAGTGAGTGATACACCCCCGAGGCCTCTCCGAGTCTGGACGTGGAGGTCCGCACGTACCAGTCCCTATTATCCAAAATTCGCCTGCACATCTGTACATATTGTTCGTTGCTCATCACAACAATGTTGCCCCCTTTATCCGCCGGTTTAATTGTACTAAGCTGAAGACCCAGATCCAAACCATGTTGCAGAAACTCCAGAATCCTAGGAATAGAAAACACACGACAGGGAAGCGACTTAGACTCGCACCAGTCAATGTAAGTACGCCAAACCCTATAATAGATGGAAGAAGAGGACCTTTTCCTAGCCCTGATGATGGTATTAACAACCGAGGCAGGCAGCCCCTTTTTCCATCAAGATGGAGGTTTCAACAGCCAGGCCGTCAAAGCAAGCGTTTGTAAATTGGGGTGGCATAGGTGCCCCTGAGTAAGCAGATCTGGAACCCGGGGCAGGGCGTAATGATCTACAGCCAGCTGCACGATGTCTGCGAACCATACTCTTCTTGGCCAACAGGGGGCCACCAGTATGGCTGGCACCCCTTCCTGAGCTACCTTGCGCAGCACCCTGCCCAGCAGCGGAAAAGGGGGAAACACATACATAAGATGAAACCCCGTCCAAGACATTGCCAAGGCATCCATGGCCAAGGCCAGAGGATACTGGGACAGAGAAACAAAGACTGGAAGCCTGTGCCAGCGGTGGCACAGGGAGCGAAACACCCTGCTGCTGAGGGACCATTCTCCCAGACGAGAGGTCCCCCTGCTCAGAGAGTCTGCCTCCAGATTCTCCACCCCCGGGATGTACACAGCTGAGATGCAGGGAACATTCTCCTCCACCCAGGACAGTATCAGGGACACTTCCTTGAGGGCCCTCTTGCTCCGGGTCCCTCCCTCCGAGACTGAACAGCCCGACCCCGCAGGTGTGGGGTTAAGTGGGCGAGAACCAACCTGATCGCCCTCAATTCCAGAATGTTGATAGGGGCATGGGCCTCCTGAGGGCCCCACTGACCCTGGAATTTCAGGGACTTCCAAAAGCCGCCCCAACCTGTCAGACTGGCATCCGTGGTGACAGCCAGAAAGGATCTGCCCCCCAGCAGGTTCCTTGAGCCCAGCCACCACGATAGAGACCGCCTGACCAGAGGGGACAGGACAAACACCTGATCCAAGGACACAGGGTCCCGATCCCATACTGACAGGAGGTGAAGCTGAAGAGGCCTCATGTGAAACTGAGCATAAGGAACCGCCTAGAAGCAGTACACCATCAGGCCCACCAGCTGCATTCCCTGCCTGATGGATGGATGAGGACAAGAAAGAAGGAGCTGAGCTTTCTCTTGAAGACTCTCCACCTTCTGCTGAGGAAAAAAGATCTTGACCTGAGATGAATCCAAAATCATGCCCAGAAAGAACTTCACCATGGAAGGAGACAGGGAAGATTTGGGGTGGTTGATCACCCAGCCGAATGACTCCAGTGTGGACACCATCCGCTGAGTATCCAGCTCTGCCTGATGGAAGGACTGAGAAGCGATAAGCATGTCGTCCAAGTAGAGAAGAATGCGAATGCCCTGAGATCTCAGCAGAGCCATCACACCTGCCAGCACCTTGGCGAATACCATGGGAGCCGAGGTGAGACCGAAGGGCAAGGCCACAAATTGGTAGTGCTGATCCTCCAGAGCGAACCTGAGGAATCTTTGATGACCTGGAAAGATAGGTACGTGAAGGTAAGCATCCTTGATGTCTACAGAGGTCATGAAGTCCCATGAGTCTCCATGCGAAAGTGTCTGAATCTGACAAATTTGTTTAGGTGCTTCAAATCCAGGATGAGTCTGATGGACCCATCTTTTTTGGGAACAATGAAAAGATTGGAATAATAGCCTTTGCCCCTTTCCCTCAAGGGCACCCGGCAGATGACACCCAGTTCCCGAAGGCCTTGGACAGCCAGGGACAGACCCTGAGCTGACAGGGGGTTTTGAGCTAACCGGGATTTGATGAATCTTGGGGGTGGCCAGGCTGCAAACTCTATCTTGTAACCGGAGGATACTACCCCCTGAATCCACCGGTCTGAGACATGACGCCTCCAGACATGAGCCAAGAGCCGAAGCCGTCCCCCCACCCGGATGGGTGAGGGCGCCCCTTCATGCCTGAGGGGGCTTGGGGAGAACTTAGGCTTGGGACACCAGGAGCGGCCAGGGCGGCCACGTCCTCTGCCCCTGCCCCAAAAATCTCCACAGGCTCCAGCAAAGGAAGCTCCCCGTCCAATTCTGGAGCCCCTGAAGGAAGGAGAAAAGGCACCTGAACCCCGAAAGGACCGGGGCTGCCTTCTACGCTGAGGTAACTTGCCTCCTTTAGCAAACAAGTCCAGACGTTCCCCAAAGAGGCGTAGCCCCTTGGAGGGAAACCCAGTGAGAGCCTTCTTAGAGGTGTTGTCAGCTACCCACTGGCGCAGCCAGACTTAGCAGCGTATAGCCACTAACAAGGCAGATGCCCTGCCACACATTCTAATGGTATCATCCATGGCAGAGAGGACATATGCAACAAATTCCTCACAACGCAGAAGAGCTCTATACTCTTCACTACCAGCATCGTCAGGGGCCCCATCTAAGTGACCCCTGAGCAGGCTTTTAATAGCAACAGCTGTAATAGCAGAGGCACAGACCGGACGCAGCGCCGTCCCCACACAGGCAAAGGCATGGCAAGCCAACTGATCTATGCGCCTGTCCTCCCCATCCCTCAGTGTAGTAGAGTCAGGGGAATGCATGACGGATGTGTTGGACAACCCCAGAACTGGAGCGTCCACCTCGGGAGGACATGACCACCGTTTAACCATTTCAGCAGGAAGGTGATACCGCTTATCCCAGCTCTTTGGCACCCCGGGGAGGGCTAGGCCGTTCCCTTGAGCACCAGATTATTAAAATGAGCTTGTTCAGGAAACTCCAAGCGTGGTTTAACAGTATGAAACAGCTCCCCCTGCTGCCGCGGAGCCACGGCAGGAGGAGAGATACAGAGTACTTCAAAAATGTGAGCTAAAAGCCTGTCAGTATCATCTGAAGCCCATGGGTCAGATCGAGAATCGGCACCATACACCCTAGATTGTTCCTCAGATGATTCTGAATCAGAAAATAATTCCCCCTCTTCTAGGGGGGTATAACCGGTAACGTCAAAAAACTCCTCACGCCTCCATAGGAAAGAGAATAACACCAGGTGATCAATGCCACTTCTTAGCAGAAGCCTTACGCGGGCCAGAGCCAGCAATATGTCTCTCAATGCTGGCCACCCGTGCAGCCAAATCAGGTTGAGATTCCCCACTGGTATGCACCATACTAGGAGTCAGATGTAAGCGTGGGGGGGTAGGCGAAGCCAGAGGGGGCGCAGGCCCAGCCACCGGTAACCCAGACTGCAGCACAAGCGTCACTTATAGGGGATACCCCACACGCCACACACAGCCGGGCTTGTCCTGAAGGAACCCCGAGCACATTATCCTGAGAAGCCTCCATATGGTGATTATTGTGGCACAATAGGCCAATTGGGATTGACGCCAATAAGGCTACCCGGGATGCCCCAATAGCCCGCTAGGGAAGTGAGAGATATACAATACAAAAGACCGCCAATAAGGAGTTAACGCTAAAAGGGAATAGGACCGGGAGAAACCACTAAAAGTTTGACCCGCCTGTAAGACATAAAGCAAAGAACCTGTTAGCATAATACAATGAAATGTAAAGAAAAGCCAGCCTGCAGGGGCACTTACAGACTGCGATAGGGAGACGCCAGACACGCAGCACAAGAGCTCCAAAATGGCGCCCGCATATACCTTGAGGGGCGGGCCGCAGAGAAGTGATGCGGAAAACGTCATCCGCAAGGCCCCCCCCCCCAAATAGCGTGAAAACGCGCCCCAGTGACAAGGCCAGCCAATGGCGATGTCGCCTCCGTCCGCGGAGCGGAGTACAAGCCCGCAGCGCCGGCATATAGTACAAAGCAAGAGCAAAACATGAAAACACATAATATTATACATACACCACCCCCCCGAGGGGGAGCGAAGGGGAAGCAGCGGACCACCTAAAGGGAGCCTGAGGGGACAGGGGGCGAAGGGCGATAGCGCGGCAGGGACATCCCATAAGGCTCACCATGGGCCTATACCGCCTACCCTTTGGTGGGGGACTGCGGTTGAAGCAGCGCTCCTTAGCACCTGACAGCGGTGCTGCCTACCGTCACCCGACCAGTGCAGCCTAAGCTGGGAGGCAGTAAAAGGAAACGGGTGGGAATAGTCCTACAGGGCCGCAGGCTAATAAGCCCCGCTCACCTGCGAGTAGAGAGAGCCATCTTCTAATCATCGCAGCCCAGACTGCAAAGAAGAACTCAGGATTCTGTGGGAGGTCCCTGGTATATATAGGGCCGGGAGGAGCCACTTTTCTGTCTCTGCAACCAGCGCTATCTACTGGATGTATAACCCAAGAGTAAGGAATATCTTCTGGAACAGGACGTGCTGTATACTTGGAATAAAATAATTGTTATGTTATGAAATGTGTTCTGGTGTACAATCATTATTAAAGGTGAAAAAGTTTTAATCCACAAGCCTCCCCTCCTTCTACCCCGATCCATCGTAGCACCCAGACCCACAGCTCAACTGTTTCAGTGGTAACAGATAAGTGTGCTTCTGACTGGCTGTGCCAACTATAAACAAGAACATGCTAAACCGAGGTTTGCCTCAGCATCCAATCAATGCTTCCTCATTAATGGTAACAGGGGCACGGACCACAACTGACCCAGAAGTGTGCTTTCAGCGCCAGAGCCAATAACCCTGAAACAGGAAAGCTGCAGGCCCCAAGACTATGATGGATTAAGGCAACAGGAGGACAGGTAACAGGGCTGTAGAGTCGGAGCTAGTTTTGGCTGGAATCAGAGTTGGAAAAAAATGTACCAACTCTGATTCCAGCCTAAAAAAAGAAGATCTTTAATATTGTATAATTATTGTAACTTTCATAGGAAACTTAGAAACATTAATCATAAATATAGTATGTTCTCTCAATCTAAAGCCCTTGTCTATAAAAATCAGTGATAAGCACCAGCAGGATGTTCTAGTGGCGATAGAATGAGTTCTCCAATCTCCCCTGTCCCTTATACTCAGTCTCTTCATGCTGTCCCAAGGCCCTTAGTTACAACAACTAAAACTTACAGGAATTTAAGGATTGTTCAGGCAAAAACAAATAAAGTCTATACTCACCTTTTGTACCTGTAGCTCCTCCGTGCAGGTCCAGCATTCCCCCACAGCGCCAGCATCTTCATACTTACCAACGGCACAGAGCCAGTGATTCTGTCTTCCAGTGCCTCTCTTGTTTATGATCCCACAAGCCTACAATGCAATAAAGGGGGTGTCCCCAAAGCGGGTTCAGCACGCCTGGCCCTGGAACCCCCCCCCCCATTTCAATGAAAGGAGTAGGAGTATTAGAGGACATAAACCTATATTGTTGGATGCCATTATGTATGCCCAGTGTCGTAGGATAGAATTGCTTGTTCTCCCTCATTGATAAGTATGAAGATGCCAGTGCTGCATGGAGGAGCTGTAGAGGGACAACGCGAGAATATAAAACTTTTAGTTATTTAGCTATTTAGTTATTCAAGTTATTGCCTGGACAAGAACTTTAAAGTGGACCAACACCCACCGGTGATCGGCCCGGGAATCTATAAGATTCCCGGGCCGATCACCTCCCTCCCCGCGGGACATCCGAGATCGGGATGTCCCGCGGGGTGAAACCCCCCCAAACCCCTTACCTTATCTTCGGCGGCGGGGGTGCCCCACCGAAGTGGACCAAGACCCAGGATAGTCAAAATCCTGGGTGTTGGTCCACTTTAAAGGGACATCTCAGGCAAAGGATTAAATGAGCCTGTTTTCTGCTTTCTCCATGCAGTATGTGACCCCAGCGGCCCTAAAGTGTGGCAGGCACACCCACACATTGGACCATGGGGTGTACAAAATATAAAAAAAAAAAAATATCGAACCCCAAATGCAAAGTATACAAATACAAAACCCACCCACTAATAGATGTAACAGTGCGAGCAAAAAAATGAATGTTCTATAGACAATATGTAAATAGTGGAACAAGCAAGAAAACAAGAAACACATCAATTGATTGAAACACTCCCCAAAGCAACAAGTTATTTGTAGGAGACCAGCGTGCCCGTAGTTTCCTAATGTTCTAGCTTGGAAGCTTCCTGATAATACTACTACTCTGTAGGATCCAGTACACGCAGTTTAGGCTGGGGGGGGGGCGAACAGCAAGAGAACAGAAAGCTGGTGTTGGGACTTCCAGCTGCGCTGAATAACTAAGCTATTGTTTTAGGTAAGTAAATAAACTGTACTTTGTTTTATCTTTATGCTTTAATTTATTGATTTTTTTCACATGCCAGTTTATTATCTGTTTTGTAATAAGCTTAACATGTATTTTTTTTTCTGAAATGTTGCGATTGTGCTCCTTTCAGTATGACAGACCCCTTCGATGTGAATTTATTTTGGGGGCTGAGAAAAAGGACTCAGGAGAAAGGAGCAAGTTCAGCAGGGTTTTTATCAGGAAATGCCAAGTACCGGTGAATGAAAGATGCCGTCCCCGACACCTAGCATGGTGCGAGCAGAAAGCAGACAATTTAAACCTTTGCCCGGATTTAAACTATTTGTTCAAGAATTTTATTCCAATAAATATGCTTCTGTTCTATCTAATCACACGATTGCCTAGGTAATGGTGAGCCAGATGTTACCATTGTACTATATAATCACTATATATTGACCATTTATGAAAGCACCAGAGTTGGGCATAGACTTACTGACTCCACAGCCCTGACAGGTACTATAGCTTTAAACAGTTTATCCTACAAAAACAAAGCCAAATTACAAGGATACATGAGCAAAGGTTTTATATAATTTAGTGCAGATGAATTGCACAAATTAGTACAGGAAAAAAAGCGCATGGCTTATTAATCACAAAGAGCAAACTCATCAGACCAGATATCAAAATCATATAATAAAAAAAGGATGGTTAAGGGAGAAAGATGGAAAAGAAGGAGAAGAGATCATAAAGAGAGGAAGGAAAAAGAGAAGTGAAAGAAAATCAAGGACAATCAATGGAGAGGGTGTTCTACCCTTTAACATACTCTTATAGTAAGGGGGCACAAAAATGCCTATTGTCAGGTCCCAGACTGCTTCAACCTTTTTACAGAATTAGTGGTGAAGGCCCCTAATTCCTCAAAGATAATGATGGCGTTGATTTGAACATATATTACGTGCCAGGACTCGTTTTGAACCAGAAAGTACTGTATTTGAGTTCAGTGGGGAGGTTTACCTCTGGTGTACAATTCCAGGAGGTGCCAAGGTTCGTCATATACGAATCTAAATGCTTTGGACCAGAATCTTACAGATACTGGGCACTGCCACCAAGTAAGTAAACAGGAGCCCACCTCTGTGTAGCCCCTAAAGCATTGTGGCAGATAGTTTGAAATAGGCTAAATACGCTTTGGCACCAGGTACCATGGCGCTAGAACTTTTATGTTAACTTCCATAGATGCAACAGGTATGAAAAGTTATTACACAAAAGTCTTAAAGGGGCCACAGCACTCAAACCAGTTAGCTTGCTGACCAACCTACAATCTGTCTCTAAACTTGGTTAAAAACAGGGGGCTCGGTCACACACATCTGCAGAAGTATGCTTAAGCTGCACCACCAGCGCCAAGGTGCCCCTGTGAGGTGCAGTCCTAACTCTAGTACTAATTCTAGTCTCTAAGAGCCCCATTTGGGACATACAATGCAATAGATAAATTGGGAGCAGGCTTACCTGAGGTTGCCCTAAACCTCAAGTGCAAGCCATGGGGTGGAAGGGTCAAAGACCTTGCAATACAGCCTAGACCCCACACCCCATGTGCTTTGTTTCTTTTGAATTTGTGCAAGCACATGGAGTGTGGGGTCTAGGCTGTATTGCAAGGTCTTTGACCCTTCCACCCCATGGCTTGCACTTGAGGTTTAGGGCAACCTCAGGTAAGCCTGCTCCCAATTTATCTATTGCATTGTATGTCCCAAATGGGGCTCTTAGAGACTAGAATTAGTACTAGAGTTAGGACTGCACCTCACAGGGGCACCTTGGCGCTGGTGGTGCAGCTTAAGCATACTTCTGCAGATGTGTGTGACCGAGCCCTCTGTTTTTAACCAAGTTTAGAGACAGATTGTAGGTTGGTCAGCAAGCTAACTGGTTTGAGTGCTGTGGCCCCTTTAAGACTTTTGTATTCTAATTGCCCTGCTAATGTGCACCTCCCTGGTTAGTTATAAAATGGTCTGAGCGGCTGCCACCCCTCTTATGGAAAGTTATTACCCCAAATATTTTGTTGGACCAACTGCTGGAAAAGTCCTCTTAGTTGCATAACTTGGAGGAATTTGAGTTCTACTCTTGTGTAACATATTTTATAACACTGATATAGTGCCTTTACACTTCAGGGTATTCATGACGTTTTTTCAGAGTGATTTGGTGGCCTGTCTCGGGTTAGTAAATCAAAAACATTTTATGTGAAGTTATGGCAAAATAAAATAAAGGGGACCCACATGGTTTATTGGCTCATTCAGCTGCTTTTAATAAGAAAAACCTCAAGTAGAATTCAAAGCACGATGTTACAGTCACATTAATATACTGTATCCCTATTTTGTACAGTACAGTTATTCCTAGGAACAGGAATAGAGCATCATCAAGTTGTGTATTTGTGAAGGTTTCAGCTTAGAAAGGAAACTGGAAATAACTAGAAATACAAGCTAGTTGGTGAAGATAAAGACCCAGCTAGGCACACCCTGTAATGCCTGCAGCTCTGTTGATTTCAGCCTGCTGACAAGTCCTTTTTTTCTTTGTAAACACTAATGGTCTGGCTGTTATGCCGCTCTTCTAGTCACAAAGCTTACAGTGTAAATCTTAAACCGGACATTCACCATGATTTATTGAAAAGCCCAAACCCTCAAAAAACGATTCCCCAGCATCTAAAGTTAATATATTTTAAGTTTTTAGTCACTTAGTTATTTTTTTTTCCCCCACTGGGCTGCAACTCTGTTTAGGACTTTAGGACACGGGCGCCGCCATCTTGACTCACACTTACTGATGCATCACACTTACTGAGGAGAGGAGAGTGGGATAAAGTACAGGGGGGCGAGTTTTAGCTGTGCTCTGCTGAGACAGAGCAGAGCTGGGGTCAGGAAAAGGTCAGCAATCCCAGAATGCAGAGCAGCACAGTCAGAAGACACTTCCTTTTTGCAGGCTGCCTGATGTCCCATGAGCCGCCATCTTGGATGTTTAAAGACTCATAACATGCAGTAGATGCAGGTAGGATGATTTTTAATGTGAGCAATCTGTATGTACAGGGTGGGGGAAACATATATAATAGACTCTTATTCAGAGTTAAGGACCGCTTTAAGCTTGAATATTTCCTGCAAACTTCATAAAATGTCTGATATCCATACATGTTCTAGCCCCCCACCCCGTTACCCTCCCCTGGTGCTGAGGCAGATGAGCCGGATGAATCTGAGCTACTCAGAGACATAGGCCTCGATTCAATAAAGGTAGAAAAAACCTGTTGAATCACCAGCTAAGAAAACAATGAAAGTCAATGGCCCCTTTTTACTCCTAAGAAAAGTAGAGAACTGTTTACTTCTTTCTACACTGTAGTAAAAGCTGCCATTGACTTTCATTGTCTTTTTTTCTAGTGATTCAGTAACAATGACATTCTCAGGCTTTTTTCTCATAAATTAAATAAATATATTTCTCCCTTTACTGAATCAAGGCCATACTGTGTGCTCAAATCCAACCACATCGATCAGCATTTCATTATAGCGATAGACAAGAGGGTTGATTTAGAGCCAGGGGAGAAAACTCACTTTCTTTTTAGGAGAGAAAACTGCCATTCATTTTGATTGTCTAACGGGTATACATTTTTTACCTGGCTCTGAATGGGCCCCAAGGTAGGCAATGAAAGTGAATGGCAATTTTCTCTCCTAAAAAAAGGAGTTTTCCTAACAGGCTTAAAATCGACCCCAATGACCCAAAACATAAAGCCAAAGCTACCCAGGAGTTTATTAAAGCAAAGATGTGGAATATTCTTGGCCAAGTCAGTCACCTGATCTCAACCCAATTGAGCCACAAAGACAAAACTTTAAAAAGCTCATAAACAGAAACTGAAAACCACTGCAGTAAAACGAAGGGATTATGTTTAAAGTGGACCCTGGTCCTTTCCCCTGCGTGAAACCCCCCTTAAGCCTTCATCTAAGGCCAGCAGCTCCGAGCGTGCTGGTGGCCGCATCCCCCGCTTCCCTCCAATAGGGAGGGTGCGCCCTGCTAGAGGGATAGCAGGGATGCGGCTCTCGTTGGACCGGGAAACAAGGTAAGTGTATGGGGCAACCTGGGGGATTTCACACAGTGGGGCATCCCGATTCTGGATGGGGGTAGGGAATCGATCGGGCCCAGGAATCTTATAGATTCCCTAAATTACATCCCTATCCCGTGATACTATGCCTTTTTAATGCATGATAATATCTTGGTGGTCTTGGAAGCAGCTGCTTGGCATTACATGCTGTTATTTAGCCTGTGATCTAGCAGTACCTAAATCTAAAAGATTCCAGGGTTGGCCACTGGCCTTACCTGGGAGCATATCTGAATTGGGATGCCCTGCTGGGTGAAACCCCCCCCAGCTCACGCTGTAACACTCACATGTGTGGGCTCTTGACCAATCAGAGCAGTTTGCTGTACATACATTTCACCAAACAGCTCTGCCCTTCCGCATTCGAGAGCGCAAGCGGCCGCATCCTCAGCAGCATGCGGGCTCCCATCCTGCCTATATGAATGGCTGAGACAGGGAATTCACGCACAGCCCAAAGATACGGGGATGCTCCCGTCTGCGCTCCCAATTGCAGAAGAGCAAAGCAGGTTGCTGAATAACGCTTGCACGACAAATTACTCTGATCCCCTCAGTTAAAATCCTGGGTTTTGTTCATTTTACACTTTAACAAGGAACTCAAGTGACAAAGTTACTATTAACTATTAACCAAAACCGCTGACCCCTTACATTTCTTTCAGTAGAAGAAAACAAGCAGCTTGGAGGGATTTTTTTTACTTTAGGTATAAAGAATTATTATGCAGAATATTGGACTAAGACCATTAACGTTTAAAATAACAGAATATGTGCTGCAGCTTTGTAATAGCTATTGCCTGATTTTTCCTTTGCATGACAAATGCCAGTTTGGAAAGTCATGTCTAAGCATGTGATACTAAATGTTACCTAAGTAAAGGTTACCTAATCTATCTCCAAATACCTGGACTGTTTGTTGTAGCTATAGCACATCTTTCATGAATTGTGCACGAATCTCAAATTTCATTGTAAAACAGTCAAAAAGCGGGCATTAGACTTTTCCGTAATTAGACTATCTTGGGTTTTGGTCCTTTCCCCGAGGGATATTATGAGGGGTGACCCGCTGTGTGAAACCCCAGGACGCCACAGCCAACTCACCTCTTCCCAGTCCCACGGAGCATCTCAGAGCAGCAGCTCCGCATCCTCTGCTTCCGTCTAGCAGTGTGCGTGGCCGCGCTAGGTATTTTTGAGTGGTCAGTGCGGGCACGCTCCCTCTATGAGACTGCAGGGCAGGCGTACTCCCTCCCCCCAGGGCATCCCGAAATGGGATGCCACTGTGTGTGAAACCCCCCAGGGCACCCAGTAAACTTACCTTACCCCGGACGCCACGTCATCACTCGACTCCTTTCTCGGCTGTGCACGGCCCCGCCCACCACAACTGAATGGCTTTGAGTGGCCACATAAAGTTGTAGGAAAGAACTGATGCCACTCATAAGTGCGGCTGGGGATTCCATTCAGCCGCACATTAAAGTGGACCAACACCCAGGGGTGATCGGCCCGGGAATCTATAAGATTCCCGGCCCGATCACCTCACACACCGCGGGACATGCGAGATCGGGGTGTCCCGCGGGGTGAAACCTTACCTTATCCGCCTCCCGCGCGCCCCTCTAGACGTGCGCGTGCCCTGTAAGAGTGACATGCGGGAGGCGGCGGCGGACGCGCTGTCTTGTCCGTCGCTGTCACCTGCTTGTCCGTCGGCGGGGACGGGACGGCGCGGTCACGTGGGAGCGTGGTGAGGTGAGTTTTTGGGGCTTTCTGGGGGGTTTCACACAGGGTGCCCCCCGAAGTGGACCAAAACCCAGGATAGTCAAAGTCCTGGGTGTTGATCCACTTTAACATGCATGTCTGGAGAGGACTCGGGGTTCTAGGGGGATTCACAAAGCAGGGGTACTCCAGGGGGAAGAACCAAAATGTCAAAAAGGGGCAATCGATTACTAATGTTAAGAAAATAAGAAGGTCGCTAGCCTTGAAGCAATAAAGAAATGTTTTACTGTTAAAATAATATACCAGACCTATCAGAATGATGTTTGTGCACCCTTGAACATTACCGAGTACCCCCTGGGGTATGTGTACTGCAGGTTGAGGTCTCCGGGGCATCTGAAGTCCCCCTCTGTGTGAAAGCCCGGGGTCACGGGTAAACTCACCTTTCCCAGTAGCCGCATCCTCAGTTTCCCTGTAACGCATTCATAGGCTGGGGGCAGGAGCACTCCCCAGGGAAGCCAGGAATGAGACCAATGGGCAGGTCACATCACTCGTCGTTCTTGAGATCAGCCAATTGGCAAACCCAGTAACACAATTAAAGCAAAGCTCCAGTCAGAATAGATATCTCTAAACCTAGTCAGCACAGGGCATCCCAAATCAGATGCCCCTCTGCACACATTATCAATAAAGCCAATACTCACCTCCCTCCACATCCAGGACACTAGCAGTGGGTTTAATGGGTGCAGTCATGTGCACACAGCAGGGCATCCCAATACAGAGAGCCAGCGGCCGGCCCTGGAATCTTTTAGATTCCAGGCCAGGAGCTGGTGGCTTTTGTTCCGATTAAAAGTGGAATTTCAAGTAAAATGTTTAGGGGAGTGCAAATGGCAGGCCCTATGTAGGTGAATGTAATGCTTCCTTCTGCTGACACCCAGGGCTCAAAGCTGGCAACTAAAGGATCAATAAAAGGTCTTCAACAGGGACACGGATGGAAGGACAGAGACATCTGGAAAAAGTCTTACCCATTACCTGCTCAGTCAGAAACTCAAATAAATGTGTCCGGAGTTCTAATTTAGAAGAAGCATCCCGCTAGTGTAATAAGTCTATGGGAAAATACATTTCAGCAATACATTTGCATGGTTCCCGCACCAGTGGCGTAACTGTGACGGGCCCCGGTGCAAACATTAGATGCGGCCCTTTTACGGCTCATACGGTAAACTTTTTTAAATTTAATTGGATGCAGCTAGAGAACTAAAGGCTCAGACAGCAGAGATAAATGGTGTTTGTTTCTCTAAATGGTGCCAAGTGAGCACAAATATGATAAATAAAATAGAGGTGCAACAATGATGGGGCCTCCCTGACCATCTTAGAACCCCTCACGATGCGCCCCTGCCCCGTGCTCTGCCCAGCACTGCGCTGCCACTCACCTCTCTCATAGAAAGCACTGCACACCGGCTCTGACCGGCAATCAGCAGCGCGCCATGGCCCCTCCCACTCCTCCACCTAACCCCGCCTACTCCTCCACCCAACTCCTCCCACTCCTACAGCTAACCCCGCCTGCTCCTCCACCTAACTCCGCCTGCTCCTACAGCTAACCTTCGTCTGCTTCTCCACCTAACCCCGCCTGCTCCTCCAGCTAACCCCGCCCGCTCCTCCAGCTAACCCCGCCCGCTCCTCCAGCTAACCCCGCCTGCTCCTCCAGCTAACCCCGCCTACTCCTCCACCCAACCCCTCCCACTCCTGCAACTAACCCCGCCTGCTCCTCAACCCAACCCCTCCCACTCCTACAGTTAACCCCGCCTGCTCCTCCACCTAACCCCTCCCACTCCTACAGCTAACCCCGCCTGCTCCTCCACCTAACCCCGCCCACTCCTCCATCTAAATCCCGCCCAGTGGCTGATGTGCGCTCTGGTGTCTCTGAAACTGGCCTGAAATCTTTGGCTGATGTCATAATGGTGCGCCCGCAGCCTGTGGTTCACACCTGCTTCTTTGCGTGTCTATGTCATGAGGTACACCGTGCGGACCTCCAGTCAGAAACAAGGCAACCTTAGAGTCAGGGGCGTGGCGAACTTACAGGTTCTTGAGGAGTTTGTATCGTCTGTCTGCCAATGAAAATCTGACAAATATAAGTTAAAGCGGAACAAAAGCCCCAGTTCAGTTATGTAAATTTCACCTCAGGTCGTTGGCAGGGGATGCAGCAGCATGCTCTCATACCTTCCAACTTTTGAAAGACATTTAGAGTGACTTCTTTTGCACTTTAACCATGCCCTTAAAGTGGACCAACACCCAGGGGGGATCGGCCCGGAAATCTATAAGATTCCCGGACCAATCAGATCCCTCCCCGCGGGGCATCCGCAATCGGGATGTCCCGCGGGGAGGAACCCCCCAGGAGGCCCACAAACCTTACCTCAGCCCCGTTCCATCGGCGCATGCGCGAGCCGCGGCTTGCGCTTCCCTCTAGCAGGGCGCGCACCCGCGCCGGCCGTTTGTGAATGGCCGGTGCAGGCGCGCTCCCTGTTAGAGGGAAGCGCGAGACGCGGCCTCCAGCGCTCAGAGCCAGCTGAGCTGGTATGCGCGTCCAGGCGGCCTTGGACACGCATACCACAGCGGCTCTGAGCGCTGTGATTGGCTGGCGTGGGAGCGGGGAGAGGTGAGTTTTTTGGGGCTTTCTGGGGGGTTTCAGACAGCGGGGCACCCCCGATCGGGGTGCCCCACCGAAGTGGACCAAAACCCAGGATAGTCAAAATCCTGGGTGTTGGTCCACTTTAAAGTGGACCAATACCCAGGATTTTGACTACCCTGGGTTTTGGTCGTTTCCCCCGGTGGCACCCCGATCAAGGGTGCTGTGTGAAACCGCCTAGATCGCCGATGCCAACTCACCTCTTCCCCATCCTATAGCGCATGTGCGGCTGCTCATCCAATTCGCATGCTCGGAGCCGCTGACGTCACGTCGTCTAAGGCCAGCGGCTCAGAGCGAGCTGGCGGCCGCATCCCCCGCTTCCCTCTAATGGAGAGTGCCCGCGCCAGCCATTCACAAATGCCTGGTGTGGGCAAATGCCCTGCTAGAGGAATAGTAGGGATGTGGGCGTTGCGCGTGCATGTGCTGTTGGACTGGGAAACAAGGTAAGTGTATGGGGCGACCTGGGGAGTTTCACACAGCGGGGCATCCCAACTTTGGGTGCCCCGGGGGAGGAAATCTTATAGATTCCTAGGCCGATTGGCGTGGGTTTTGGTCCAGAATTAAGAATAATACAGGCAAGTACTCCACACACATAAAGCCAGGGGCTGTAGTGAGAGGGGCATCCCTCACTACAGCCAGGGGGCATCCCTCCATTACAACCAGTGAGTGGCATCCCTCATTACAACCAGTGAAGGGCATCCCTCCATTACAGCCAGTGAAGGGCATCCCTCATTACAACCAGTGAAGGGCATCCCTCATTACAACCAGTGAAAGGCATCCCTCATTACAACCAGTGAAAGGCATTCCTCATTACAACCAGTGAGGGACATCCCTCATTACAGCCAGTAAGGCGCATCCCTCTTTACAGCCAGTGAGGGTCATCCCTCATTACAGCCAGTGAGGGTCATCCCTCATTACAACCAGTGAAAGGCATCCCTCATTACAACCAGTGAAAGGCATTCCTCATTACAACCAGTGAGGGACATCCCTCATTACAGCCAGTAAGGCGCATCCCTCTTTACAGCCAGTTAGGGGCATCCCTCATTACAACCAGTGAAGGACATTCCTCCATTACAATAAGGGGCATCCCTTATTACAGCCAGTGAGGGGCATCCCTCATTACAGACTGTAAGGGGCACCCCTCACTACAGCCAGGGGGCATCCCTCCATTACAACCAGTGAGTGGCATCATTCATTACACCCAGTGAGGGGCATCCCTCCATTACAACCAGTGAGTGGCATCATTCATTACACCCAGTGAGGGGCATCCCTCATTACAACCAGTGAGGGACATCCCTACATTACAGTAAGGGGCATCCCTCTTTATAGCCAGTGAGAGGCATCCCAGCACACATACACATGAAACACACACACATACATACATGACACCGCCCCCGTGCCCTTACGTCTTCAGCCATACTTATCTCCCCCTCCGGCACGGCCGGGCGCCACTGAACCACCAATGAGGAAAGCTGGAGTAAAAAAAGGCGCTGCCCCAGATATGAGCACTTGGCTGCTAGGCTTTGGAGAGCCATGGAGGGCAGGCGGCGCGGGACGCATTAAAATGCCGCGGGATACCGGGTAAAAATGGACGGAAGCGGGATTGTCAGTCAGCCGAGAGCCCACAAATGTGCCAATGGACTGGGGAAAAGTAAGCTTTTAGCAGCACTCTTTTACATAGCGGGGCGTCTGGATTTGGGATGCCCTGGGGGAAAGCCAGTGGCCAGCCCTGGAATCTTTCCAGTTTTGGCAGCTTGTGGGTTTTGTTCTGCTTTAAAGTGGACCAACACCTGTTCGGCAGCTAATGGGTGTTGGTCCAGGACTCAGCGCAAAAAACAGGCTCTGGGGGCATCCAGAATGCTGGAGCCCCCCTCCACACACATCACCTCCCAGAAAGCCCGAAATTCTTACCTCTTTCTGGATCCTTGGCCGGAAATGGAGCCCCGCGATTGGCTGCCTGTGGGTTGTTTACCCCCAGCCTGTTTTATTGTGGCCAACACTGGTTAGCCACCGAACTGGTGAACAAAACCCTAACAAAAGTGGAACAAAACCCGAGGGCTGGCCCTGAGATCTAAATGATTCTAGGTGTGCCGGCTGCTGGCCTACGAGACGAGAGAGGGGACACTCAATAGGAAAAGTGAGTTTCTATGGGCGATCTGGGGGGTTTCACAAATTGGGGCATCTCAATTTGTGGTTCCCCATGAGTAAGGAACAAAATACAGTTTTTTTCCATTTTAAACATACCTTCCAACTTTACAGGATGGGAGAGAGGGACCATTTTTAAATGAAGCCACACCCCCTCACTGAGGGATCGATAGGAGATAGCGTGTAACAGTTACACATATATAAACACTTTGAATAGTAAGAATTTATTGCTGCAGATCTGCAGGTTACACTTCAAAGAGGGACAAATGAGAATGAGGGACAGGGGGACATGGCCTTAAATGAGGAACAGTTAGAAGGTATGCTTTAAAGTGGAACCAAACTTGGGATTTTGACTATCCCAGTCTTTGTTTCATCCCAATTTTGGATGCCCCGCTGTGTGAAACCCCCCAGATCAGCAGTAACAGCTTACATCTTCCTGGTCCAACAGCACGGTCCTAAAATGTAAAAGGCTCCCAGGGCATCCTATACTGTGTGAAACACCTGGTCTCCAGCAAACACCTTTACTGGCATCTTCCACAAAGATGTGTTCTCTAGCGGCTGCATCCCTGGCTTCCCTGCAGCTGTGCGGACTCCCACACCCAGCCATTCAGATAATCCAGGTGCACAGAAGAACACAATCCACAGGGAAACTGGGATGCCGGCTGCATCGTTTGAAGTACTCTGGTGGGGAACAAAAATGGTTTTGTTCTGCTTTGTTTTGACTATCCTGGGTTTTGGTCCACTTCGGTGGGGCACCCCGATTGGGGGTACAGGCGGGAGGCGGCGGGCGCCGCTGGATCGAGGATAAGGTAGGGATTTTGGGGATCTGGGGGGGTTTCACACAGTCAGTCAGGGGTCTGATCGGTCCGGGAATCTTATAGATTCCCGGGCCGATCTTGGGAGGGTGTTGGTCCACTTTAAAAAAGAACAAAACGCAAAGTACCTGAAAGACTGAAGCATCCTGATTTTGGACGCCCCGCTGTGTGAAACCCTCTTTCCGGTGATCCCATGGTGCATGCATGGGCCATGGTGACATCCGCTGCATCCCTTCACCAGCTGCGTGCCCTCCCACCAGGCATATCTGAATGGTTGGTGATGTGATGCACAGCTAGAAGGGAGCAGCCAGAGGTAGCTATGATAATATAGAGGGACAGATCCAAAGTAAATGTAGGAAAGGCCTGATGAGCCAGCCAAGAGCTTTTTCCCTAAGTCTGGTCCCACACAAGCACACATGCTTTTGGGCAAGTATCCTGCAATTGCTATGTTCAGCGTTTGGAGGACATGATTAGCGCTCAGGCTCAAGACACTGCAGACAGGGATACTGGTGTGAAATCAGCCTAAAGGGACTTTTGTGTGATCCCTCAGCATGGTGCCCTGTGTGACCACCCCATAAAAATATAAATCTAGAAGAAATCTGCATTTTAACAGCCAGTTGCAGGGCTTTGGTGCAATATCACGTCTCGCCACTGGGGGGCTGTCTTTGCCTAAACACTGCTTTAATGTCATTGGCGTTCCTGGCATGTCATAAGGCGTCATAAAGACGCGCCCCTGACCTCTAGTTCGTTTCTTTCGGCATGGTTACTGTTGCCCTCAATAAGCATGTCTACGGCGTATTCACGTGTGTTGTCAATAAAGCTGTATCGTTCAAAGCAGACAGGAGAGCGGAGGTTAGCTGAGTGAGTGACAGGCATGCTTTATTCACATACGCTGTGAAATGATCCTTTTCTTAGGAAAGACATGGCTCGGTGGAGGATAGGCGGATGTATGGGAACTACATGTCCCAGCATGCATTGCTGGATAACATGGCTGGCAGGGTTTCCAGCATAGTGATGGTTGCTGTGCCTTTTGCAGCCTGACAGTACCCCTCATTGGTATTCCTCATCAGTGATTTCCTTCTTTATGGGGTATTGTGGGCTTTATAAAGGAACAACACCTGGGACTTCCACTCTCCCGTGTCTTGTTCTTCAGCATCCTAATTTGGGATGCCCTGCTGTGTGATTGCCTGGCAGATCCTATAACCAGCCATCCTGGGGCCTATACAAAGCAGGAAGCTTGCGACATCGTGTTGCCCCGGGAATGAGACTGCAGGGAGGCTGTTTTTCCTCTTTAAAGCAGAACAAAATCCAAGATTTTTACTTAGGTTTTGTTCCCCCTGCTCAGCCAATCAGTGTCCTGCATTCATTCAGATTTCCAGTATCGTGCAGCGAGCACCGTCAGCCGTGTCCCCGCTTGCCTCTAGCTGTGGTTGTGCCTGCACCAGCAATTCAGAAAGGCCCGCCGAGGGCGTGTGCCTAGCTAGAGATATGGTGGGGATGCGTCCGGGGCACCTATGCAGCGAGGGCTCGGGGTGAGCCATTCGGGCAACACCTGGGGTTTCTCACAGCGGGGCATCCCAATTCAGGATGACCCTTAAAGTGGAACAGAACCCAGAGTGGCTGGCCCTAAAATCTTAAAGACTCCTGGACTGACCGCTGGGCTTCCCCGAGGCATCCCCTCCAAGGCGTGTGCTGTGCATATTAAATGTTCGGCAAGTAGCTCTTGTTTATGGCAATTAGAGTAGCTGCATCCCCTGCATCGTGCGAGTGGCTAGGTGTGAGTATGCGTGCCCAGCCCAACCATGCAGGGGATGTGGCTGCCAGGGCTTACATTGGCAAGGGAGCCCGGAAGCAGGTGAGTGCTGCGGCACCCTGGGGAGGGGGGGTTCACATGCCGGATTCCAGGGACGGGCCACAAGGGTGTAAAGAGTACCAACACCCTCCCCCCTCAGGTCTACAAGACTCTTAGAATATAGTCTACCTTTTTAAAGCAGAACAAAATCTGGGATTTTGATGTTTTGTTCCCTTCCCTCGGGGGGCATCTCATATTGTCGTGTGAAACCAGAGCCAGTTGCTAGGCCTATGTAATAAGGCAAACACCTTTTGATTGTTTACAATGGGGAGCTAGAGTGGCCGCATCCCCTGCATCCTCGGACTAAGCGCACACTCCCACACTCAGGAGGGACCTGATCTTGGCACCTGGTGACTTTATACACACCACATTGCAGCTAGAGCAGCCTGCTGGAATCCTAGCCGCATCATTAGACTCCCATTCGGCTGTTCATGGCCCCGAACAGCCATTCAGTTGGAGGTGGACAGGGCTGCACACGGCTGAGAATCAAAGCGAGTGATGCAGGCACTGGTTGCACATTCGTCATGAGCTCGAGAGAAAGGTAAGAATATCGGGCGACTCGGGCTGTGTCAAAGAGCGGGGCAATTCAAGATGCCCCTGTGGGAGGGAGTAGACCTGCCCTGGATTCTCATAGACTCCAGAGTGGGTTTTGGTCCACTTTAAAGCATACAAAAACCCACATATCCCAGCTTACCCTTCTGACATCCTGATCTAGATCGCCCCATTTCAGTTCCCCCATCCCTGTGTGTGTGCTCGCTGTGCCAGGCAGAATGGAATGGCTCATCATCGGATTGAGGGAAGGGCACCCAAAACCCATGGAGGAGACTAAAACCCCTGGTATTGATCCACTGTAGGGCAGCTTTGTGCCTAAACATGCCTTACCCACCCCCCCTTACAACATTCATGAGCCCTGTGGTAGTTTTTTATTGTAGCATGGACACACCCTTTAAAGCAGAGCTAAATTCTCCTGGCACAGCTCTGTGCCTAAACTGCTTTATTGAGCACTGCAGCAGAGAGGTAGTACTCACCTTTTCCTAGCAGAGCTAGGGGACGGTAAACCACTGCACCTCCCCTAGGAGGCATAGCAGCAGTTTCCTGTCCACTGACATCCAGAACTCCATGACCAATTTTGGTCTTCTAGGGATCTTTAACTGGAGGAACACCCCAAGTCAGGATGCTCCAGGGGCACTTGTTAAAATAGAACCTAAAAGATTCCAGGGCCAGCTTTAACCTGGAGCATCCCGATTCAGGATACCCTCACTGTGTGGAAAGCCCCAGGGTGCCTGTAAAACTCACCTTTCCGCGCTCCAGCGGCGCATGCGAGGGCTCTTGTCCAGTCTGTTTACAATGGGGAGCACGTACTGCCCATCCCAGCCATTTAGATCTGTTGGTGTTCAGCTCTGAACTTCATCAGACAACAGACCCCGGTATTCAGCCCTCCGATGTAAGTAGTTGAGTAGCCCTGCTATAGAAATTGCCTATCAAACATCATTACAGCACAATGTAATATGAAGTAATAGCCAACAATCATTCACATTGTTAAAAAAACAAACAAAAAAAACCGTTTTGCCTGCACTAAAAAACCTTGAAAGAAATTTGGGGGGTTGATTCCCTATCTGCATAAGAGCAGTTATGCCTGAAGGGGCAGAAAGATGACTAAGCAAGGCTAATGATTGCTTATGTTTTCTGTTTATTAGGTATTTCATTCACAATAACTCATTTTATTACTTGATCTGGATGATCGCTGCTGCTGTGTGCCGTAGCCTGTGAACATTTGTCGCTGCTGTGAACAAGAAAACTGTGAGTAAAATTCTAACTTAAATGTATATTGAACCTGTTTTGCCTAAATCTATGCGTCATAAATCCTAAGCAGTCAAGAAACAGGATCCCCCATTATGCCCCTCGGTCAGAGGAAAATGGTGCAAGCTCCCATTGTGGAGAACATTTATGCAAGGAAAGGGGTGACTCAAAAGAGAGTGCAGTCACCTACTCTTAAAGCAGAACAAAACCTAACGGTGGCTGGCCTGTAATCTAAAAGATTCCAGGGCCGTCCCCTGACTTTTCCCTGGTCCATCCTTAATCAGGATGCCCCTCTTTGTGAAACTCCCCAGGGAGCCCATAAAAACTCACCTTTCCCTACTCGAGTGGTGCATGTGCGGGCTCTAGCCCTTTCAGCAAATGCTTCTAATTGTTTACAATATGGAGTGCGTGATGCCTCATCCCCAGTCGGCGTGCGTTCCCGTCCTAGCCAGTCAGATAGGGCTGAAAGGACGAGCGGGATGGGGCACCTCGCGCTTCCTATTGTTTTCCATCACAGCCCTTTGCCGATTTGACATAGTCAAGGCAAAGGGCTCTGATTGCATGAGAGCTTGGGCATGTGCCGTTGGAGTGGGGAAAGGTGAGTTTTAGTGAGCGAATTTGAGGGTTTAACACAGCGGCCCAAAATAAAAAAAAAAAAAAAAGAACTTGAAATTCCTGGGTTTTGTTCCGCTTTAACATTCAATTGCACCCTCAAACCCACCACGAATTGGGATGCACCGCTCTGTGATGCCCCCCCTAGAATGCGCATAAAAACTCACCGTTCCCCCAGTCCAACGGAGCATGAGTGGGCTCTAGTCCAATCAGAGCCGTTTGCCGTGACTGTAATTCGGCAAATGGCTCTGATGTTCTGCAATGGGAGCGCAAGCTGGCGCATCCCTAGTAGGGCGCAATCTCCTGTCCCAGCCCTTCTTAATAGCTGGGGTGGGAGCGTGCACACAGTCCAAAGATGCGGGGATGCACCCGCTCTTGCTCCCCATTGCGGAACATTAAAGCCATTTGCCGAATTACATAGGCACGGCAAACGGCTCTGATTGGACGAGAGCCCGCGCTCTCCGGAAAGAGGTGAGTTTACGGGGTGAACTGGGGAGTTTCACACAGTGTTGCATGCCAAACCGGGATGCCCCCAGGGCACAGAAAAGCGTGGTATGCAGTGGCTGCATGGGAAGCCCCGTGTTTTAGCATTGAAGCCACGCTGCTCTTTTATTACTTGTAAGGTAATTGGGTTGTTTTCTATCTATTGTGCCAATTTATGTGTATTTCAATTCAATAAACAGTATAAAGCAGCGCGGTTCATGCGGTCGTTCATTTTCACTATTGTGGTGATTGGCGTTTTTGTCCCTGGGTCATTCCGATTTGGGATACCCTGCTGTGTAAACCCCCCCCCCCCCCCCTCCCAGCTCGCCAACACCACTCACCTTCCCATCGCCCCCCCGACACATATCTTTCGTCCATGCTGTTATGCCGGGCATACTGTGCAATATTTTGCTGGCAGAAGGAGCAGGGGCATCCTCAGTCCCACTATTGCCCTCAGTCTATCTGAAAATCTGGAGGCAGGAGAGTGTGCTGCGGGGAGGCTGGGGATGCGACCGCGGCCCAAGAATGCAGAGTAGGAGCACCCAAAAGGTAGGTGAATGCAGGCCGCCTTGGGGATCAGGGGGAATGCCCCGGGGGCACTTAGCCAGCTTAGAGGTCATAAGCCTACTTTAAAAACTGTAAAGCAGGCTGTATGAAAGATCGACCCCCCCCCCCCTACAGACAGCAGGGGAAGAGAAGAAAGCAGGATAACTTAAAGTGGAACAAAACCCAGCAGCGTCCGACTCGGGATGCCCCACTGTGTGAAACACCCCATTGGATGATAGCCCATGCATATGCCATTGGATGCTGGACAGGTGAGTTTTTATGGGTGAACGGGGGGGGGGTGTTCAGACATGGGGCATAGAACAAACCACGAGAAAGTCAAATTCACAGGATTTGTTCTGCTTTAACCCTTTGGCTGAAATGTCCCTTTAAAAGAGGCTAAAAGCATCGGAAATCCTCTGAAGGAGTAGAATATTCAGCAAAATGAGGGGGCAAAAATGTCATTCTCAGAGCAGTACTGCATCTACTCCAAATGTCTTAAAAGTTACCCTAGTAGATGGTATTTGTAGTTACACATTTTTAACTAGCATTCCCTGAATTGCTCCCCCCGTGAATAGTAAAGTTTGCCTATTTTTACTGCTCCTGCTTTACTTTAACTCCAGATAATGGCGCCTGTTTTAGCTGTAAAGCTCAGCCTTCTCCATTCATTGCCACTGTTGTGTGTGGCAATGATGTCATTGCCACACGTATACAATGACTAATCACCTGCAATCCTACAGAGATTTGATAAGTGAAAATATCCATTTCTAGTTCTACATCCTAAGAAGAGAATATTGGCAAGGGCTTAGCCGAATGTATTTCGCCAGTTCAGTGGGGGTTTGGTCCGCTTTAATAAGGTAAAAAAGAGACATAGGTCATTCAACAGAGTTGAGGAAAGTTATTTTTTATTATTTACAGATAATGGCCAATATTAACTGTTAATGTTATTTTTGCTCTAGAGTTTGCATCTTATTTTTTCCAGATGGTGGGATATGCCCCCTTGTCTTTAGAGAGGATTTTACATGTAATCGCTTTCCCCTATATTTTTTCCTATTGGACATTTATATATTTCTACAAGTTAATCATATCATATCCCCGCTTAGATGTCTCTTCTCAAGACTTAATACATTTAAATCCATTTTCTTCATAACTAGGATCCTTCCTTAACTTTTTATGTTTGGCGGGTCTCCTCTGCAACTTTTTCCAAAATCAGGGCATCTTAAAAAGTCAGGAGGTATGCCGGTAGTTATAGCCATATTCCCATCAGTCCCATATTCCAACCCATATCCCCAATGCATCTCTAATCACATACATAGAAAAATGCTCTCACGTTTGCCAATGCAATCCTTCCTATACTAGTCTCTTGCTACCTCCCATCCTTACTGAGCCTCTATTTAATCCCCCTTACTCCGCTGTTCTATGTACCCCTGCCACTATCCCCACAGTGCGTTGGGGCCCCATCAGATGGCTCCAATGGCCTCTGGTAGAGCATGTCTGCTATACACCATATATTTATTATGTAATAGCTCTTTATTGGCGCTTTCACCTAAAAGTACGATAGACTGAGGGAGGGGTGGTACTAACCCTCTGGAGAATGATGGTTTACTGTGGTTTTTGTCTGTATGTGCCATGTAAATACTTTCTATTTTTGTCTGAGTGAGAGAATGCTGCTGAATAACACCTCCCCCCCCCCCCAATATTTTTCCAGGGACACCCAGAATTGACTTCTGTGCCCAGAGCTGCCCCTGCTAATGAAGGCAGACAAGTGACTCGCATATTTTGTTTTGTTTTACATGAGAGGCTTAGAAAGCTGATTGAAGAGACCACGCATGTGCCATGGCATCACCATGAGGGAGGAATACCTGTGCTCCCTGCGCGTTTCACACTGCAGAGCATCCCTAATCTGGATGAAGAAACTAAACCCAGGATAGTGAAAATCCTGGGTTTTGTTCTGCTTTAAAGTGGGTCAAAACCCTCACAGCTGTGCCGTTGAATCTAAAAGATTCCAGACTCAAATGCTAGGATGCCCACCCTGGGGCATCGTGCAACAGATGCCCCACTTTGTAACCCCCCCCCCACCCTTATGCGCCCCATGATGTGTTTTCTCTGCGGCTGTGCGCACTCCCTCGCCCAGCCTTTCTGAATGGCTGGGTGCGGGAGCGTGCACCCTCACAGCGTGCCTGGGATGAGGCCATTTTGCTGCACCTCATCACAGGGGCACTTTTGAGAGAACCAATAGGCTTTTACAAAAAGTTCCTCACGGCTTGGTTTTTGTGGTGAATAACCTGGTTTTCTTAAAAAAAACTGGTCCACTGCCGGGCCAACAGCAGCGCCTGCCTGCTCGGAAAGGTGGGGGGCAAAGATTGGGTGGAGGACATATTTCTGGGTTTCCATCTGCTTTAAACTGACTTTCTGTGAGAATTAAAGAGGACCACCAATCATAATTGACTTGAGGTCTATTATAAGTATGTCACACTCCCTGCTTCAAGATATCCATTACATATGGGTAATACTGACCTGTAGATGGCGATATTGCAGAGATGTAAGGCAAAAAAGGGAGCCCCTCCCGGTCCATAAATACCTGGGACCTCCCACTCAACACCCAGTCTTTCATCTCTGCAGACGGCGAGCAAGTCAGAAGATGATGTCTCCTCCTTGCACAGGGGGATTTCAGGTAGCCGGGATGACTCCCGGCCCGTTATTTCTCTATTTCTGCCCAGATCCCTTGTTGATTCCCTGCCTCCCAGCCTAGGCTGCTGGTCCGGGCGAGGGTAGAATGGCACCTTGGGTGCTTAGGAGCTAAGCTCCACCGTGAGACCCTGTACTAGAGGGTAGGCGGTTAACCGGGTTGGTGACCCCGGGTTGGGATGCACTGTCCCTTGGCCATTACACCCTGGGTGGTTTTCCCCTCACCGGATGCCCTTCTCCTTAGAGGGGGGGGGGGTCCCTTCTCCCGTGTTAGGCCTTTATTTTTTATTGTGTGCGTTTCACTTTAAATTTGTTTCTGCTTCATTTCGCTTCTCCCGCCCCGGCGCCGGCCTCTGAGGCGGCATGGCGGAGGGGAGCTTCTCCCCTCATGTGCTGGGAGTAGGGGGAGGGGCCGGGCGTTCAACGCCACGGCCCGCCCCCTGCGGGGCCTAGTCTCCGGCTCTGCTTGGGAAGCTTGACGGTGGAACGGGGGCGGAGCAAGGTACGACGCGCGCTCCGCGCTGGACACGCCCCCTTCTCCTCTCTGCCTGCTTCTTCTCCACATCGTGGCGTGAGGACGCCATTACCCCCGGCTAAGAGGACAGTGCAGTGAGTGGCCCTGTGGGGCCTTCTTTATATCTTGTCCTATGCATGTTTCTATTTATTTTAATTGCTCTATGCGCCTGCTATGCTGATTCTGTGTTTAATTATGTCTTCCAGGCGGACCTACATTGGTGTTTTGGGGGTTTTCTCCCGGTCCTAGGGTCCCTGGGTTTAAATTGGGCTTACTGTAAATCCTCCCACTGGGGACATTAAAGGGGCATCCCGGGTTGCATATTTGCGTAATTCCCTTGGTCATTGCGACTACCTATAAGTTCACCGTATGGAGGCATCCCCGGATACTGGGCTTGGGCTCCCCCCCGGGGCAATCCCGGAAGTGTATGGGGTGTGGGGTATGCCTTACGGGGGATGATTTGTTCCTTTGTGTACCATGTGCGCAGCAGACTATTACGCGGCAATCCGGACTCCAGGCGTCTGGTTCTGCACCGCCGGTCTCTTCTCCTTCCCCTCCCCGATTGATCCGTGCCCCGTGTGACGTTGTCATGAGTGGGGAGTCGCGTTGACTTTGATGATTTTGATTCTCTGGATTGGTCCGATTACTCCCCGCTTGAGGAAGGGGAGTTATTTGAGGAATCGGATTATTCGGACGATCAACAGTTTGTTGGTGCTGATACCGAGCGGGGCTTGGGGAATTCCTTGGATACCCCTAAGGTTCTGGTTCAAATGTTTGAGGTTCTGGCTATTTCTCTTCCTGAGGCAGCTGCTCAGCAAAAGGGGGAGTTTTTCGAGGAATCTAGGAATTTCCTAAATCAAAGCATTTTGATGGAATTATTACTAAGGAATGGGAGAGGCCTGCTCGGCTCCCAGGTGTTCCTCAGGGTTGGGATAAAAAATATCCCTTTCCTTTGGATTCGGTAAAGCGTTGGTCGTCTCCTCCTGAGGTGGATGCCCCGATTTTGGGGTTGTCCAACACCGCTATTTTGAATTCTCCTGATTGTTCCACTCTTAAAGATGGTGAGGATAAACGCATTGACCAGATTGTCATGGTTTTGCCAGTGTTGGGTCGGCCCTGCGGCCTGTTTGTACTTCGGCGCTGTTGGTGGTGGCTACCAGGTCGGTGGTCAGCGACCTGTTGACTTCTTCCGGGCTAGATCCGGCTAGTGACGAGTTCCTTGGTCTTAAACGGTGTGAATTGTTTTTGTCATTTGTACTAGCCACCTTGGATGACACTTTGATGATGTGTTGCAGAACTTCGGCCCTGCTTGTGGCTATTCGGCGTTCGGTTTGGTTGCGCCAGTGTGCGGCTGATTTTGTGTCCAAGAAGTCGCTTACGGCTCTTCCCTTTGTGGGATTGCGGCTCTTTGGAGAGAAATTGGATTCCGTCGCCAAAGGCGGTAAGTTACCTCAACGCAGGAAGCAACGTCGTCCCTTTCGAGGGGCGGCTTCCTTTGCTCCTTCCTTTCGTGGGGCCAAAGCTGGCAGAGGATTGGCTTTCTCCTCATCCAGAGGCGATTCCTGGAATAGGGGCAGGGGACGTGCCCGTCCAGGATACAGTTGGGGCTCTAAGCCCAAACCCGCGGCCAAGCCAGCTCAGCAATGAGGGGGCGCCCTCACCCTTGTGGGTGGGGGGACGGCTGCGACACTTCTCCCAGGTCTGGGACCAGGAGGTCTCAGACAGATGGATCCGGGAAGTGGTGTCTTCCGGCTACAAGCTGGAGTTCGAGTTCCAGCCCCCTCCCAGATTCTTCAGGTCTCGGGTGCCTTCGCACCCTCTGGCCGCGCAGGGGCTCCGGGCGGCGGTAAAAAATCTTCTGGATATGGCTGTCATTTGCCCAGTGCCTCCCTCGGGCCGGGGCTTTTATTCCAATCTGTTCACGGTGCCCAAGAAGGACGGCTCTGTTCGGCCCATCCTGGATCTGAAGATCCTCAACAGGTTCGTCCGTCTGCGGAAATTCCGCATGGAAACGCTGCGTTCAGCCATCTACTCTCTTCGTCAGGGGGACTTTATGACGTCCATAGACATCAAGGAGGCTTACCTGCATGTTCCAATTTTTCCGGCGCACCAGAGATTTCTCAGGTTCGTGGTGGAGGATCGGCATTTTCAGTTTGTGGCCCTTCCTTTCGGTCTTACCTCGGCTCCAAGGGTTTTCACCAAGGTGCTGGCTGGGGTGATGACTCTCCTCAGAGCCCAGGGTATCCGCATCGTGCCATATCTGGACAATCTTCTCATTATGGCATCTTCCTTCAGCCAAGCGGAGTTGGCTCGGCTTCTCATGTCCATCCCTCGTCCGGCCATCAGGCTGGGGATGAGGCTGGTGGGATTGATGGTGGCTTCCTTCGAGGCGGTTCCTTTTGCTCAGTTTCACAAGGACGCTCCAGCTCCATCTGTTGGCGGCCTGGGACAGGTCTCCACTGTTGTCGGATCAGTCTTTCCTGATGACCCCCCGGGTTCGGCGTTCCCTTCAGTGGTGGCTGGATCCAATCAATCTGTTGAGGGGCAGATCTTTTCTGACTCCTTGTTGGGAGACGGTCACCACGGATGCCAGCCTGTCAGGATGGGGGGGTTTCTGGAAGGATCGTCAGTTTCAGGGTCTGTGGGGGCCTCAGGAGGCTCACGAGCCCATCAATGTTCTGGAATTGAGAGCCATCAGGTTGGTTCTGTTTCGCTTGACTCATCAGTTGCAGGGCTTACCGGTTCAGGTTCGGTCGGACAATCGGACGGCGGTCGCCTACATCAATCACCAGGGAGGGACTCGCAGCAGGGGTGCCCTCAGGGAAGTGTCTTTGATTCTGGCCTGGGAGGAGAGCCATGTCCCGTGCATTTCGGCAGTTTACATTGCGGGAGTGGAGAACACGGAGGCGGACTCTCTGAGCAGGTTCTCATCTCGCCGGGGGAATGGTCTCTCAGCCCTAAGGTGTTTCGCTTGATTTGTCTCAGGTGGGGGGTCTCCGGTGGTGGACCTCTTTGCCTCTCGTCACAATCACAAACTTTCGGCATTTGTGTCTCTCTCGCGGGATCCACTGGCTCTGGCAGTGGATGCCATGTCTCTGAACTGGAGGGATCTGGGGTTTCTGTACCTGTTCCCTCCGTTTCCCATGGTGGCCAGAGTGGTGCGCAAGCTGGCCCTGGAGGGCGCGTCAGCAATTCTGGTGGCTCCAAGGTGGCCAAGACAGGTTTGGTTCGCAGACTTGGTAAGGTTGGCAGAGGATCAGTTTGCTCTGCCCCTGCTGCCGGATCTGCTCACCCAGGGTCAACTACTTTACCCCAATTTACCAACGCTGGCTTTAACGGCGTGGCTGCTGAAACCTCCATCTTGAAGGAGAAAGGTCTTTCCGATGCTGTGATTCGTACTCTTGTTAGCGCTAGGAAGCGGTCTTTCTCTACCGTCTACTATAGGACTTGGAGGTCTTATATTGATTGGTGTGAGGTCAGGGCGTTGCCTTGTAGGGAGTTTTCTATTTCCAGAATTCTGGAGTTTCTTCAACATGGTCTGGACCTGGGGCTCCAGCTTAGTACTCTGAAGGGGCAGGTTTCTGCCCTGGCGGTTTTCTTTCAAAGGTCTTTTGCTCTTCATCCTTTGGTTAAGACCTTTTTCCAGGGGGTTACGCACGTGCGGCCTCCTAGGAAGCCTTTGCTCCCAGTTTGGGATTTGAATTTGGTTCTTTCTGCTCTTCAGGGTCCTCCTTTTGAGCCTTTACATGATATTGCCTTGTCTTTGCTTATGCAGAAGGTGGCTTTTTTGGTAGCTATCACTTCTGTTCGGCGTGTCTCTGAGTTGGCGGCTTTGTCCATTCAGGCTCCGTACTTTGAGAGGCATCAGGACAAGGTGGTTTTCCGTTTCCAGCCGGATTTCCTTCCTAAGGTGGTTTCTGCCTTTCATCTAAATCAGGACATTGTTCTGCCCTCCTTGTGTCCTAATCCCAGCAATGACAAGGAGAGGGCTTTGCATTCTTTGGATGTGGTTCGCTGTGTTAAGTACTATTTGGTGGTAACGTCTTCCTTTCGTAAGACGGATGCCTTTTTTTGTGGTGCCCTCCGGGCCCAGGAAAGGTTTGGCGCCTGCCAAGTCTTCCATTAGTAAATGGATTCGTCAGGCCATTATTGGGGCCTATTCTGCTCATTCTACTCGTGCTGTTGGGGCGTCTTGGGCTTTTCAGCACCAGGCCTCTGTTGAGCAAGTTTGTAAGGCCGCTACTTGGTCTTCTGTTCACACTTTTTCCAAGTTTTATAAGGTTGATGTGCGGGCCTCAGCGGATGCTGTTTTTGGGCCGCAAAGTTCTGCAAGCTGCTGTGGTTTAAGTTGTGCTTTATTGCCTTGTTTGGATCCCCGCCCTTTATGGACACTGCTGTTGGATGTCCCACATGTAATGGGTATCTTGAAGCGGGGTGTGTGACATACTTAGAATAATACCATTTTGTGAATACTCACCTGTAAAATGGGTATTATAAGTATGTCACACACCCCGCTTCACCCTGCCCTTTTGTATTCTGGATCCTTTTTAGGGTGAACTTTGCGTTGTTATGACTTATATTTGGCTCTTCCTGGTCCCTTACCTTACTGCTATCTTTATACTGGGTGTTGAGTGGGAGGTCCCAGGTATTTATGGACCGGGAGGGGCTCCTTTTTTTTCCTTACATCTCTGCAATATTGCCATCTACAGGTCAGTATTACCCACATGTAATGGATATCTTGAAGCGGGGTGTGTGACATACTTATAATACCCATTTTACAGGTGAGTATTGACAAAATGATATTTTTTGCACTAATTGCATGGAGGCATCCCCATCCATGATGCCCCACCGCTTCTCATTGTGCCACAGCCCAGATCTCTGCAAGCACTTTGCATTCACTGGTGCCCACATACCTGAGCAGCCAATCGGGCTCGTCCTGCAGCTGTGCACATTACTGTGTAAGCGCAGGCTGGCAAAATGATTGGCTACCAGTGGTCACGTTTCTGGCTGCTGTGGGAAATGGAAGAGGTAAGTATCAGAGGTGCCGGGCTCCGGGATCCAGCTGTAGATGTAATCTCAGATCAATGTAATGTGAGGCCCCACAGCTCAGATTGGGTTGTGCAGCTTTCTTGTGTTGTCTCTTGCCCCTAAATATGTCCCAGCATTAAGGGCCACATCCTCTCAGGATAACCTACACTGCGGGTGTGTACAAACATGGCAGAGCTCGCTTATTATCTCATATAGGTGTGCGCAGACAGCAAATGATTCTGTTTATCTAGTGTGGGAGACTAATTTGCACATCCAGCTAAGGAAACAAAGATTGCTATTCGGATATATTTCTATGCTATAGGAAGGTACAGGAAAGCTTTTGGAACTCTTAGGCAATCCGTCATTGGAGAAATGTGGAGTATGCAGTAGGGGCTGTTCAAGGATTCTAGCATACTTTATCATCTATCCAGCTGAATGATACTTTATCATCTATCCAGCTGAATGATACTTTATCATCTACGTAGCTGAATGATACTTTATCATCTATGTAGCTGAATGATACTTTATCATCTATCCAGCTGAATGATACTTTATTATCTATCTAGCTGAATGCTACTTTATCATCTAGCTGAATGCTACTTTATCATCTATGTAGCTGAATGATATTATATCATCTAGCTGAATGCTACTTTATTATCTGTCTAGCTGAATGCTACTTTATCATCTATCTAGCTGAATGCTACTTTATCATCTATCTAGCTGAATGATACTTTATCATCTGTACAGCTGAATGATACTTTATCATCTATCTAGCTGAATGCTACTTTATCATCTATCTAGCCGAATGCTAATTTACATTTATTTAGCTGAATGATACTTAATCATCTATCTAGCTGAATGATATTATATCATCTAGCTGAATGCTAATTTATCATCTATACAGCTGAATGCTACTTTATCATCTATCTAGCTGAATGCTACTTTATCATCTATCTAGCTGAATGCTAATTTATCATCTATCTAGCTGAATGATACTTTATCATCTATCTAGCTGAATGATACTTTATCATCTATACAGCTGAATGATACTTTATCATCTAGCTGAATGATACTTTATCATCTATACAGCTGAATGCTACTTTATCATCTATCTAGCTGAATGCTACTTTATCATCTATCTAGCTGAATGCTACTTTACCATCTATCTAGCTGAATGATACTTTATCATCTATCTAGCTGAATGATACTTTATCATCTATCCAGCTGAGTGATACTTTATCATCTATCCAGCTGAGTGATACTTTATCATCTATCCAGCGGAATGGTACTTTATTCTAAGTATACAGCACGTCCTGTTCCAGAAGATATTCCTTACTCTTGGGTTATACATCCAGTAGATAGCGCTGGTTGCAGAGACAGAAAAGTGTCTCCCCCGGCCCCATATATACCAGGGACCTCCCACAAAATCCCCAGTTCTTCTCTGCAGTCTGGGCTGCGATGACTAGAAGATGGCTCTCTCTACTCGCAGGCCCTGTAGGACTATTCCCACCCATTCCTTTTCACTGCCTCCCAGCTTAGGCTGCGCTGGTCGTGTGATGGTAGGCAGCACCGCTGCTAGGTGCTAAGGAGCGCTGCTCCTACCGCAGTCCCCCACCAAAGGGTAGGCGGTACAGGCCCATGGTGAGCCTTATGGGATGCCCCTCCCGCGGCCGTTGGCTCCTCGCCCCCTGTCCCCTCAGTTAGGCTCATCTCAGGTCCGCCGCTTCCCCTTCGCTCCCCCTGGGTGGATCTCTGGGGGGGGGGGGGTGATGTGTGTGTGTGTGTGTATATATATATATATATATATATATATATATATATATATATGTGTTTCTTTTTGTTAAGACTTTTGTATTGGTTGCACTGGTTGCTATTGCCGCCGCCGCGCGCTTGTACTCTGCTGCTGCGCCGTCACTGGCTGGCCTTGTCACAGGGGTGCGTTTTTGCGCTCTTCGGGGGGGGGGGGGGGGCGGATAACGTTTTCTGCATCACTTCTCCGTGGCCCGCCCCTCGAGGTATATGCAGGCGCTATTTTGGAGCTCCTGTGCTACGTGTCTGGCGTCCCCCTATCGCAGTCTGTAAGTGCCCCTGCGGCCTGGATTTCTTTACCTTTCCTTGTATTATGCTTACGGGCTCTTTGCTTTATGTTTTACAGGCGGGTCAAACTTTTTGTGGTTTCTCCCGGTCCTATCCCCTCTATTTAGCGTTAACTACTTATTGGAGGGCTTTCTTATGTAATCGCTTTCCCCTATTCCAACCCATATCCCCAATGCATCTCTAATCACATGCATAGAAAAATGCTCTCACGTTTGCCAATGCAATCCTTCCTATACTAGTCTCTTGCTACCTCCCATCCTTACTGAGCCTCTATTTAATCCTCCTTACTCCTCTGTTCTGTGTACCCCTGCCACTATCCCCACAGTGCGTTGGGGCCCCATCAGATGGCTCCAAGGGTCTCTGGTAGAGCATGTCTGCTATACACCATATATTTGTTATGTAATAGCTCTTTATTGGCGCTTTTACCTAAAAGTACTATAGACTGAGGGAGGGGTGGTAATAACCCTCTGGAGAATGATGGTTTACTGTGGTTTTTGTCTGCATGTGCCATGTAAATACTTTCTATTTTTGTCTGAGTGAGAGAATGCTGCTGAATAACACCCCCCCCCCCAATATTTTTCCAGGGACACCCAGAATTGACTTCTGTGCCCAGAGCTGCCCCTGCTAATGAAGGCAGACAAGTGACTCACATTTTATGTTTTGTGCCTCTTACATGAGAGGCTTAGAAAGCTGATTGAAAGGCCACGCATGTGCCATGGCATCACCATGAGGGAGGAATACCTGTGCTCCCTGCGCGTTTCACACTGCAGAGCATCCCTAATCTGGATGAAGAAACTAAACCCAGGATAGTGAAAATCCTGGGTTCTGTTCTGCTTTAAAGTGGGTCAAAACCCTCACAGCTGTGCCGTTGAATCTAAAAGATTCCAGACTCAAATGCTAGGATGCCCACCCTGGGGCATCCTGCAACAGATGCCCCACTTTGTAACCCCCCCCACCCTTATGCGCCCCATGATGTGTTTTCTCTGCGGCTGTGCGCACTCCCTCGCTCAGCCTTTCTGAATGGCTGGGTGCGGGAGCGTGCACCCTCACAGCGTGCCAGGGATGAGGCCATTTTGCTGCACCTCATCACGGGGGCACTTTTGAGAGAACCAATAGGCTTTTTCAAAAAGTTCCTCACTGCTTGGTTTTTGTGGTGAATAACCTGGTTTTCTTAAAAAAAACGTTCCACTGCCGAGCCAACAGCAGCGCCTGCCTGCTAAGAAAGGGGGGGGGGGGCGAAGATTGGGTGGAGGACATATTTCTGGGTTTCCATCTGCTTTAAACTGACTTTCTGTGAGAATTAAAAAGGACCAGCAATCATAATTGACTGGAGGTCTTTTTGCACTAATTGCATGTAGGCATCCCCATCCATGATGCCCCTCCGCTTCTCATTGTGCCACAGCCAGGATCTCTGCAAGCACTTTGCATTCACTGGTGCCCACATACCTGAGCAGCCAATTGGGCTCGTCCTGCAGCTGTACACAATACTGTGTAAGCGCAGGCTGGCAAAATGATTGGCTACCAGTGGTCACGTTTCTGGCTGCTGTGGGAAATGGAAGAGGTAAGTATCAGAGGTGCCGGGCTCCGGGATCCAGCTGTAGATGTAATCTCAGATCAATGTAATGTGAGGCCCCACAGCTCAGATTGGGTTGTGCAGCTTTCTTGTGTTGTCTCTTGCCCCTAAATATGTCCCAGCATTAAGGGCCACATCCTCTCAGGATAACCTACACTGCGGGTGTGTACAAACATGGCATAGCTCGCTTATTATCTCATATAGGTGTGCGCAGACAGCAAATGATTCTGTTTATCTAGTGTGGGAGACTAATTTGCACATCCAGCTAAGGAAACAAAGATTGCTATTCGGATATATTTCTATGCTATAGGGAGGTACAGGAAAGCTTTTGGAACTCTTCGGCAATCCGTCATTGGAGAAATGTGGAGTATGCAGTAGGGGCTGTTCAAGGATTCTAGCATACTTTATCATCTATCCAGCTGAATGATACATTATCTATCCAGCTGAATGATACATTATCTATCCAGCTGAATGATACTTTATTATCTATCCAGCTGAATGATACTTTATCATCTATCCAGCTGAATGATACTTTATTATCTATCCAGCTGAATATTATATCATCTAGCTGATTGCTACTTTATCATCTATCTAGCTGAATGATACTTTATTATCTATCCAGCTGAATGATATTATATCATCTAGCTGAATGCTACTTATCATCTATGTAGCTGAATGATACTTTATCATCTATCTAGCTGAATGCTACTTTATCATCTATCTAGCTGAATGATACGTTATCATCTATCTAGCTGAATGATACTTTATCATCTATGTAGCTGAATGATACTTTATCATCTATCTAGCTGAATGCTACTTTATCATCTATCTAGCTGAATGATACGTTATCATCTATCTAGCTGAATGATACGTTATCATCTATCTAGCTGAATGATACGTTATCATCTATCTAGCTGAATGCTACTTTATCATCTATCTAGCTGAATGCTACTTTATCATCTATCTAGCTGAATGATACGTTATCATCTATCTAGCTGAATGATACTTTATCGTCTATCTAGCTGAATGATACTTTATCATCTATCTAGCTGAATGATACTTTATCATCTATCCAGCTGAATGATACTTTATCATCTATCTAGCTGAATGATACTTTATCATCTATCTAGCTGAATGATACTTTATCATCTATCCAGCTGAATGATACTTTATTCTAATTATAATTGCTAAAAAAGTTTTGAGACTGCACCGGAAACTGCACGAATTATATATTCACAATAGAATATTCAAGTGGAAAGGGCAGTGTGCACACATGGGTATGAGACACTCTAAGAATATGTAATTGGGCAAATCCCACTATTTGCCCTACCACCCATCAAAACATGGCACAACCGCTATTCTATAAAATAGATATTTCTTTATTCCTAGAAAGCATTACAAATACTAGACAAGGTTAAAAAACATTGAAGACAACAATATGTACAATAAGGAAGGGTACAACATATGGGGGCAGTGGGGATGGCAGATGTAGTAAAAATAAAATAAAAATAATTATCATTAATTATCACACTACAGTATATATTGAACCCGGCTGCATGTCCTGAGGAAGTGACGCGTATGACGTCACGCAACGCGTAGACGGTTGTGGGCAGTGGGCAGGTGGCTCTACAGTTATGTAAGTTCACTTTCTCTTATACTGGGGTTTGTTGCTTTGGTCCCCCCTGGCGTGGTTCTCATATATAGTTTCTATAGCTATAGTTAGGTTGCTTCACTCATGGTTCACATAGTTGTATGTTTTGGATTGTTTTAGAGTATAGGCGCCACTTAGCACATTTGGAATTTAGCACATTGCACTGATGCACTTTAGTTCGCAGCCGGGTTCAATATATACTGTAGTGTGATAATTATTTTTATTTTATTTTTACTACAACTGCCATCCCCACTGCCCCCATATGTTGTACCCTTCCTTATTGTACATATTGTTGTCTTCAATGTTTTTTAACCTTGTCTAGTATTTGTAATGCTTTCTAGGAATAAAGAAATATCTATTTTATAGAATAGCGGTTGTGCCATGTTTTGATGGGTGGTAGGGCAAATAGTGGGATTTGCCCAATTACATATTCTTATTCTAATTATACAGCACGTCCTGTTCCAGAAGATATTCCTTACTCTTGGGTTATACATCCAGTAGATGGCGCTGGACTGCAGAGACAGAAAAGTGGCTCCTCCCGGCCCCATATATACCAGGGACCTCCCACAAAATCCCCAGTTCTTCTCTGCAGTCTGGGCTGCGATGACTAGAAGATAGCTCTTTCTACTCGCAGGCCCTGTAGGACTATTCCCACCCGTTCCTTTTCACTGCCTCCCAGCTTAGGCTGCGCTGGTCGTGTGATGGTAGGCAGCACCGCTGCTAGGTGCTAAGGAGCGCTGCTCCTACCGCAGTCCCCCACCAAAGGGTAGGCGGTACAGGCCCGTGGTGAGCCTTATGGGATGCCCCTCCCACGGCAGTTGGCTCCTCGCCCCCTGTCCCCTCAGTTAGGCTCCTCTCAGGTCCGCCGCTTCCCCTTCGCTCCCCCTTGGTGGATCTCCGGGGGGGTGGGGGGGATGTATATATATATATATATTACTATGTGTTTCTTTTTGTTAAGACTTTTGTATTGCTTGCACTGGTTGGTTGCTATTGCCGCCGCCGCGCGCTTGTACTCTGCTGCTGCGCCGTCACTGGCTGGCCTTGTCACAGGGGCGTGTTTTCGCACTCTTCGGGGGGGGGCGGATAACGTTTTCTGCATCACTTCTCCGCGGCCCACCCCTCGAGGTATATGCAGGCGCTATTTTGGAGCTCCTGTGCTGCGTGTCTGGCGTCCCCCTATCGTGGTCCGTAAGTGCCCCTGCGGGCTGGCTTTTCTTTACCTTTCCTTGTATTATGCTTACGGGTTCTTTGCTTTATGTCTTACAGGCGGGTCAAACTTTTTGTGGTTTCTCCCGGTCCTATCCCCTCTATTTAGCGTTAACTACTTATTGGAGGGCTATTGTATTGTATATCTCCCACTTCCCTAGCTGACTATTGGGGCATCCCGGGTAGCCTTATCAGCGTCAATCCCAATTGGCCTATTGTGCCACAATAATCACCATATGGAGGCTTCTTAGGGTAATGTGCTCGGGGTTCCTTTGGGACAAGCCCGGCTGTGTGTGACGTGTGGGGTATCCCCTATAAGTGATGATGTCAGGGTGTGTGTACCCTGCGCCCAGCAGACGCTTGCACTGCAGTCTGGGTTACCGGCGGCTGGTCTTGCTCTCCCTCTGGCTTCGCCTACCCCCCCACGCTTACATCCGACTCCTAGTGAGGTGCATACCAGTGGGGAGTCTCAACCTGATTTGGCTGCGCGGGTGGCCAGCATTGAGAGACATATTGCTGGCTCTGGCCCGCGTAAGGCTTCTACTAAGAAGCGGCATTTATCACCTGGTGTTTCCCTCTTTCCTATGGAGGCTGAGGAATTTTTTGATGTTACCGGTTATACCCCCGTGGAAGAGGGGGAATTATTTTCTGATTCAGAATCATCTGAGGAACAATCTAGGGTGTATGGTGCCGATTCTGGGTCTGACCCATGGGCTTCAGATGATACTAACAGGCTTTTATCTCACATTTTTGAAGTACTCTGTATCTCTCCTCCTGCCGTGGCTCCGCGGCAGCAGGGGGAGCTGTTTCATACTGTTAAGCCACGCTTGGAGTTTCCTGAACAAACTCATTTTAATAATCTGGTGCTCAAGGAGTGGGAACTGCCTAGCCGGCTCCCCGGGTGCCAAAGAGTTGGGATAAGCAGTATCCCTTTCCTGCTGAAATGGTTAAACGGTGGTCATGTCCTCCCGAGGTGGATGCTCCAGTTCTGGGGTTGTTCAACACATCCGTCATGCATTCCCCTGACTCTACTACACTGAGGGATGGGGAGGACAGGTGCATAGATCAGCTGGCTTGCCATGCCTTTGCCTGTGTGGGGACCGCGCTGCGTCCAGTCTGTGCCTCTGCCATTACGGCTGTTGCTATTAAAAGCCTGCTCAGGGGTCTCTTAGATGGGGCCCCTGATGATGCAGGTAGTGAAGATATAGAGCTCTTCTGCGTTGTGAGGAATTTGTTGCATATGTTCTCTCTGCCTTGGATGATACCATTAGAATGTGTGGCAGGGCATCTGCCTTGTTGGTGGCAATATGCCGTTCAGTCTGGCTGCGCCAGTGGGCACCTGACAATGCTGCTAAGAAGTCTCTCACTGGGTTTCCCTTCAAGGGACTGCGCTTCTTTGGGGAACGTCTGGACTTGTTTGCTAAGGGAGGCAAGTTACCTCAGCGTAGAAGGCAGCCCCGGTCCTTTTGGGGCTCAGGTGCCTTTTCTCCTTCCTTCTGGGGCTCCAGAATTGGACGGGGAACTTCCTTTGCTAGAGCGCGTGGAGATTTTTGGGGCAGGGGCAGAGGATGTGGCCCCCTCCTGGGGTCCCAAGCCTAAGTCCTCCCCCAAGCCCCCTCCAGGCATGAAGGGGTGCCCTCACCCATCCGGGTGGGGGGACAGCTTCGGCTCATGTCTGGAGGCATCATGTCTCAGACCGATGGATTCAGGAGGTAGCGTCCTCCAGTTACAAGATAGAGTTTGCAGCCTGGCCGACCCCAAGATTCATCAAATCCCGGTTAGCTCAAAGCCCCCTGTCAACTCAGGGTCTGTCCCTGGCTGTCCAAGGCCTTCTGGAACTGGGTGTCATCTGCCGGGTGCCCTTGAGGGAAAGGGGCAAAGGCTATTATTCCAATCTTCATTGTTCCCAAAAAAGATGGGTCCATCAGACCCATCCTGGATTTGAAGCACCTCAACAAATTTGTCAGATTCGGAACACTTTCGCATGGAGACTCTGCGCTCCACTGTGACTTTCCTACGCCCAGGGGACTTCATTACCTCTGTAGACATCAAGGATGCTTACCTTCACGTACCTATCTTTCCAGGTCATCAGAAATTCCTCAGGTTCGCTCTGGAGGATCAGCACTACCAATTTGTGGCCTTGCCCTTCGGTCTCACCTCGGCTCCCAGGGTATTCACCAAGGTGCTGGCAGGTGTGATGGCTCTGCTGAGATCTCAGGGCATTCGCATTCTTCCCTACTTGGACGACATGCTTATCGCTTCTCAGTCCTTCCATCAGGCAGAGCTGGTCACTCAGCGGGTGGTGTCCACACTGGAGTCATTCGGCTGGGTGATCAACCACCCCAAATCTTCCCTGTCTCCTTCCATGGTGAAGTCCTTTCTGGGCATGATTCTGGATTCATCTCAGGTCAAGATCTTTCTTCCTCAGCAGAAGGTGGAGAGTCTTCAAGAGAAAGCTCAGCTCCTTCTGTCTTGTCCTCATCCATCCATCAGGCAGGGAATGCAGCTGGTGGGCCTGATGGTGTCCTGCTTCTAGGTGGTTCCATATGCTCAGTTCCACATGAGGCCTATTCAGCTTCACCAGTGTGGGATCAGGACCCCGTGTCCTTGGATCAGGTGTTTGTCCTGTCCCCTCTGGCCAGGCGGTCTCTGTCGTGGTGGCTGGACTCCAGGAACCTGCTGGGGGGGCAGATCCTTTCTGGCCCCTTGTTGGGAGACTGTCACCACGGATGCCAGTCTGACAGGTTGGGGGGCTCTTGGAAGTCCCTGAAATTCCAGGGTCAGTGGGGCCCTCAGCAGGCCCATACCCCTATCAACATTCTGGAGTTGAGGGCGATCAGGTTGGTTATCGCCCATTTAATCCCACACCTGCTGGGTCGGGCTGTTCAGGTCCGCTCGGACAACCAGACGGCGGTTGTCTACATCAATCATCAGGAAGGGACCCGGAGCAAGAGGGCCCTCAAGGAAGTGTCCCTGATACTGTCCTGGGCGGAGGTGAATGTTCCCTGCATCTCAGCTGTGTACATTCCAGGGGTGGAGAATCTGGAGGCAGACTCCCTGAGCAGGGGGACCTCTCGTCTGGGAGAATGGTCCCTCAGCAGCAGGTTGTTTCGCTTCCTGTGCCACCGCTGGGGTCAGCCGGATGTGGATCTGTTTGTGTCCCGTCACAATCACAAGCTTCCAGTCTTTGTTTCTCTGTCCCAGGATCCTCTGGCCTTGGCCAGGGATGCCTTGGCAATGTCTTGGACTAGTTTTCAGGTCCTGTATGTGTTTCCCCTGTTTCCCCTGCTGGGCAGGGTGCTGCGCAAGATAGCTCAGGAACGGGTGCCAGCTATTCTGGTGGCCCCCTGTTGGCCAAGAAGTGTGTGGTTCGCAGACATTGTGCCGCTGGCAGTAGATCAGTACGCCCTGCCCCGGGTTCCAGATCTGCTCACTCAGGGGCACCTACGCCACCCCAATTTACAAATGCTGGCTTTGACGGCCTGGCTGCTGAAACCTCCATCTTGATGGAAAAGGGGCTGCCTGCCTCGGTGGTTAATACCATGATCAGGGCTAGGAAAGGGTCCTCTTCTTCTATCTACTATAGGGTTTGGCGTACTTACATTGACTGGTGTGAGTCTAAGTCGCTTCCCTGTCGTGTGTTTTCTATTCCTAGGATTCTGGAGTTTCTGCAACATGGTTTGGATCTGGGTCTTCAGCTCAGTACTCTGAAAGGTCATGTTTCTACCTTGGCCATTTTTTCCAAAGATCTTTTGCTCAGCATCCCCTGGCCAAGACCTTCTTCCAGGGGGTTATTCACGTGCGTCCCCCACGTAAGCCTATGTTACCAGTCTGGGACTTGAACTTGGTCTTATCTGCCCTGCAGGGGTCTCCCTTCGAGCCCTTGCAGGGGGCCCCCTTGTCCATTCTTACGCTTAAGGTAGTCTTTTTGGTGGCTATCACTTCTGTTTGGCGTGTTTCTGAGTTGGCGGCGCTTTCCATCAAACCTCCTTAGTTTGAGAGACAACAGGACAAGGTGGTGTTTCGATTTAAGCCAGATTTTCTGCCTAAGGTTGTCTCTGCCTTTCATCTCAATCAGGACATTGTTTTGCCTTCTTTGTGTACTAATCCTAGTAACTCTAAGGAGAGGGTTTTACATTCTCTGGATGTGGTTAGGGCTCTGAAGTTCTATCTGGTGGCTACTGAACCCTTCAGGAAGACTGATTCTCTTTTTGTGCTCCCGTCTGGACCTAAGGGTCTGGCTCCAGCTAAGTCTACTATCAGTAAGTGGATCCGTCAGGCTGTGATACAGGCTGACTCTGCTAAGGGGAAGGAGCCTCCCTTCCGCCTTACTGCTCATTCTACTCGTGCCATTGGTGCCTCTTGGGTCTTTCAGCACCAAGCTTCTGTTGAACAAGTTTGCAAGGCCACCACTTGGTCTTCTGTTCATTCCTTTTCTTAGTTTTACAAGGTTGATGTTAACGCTTCAGCTGATGCTGCTTTTGGTCGCAAAGTTCTGCAGGTGGCAGTGGTTTAAACTGTCTGCTGTTACTTTTGGGGATCCCACCCTCCCTTACGGACACTGCTATTGGATGTCCCAAGAGTAAGGAATATCATCTGGAACAGGACGTGCTGTATACTTAGAATAATACAATTCTGTGATTACTCACCTGTAGAATTGGTATTATACGTATACAGCACGTCCTGTTCCACCCCACCCTTGTTATCATTATCTTTAGTTACCTCTTTATGGTGATTGTTCTTATGTTCAAATTTTTATATATTGGTTATAGTTCTCCCGGTCTCATTTTAACTGCTTTTCAATACTGGGGATTTTGTGGGAGGTCCCTGGTATATATGGGGCCGGGAGGAGCCACTTTTCTGTCTCTGCAGTCCAGCGCCATCTACTGGATGTATAACCCAAGAGTAAGGAATATCTTCTGGAACAGGACGTGCTGTATATGTATAATACCAATTCTACAGGTGAGTAATCACAGAATTGTATTATCATCTATCTAGCTGAATGATACTTTATCATCTATCTAGCTGAATTATACTTTATCATCTATCTAGCTGAATGATACTATATCATCTAGCTGAATGCTACTTTACTATCTAGCTGAATGCTACTTTACTATCTAGCTGAATGCTACTTTACTATCTAGCTGAATGCTACTTTACTATCTAGCTGAATGCTACTTTATCATCTATCTTGGCGAATGATACTTTATCATTTAGCTGAATGATACTTTATCATCTATCTAGCTGAATGATACTTTATCATCTATCCAGCTGAATGATACTTTATCATCTATCCAGCTGAATGATACTTTATCATCTATCTAGCTGAATGCTACTTTATCATCTATCTTGGCGAATGATACTTTATCATTTAGCTGAATGATACTTTATCATCTATCCAGCTGAGTGATACTTTATCATCTATCCATCTGAATGATACTTTATCATCTATCTAGTTGAATGATACTTTATCATCTGTTCATCTGAATGAGGTCCGTGTAGGCAGGCAAGCAGTTTAGCCCACTGATGCTCGCTTTTCTGAAGATGAATTTTCTTAGAGCTCCTTCCGATTCATGTTTCTGCATTCTATTTGTTCTAGTAGTCCTAAAATAGATTCTGTGAACCTTTCCTTGTAGTGGCGAACACAGCGCAAATGGAGCACATAGCAGACGCTGCCCAATATAGTAGTGCAAAGTAAATGCAGTTTGCATTGTGCGTTTTTCATTTAAGAAAAAAGGATACAATATGGTGGTGTCTATAGGGGGCTGATATCCGATGGCCAAGCCCTGATTACCTTTGGCACATGTCTAATGCTGAAAATGTTGAAGAGCAGGGTCTCCCTAACTGCCCCCCCCATCTGCCAGCAGGTGGAGGGTATCACCCCAAGGACACCTATACCAGTTGACAATTGGTAAAAAATATAAGTAGAAAAGAAAAAAAAAGTTAACTTTACTCGCCTCCCCCATTGGCTTTCAGGTCCAGTGCTTGACACCTTCCGGTGGTGAATGCTGTCCTGCTGACATCTGAACTTTAACCCTTACACCCTGGCATCCTGGAGCGCACACCATTGCATCAAGGGACATTAATATCATCGGGCGTGACTACCCTGCTCCCTAGCTGCATTGTCATGCTGGAGGACAGGAAGGGGCATTCACAAGGAGGCCATGCTAACCATGGTTGGTTACCGGGGGTAATTGCATGAGAATGCAATGAAAAGCACCGTTGAAATGCAAAATACAATCCTCTTTATGTGAAAGATGTCCTGCTCTTCTACCTTACTGCTCAGTGGAGCCAGCCCTTCAGTGTCTCTGGCTCTTTCTAGGAAACAATGTAACCTTTTTAAAGGGGAGTAACAATTGGGCTAGAGTCTGTAAGAATGCATCACTACAGGGTTTCGCACAGCAAGAAGGAACAAACCCGGGATAGTGAAAATACCAGGTTTTGTTCCTCTTTAAAGCACAAGTTTAATTAAACGGTGCCTTCCCCTTGCCCTTCAACCGTACCCTGGCGCTGAGGCAGGACAGGGGGTTAGAAAGAAAAAGACCTCTTACCTTATCCATGGGCCCACTCCGGATCCCGCCATCTTGCTTGAAAGCACAGAGCCGCTTCCCCCTGGCTCTGTGGGTGCTCCACCTGCGAATGGACTGTGGGAGTGTGTGTACAGCCGGGAAATGTGGATTTTTGCTTTTTCCGCGACAGCCACACAGAGACGGGAGGGGGGGGGGGGGGGGCAGCGCTGGCCCAAGGAGAAGGTAAGGGTTTTTTTTCTTTCTAATTGCCCGTCCTGTCACAGGGCCAGGGTAGGGTGGCAGGGCTGGGGTCTCCTTATGACTAAACCTCTGCTTTAAAGTAACCCGTCCTTTTATATTTTCCCTGTATATATTTATAGAAATGTACATTATATATTATATTGGTATCATGTGCTTATTGTACACAAACTAAATCAAATGGTCCCAGGAAACATGCATGTCTTGCTTCACAAGCAGGGTCTTGGATAACTGCATCAAGGGCTCTATCTTTTATATACTCAAAGTACTATGTAAGAATGAAACTGCAAAAAGATTGTTTATAGCAAACTGTAGTGAGATTACCAGCATCTGGTGAAGAGAAAACACCCAGACAAAACAAAAAGTTACCTTATGGTTCCAAAATAAACTTCTGTCATTAAAGCAGAAGAAAACCCAGGATTTTGACTATCCAGGGTTTTGGTCTGTGCCCTGGGTTATCCTGAATTGGGAACCCCCAGATCACCTGGTCCAACGGAGCATGTGCGGGCTCTCGTTCAATCAGAGCCGTTTGCCGTGACCATGTAAGTCGGCAAACAGCCCTGATAGGCTGCAATGGGGAGCGAGAGTGGCTGCATCCCCAGTGGTGTGCTCCTGCCCCAGCCTATCTGAATGCCTGGAGGCGGGCGCACAGCCCCAGGATGCAGGGATGTGGCTGGCGCTCGCTCCCCATTGTTTACATCAGACAATCAGAGCAACAAATGGCTCTGATCGAACGAGAGCCAGCGCATGTGCCGTTGGACCTGGGAAACGTGAGTGAGTACTGGCTACCTGCTAAAGCTTGTTCCGCATTAAGGTAATGGTGCTCCAAAAAAACTAAACAAAAGGGATAATCCTCTTCACACTGATGGCAGCGTCTGTGTGAAGAGGGCAGCTGTTCTTGTGGAGGCTGCTGGTGACTCCAGATTGGACCTGGACTATTGCCTAAACTCTTTCCTAGGTATGAAAAATGTATACACACAAATGTATACACATTACAGGTGTTTCTGAGCATCTAATAGGGCATTCGGCAATCTGTGTTTCACCTCTCTTCCCAGCTTTACTAACCACCTGGCTTCCTTGCAGTGCCACCCTTGTGCCAGCAGAGAGCAATGTTACTCTTGTTTTTGTAATATCCTTAGGTCATTTGTGTTCTGAAAGAAAGAGTAAACATCAGGGCTCAACAGCACAGTAAATGCTTAGAATAAATAAAAAGCCAGGGGCAGAGAGAATAAAATAACATAAACAAAAAAAAGTAAAGAAAAATGCAGGACAAGCGGCTATGAGCTTGTACAGGAAGTGCTATGTCCCCTGCGACATCAATGTGAGTTTTCTGATGCATGCACAGTCTATATAGCAATCTCTTGGAAAGTTTATTTTTAAAACTGGCCAAAACTATCCCTGTACCAAGTGGGCCCCGGGTCTGCAAGGACCTTACCTTGCCTACTGCCAATGAGGAAATGCTCATCTTTTCATCAATGAGTTCTGAACCAGAAAACAACTGCACACTACAAAGCTCTAAATGACTTTTCTAACCTTTCAAAGTACAGTCTGTGCAGGTCACTAAAGTCTATGCTCTGCCATTTTGGTCCAGATTATTGGCTCTCTAGAAACCTTTCTCCTCACACATGCCCGCACTTGCAGCTGCTGCTCTTTTACCTTTAGTCTTCAGCCTCTTGGCTATCCTGGGTTTTGGTCCTTGATCGGGGGTGTCCCACTGTGTAAAACCCCCCAGGTCGCGCGAGCAAACGCACCTCTTCCCGGTCCCACGACACATGTGCAGCCGCTCGTCCAATTAGCATGCTCGGATCCGCTTGAGCCCCTTCGTCCAGGCACTCGTCTAATGTGAGTGGATCCAAGCATGCTGGTGGCCGCGCCCCCCGCTACCCTCTAATAGGGAGTTACATTCCTAAATACCTGACACGGGCACACATCCTGCTAGAGGGATAGCGGGGATGCGGCAGCAGCTCGCACATGTGCCGTTGGCCCGGGAAGGAAGGTGAGTTTTCGGGCGACCTGGGGGGAGCTAGTATGCCTGCCCTGGAGTCTCATAGACTCCAGGGTGGGTTTTGGTCCTCTTTAAGCAAACCTACACCCTGCTCTGGTCCAGGGATGGTGTCTGTTTCTGGGTCCCCCAATGGCACAGAGTGGCAAGCATCTCGTCCCTGGGAGTGTCTGTCTGGGAGGGTGTAGGGCCTTTTAAAACTTGTGCCAAAAAACGTCCAAAAAGTTGCCTACTGGACGCCATAGAGCAAAAAAAAAGCAGCCTACCTGTGTTTCACTACTGTGCCTTTTCTCAAGCTTAAAGTGGGCCAACACCCAGGGGTGATCGGCCCGGGAATCTATAAGATTCCCGGGCCGATCACCTCACACACCGCGGGACATCCGAGATCGGGATGTCCCGCGGGGTGTAACCCCCCCAAAACCCCGAAAAATCCTTACCTCTCCAGCCGCTGCTTCCGCCGCCTCTCTCGCGCTCCTCTAGACGTGCGCGGGCCCGCGCCGGCCGTCTCTGAATGGGCGGCGCGGGCGCGCACACGTCAAGAGTGACGCGCGGGAGGCGGCGGCGGGCGCGATCCCTTGTCCGTCGACGGACGTCACTTGTCCGTCGACGGACGTCACTTGTCCGTCGGCGGGCATTGGACAGCGCACTCACGTGGGAGTGTGGAGAGGTGAGTTTTCGGGGTGTTTGGGGGGGTTTCAGGCAGCGGGGCACCCCAAATCGGGGTGCCCCGGGGAAGTGGACCAATACCCAGGATAGTCAAAATCCTGGGTGTTGGTCCACTTTAAGCAAAAGGTTCACGGCTTTTGCCTTAATAAATTCGGCAACCCCAGGGGTAACTAGGAGATCCGCTTACCTTACCAATGCTCCTGTTTCCTGGTCATCAGTCTCTCGCAGTCCCGGTTTGAGAAGCCGGAAGCTGTGCTTACAGGTACTGGCTGGCTGGTGAGTGTAGCCTCTGTACGGCTGGCTCCATCCACCCGGAAGCGCAGATCCCAGCTTCACAAACTGGGGCTGTGGAGACCAGTCAGAGGTGCGGTAAGGTTGGCGGATCGTATAGTTACCCTTTGGACTCGGGTGGACCTGTAACATACCTTCCAACCTCTTAAAGTGGAAAAGAGGGACATTTGCTAAATTCAGCCACACCCCCGATTGATGGATAGGAGGGTGTAACAGTTAAAACAATATAAACACTTTGAATAGTGGAATGATTAATTTATTGCTGCAGATCTGCATATTAAACCTCAAAGAAGGACAGGGAAGAACAACGAGGGACACAGGGACATGGACTAGAAAGAGGGACAGTCCCTCCAAATCAGGGACAGTTGAGAGGTAACCCTGTAATGAGGCCATGTGAGGCAGCTGCCTTAGCCAGCACTGCAGGGGGCAGCAATCACTGAGCCTGTTTTTTCTTTTTACACTTTTATTAGTGGTTGAGCAGAGGCCAAGGGGTGGCACCACTGCATGCTGTCTTACAATTATTGGCGGCTCAGCAGCCTGTCCCCTAAACTCCCCTCCCAGGAGGAGTGGATCACTGCTCTTTAGAGAAATGAAGTTAAGTGTGACATCCTTAGGGGGTATTTTTTTATATTTTGCCTCGAGCAACAGAGAGGATCATCCCAGCTAGGACTACCCGGTGCTGGAATCCATGGAATTTGACTTTTCCTTTAATAGTCAATCCTGAACTCGGGTAACCTCTGGCCGTTAAGTGCCATAATTACATTTGAATAGAAGTGATCAACATGTATATATTGTATTTATTTAACTCCTGCTCTCATTTAGGTGTAATCAAGTCATAATTGATTGGTGGTTGCTGAAGCCTAAAGTGAGTTTCTATTTCAGTTTAGTAGCCTGGCCTTAAACCCTACCCAGGTAGTAGTGCAAAGCAATAGATAAGTAGGCAACAAAGAAAAAGGGCTACCGCTTTCTGGTGTAGTGATCCAAACCTCAACAATCCCCCACCCAGTTTTGGATTTTACTTCCATGGCAGGAGATATACTGCAAAGGTTTAACACCTGGTAAAATCTATTTGACCATAAACTACTCTACTATGACATAACTATAACACCTCATTTATGTTGCTTCCCTAGTATCAGAGGAGCTAAATTGGACCCTGTGAGGCCACCATTCAGCGTGCTATCTGAGAGAACAGCATTTCCAGGTCATGTTCATAATGTACTTTATATCTCATACAAGGATTTTATTCATTTCAAAGATGTAAGATAAACAGCTCTGAATCTCATGGATATATGTGAGAAATTACAGGTACAGCATGTGCATACTAAAAGGCTTTCAGGTCATACAGCACAGATAAACAAGTGGGTTTCTTAAAAATGACATATATTTCGCTCCGTCTTTCTTGGTTCTCTTTGGCATTCCTGTTCTTTTTTTTTTTTTTTTTTCCTTGTATGTGTTTGGAAAGTGTGTGTAATGCAGTGAGATGGTGCGTCGAGTAGGGGAAAGAGATTTGGGGAAGCGGAGTTTCAAATTTAAAAGTAGATCGCATTGGAAGAGATAATAGAATAATACAGGAATTTGGTAAAGCAAAGTCATATATGGTTATATATAATTGGAATTTCCTAAAGGGAAAAATCTTTGTCTGTTGATAATTATATTTAATACAGTATTATATGTTGTTCTTTACATATATTGTTATACTAAACGATACACAACAAAAGATTTCTGAGTTTGGAAAGCTGCTGTAGGGGCTTCTTGGCGAGCCGGAAAAGAGCTTAAGACGGACCAAAATACTTCCTTAATGGACATTATGATTTAGGATGCCCCCAGTGTGATGCTCCCTGTATACTCGCCATGATCCCACTGCATATGTACAGGCCTCTGCTGGCATTCCTGGCCTGTGCTCTTAAAGTGGACCAACACCCAGGATTTTGACTATCCTGGGTTTTGGTCCACTTCGGTCGGGGGTGCCCCGCTGTGTGAAACCCCCCAGAAAGCCCCGAAAACTCACTTCACCCCGCTCCCACGTGACCGCTGCATCCAATCCCGGCCGACGGACAAGCGAGAGGCAGCGACGGACAAGCAGAGCGCGTCCGCCGCCTCCCGCGCGTCCCTCTTACAGGGAGCGCACCCGCGCCGGCCATTCACAAACGGCCAGCGCGGGAGCGCGCCCAGCTAGAGGGACGCGCGGGAGACGGCGGATGCGCATGCGCCCCTGGAACGGGGAGAAGGTAGGATTGTGGGCTTCCTGGGGGGTTTCACCCCGCGGGACATCCCGATTTCGGATGCCCCGCGGGGAGGGATCTGATCGGCCCGGGAATCTTATAGACCGATCCCCCCTGGGTGTTGGTCCACTTTAAGACTTCAATGTCTGCTGATAGGGTAACACAAGCTGGAGGGACTTTTGTTCCATTTTACTGCCAGTGGCTTAACTAAGACAAACAATAAATATGGCCCCAACATGACTTTCTGTAGTTTTTGCTCCATTGATTACAACTAGACAACTGAAAACTGAAACAGCAGAAATAAATGACGGTTGGTACAAGTACCACTGGTAGTACTTGAGGTCCCATGTAAAGTGGTACATGATAAAAAAAACTTTGGGAACGAAGGCACAAATGTGATGATTAAAGTGGATAAGCCACAATCCTGTGGCCTACTGTCCTTATGGGCTCCAATACGGTCGCCCTGAACCCCTTATAGTTACACCCATGCTTGAAGGGATACAGCAGGCAAAGGCAATTGTTAGCCCGTTGTCGTGAGCTATGTTTGCCACTGTCCTAAACGGTTTTCCATTTTTAAATTGAAGAAGAAATGACCGAGATGCCAAGGTTTACAATTTCACCTTCGTGTCAGTGTGGTTGTTGGCACTGTGATGCTGCATAATAATCAGCATTAAGGGGCGGGGCCTGTTCTTCAAACATAGGCATTCTATTCACCCTGGCTGTCACAGTGCCACAGTCCAATGTTCAATAGTGAAGGGAGGGGGTGCAACCACAAGCACACAGACAGCCACAGGCAATTTAAATGCTAATTAGGTGTGGCATTGATTGAAACGCTAATTAGGCTGAGGGTGGATTGCACAAGGAGGGGAGAGGGCAAGTGGAATGGCAAGTTGGCTGTTATGACTCAGGTTTCAGAATACTAGTGTGCTCATTTTTGCTGCGCTGACAACCGGGGCAGAGCTATAGACCACTAGTCAAGCCCTATAATTGGTGGTCTATAGTAAAAGAATTCAGGGGGTGTGCCACTACTATTTGCCTTGTTTCTACTTTGAGTAGCAGCTGTGTGGTGACAGGAAGGGAGAGGGCAGTCATTAGGAGGTGATCTACTGAATTGTAGTTTATGCCCACTAGGTGTGACCAGATCTTTTGCTAAATGGCAAGAGAGCAATGAAAATAAAACTGTCAGGGACGTGCGTGAGGCTTCTCTAACTTGTGTTGATAGGGTATAAAAATGATTGCCTACCTTAGTTTTGAGGCTCCATAGAGATGCGCATTGCGAATCGTCACACAAATATAACCTTATTATTAGATATATAGTAGACAGGTGGAAAGTCTACTATTGAAACGAAGGTGTCGTTATTTGCTCTGCTGATATCTGGGTATCCTTGCGGTTATGCAGTTGATTGTGCACAATGACTTGAAAGAATATAAATAAAGAGAATGGGAGCTGTTATTAGCTGTGTATTTTTATAGCACATAATACACACTGAGCTAAGCATACACACTCCATTTCATTTCAAAAAGCGCTAACTGAATTCCGACCATCTTTGTGTTACAATAAACACAGCGCTTGTTCAACCCACAAGCACACCTTGCTTGTATTGTTTGCATGAAATGAACTGCACACATTTATTTTTTGTCTTTTCCGTCTGTGCGTCTTTTCTTTACAAATAATTTAGATGGAAAATCTATTCTCTCTGTATTTTTGTTTGGGATTCATGCCAGAGAGATTTCCCTCTGATCCCGCCAGACAGTATTACAAGGCTTAGTGGCTAAAACACGAAATACAAAGTCAATGGCCTAAGCCATAGAAATATATTCTACTTCTTAATCCTCATTATAGCTGCTTATCCCATGTCTGGTTAGAAAAAAATCGTCTCTATGCAAATATTTTACCGCTGGATTGTAGAGTAGTCTGTACAACCTTTCATATATGTAGTTATCTATGCAGACTGCTTATTTTGAATATTTTTGCATGCCAAATTTATTACAGTTGAACTCGGGACAGCCGACAGAATTGTTATTTGCAAGCCTAACCTCTGCTATATATGACATGAATATAGCAAATATTCTGAAATATTGTTGTGACAGAGTTAAGGCAAACTAGGCATTAAAAGACTATTGCCCCCCCTCAAAAAAAAAGGTCTCTAGGGACATCCTGATTTGTAGTGTATGTCTATAGAAAAGCCCAGGATCTGGCTACAGACTCCTTCTCTTCCGGGTCCACATTGGCAGTTAAATGCAAAAAGCACCATCCCCACTTCCTCTACTCTGCGCGACTACTCTTTTAATGTGGCAGAGTTTGTAGCAGAATCTTTTACCCAATGGGGTTAGCTTTATTATTGAACTTATACCTGGGGTATAAATATACACAAGGGGTGTGAATTGGCTAGAATCTAGCAATAGGATACGTATTACGATACACATATGACGATACGATATATCCTGATTCTGTCTCAAAGACAATATATTTTTGGGGAGTTTTAAGGGTTAAAAATCCCCCCAATAAATGGTCTGAGGTCCCCCTTACCCAGCATAACAAGCCTGGGCACCAGCTATGGGGGCTTGTAGAACAGGGCGCAGGGGCCACCAAAGCTATGCAGGCTACAAACCGGCATAGCCTAATGGCCCCAGGCCCTTCTGCCCAGCCCCCTGGGCTTTGGGGAGGCAGGTAATGAGGGGGCTCGGGGTTAATGGCAAGTCACCCGCTAGTCGCAGGTGACCTGCCAGCCCCCTTGTGAACTGGTATAGGGATTTTGTGGATCCCTTACCAGTTCACAAAGAGTTAACAGTAAAAAAAGACACCTCACATAAGAAAAAAATGACATTTATTTTCTTTATTTACCTGCGATTGTCAGCTTCTTTTTCCCTTGCCAATCCGATGACAGATGCGGTGATCGCTGGCCAGAGGAGAGGGGAGGCAGACAGTCAGGCTCTCTCCTGAAGACTGAAGAGCCCAGGGCGGAAGCTCCCACCAAGCTTGGGGTTTCTTTTCCTGGCAGGAATAAAATCCAGGGGTGATGGGGTTGAGTGTATCAGGGGAGACAGAGACTGCCCCACTGATTTCCTCTTCCTTTCATTAAAACGAAAGAAACAAGCCTGGCTGGATATTTCGTGATGTGAGGTGTATAAGTGACCCCCTCCTCTCACCATCCACTATATTTATATGTATTTTTATCATTTCTTTGATAGTCCTTTAACCGAAGCAAAATGCTGCAGCAGTTTTTGCTTTCCAAACCCTATACCCTGCTCCTCAGTTGGGTATATATAGATCAGCCTCCCTTCAGTGGACCAGGGGTGGCTGTGCATTAGTCACAGGATTCATTTTTCAGGTGTAGATCCGCTTCAAAGCTGTTATACTTGCATACCCCAAATCCCCTGTCTATTACTTCCACCCAGATCATTTTAATTTAGCCAATTAAAGGCAAAAAAAATAAATCAAAGAGCAAGAATCCTTTCCTTTGATTGCTATCATTTGTGACTTCAGCCTGCTATACTTCTATAAATCTGCACATCCAAACTAATGCAGATCTGCTTCTTTTTTTCCACAGAGAGCTAATAAATAGCTGCCCTGGAGACCTGTGCCAGTTGTGTACTACTTTCTATTAATCGGTTCTAGAGTATCCTTGAAAGTATCAAAAATCTGATCAAATGTGGTTGCTGGGCTCCCACTGAGGGACATCAAGAAAATACATTTTAGTAGTTATTTTAAAGTGTTTGGCAAGTCAAAAGTTAAAAAAATAAATATCAGCAGCTTACCTTTCATTGAGTGGCTTGTGCACTGGGTTTCCTGCTCTGCCTGTCTCCTTAGTGAGAAAATCTGTTCCTCATTCAGCCCACCCCGCTGATCTAGTCCATCAATCAAGCTTCAGTGGACCAAGCACAGAAACAACCCCACTCCCTCCCCAGACATTCTCTCTGCAGCTGTGAAACCCCACCCTCCTCTCACACTCATCACAGTATGCTTACATCACATGGCTGTGGCCACACTCACTGGTTCTCATTTTTTCTCTGCATTTCCAATGCTCTAATGCTTTTACAAATAACTTAGGAACTACAGGGTGAAAATGGATTGAAGTTTAGGACAGTGCAATGTGTAACGAGACAATGACAACAATTGGGCTTTCCTTTAGTATAACTTTATTAATAATTTAGTAAATTATGTAAACTGCAGATTCTGTATTTTTTTAATATATTTATTATTGCATTAGTCACTTTGCTTTTAACTTACTATCCTTGCTAAAAATGCTTAAGGTGCAGAACTGATCACTAAATACTTTTTCTTGCCTATGTCCTATGGCACACATCATTACATAAATCTGCATGGAATCCAGAGCCTCGGATAGGTAGAATCACAGAATGTAGATGTCCTAAGGAAGTAGCTGACTGATAACTGACTCATAGCTGACTTTCCTGACTTAAATATTCATTGACAGGTACACAGGAAGTCTGTCTGGGCAGCCATATGCTTCCATTAGTACTTAAACTAAGTTTATGGCACTATATTGTAGCTGTAGCTATGTTCCAGACACTCAATGGGAGCTTAAACAGCAGCTACAAAGGAGACATCAGGCAGACCTAAAAAGTGTTTTTACTAGTGCACATAGCCATTTTGGACGAAGTATTTTTTCACAGTGGGTTAACAAAAGGATCTTATTGTCTGCACATATATGCCATAATTGAGGCTACCAGCTGGTGGACCGGGCATAGGGGCTGGTAGAAACAAATGTTCACACGACATGCAACCCAGTCCTATTTTGATTCACCCCAGGCACTTCCACACCATCAGTGCCCAGGAGGGGTGGGAGTAATCAGGTGATGGCTTTGGCAAGCTATCTTCTGAGCTTGAGCTCGATTGTCCTGACATCTTCTGGGCGATGCCAACCAAATAAGCCAATCTCCTCTCTGACATCCCCCACCCTGGAAAAAGAAAAATAAATTCCTGTGTTCTATTACATTGACATATTGTAAACCCTATTTTGACGTTCTATTCCCGTTCTCCTACATCATCAGACTGCATTTCATACATAATGATAGAGGACCCAGCGCCGCAAGATTGGAAAAACGACATGGTCAAATCTTGGGAGCTAGGTCTTGATGCAATCCAGTAATCACTGGTCCTGCTACCCACACTCAGGGCCAGATTATGAGGGGGCGCCCCAGGGCCTCCACCACTTTCCCTGCAAAGGAGTCCCCCACCAACCTTTGGGTTATGGTCTGATCGAGGAGGCTTTTCAGTCTTTGCTCTGATGGGCCGCGGGGCCAGCAACAAAGCTATCGGCGGCAGTGGGGGCCCCCGAGCCTGGGTATCCAAAGCCACCACAGGGCAGGACGGAGAGTCTAGAGCAGCAAAGCTCAATGTAGGGAACTGTTTTCTGCTGGAGCAGTTGGGCAACTACACCCCTGTCCCCAAATTGGCAAAGCATGATTACCTGAGCAGTAAGCACCCACACAAGGGTGGCACAAGGGACTTGATCTGACGTTCCAGTAAGTGCTAGACAACCACCAATCAGTTACTTGGCTGGACTATTATTTTAAAGGAAATAAAAATGCTGTATCTGGGGCCTTCACCAGATTTTGTGCCCAGGGGCCTCCACCACACTTAATCTGGCCCTGCTCACACCCCATCAATATGGGAAGACTAGGTGGTGAAACCATGTGAAAGCTACTGCCTGTGGGTGTCGTATGTAGGGGATATTACCAAACACTGGGGGTTGGTCTGCTTTAAAGCGGCCCTGGAGTCCAAAAGGCCAGCCAGTTTAAACTACAGGGCCGGCCACTAGCCTGCCACCGGGGGGGGATCCAAAATTGGGGTGGCCCTCTGTTTAAAACCCCACCTCTACCGGTGGCTCCCATAAGGCTGTCTGGCCACATCTCTAGATTCCCTGTGCACTCCCGTGTCCAGGTATTCAGATTAAAAAAATGCCAGGTAGCCATGGCCTCAGCAGTGGAAGCGCCACCGCCAAGCCGAAATACTCGAGCAGGAAGGGTGGGTGCACAGATGGGTTAAATGCAGATGAAAAATTTTGTGTGTGTGGGCAAGCAGACAATGCCCCCCCCCCCCCCCCCCAAAAAAAAAAAAAAAAAAAAAAAAAACATCTAATGTTAAATGGGCATTTCACCTCTGGAAGGAAGTGAGGCTTGAGTTCCCTGATGGGGACACAAAAAATATTGAAATGACCGTAAAGCTTCCCAATTCTGTCAAAAAAAGAAAACCAAGCAAAGAAAAAAAAAGGTCTTTTTAGTACCGTGGGAAGTAGGTTTCTATGGCAGCACAGGTTCTTCTCTGTGTAGCTTTCACTGCCCCTGTTCAGACTGGTTGTGACTACAGCAACCCCTGGGGTTAGACTTTCTGACTGTGTGGCTGTCTTTTAATAGTTGAGCTATTTTTTTTGCTCTGGACATTTCAGTATTTCACATAGATGTGGTTAATGTACTGGGGGCTACCATTCATTTCTGATTAGAGCACCATTGACCTGAAAATGATCAGACCCTCTGCCAAGCTGTGTTTCATAAGGAAAGATTAGATCCTACATGTTTTACCAGGTTTGGGCATGATCTGCTAAAATAAACCTTATGTCATCTGCTGTATATGGGAACTGGCGGCTCCTGCTGCATTACAATGCATTGTCCGATACAAATACAGCTAGCTAATCCTAAAGTGATATTTCATTGTTAGGCCACTGCGCCTGGCTACATTTGGCACTGTCCTAAACTGTTTTCTGTTTTTGAATTGAAGAAAAAATGGCCAAGATATCAAGGTTTAGAGCTTTACCTTATGATTTCTCTTCTGAAGCATGTGGGTGTGGCCCTGGGAGCTGTGATGCGTCATAATAATCAGCATATTGGGTGGGTCGGTGCTGGAAGTGAGAACACTTGCTAGGAGAAGGCTGGGTGTGGAGGAAAGAGGGAGAGTTTAGCTGGGCTTGGATGAGCAGCTCTGAGAGTGCCATTCAAGCCATCAATACAGAGTGGGGTGTGGTCTGGACTAGCTCCTCAAGCTAGTATTGGTGGACCACATCAGCAGGGTGGCGCTGGAGGGGCAAATGAGGAATTATATTTAGAACTGATAGGAGGCACAGCGCTGGAGGAACACTTGGCATGGTAAACTGCTGTTTATTTTCTTAACCTTTTGCCTGAAAAATCCCTATAATGTGCATATACGATGAACTTTAGGATGCTCAGAAAGGGGACCCACGTTGAGGCATGTTGATAAGTATTTTGTCGACAGAAAAGAATACAGTATATGAACATTGGTACTAGATTTACTGGACATACTGTACAATGGCTTGTCCTCTGGTATGTGTGTGTGTGAGTTAGGAGACTTACTGGACATACTGTACAATGGCTTGTCCTCTGGTATGTGTGTGTGTGAGTTAGGAGATTAAGAATCCAAGCCTTGACTGATCAGATATTTCATATAAAGTTTGCATTAGTAATACACCATCGTAGATAGATGATGTCACATTATAATACACAGCAAATACACGCAAACACTTACCACAGTTTCCTGAGCAATGCATTAAGAGGAAGTTGCACAACATGTACTAGTTTATTGTGTCAGATGAGGAAAGGATGTGGTGTGAGAAACCTATATACAGTTGTTACCTACATGCTTTTATTAGAAATTATTTAATCACTTGTTTTTTTTTTTTCACTTGAATTAAAAAAGCAAACATCTACAATTACAAGCAAACAACTACATATTAAATCGGAGTTCACATGAATTCCCCTCACAACCCCTCATATAAATCAAATGAAATACAAGCTTCCCTCAAGCCCCATGAGTGGCTATGCTCCTCTACTTAAAGGGATATTTCAGGTAAATGCAATTGCCAGCCCATTTAGCACTGTCCTAAACTGTTTGCTGTTTTTAAATTGAAGAAGAAATGACTGAAATATCAAGGTTTACAGTTTCACCTTATGATTTCTCCTCTTAAGCATATGGGGACATAATAATCAGCATAATGGGCGGGCTCTGTAACATCCCAAGATCCTGTCATTCTCAAGGGTTAGCTGGGCTACAGTGGCAGCTCTGAGCCAAGCCATCAATACAGAGGGGGGCGCAGTGTGGGCTTGACGCTGACAATGGCGCTGGCATGAGTCATCGGCCATGTCCATCCAGAAGCCAACACCGGTTCGCTCTGAACTTGCGGCTGCTGATGGGTGGGGCATGGCCTGTGATTCGTGCCAGCGTCATTGGACGCTGGCACGAATCACAGGCCATGCCCCACCCGGTGGCCGGCAGTGGCGGTCAGCAGCCATAGGCCACATGCACCCAGAAGCCGGTTTCCGGCTTGCTCTTGCGGCTGCTGACCGCCGCTTCCATAGCCGCCGCAAGATCAGAGTGAGCCTGTTCTGAACTTGAGGCGGAGACGCAGGGGGAGCCAGGGAATGTAAGTTTCCATCTCTCCCAGGCTCTTACTATTCTAAAGTCTTACTATTCTAAATTCTAAGGAAGACTAAAGTCTTCACTCAATATTCATATAAACACTTAACAGGAAGCAGTATGGTGTTTGAACCATTTTGCTCCCAGGCCGTGCAGCAGTGCTCCCTAGTGTTGTACAGCAAATAATCCTTCAGTTATACACAGCTATAAGGAACAGGCTGGGGAGAAGAGGAAGTGAAAGTGGGCTTTTCAGTTATAATAATTGCAGTAATCCTGAAAGCATTACTGCCAGGGAGCCATATGGTCATCCCATTAACATTTTATACTGCATCCTGTTAGTGTTTTTATAAATGCTATAAAAATACTAAAAAAATAATCTATAGAAACACAGGCTGTTTTGTGGCACTGGGCTGGGGATAGGAGGTGACTACATAAGCTTCCTTTCTGGGTATAGGATCCCTTCAAAGCAGATAAGGTGGCTGGCGCTTGGGAAGGACACGTACTATATTATTTCTTTGTTGTATTTGCTTTTTTTATCTGCTGTTATTTTAACCTTCAAAAAAAATCTATACAGGTTCCCCTTAATTGGTGATTCCACTTTCCATGGCATTTTAAGTTTCCATTATTCTAAGTATGTCACACACCCCGCTTCAAGATAATCATTACATGTGGGTAGTATGGTCTGAAGAGGGCGATCTGCAGAGATGATTGGAGGAAAGAAAGCCCCTCCCAGTCCATAAATACCTGGGACCTCCCACTCATTACCCAGTTTTCCATCTCTGCAGACGGTGAGCAAGTCAGAAGATGATGTCTCCTCCTTGCACAGGGGGATTTCAGGTAGCCGGGTTTATTCCCGGCCCGCTTTTCTCTCTATTTCCACCCGGTTATGTTTTTTATAAGTCCCAATACACATGCCTCCCAGTCTAGGCTGTATCCCGGGTGAGGGTAGAATGGCACTTATAGTGCTCTGGAGCCATGCTCCACCTTGAGACCCTGTACCAGAGGGTAGGCGGTTATCCGGGCTGGTGACCCCGGTTTGGGATGCCCTGTCCCTTGGCCCCCCTTTCCTGATGCCCTTCTCCTGTGGTGGTGGGGATAAAATGTCGGGGGCCACCTTTTTTACCTCAGAGTTAGGATTTATTTATTGTGCATTATTTCACTTTAACAGCGGCGCTTGCTGCTACTGGCGCCAGAGCTGAGGAGAACTTTTCTCCTCAGAAGTTGTAGTTGGGGGGTGGGGCCGGCTGTTGGCGCTGGCTTGTCCCCCTGGCTTTACTGTTTTTTGTTGCGGTTACCGCAATGGCCGCGGCGCGGTTATTTGCGCTGGCGGTTCCCTTAATCTTGAGATCTCCCCTCACGCGCTGGCCACAGTGGGCGGGGCCGGGCGATTGCGCGTCGCCGCAGCCCGCACCCATTACATCCCTGAGGTCTTTGTGGTTACCGGCGCCGCGGCTGCTGTTCTTGCCATGGCGCCGGTATATGTGTGCGCTATAGTGTTTTTCTGAGGTAATTTACCTCACACATTTTGCCATTAGGGGCGTGGTCGGGCTGTTGAGCGGGACGCCACGGCCCGCCCCTGTTAGACAGACCCACTGCGGAGCCCGCTTTCCGCTCTGTAAGGGGGCGGAGCTACGCATATCGCGCGCTCCGCGCTGGCCACGCCCACAGGATCCTCTCTGCCTCTGTGAGCTGCGTGTGTGGTGGACGCCATTTACCTCACACAGGAAGGCACAGTGAGTGGCCCTATGGGCCCTCTATATATATATATATATATATATATATATATATATATATATATATATATATATATATATATATTTACTTATATGTAACCCTTTATATCCGGCAGTCTTTCAGGTAGAACCCCTTAGGTTTTAAGGGGTCTTCTTCCGGTCCTTGGGTCCCTGGGTTAAATTCCATGTTAAAATCCTCCCACTTGGGACAATTATAAGGGCATCCCGGGTTGCTTACTAGCATAATTCCCTCGGTCATTGCGACTACATATAAGTTCACCGTATGGAGGCATCCCCAGATACCGGGCTCCCCTCGGGGCAATCCCGGAAGTGCATGGGCTGTGGGGTATCCCTAACAGGGGATGACGTATTTCTATGTATACCATGTGCACAGCAGACTATTACACGGCAGTCAGAACCCCAGGCGTCTGGGTCAGCACCGCCGGCGTCATCCCCTTCCCACCCCGTCTTGGCCCGTGTCCCGTGTGACGTTGTCACGGGTGGGCAGTCGCAATCTGATGTGTGTGCTAGATTGACTAATATTGAAAAATGTATTTCTTCTGCGGTTGCCAAGAAGGCTTCAGCTAAGAGAAAGCATTTGTCACCGGTCCCACCGACATTTGAATATGACGATGAGGATCGCCTGGATTGGTCAGATTACACCCCTCTGGAGGAAGGGGAGCTATTTGACGAATCGGATTATTCGGACAACCAGCAATTTGTTGGCGCGGACTCTGAGAAGGGGTCAGGGAGTTCTTTGGATACTCCTAACGTCCTTGCTCAGATGTTTGAGGTTCTGGCTATTTCTCCTTATTTTGATAAGATTATTTCTAAGGAATGGGAGAGGCCGGCTCGGCCCCCAGGCATTCCTCAGAGTTGGGATAAAAGATATCCTTTCCCTTCGGACACGGTTAAGCGCTGGACGTCCCCCCCTGAGGTGGATGCACTAATTCAGGGGTTATCCAATTCAGCCGTTTTTGAATAACCCCGATTGCTCTTCTCTTAAAGATGGAGGGGATAAACGAATTGACCAGATGGCTTGTCATGGTTTCGCCAGTATTGGGGCAGCCATACGGCCTTTTTTGCGCTCCGTCTCTGCTGGTGGTGGCTACCAGGTCGGTGGTCAGAGACTTGTTGTCATCTTCCGGTTTGCACCCGGACAGTGACGAATTTCTGGGACTTAAACGTTGTGAGTTATTCTTGTCTTTCATGTTAGCCGCCTTGGGGAGCTCCTGCTCTGATGGTGACTATAAGGCGTTCAGTTTGGTTGCGCCAGTGGGCGGCCGACTTTGGGTCAAAAAAGTCGCTGACGTCTCTCCCATTCGTGGGGCTACGGCTTTTTGGAGAAAAATTGGATTCTGTAGCTAAGGGGGGTAAGTTACCTCAACGCAAGAAGCAACGACGTCCCTTTCACGGGGCGGCTTCTTTCAATCATTCCTTTTGCGGATCCAGAGCAGGAAGAGGTTTCGCCTTCCCTTCCACTAGAGGAGATTCCTGGAATAGGGGCAGAGGACGTGCCCGCTCAGGATACAACTGGGGTTCAAAACCCAAAACCTGTGAACAAGCCTGCTCAGCAATGAGGGGGCGCCCTCACCCGTGCGGGTGGGGGGACGGCTGCGACACTTCTCTCTGATCTGGATTCGGGAGGTTTCGGACAAACGGATCCGGGAAGTCGTGTCTTCCGGCTACAAGTTGGAGTTCGAGGCCCGTCCTCCTCCGCTTTTCTTCAGGTCTAGGGTGCCCCCGGACGCACCTGGCGCACAGGGGCTTCGGGAGGCGTTTTCAAGTCTTCTGGAGATAGAGGTCATCTCGCCAGTCCCCCTATCAGATCAGGGTCGGGGATTTTACTCAAATCTGTTCACGGTCCCCAAAAAGGATGGCTCTATCCGGCCCATCCTGGATCTGAAGATCCTCAACAGGTTTATCAGGCTGCAAAAATTTCGCATGGTATCGCTTCGTTCAGCTATCTGCGCTCTCCGTCAGGGGGACTTCATGACGTCCATAGACATCAAGGACGCTTTCCTCCATGTTCCGATTTTTCCCGCGCACCAGAGATTCCTCAGGTTTGTGGTGGAAGATCGGCACTTTCAGTTTGTAGCTCTTCCTTTTGGTCTCACCACAGCTCCAAGGGTTTTTCACCAAGGTGCTCGCTGGGGTGATGGCTCTTCTTAGAGCGCAGGGAATTCGCATAGTGCCATATCTGGACGATCTCCTCATCATGGCATCATCATTCAGCCAAGCGGAATTGGACACCAGGACGGTAATATCCACTCTGGAGAGGTTCTGCTGGGTGATCAACTACCCCAAGTCCTCCTTTTACCCGTCCAGGATAGTATCCTTTCTGGGAATGTCTCTGGATACAGATCAGGCCAGAGTGTTCCTTCCTCAATCCAAGGTTCTTTTGATTCAGGAATTGATTCGGTCGCTCATGTCCATTCCTCGTCTGACCATTCGACTAGGAATGAGACTGGTGGGGTTGATGGTGGCCTCCTTCGAGGCAGTCCCCTTTGCCCAGTTTCACACGAGGACGCTACAACTCCATCTATTGTCTGTCTGGAATAGATCTCCTCTGTCGCTGGATCAATTCTTTCTGATGTCTCCCCGGGTTCGCCGACCACTCAGGTGGTGGCTGAACTCAACCAATCTGTTGAAGGGCAGACTCCTCGTTGGGAGGTGGTCACCACGGATGCCAGCCTCTCAGGATGGGGGGGCTTCTGGAAGGATCTGCAATTTCAGGGGTTGTGGGGACCCCTGGAAGCCCACGAGCCTATCAACATTCTGGAATTGAGAGCCATCAGAATGGTTCTTTTTCGTTTGACTCATCTCCTGCAGGGCTTGCCGGTCCAGGTTCGGTCGGACAATAGGACGGCGGTTGCCTACATCAATCACCAGGGAGGGACTCGCAGCAGGAGTGCCCTCAGGGAAGTGTCGTTGATTCTGGACTGGGCGGAGAGCCACGTCCCGTGCATCTCGGCAGTTCACATTCCGGGAGTAGAGAACTCGGAGGCGGACTCTCTGAGTAGGTGGTCAGCCCGCAAGGGGGAGTGGCCTCTCAGTCCCAAGGTGTTTCGTTCGATTTGTCTCAGGTGGGGTTCACCGGTGGTGGACCTCTTTGCCTCCCGTCACAATCACAAACTTCCGGCATCTGTGTCTCTGGCGAAGGTTCCGCTAGCCTTCGTGACGGACGCCATGAACTGGAGGGATCTGGGGTTTCTGTATCGGTTCCCTCCGTTTCCCATGGTAGCCAGAGTAGTGCGCAAGCTGGCTCTGGAAGGAGCGTCAGCAATTCTGGTGGCTCCAAGGTGGCCAAGACAGGTTTGGTTCGCAGACGTGGTAAGGTTAGCAGAAGATCAGTTCGTTCTGCCCCTGCTGCCGGATCTGCACACACAGGGTCATCTACGCTACCCCAATTTACCAACGCTGGCTTTGACGGCGTGGCTGCGGAAACCTCCATCTTGAAGGAGGAAGGTCTTTCTGATGCGGTTATTCAGACTCTTATTAGCGCTAGGAAGAGGTTTTCTTCTTCCGTTTACTTGGAGGTCTTATATTGATTGGTGTGAGACTAGGGCTTTCCCTTGCAGGGAATTCTCTATTTCTAGAATCCTGGAGTTCCTGCAACATGGTTTGGATCTAGGGCTCCAACTTAATACTCTGAAGGGGCAGGTGTCTGCCCTGGCGGTGTTTTTCCAAAGATCTTTTGCGCTTCATCCGCTGGTTAAGACCTTTTTCCAGGGGGTTACGCACGTGCGGCCCCCTAGGAAGGCTCTGATTCCGGTTTGGGATTTGAATTTGGTTCTTTCTGCTCTTCAGGGTCCTCCCTTTGAGCCCTTGCATGATATTGCCTTGTCTTCCCTTACTCAGAAGGTGGCCTTTTTGGTAGCTATCACTTCTGTTCGGCGTGTTTCTGAGTTGGCAGCTCTGTCCATTCAGGTCCCGTATTTTGAAAGACATCAGGACAAGGTGGTTTTCCGTTTTAACCCGGATTTCCTTCCTCAGGTGGTTTTCTGCCTTTTCACTTAAATCAAGACATTGTTTTGCCCTCTCTGTGTCCTAATCCCAGTAACGAAAAGGAGAGGGTCCTGCATTCCCTGGATGTGGTTTGAGTTGTGAAGTACTATTTGGTGGTAACGTCTGCCTTTCGTAAGACTGATGCCTTCTTTGTGGTACCCTCTGGGCCCAAGAAAGGTTTGGCGCCCGCTAAGTCTTCCATCAGTAAGTGGATTCGTCAGGCCATTGTCGGGGCCTTTTCTGCTAAGGGGAGAAATCCTCCCCTTCGTGTTACAGCTCATTCTACTCGTGCGGTTGGGGCTTCCTGGGCTTTTCAGCACCAGGCCTCTGTTGAGCAAGTTTGCAAGACCGCTACCTGGTCTTCTGTTCACAATTTTTCAAAGTTTTTACAAGGTTGATGTTTGGGCCTCAGCGGATGCTGTTTTTGGACGCAAAGTTCTGCAGGCTGCAGTAGTTTAAGTTGTGCTTTATGCCTTGTTTCGGATCCCCACCCTTTATGGACACTGCTTTTGGATGTCCCACATGTAATGATTATCTTGAAGCGGGGTGTGTGACATACTTAGAATAATACCATTTTGTGAATACTCACCTTGTAAAATGGGTATTATAAGTATGTCACACACCCGCTTCAACCCGCCCTTTTGTATTCTGGATCCATCGTTTTGTGAACTTTGCGTTGTTATGACTGATATTTGGCTCTTCCTGGTCCCTTGCCTTACTGCTTTCTTTATACTGGGTAATGAGTGGGAGGTCCCAGGTATTTATGGACTGGGAGGGGCTTTCTTTCCTCCAATCATCTCTGCAGATCGCCCTCTTCAGACCATACTACCCACATGTAATGATTATCTTGAAGCGGGGTGTGTGACATACTTATAATACCCATTTTACAAGGTGAGTATTCACAAAATGGTATTATTGTGTACCAAAATGACGTAATCAATGTGCTAAGTTTTTTCTTTTTTTTGTTTGCAATTTTATGTTATAAAAGAAAACCGTTTTCCCTAGCAACAATGTGTATACTTTAGACATGTCCATCAAAGTGATGTGTTAAAACTACAGATAAGATTCTTCCTCACTCTAGCTAGCTAATCATCTGATTGGCTGAGGCAGAGACAAGAGTATTAACCCCTCCTGCTCTAATTGAACCTCTTCAGATTGGAAGAAAACCTTGTGCTCCACTCACTTCAGAGTTACTGGCAGTGTTCTCAGCTGGTGAGGTAAATTCCTGCTGCTTTGTTTAGCCAAAGCTGCTAATGAGCTGCTAATGAGCTCACCTGTTGCAGTGGAGGGATTCTGAGAGTTGTAGTCAGAAATTATACTAAGAGCTTTACTAAAAGGCGAGAAAACCACTCCTAATTTACCTAGACAGAGCCACAGGGATATACAAAACATGGAAACAGCCTTCTGATAAGTAAGGAGCACAATACTAACACAAATGTTTATTTTACATTTCTTTTAACTCTTTTTGTGAATAATTTTTTAAACCAGACCTTCACCCCCATTTACAGTTTTTTAAAAATATAGAAATATATAGTCATAATATGCCAGTAAAAATGATTAGAATTAGAATTGGGCTGAAGCGCTACACGGATTTCTGTTGGTGGGTGCCGCCATGTTGCCTGAGAGTGGAGTCTATCTTCCTTCCCAGCATCCCCTGTTTTTTTTTTAAATTGCACTTGTACAGTAACTCAGGAAGCACTGACAGACCATGCATATATGCACCCATCCCACTGGGGACACCCATTCATCAGCCAGGGTTGGTGCTTGATGCATGGAAGTCTCAAGTGGCCTGTAACGTGCTGCTTCCTGCATCTCTGTTTATAGTCCAGGGTTCTCGGGAAGGGGGGGGGGAGCAGCACTTCCGATTTGCCGGCCGCCACTACAGCACCAGACATGGAGGTAAGGGGGGCATTTACTCTGACCAATCTGGATAGCATAGCTAATCATGCCAGATGGTCCCCATTTGCTGGGAGGGTGTTGGTCCACTTTAATGAAAGTTACATACATTTAGGAAACTATGGTAAGTGTATTCATACATGCAACGTTAATAACTGAGGTCTTTAATATATATTATGTATGATTATTGTCTGTGGGTTCAGTGGCATTATCAGCCACATTTATTAAAGCAGATATAATTAGAGATGAAAGAGAAAATGAGGTTGTTACTAAGAACACTTAGGAAAAATAAAAAAAATTAGTCTAAGGCATTTGACCTAATCCCTTTAGGATCAAACTTCAAAGCCGTGCCAAAATGACTTCTAATTAAAGGTTAGAGGCCTATGTTTTTTAGTTGAAAAACACACTTTCTATTGAAATATATGATGTATGTAAAACATATACTGTTTGCCAGACAGACTGCCATTTGGAAGGGAAGTATTGCTTTGTTATAAGTAGGATTGTTTAAAGCGAGTTCCGGTTGTATTTGCAATTGAGGTTGTGTTATAAGTGAGGGGACTTTTCATTAAGGGATTTTTGATTGGGGGACTGTGCTAGAATAAGAAGTTAAAAGCCAAAGTTGCTGCAACTGTGAGCACTAAAATTGTTTTTACTGCTGTATTGTAACTAGGATAATGGCTAGCAATATTGGAGGTCTACTTCAGTGCACAGTTTGTCATATGTATACACTTCAGGAACAGCAGTTTCCAGGGTGAATACCGCTGTGGTAAATGTGAGCAAATTGCAAGCCTGGAAGCTCGGGTTAGAGATCAGGAAGAGCAACACTGAGGGAGATTGACAATATGGAAAAGGGCATGCTACTCACTGAGCAGGCAATAAATGGGGTAGATACAGAGGGTGGAGTAATGGGTCAGGAGGAGCAGATAAGTAGCTGGGTAAATGTAGATTGAGGGAGTAGAAAGGGTGCACAGAAAAGGAAGGCCATACCAGTGTCTGCACACCCTAGCAAAATGATTCAAGAGTGTCAGTCTCAGAAATGGCAGCCCTAGCGGATACTGCTTGTCACGCTCGGGGTAACTCCAGCCCTCTTAATAAGCTCACAACCCCCAATCTCCACAGCCAGCTTCACCTGTAGGAGCCCCCGCTTGCCGGGACGCAAGATACGCCTACCCGGGATCGGTTGCCCCCAGGACTTAATGGCTCAAAGGATGTAAGCTTATATGTGGGAGGACTGGAGAACCAATAGCAAGAGCGTGAGTGACGGAAGTCCAGAGACAGGCAATAGGTCGATAACGGGAAGGCAGAGATCGTAGCGGCACCAGGGGTCAGGCAAGACGTAGTCGGGGTTCAGGCAGAGGTCAGCAACTGGGGATCAGGATCTAGAAGCGTCAGTTCAGGCAAGGTCGGCAACAAGGATTCAGGATCGAGAGGCGTCAATTCAGGCAGAGGTCGGCAACAAGGATTCAGGATCGAGAATGGTCGTACAATCAAATCGGCAACAGGCTAGACTTCACAGGAGTAGGTAACACAGGGTTCTGAGCGCTATCACAGGCAATTCACAACTGAGAGGGAATTGCCTTTATAGGAACAGGTCTGAAGGAAGCAGTGTACTGATTGGAGCACATAGGATTCCAAGGGTAATTGGCTGCAGAGCAGAAGAGGGCGAAGCCCTCAATCCCCTAGGATTCATTAACCCTTTAATTGATCCTCCGGCGGGTGCGCGCCGCACAGCGCCGCCGGAGGGCATAACAGACACGTGCTCGCGGCCGCGCGCGAGCACGTCTCCTGGAGGAGGAAGCGGGGGGCGTGGCTGAGCTGGGCGCCGCTCGAGCCGACGCTGCTCGAGCCGACGCCGCTCGGCGCGGCCGCCGCACAGTGACAGCTGCAGCTGGCCGCCTGGCGACGTCGCTGGAACGGGGATCAGGTAAGCGGTTCCTGACACTACCCCCCCCTTCACGAGGGGCCTCCGGACCCTCACCCGGTTTCCCTGGATTGTCACGATGGAACCTTCTTACAAGAGCCTTGGCATGAACATTCCTCGCTGCCACCCAGCATCTTTCCTCCGGACCATAGCCAACCCAATCCACCAAATACTGTAAAGAATTACGCACTTTACGTGAATCCAAGATCTTATTCACTTCATACTCGGGCTCATTATTAAGAAGAATTGGTGCAGGACCAGCAAGAGGAGCATTCTTCGCCGGTTTTAACAGTGAAACGTGAAAGGAATTAGGTATTTTCATAGTTGGCGGGAGTTGAACTTTAAAAGACACATTATTCAACTTCTTGACGATTGGAAAAGGACCAATAAATTTTGGACCTAATTTGCTAGATGGCTGACGGAGCGCAATATTTTTAGTGGAGACCCAAACTAGATCGCCTACTCGAAGAGTAGGTTCCTGTGATCTGCGGCGGTCGGCAAATTTCTTATACCTCAAACCAGTGGTCTTAAGAATCTCCTGAACGTGTGTCCAGATATTCTTCCGTTCTTGAAGCCACTCCTCCAACGCCGGCAGATTGGAAGGTGACCCTGAAAGGGAAGAAGCTCTAGGATTTTTCCCTAAGTTACAATAAAAAGGAGATACCTTGGTACTCTCACTAGGCGCGTTATTGTAAGCAAACTCGGCGAAATCAATAAATTCCGCCCATTGTTCTTGGGCATCAGAAACATAACACCTTAAGTATTGTTCCAAAGTTTGATTAGTTCTTTCCGTCTGCCCATTAGTCTGGGGATGGTAGGCAGAAGAAAGAGAGATCTGTATTCCCAACCGCGAACAGAAGTGTTTCCAAAAACGGGAAGTAAATTGAACACCCCGATCAGAGACTATATTGGACGGAATACCATGAATACGAAAAATATGCGAAGTAAACAGCCGCGAAAGCTCAGGTGCAGAAGGAAGTTTGGCCAAAGGAACGAAATGTGCCATCTTACTGAAACAATCTACGACCACCCAAATGACAGTATTACCATGTGAGAGAGGCAAATCTACAATAAAATCCATAGAAATATGGGTCCATGGCTCAGCAGGAATTTCAAGAGGAACCAAACTGCCACTAGGAGCCTTGTGAACTCCTTTACTTCGAGCACAAATAGCACAAGCGTCGATAAAGGCAGTGATATCGCGTCTCATGGTAGGCCACCATACATGACGACGGGCAAGCTTACGGTTACCCAAATGACCAGCAGTTTTGGCATCGTGAAATTCGCGAATTACATCCGAACGCAGGTGCGGCGGAACAAACTGGCACCCCAAGGGTACATCACTAGGAGATTCATCTTGAAACGGCGCCAAGGTATTGGAGAGATCAGGAAGTAATGCCCCCACCACACAACCTGTGGGTAAAATTGGTTCACCAGAATCACCCCGATCCTTACATTCACCGAACATGCGAGATAGAGCATCAGCTTTAGTATTTTTTACACCCGGCTTGAAAGTAATAATAAAATTGAAACGCGAGAAGAATAATGCCCAACGTGCCTGACGAGAGTTCAGCCTCTTGGCAGAACCTATGTATTCGAGATTTTTATGATCAGTATACACAGTTATAGGATGTAATGAACCCTCCAACCAGTGTCGCCATTCATCAAATGCCAGTTTAATAGCTAATAGTTCCCTATTGCCAACATCCTAATTTTGTTCCGCGGTACTGAATTTACGCGAAAAATAAGCGCATGGATGGAGACGCTCAGGGTTACCAGAATATTGTGACAAAACTGCACCCACTCCCAGCTCAGAAGCATCCACTTCAATAATAAAAGCTTTATGAATATCTGGATGCACTAAGACAGGTGCCGAAGTAAAGGCCCGTTTCAAGGTTAGAAAGGCCTCACAGGCAGAGGGGGACCAGTTAGCAGTAAAAGCCCCCTTGCGGGTAAGGTTGGTAAGGGGTGCAACAACATGGGAAAAGCCTTTTATGAAACGCCGATAAAAATTTGCAAAACCTAGAAAACGTTGCAATTCCTTTAAAGTTTTGGGTTGGACCCAATCCTGAACTGCTGAAACCTTCCCCGCGTCCATCTCCAAACCCTGGTTGGTAATAACATACCCTAGGAAGGGAACTGTAGTGACTTCAAACACACACTTAGACAGTTTAGCAAATAAGTTGTTCTCTCTTAATTTTTGTAGCACCAACTTAACATGGTGTCTGTGCTCTGGTAAAGAATTAGAAAAAATGAGAATATCATCCAAGTAGATGACTACAAATCTACCGAGATATTCCCTGAATATATCATTAACAAAATCTTGGAAAACGGCTGGCGCATTACAAAGACCGAAGGGCATGACCAGGTACTCATAGTGCCCATCCTTCACATTAAATGCAGTTTTCCACTCGTCCCCCTGTCGGATGCGAATCAGATTGTAAGCCCCTCTCAAATCCAATTTGGAGAAAATTCGAGCTCCTGTGACTTGATTGAACAGATCCCCAATCAAGGGTAAGGGGTATCGGTTTTTTACAGTGATCTTATTCAAGGCTCGATAATCTGTGCACGGTCTCAAGCCACCATCTTTTTTCTCTACAAAAAAGAACCCGGCCCCAGCAGGCGAGGTAGAGGGACGGATAAATCCTTTCCTAAGATTTTCGGTAATATACTCCCTCATTGCTTGCTCCTCGGGCAGGGTAAGGTTATAAATCTTTCCCCTCGGGGGAATTGTGCCAGGCAGCAAGTCAATGGGGCAGTCATAGGACCGATGTGGAGGAAGAGTATCAGCGGAGCGTTCAGAGAATACATCGATCCAATCAGCGTATGGCTGAGGTAATTCCTGTGGTAAGACTTGAACGCTTCTGAGGCCTGTATTAAAACAGTGACCTTTACAGTGGTCACTCCACTTGACCAACTCCCCAGCCCGCCAATCTAACACCGGGTTATGGAGTTGCAACCAGGGGTATCCCAAAACCACCGGAGTTTCCGGACAATCAAAAATAAAGAATTCTAAGAATTCAGAGTGAGAAGAGCCGACAATTAGTCTGAGAGGTGGGGTCTTGGTATTTATAGGACCTCCCTGGATTGCCTTTCCATTGATAGCTAAAACTTGTAGGGATCTTTCAAGAGGAACTACAGGGATCCCTAAGGTGGAGATCATGCTCCTGTCCAAAAAGTTTCCAGCCGCACCACTGTCTATGAAGGCGGAAACTGTCTGCTTAGAGGACCCCCAAAACAAATCAATAGGTACAAGCATCTTATTCTGGCGAGAGTTACAAACTGACTCACCCAGATCAGTACTCTCTACCTGGTCTGGGTGCGGAAGTTTTCCGCCGGTTTCCCCTTGTTGGGACAGGACCCTGCAAAATGACCAGAATTCCCGCAATACAGGCATAACCCCTCGGATCGCCTACGCTGTTTCTCCTCTTGGGATAAGCGGGTTCTCCCTAATTGCATAGGTTCTTCCTGGGAGGATGATGAGGTATTTTCTCCATGGGGAACCGGGGATCTATGACTCTGGACTGGTCTAAAGGACGTGGGAGCCCCAACTCTCTCCCTGGCCCTTTCTCTAAGACGTCGGTCTATTTTAATGGAGACCTGCATTAATTGATCTAGGTCCGCTGGCGGGGGAAAATTGACTAAGGCATCCTTGATGCTATCCGACAGTCCCACCCTGAACTGACTACACAAAGCTGGATCGTTCCACCTAGCTTCGATAGCCCAGCGGCGGAATTCAGCACAGTAGTCTTCAGCCGAATTCCGTCCTTGTTTTAAGGCCCGAAGCCTATTCTCTGTGGTAGACTGTATATCTGGATCGGCGTATAAAACGCCCATAGCATTGAAGAAGGCAATCACTGATTGTAGAGCAATGTCATGGGACGGTAAACTAAAGGCCCAGGACTGTGGGTCTCCTTGAAGCAAGGAAATGACTAGGCCTACTCGTTGGACCTCTGTGCCAGAGGAGATAGGTCTTAACTTAAAATATAGTTCGCAGGCATTATTGAAATTGGAAAATTTCGCTCGTTCTCCAAAAAATTTCTCAGGCAGTGGAATCTTAGGTTCGGAGAAATGAGGTGGTACAGCGGAAGTTGGCACTTGACGAGATTCCTGAGTGGCCACTCTTTGAGTGAGTTGGTTGATCGCTGTGGCCATAGCTTGCACCTGCTGTACCAGGTCATCCATTTTTTGGCCTGTGATAATGTCACGCTCGGGGTAACTCCAGCCCTCTTAATAAGCTCACAGCCAGCTTCACCTGTAGGAGCCCCCGCTTGCCGGGACGCAAGATACGCCTACCCGGGATCGGTTGCCCCCAGGACTTAATGGCTCAAAGGATGTAAGCTTATATGTGGGAGGACTGGAGAACCAATAGCAAGAGCGTGAGTGACGGAAGTCCAGAGACAGGCAATAGGTCGATAACGGGAAGGCAGAGATCGTAGCGGCACCAGGGGTCAGGCAAGACGTAGTCGGGGTTCAGGCAGAGGTCAGCAACTGGGGATCAGGATCTAGAAGCGTCAGTTCAGGCAAGGTCGGCAACAAGGATTCAGGATCGAGAGGCGTCAATTCAGGCAGAGGTCGGCAACAAGGATTCAGGATCGAGAATGGTCGTACAATCAAATCGGCAACAGGCTAGACTTCACAGGAGTAGGTAACACAGGGTTCTGAGCGCTATCACAGGCAATTCACAACTGAGAGGGAATTGCCTTTATAGGAACAGGTCTGAAGGAAGCAGTGTACTGATTGGAGCACATAGGATTCCAAGGGTAATTGGCTGCAGAGCAGAAGAGGGCGAAGCCCTCAATCCCCTAGGATTCATTAACCCTTTAATTGATCCTCCGGCGGGTGCGCGCCGCACAGCGCCGCCGGAGGGCATAACAGACACGTGCTCGCGGCCGCGCGCGAGCACGTCTCCTGGAGGAGGAAGCGGGGGGCGTGGCTGAGCTGGGCGCCGCTCGAGCCGACGCTGCTCGGCGCGGCCGCCGCACAGTGACAGCTGCAGCTGGCCGCCTGGCGACGTCGCTGGAACGGGGATCAGGTAAGCGGTTCCTGACACTGCTCTCCCTAACAGCCGGGAGAACAGCCCAGCTAGTAAGCGGGTGGTTGGGACTGCAGATAGGACTAGACAGTTAGTGGTCATAGGGGATTCTATTATCAGGAGGACTGATAGAATAATTTGTCACCAAGACCGCCTCAACCTAATGGTTCGACATGTGGTGGAAAGGGTGGATAAATTACTGGGAGGGGCTGGGGATGACCCAGCTGTCATGGTCCACGTGGGGATCAATGACAGAATTAATGGAAAATGGAGGATCCTTAAGAATACATGGAATACAAGGAATTGGGCACCAATACTGCCAGTGCCATGCGCTACACATGAAAGACAGCGGGAGCTTAGAGAGTTAAACTCATGGCTCAAGTCCTGGTGCAGGGCAGGGGGATTTGGGTTCCTAGAGCACTGGGCTGACTTTTCATTGGGGTACAAACTGTATTCTCCAGTTGAGGGGGGAGGGCAAGAGGGAAGTCAAAAGTGAAGACAGGTTACTTAGGGGACAGCACATGATGGTGGGTGGAGAATTAGAACGAGGGAGGTCTGCTATGAAGGATAAGGAGATCCATGTGTTGCAAACCAGCAGTGAAAGATTAGGCGGATGCATTACTGCAGAAGCCAATACTGTACCTAAATGTGTCAAACTAGATAGGAACATATAGTGTATGTTCACAAATGCCAGAAGTCTGGCAAGTAAAGTGGGGGAGCTTGAGGCTCTGGTCCTGGCAGAGAATATTGATGTTGTTGGAGTGGCTGAGACATGGCTGGATTCCACACATGACTGGACTTTCAGTCTACAAGGTTTTGCTCTTTTTCGGAAAGACAGAGCAAAAAGGAAAGGGGGCGGCGTGTGTCTTTATGTAAAGCAAGAATTCAAAGCATACAGGTCCTTCTCAAACAATTAGCATATAGTGCTAAAGTTCATTATTTTCCATAATGAAATGATAAAAATTAAACTTTCATATATTTGAGATTCATTGCACACCAACTGAAATATTTCAGGTCTTTTTTTGTTTTAATACTGATGATTTTGCCATACAGCTCATGAAAACCCCAAAATCCTATCTCAAAAAATTAGCATATCATGAAAAGGTTCTCTAAACGAGCTATTAACCTAATCATCTGAATCAACTAATTAACCCTAAACACCTGCAAAAAATTCCTGAGGCTGTTAAAAAAGCCCAGCCTGGTTCATTACTCAAAACCGCCATCATGGGTAAGACTGCCGACCTGACTGCTGTCCAGAAGGCCATCATTGACACCCTCAAGCAAGAGGGTAAGACCCAGAAAGAAATTTCTGAATAGGCTGTTCCCAGAGTGCTGTATCAAGGCACCTCAATGGGAAGTTTGTGGGAAGGAAAAAATGTGGCAGAAAACGCTGCACAACGAGAAGAGGTGACCGGACCCTGAGGAAGATTGTGGAGAAGGACCGATTCCAGACCTTGGGGGACCTGCGGAAGCAGTGGACTGAGTCTGGAGTAGAAACATCCAGAGCCACCGTGCACAGGCGTGTGCAGGAAATGAGCTACAGGTGCCGCATTCCCCAGGTCAAGCCACTTTTGAACCAGAAACAGCGGCAGAAGCTACAGAGAAGCAGCACTGGACTGTTGCTCAGTGGTCCCAAGTACTTTTTTTCTGATAAAAGCAAGTTTTGCATGTCATTCGGAAATCAAGGTGCCAGAGTCTGGAGGAAGACTGGGGAGAAGGAAATGCCAAAATGCCTGAAGTCCAGTGTCAAGAACCCACAGTCAGTGATGGTCTGGGGTGCCATGTCAGATGCTGGTGTTGGTCGACTGTGGGCAGGGTCAATGCAGCTAGCTATCAGGAGATTTTGGAGCACTTCATGCTTCCATCGGCAGAAAAGCTTTATGGAGATGAAGATTTCATTTTTCAGCACGACCTGGCACCTGCTCAGTGACAAAGCCACTGGTGAATGGTTTACTGACCATGGTATTACTGTGCTCAATTGGCCTGCCAACTCTCCTGATCTGAACCCCATAGAGAATCTGTGGAATATTGTGAAGAGAAAGTTGAGAGACGCAAGACCCAACACTCTGGATGAGCTTAAGGCTGCTATCGAAGCATCATGGGCCTCCATAACCTCAGCAGTGCTGATTGCCTCCATGCCACGCCGCATTGAAGCAGTCATTTCTGCAAAAGGATTCCCGACCAAGTATTGAGTGCATAACTGAAAATAATTATTTGAAGGTTGACTTTTTTTTTTATTAAAAACCCTTTTCTTTTATTGGTCGGATGAAATATGCTAATTTTTTGAGATAGGATTTTGGGGTTTTCATGAGCTGTATGGCAAAATCATCAGTATTAAATCAAAAAAATACCTGAAATATTTCAGTTGGTGTGCAATGAATCTCAAATATATGAAAGTTTAATTTTTATCATTTCATTATGGAAAATAATGAACTTTATATGCTAATTTTTTGAGAAGGACCTGTATATTAATGAGGGGATACTAGCAGAAAACTGTGAGGATGTAGAAACCTTGTGGGTAGAAGTGGGGGCCAATGTAAACAATGTTAAAATACAGTTTGGTGTAATCTATAGACCCCCAAATATAACTGAGGAAATAGAGGGTCAACTGCATAAACAGATGGAGCATGCTTCACAGGCTGGTACAGTGGTGGAATCGACTGGAGACACAGTTTTACCCAGGAATCGACTGGAGACATGGTTCTGCTTCCACTACAAGGGGGAGAGCATTCCTCCGCTTGCTACAAGATAATTATATGAATCATTTCGTGGAGGCACCTACTAGGGGTGATGCACTTTTAGATCTGGTAATATGAAATAATGATGACCTGATGGGGACAGTAACAGTCCGTGAAGATCTTGGTAACAGTGACCACAATATAGTTGTATTTAACATAAACTGTAAGAGATTTTCTGTCGGGGAGGGCAAAAACACTAAATTTTAGGAAGGCAACTTCCCCAGGCTCAGAGCAGCACTCCAGGCCATTGACAGGGAGCATCTGTTGAGGAATAAGGATACAGATGCCAAATGGGAGTGCTTTAAATCAGTTGTGTGTACCTACATTGCAAAATGTATTCCTATGGGTAACAAATATAAGCGGCTAAAATTAAACTCCTCATGGCTGACACCTGCGGTTAAAAGGGCAATAAAGAACAAAAAAAGGGCATTTAAACATTATAAGGCTGAACTAACAGCTGTAATACTTGAAAAGTATAAACTAGTAAATAAAATGTGTAAGAAAGAAATAGGTTGGCAAAAGCACAAAATGAGAGATGTGGCCAAAGAAAGCAAAACTAACTCTAAACGTTTTTTTAAATATATTAATTCAAAGAAAACTAAATCAGAACAGGTAGATGCCCTAATTAATGATAATGGGGAAATGGTCACTGGGGATAAAGATAAGGCAGAGCTGTTATATGGATTCTTTAGCTCTGTGTACACGAGAGGAACAAGGAGCCAACGCAGGAGATGCCGCTGATAGCAATAGCCGAAACATAATAATTAACAAGCTAAACATGGATATCATCTAAGAAAAACTAAATAATTTAAATGTGAATAAGACTGCAGGACCAGATGGACTTCACCCAAGAGTTCTCAAAGAACTCAGTTCCGTTATCTCATCACCCTTGTTGTTGATATTTAAAGACTCACTAGCAACTGGTATAGTGCCAAGGGACTGGCGCAAGGCAAATGTGGTGCCCATTTTTTAAAAACGGCTCTAGGTTTTCTCCGGGCAATTACAGACCTGTTAGCTTAACATCCATTGTGGGGAGGTTGCTTGAGGGGCTTTTAAGGGACTAAATACACGAATATGTAACTACCCATAATATTCTAAGTGACAACCAACACGACAGAAGCTGCCAGACTAACCTGATTGGCTTCTATGAGGATGTGAGTAGAAACCTGGACAAAGGTGCGGCTGTGGATATAGTTTTTCTGGATTTTGCAAAAGCATTTGACACTGTCCCCCATAGAAGCTTATTGGGGAAATTGAGATCTTCAGGATTAGAAAACGCAGTTTGTAACTGGATTGAAAACTGGCTAAAAGATCGTGTGCAGCGAGTTGTGGTTAATGATACCTACTCTGAATGGTTAGCGGTTGTAAGTGGCGTACCCCAGGGTTCAGTGCTGGGCCCACTATTATTCTTTTTTATAAACGACATAGAAGATGGAATTAAAAGCACTGTCTTTATTTTTGCAGATGACACAAAGATATGCAGCACAGTGCAGTCTATGGAAGAGTTTCACAAGTTTCAGGCTGACTTGGACACTTTAAGTGTCTGGGCATCCACTTGGCAAATTAAGTTCAGTGTGGAAAAATGTAAAGTCATGCACTTGGGGTCTAATAACCTGAAGGCGACATATATCCTCGGTGATATATAAAACTGGGAGAGTCACTTGTTGAGAAGGATCTGGGGGTACTGGTAGATCATAGGCTAAATAACAGCTTGCAATGCCAAGCAGCTGCTTCCAAGGCCACCAAGATATTATCATGCATTAAAAGAGGCATGGAATCACAGGATAGGGATGTAATTTTGCCTCTTTACAAGGCACTGGTGCGCCCTCACCTGGAATATGCCGTCCAGTTCTGAGCACCCATAGAAAGGACGCCCTGACTATAGAAAGGGTGCAGAGGAGAGCCACCAAACTAATAAGGTGAATGAAGGATCTTAGTTATGAGGAAAGATTACGAGAATTAAATCTGTTTAGTCTTGAGAGGAGACGGCTGAGGGGGGACATGATTAACTTGTATAAATATATAAATGGCCCATACAAAAAATATGGGAGAACACTATTTCAGGTAAAATTCTCTCTAAGAACAAGGGGGCACTCCCTTCGATTGGAAAAAAAGAAATTTAGTCTCTGGAGGCGCCAATCATTTTTTACCATAAGAACTATAAATCTACGGAATAGCCTCCCACAGAAGCTGGTTACAGCATCAACCGCTGACAGCTTCAAAAAAGGATTAGATGCTTTTTTAGAAGAAAATAACATTAACAGTTACTATAAGCGGTTATCAGTAAAAAATAAAAAACAAAAAATAAAATAAATAGCTTCCCCTATAAAATAACACCCTTGGTTGAACTTGATGGACATATTTCTTTTTTTCAACCGTATTAACTATGTAATATACTAATGCACTAGATATATACAAACTAGCTACACTAAGTTAACAAGAGATATATTAAAAACTATATACAAACTAAATACCTGCACTGTCAGGCTGCTAGTTTACTTTGCAGCTAACCTGGCATGGGACAGGCAAAATGCTGCAGCCCTTCTGGGCTGATGTTACCCCCTGCTATATATATATATATATATATATATATATATATATATATATATATTTATTTAGAATTGCATGCATAGTTTGATACTTGTACAGTGGTAGGTACCTTGTAATAGCTGTAATCATGCCAGGCCCCTAGCATCTCATCCCATATCCCCTGGTCTGGCATGATTAGACCATTAAAACCAAATTCACAGAGTCCAAGCTGTCAGCCAAAGGAAACCAGTACTTTGGACATTATAGGAATTACTAAAACCCCCCTTTTTGTTTCTGTTTTAAACATTTGTTATTGTGTTCCTGACTAGTTTTTTATTTAGATTAAAAAATAGTATGTTTTCATACTTTGAACAAGAAAAGTAATATTCTTCTTACAGTTTTTATATACAGTTAGGTCCAAATATTTGGTCACTGACACAAACTTAGTTTTTTTTTTTTTTTTACTTTTCATTTGAGGGTATCCACATAAAAATTGGATAAAGGGTTTAGGAGTTTTAGCTCTTTAACATGTGCCACTCTGTTTTTAAAGGGGCCAAAATCAATTGGACAATTGACTTAAAGGCTGTTTCATGGGCAGGTATGGGCTATTCATTCAATTAAACCGGATCTTCACCATGATTTATTGAAAAGCCCAAACCCTTAAAAAACTATTCCCCAGCATCTAAAATTAATATATTTTAAGTTTTTAATCCCTTATTATTCTTTTCCCCACTGGGCTGGGCTGCAAATCTGTTAAGGACTTTAGGATACAGGCGCCGCCATCTTGACTCAGCATCACACTTACTGAGGAAAGGAGAGTGGGATAAAATACTGGGGGGTGGGTTATGGCTGTGCTTTGCTCAGACAGAGCAGAGCTGGGGTCAGGAAAAGGTCAGCAGTCCCAGAATGCAGAGCAGCACAGTCAGAAGGCACTTCCTGTTTGCAGGCTGCCTGATGTTCCATGAGCCGCCATCTTGGATGTTTAAAGGCGCATAACATGCAGTAGATGCAGGTAGGATGATTTTTAATGTGAGCAATCTGTATGTACAGGGTGTGGGAAACATATAAGATAGACTCTTATTCAGAGTGAAGGATCGTTTTAAGCAGATAAAGGGCCTGGACTTGATTTGACGTGCGGTGCTTGCATTTGGAGAATCTTGCTGTGAAAAAAATATGTGGTCAAAGGAGCTCTCTATGCAGGTGAAACAAGCCATCCTTAAGCTGCCACAAAAGAAAAAAAACATTGGGGAAATTGCTACAATATTAGGAGTGGCAAAATCTGCAGTTTGGCACATCCTGAGAAAAAAAGAAAGCACTGGTGAACTGATCAATGCAAAAAGACCCGGAAGCCCATGGAAAAATAATGTTCATGGTGAAGAGAAACCCCTTCACAACAGCCAGTGAAGTGAACAACACTCTCCAGAATGTAGGCTTATCAATATCCAAATCTACCATAAAGAGAAGACAGCACAGTGCAAGACTCGCATAAGCCTCAATAATATAAAGGCCAGACTGGACTGAAAAAATCTAAAAAATCCAGCACAGTTCTGGAAGAACATTTGTTTGGACAGATGAAACCAAGATCAACCTCTACCGCAATTATGGGAGGTAAAAAGTATGGCAAAGGCGTTGTACAGCAGAAGATGTGATACCGGACAGAAGCAGCCGATGAATTCTGAGCTATTCTGGTCGGCGTTTCATATTACATATGCGCAATGGCCCAAAACATAAAGCCAAAGCTACCTAGGAGTTTATTAAAACAAAGAAGTTGAATATCCTTGAATGGCCAAGTCAGTCACCTGGTCTCTACCCAATTGAGCCGCATTTCACTGGTTAAAGACTAAACTTCAGACAGGCCCACAATCAAACAGCAACTGAAAACCACTGCAGTAAAGGCCTGCAAAAAAAAGAAGTAAACACAGTGTCTGGTGATGTCCATGAGTACAAGACCCTTTGCCAACAAATGGTTTTTAACCAAGTATTGGAAATTAACTAATTCATTTATTTAATTTACAATTTAACTTGTCCAATTACTTTTGAGCCCCTGAAATGAAGGATTGTGCTTATTAACTGCTTTAGTTCCTCACATTTGTATGCAATTGTTTTGCTCAACCCACTGAAAGTCTGAACTTCAACTGCATCTGAATTGTTTCGTTGAAAATACATTGTGGTAATATAGAGAATCAAAATTAGAAAAATGTTGTCTCTCTCTATGTCTAAATATTTATGGCCCTAACTGTATATATCATACAACGGTGATGGCTGCACTATTCTAAGTGTGCCATACACTCCATTTCGATCTTCATGACATCTGGGCTACATCCTCTAGAGGGCAAACTTCTGCAGAAATGATATGCAAAAAAGGAAAGCCCGTTCTGGCCCATATATACCTGGGACCTCCCACCAATTTCCCAGTTCCTTCTCTGCAGGAAGGCGAGCAAGACAGAAGATGAAGACTTCTCTTACTTGCAGGTTATGTCCCTATTGCTGCCAGGACACATTCTAAATTTACCCTATTGAGCCTCCCAGCTTAGGCTGCGGGTCCTGGCAAGGGTAGGAGCACCCAGTGGGTGCAGTAGGAGCTCCACCGTGGGACCTCATTACGGGGTAGGCGGAAAACCAGGTTGTGGTGATCCTGGTATGGGATGCCCCCTGTCCCTGCTAAATACGGCCTCATTACGGGCAGGGGTCCCCCCTTTTCCCCTCTGGGTCCCTTACTCCCTCGGGGGGGGGGGGGGGCTGGCGCGTCCTATGCTGGCCTCTCCTTTTGGCCTTTATTTTGTTTTTAGTCTTGTGCTGGTGTGTGTCTGTGTTGTGTGTGTGTTAGGTGCTTACACTGTTTGGGTGATGTGGCACATTGGAAGTAATCCCTGATGAATTGGGCATTTTTGCTGTCTGCCTGAGGAAAGCTTTCAGACTGTGAGTGTGTGTGTGGGGTAAATGTGGTGAGGCTCGGCGCGGCCGCGGTAGCCCCGCCCCCCTCATCGGCGCATTTTTTTTCAGGGTCTCCCACTGGCCAGTTCCGCACTGCAGGGAGGGGGGCGTGGCCTGGGAAGCGCGCCCTTGGGCTGGCACGCCCCCCTTCTTCCTGGTCTCGGTTTCCTCATGTGCAGGGGCCATTTTGGAGGTATCGCCGGCGTGCTGTGCTGCCTTTGGGGGTCAGGTAGGAGCCTGCTGGCCTTTTTAAATTTGTGTTGGGGGTCACCCTCTGGTGGGGTGGGCCTCGGGTGCTGCTTGATTTTGTTGGTTTCTGGCTGTATACTAGATATATAATATATATATATATATATATATATATATATATATGTGACTGCCTTGTATTTTATTAATGCAGATGCCTGAATAGTAATTATATGCCTATTGTGTGTTGCAGATTGCTTCAGCTTGTGCATATTAAGGGGTTCCTCCTGGTTCCTGGGGTCCTTAGTTTAAATTACACTCCTCTAAATCCTCCCACCGGGACTTTTTTAAGGGGAATCCCGGGTTGCTTAGGCGTAATTCCCTTCGGTCTTGCGACTGACCATTAAAAAATCACCATATGGAGGCTCCGCAGGATACTGGGCTCGGGCTCTCATTGGGCCAGGCCCGCCCATGTGTGGGGTGTGGGGCATCCCTTACGGGAGAGGATGTGCCGATCTGTACGCCATGCGCTCATAAGGCCATAACGCGTAAGGCTGGGCCCCAGCATTCTGGGTCAGCTCCTCCCGCTTCATCGCCTTCCCCTCCCCACTTGATCCGTACCCCGAGTGACATTGGTGCCAGCGGGGAGTCGCAGTCGGATGTTTGTGCCAGGTTGGCCAGCATTGAAAAGTTTATTAGCACGGTGGGCAAGAAGGGCCAAGCTAAAAAGAGACGTTTGTCATCGGTTCAGCCTGTGTGGGACGCTGATGATGATTCTATTTTTTTTTTTAGATTATTCCCCTTTAGAGGAGGGGGAAGTTTATGAGGAGACAGAGTCTGATTTTGTACAGTTTAGTGATGCTTTTGTGGGGCACACGCCTGGGGATGCCATAGATACGGCTGCTGTGTTGACGCATATGTTGGAGGTGTTGGATATTGATCCCCCTGAGGCACCTCCCTTGAAGAAGGGGGAATTTTTTGGGGTCAGCAAGCCCCGTCTAGAGTTTCCTACGCAGGATCATTTTGATGTACTGATCCAGAAGGAATGGGAAAGGCCCTGTCGGCTGCCGGGTGCTCCCCAGGGATGGGACAAGAAGTATCCCTTCCCGGTGGAGGCGGTCAAGCGATGGTCCTCTCCCCCTGAGGTCGATGCGCCTGTCTTGGGCTTGACCAATTCTTCTGTATTGAACACCCCGGGCGCTACCTCCCTTAAGGATGGCGAGGATAGGCGCCTGGATCATATGGCCTGTCATGCGTTTGCTTGTGTGGGGTCGGCTCTGCTGCCGGCTTGTTCATCTGCTCTAGTCTCGCTTGCTACCAGGTCTCTTATCAGGGACTGGCTTAATGACGGTCAGTTGGATCCGGCTAGTGCGGAGTTCGCTACTCTTAAAGTGGACCAACACCCACCGGTGATCGGCCCGGGAATCTATAAGATTCCCGGGCCGATCACCTCCCTCCCCGCGGGACATCCGAGATTGGGATGTCCCGCGGGGTGAAACCCCCTCAAACACCCCAAACTCCTTACCTTATCTTCGTCGGCGGCCGGCCGCCTCCCTCGCACCCCTGTAGACGTGCGCGCGCGACGGACAAGCGGCTCCTCCGCCGCCGCCTCCCGCGCGTCCCTCTTGACGCGCGCGTGCCCGCGCCGGCCATTCACAGACGGCCGGCGCGGGCACGCGCGCGTCAAGAGGGACGCGCGGGAGGCGGCGGCGGAGGAGCCGCTTGTCCGTCGGCGCGGGGAGAGGTGAGTTCGGGGGGGTTTCACACAGCGGGGCACCCCAATCGGGGGTGCCCCACCGAAGTGGACCAAGACCCAGGATAGTCAAAATCCTGGGTGTTTGTCCACTTTAAGAGGTGTGAATTATTCATGGATTTTGTGTTGTCTGCTATGGAGGATTCTATTGTCATGTGTAGCAGGACTTCAGCCCTATTGGTGGCCATGCACAGGTTGGTTTGGCTGCGTCAGTGGACAGCGGATTTTGGGGCTAAGAAGTCCCTTACAGCTCTTCCCTTCATGGGTACGCGGCTGTTCGGTGATAAATTGGATGCTGTTGCTAAGGGAGGTAAGTTACCTCAGCGGAAGAAACTGCGCCATGCCTTTCGGGGGGGGCGATTCTTTCATCCCGTCCTTTCGTGGAGCCAGAGCAGCTAGGGGTCTGTCCGTCTCTGGTGTCAGGGGCTCGTCCTGGAACAGGGGCAGAGGTCAGGCGCGCCCGACGCCTGCCTGGGGTTCCAAGCCTAAGCCCGCCGGTAAGCCGGCTCAGCAATGAAGGGGCGCCCTCACCCGCACGGGTGGGGGACGGCTGCGGCTCTTCTTCCAGGTCTGGGCCCGGGAGGTCACAGACAATTGGATCCTGGAGGTGGTTTCGTCCGGGTACAAACTGGAGTTCGAGTACTGGCCGCCTCCGAGGTTCTTGAGGTCTCGGGTGCCCTCGGACCCTCAGGCTGCTCAGGGGCTCCTGTTAGCAGTAAGAAACCTTCTGGACATGGGAGTTATTTGCCCGGTGCCTCTGTCGCAGAGAGGCAGGGGTTACTACTCCAACCTCTTCACGGTACCCAAAAAAGAGGGTTCGGTGAGACCCATTCTAGATCTCAAGGTTCTGAAGAGGTTTATCAGAGCCAAAAAGTTCCGTATGGAGACTCTGCGCTCCGCTTCACCAGGGGGATTTCATGACATCCATAGACATCAAGGATGCTTATTTGCATATTCCCATTTTTCCAGCGCATCAGAGATTCCTCCGGTTTGCGGTGGAGGATCAACATTTTCAGTTTGTAGCGCTTCCCTTCGGGCTGACCTCGGCACCGCGGGTCTTCACCAAGGTCTTGGCGGGGATAATGGCCCTGCTCAGAGCTCCGGGCATTCGCATTGTGCCTTATCTGGACGACCTGTTGATTTCAGCTTCTTCCCTCAGTCAGGCGGAGCTGGACACCCACCAGGTGGTGTCGACTCTGGAGAGGATCGGGTGGGTGATCAACCGCCCCAAGTCCTCTCTTTCTCCATGACGCGTGATTTCCTTTCTGGGCATGAATCTGGATACCATTCAGGCCAGAGTGTTTTTGCCCCAGACCAAGGTGCAGGAGATTCAGGATCTGATCCATCTTCTTCGGGCCAGCCCTTATCCCTCTATCCGACAGGGGATGAAACTGGTGGGCCTGATGGTGTCCTCCTTCGAGGCGGTACCTTTTGCACAGTTTCACATACTATTGAGATCTCTTCAACTTCACCTATTGACGTGTTGGGACAGGTGTCCCCGGTCTTTGGATCAATCTTTCAGGATGTCTCCCAGGGTTCGGCAGTCACTTCGGTGGTGGCTGGAGTCGAGCAACCTGTTGAAGGGCAGGTCCTTTCTGGTCCTTTGTTGGGAGACGGTTACCACGGATGCCAGCCTGTCGGGCTGGGGAGGTTTTTGGAAAAGTCATCAGTTCAGTGGGGTGTGGAGCCCTCAGGAGGCTCACAACCCCATCAATGTCTTGGAGCTCAGGGCCATCCGGCTTGTTCTGCAATGGCTGACGTCGCAGTTACGGGGTCTGCCAATTCAGGTTCGGTCAGACAATCGAATGGCGGTGGCCTACATCAATCACCAAGGAGGGACTCGCAGCAGGGGTGCCCTCAAGGAAGTCTCCCTGATTCTGCACTGGGCGGAGAACTTTGTTCCTTGCATTTCGGCAGTTTACATCCCGGGAGTGGAAAACACGGAGGCAGATTCCCTGAGCAAGGGATCTTCTCGCCAAGGAGTGTGGTCTCTCCACCCCGAGGTTTTTTTGGATCTTTGCCGTTGGTGGGGGACTCCAGAGGTGGATCTCTTTGCATCTCGGCACAATCACAAACTTCCGGCCTTTGTGGCTCTTTCCCAGGTTCCTCTAGCATTGGCAGTGGATGCCTTGTCCCTTGCCTGGAAGGATCTGGGGTTTCTGTACCTGTTTCCGCCCTTCGCCATGCTGGGCAAGGTAGTTCGCAAACTGATTTTGGAAGGGGCACCAGCAATTCTGGTGGCTCCAAGGTGGCCAAGAAAGGTTTGGTACACAGACGTGGTAAGGCTGGCGGTAGATCAGTACCGGCTTCCCGTGTTGCCGGATCTATTGTCTCAGGGTCAACTTCTTTACCCCAATTTACAAATGCTAGCTTTGACGGCTTGGCTGCTGAAACCTTCATTCTGAAGGAGGAAGGTTTGTCTGAGGCCGTTGTCCAGACCTTGATTAGAGCTAGGAAACGGTCCTCTTCTGGCATTTACTATAGGACTTGGAGGTCCTACATTGATTGGTGTGAGGCTAGGGCCTTGCCTTGTAGGGTGTTTTCTATTCCTAGGATTCTGGAGTTTCTTCAGCATAATCTGGATCTTGGTTTCCAGCTTAGTACCTTGAAAGGACAGGTTTCGGCTTTGTCTGTTTTTTTCCAGAAGTCTTTTGCCTTGCACCCGCTGGTTAAGACCTTTTTCCAAGGAGTCGCGCATGTGCGGCCTCCTAGGAAGGCGGTAGTTCCTGTTTGGGATTTGAATTTGGTTCTGTCGGCTCTACAAGGTCCTCCTTTTGAGCCACTACAGGATACTGCTCTTTCTATTCTCACTCAGAAGGTTGCCTTTTTGGTGGCCATTACCTGTGTTCGGCGTGTCTCTGAGTTGGCGGCCCTGTCGATTCAGGCCCCTTACTTTGAGAGACATCAGGATAAGGTGGTTTTTCGCTTTAAGCCAGATTTTCTTCCTAAGGTGGTGTCTGCCTTTCATATCAATCAGGATATTGTTCTCCCTTCCTTGTGTCCTAAGCCTAGCAATGACAAGGAGAGGGTTCTGCACAATTTGGATGTTGTTCGCTGTGTTAAGTACTCCTTGGTGACTACTTCTTCTTTCCGCAAGAAGGACGCCTTTTTTGTGGAGCCCTGCGGGCCCAGGAAAGGTTTGGCGCCCGCCAAGTCTACCATTAGCAAATGGATTTGTCGGGCCATTGTTGGGGCCTATTCTGCTAAGGGGAGGACTCCTTTTAGGGTCACTGCGCACTCTACTCGTGCTGTTGGTGCATCCTGGGCTTTTCAGCACCAGGCTTCTGTTGAACAAGTTTGTAAGGCTGCTACTTGGTCTTCCGTTCATACTTTTTTCCAAGTTTTACAAGGTTGATGTGCGGGCTTCAGCGGATGCTGTTTTTCGCCGCAAGGTTCTGCAAGCTGCAGTGGTTTGAGTTGGTACATTCTTTACTGTTTCTGGTTCCCACCCATGACACTGCTATTGGATGTCCCAGATGTCATGAAGATCGAAGTGGAGTGTATGGCACACTTAGAATAATACCGTTTTGTGAGTACTCACCTTTAAAACGGGTATTATGACTGTGCCATACACTCCACTTCGCCCCACCCTTTTTTTCAGGTATTCTGGGGCTTTTATATGGTGAACCATTGGTTTTGACTGTTAAGGTTATAATTGGTTCTTCCTGGTCCCCTTACTGCTTTTTTACACTCGGAAATTGGTGGGAGGTCCCAGGTATATATGGGCCAGGAGGGGCTTTCCTTTTTTGCATATCATCTCTGCAGAAGTTCGCCCTCTAGAGGATGTAGCGCAGATGTCATGAAGATCGAAGTGGAGTGTATGGCACACTCATAATACCCGTTTTTAAAGAACTGGGGCATTTGCCTACTGTCAGCAACAGTGTAAGAGGCTTACTGGAGGTTGTAGCAGCTGACATCTTTTTAATCTTTAATCCTTGTGCTTTTATCTGTCTTACTCATCACTGCATCAGAAATCATTTAAATCATAATAATATTTTCAAAATATAAGATGTCGGTGAACAAAGCATTATGTCTGTGAACAAAGCAATGTTAATTTGCAATTTATTTTGCTAATAAATGGTGCATTGTATGCAGTGAAAAAATGATTATGGCATTCACATTTTCATTTACCTTTATTTTTTATGTGGGGACGTTTCCCCATTGGGGCACTAACAAAGCTGCTCCTTCAACTGTTTCTTTAAAAAGTTAGGACAATTTGTATCCTCTATCCCCCTTAATCCTCCCCACTTGGCTCTAAATAATCATGGAGACTTTAGACTCCCTGTGGTTGGGAGAATGTCCACGGGATGAGTATTTTTTGTCAGAATAGTCTACCAGGGGTTTAGGTAAGAGCTAGGTGCAGCCAGGTAACCCTTTCCTGTGAGGCCCTACAGGTGCACCTGAAAGGAGAGCCCTTCATCTGTACCTGTAGGTCTTGACATGACACCTCTTCCCTTTCAACTGCAGCTGCTCTGGGTCCCAGAGCTTATGGCAGTGCGTATTGCCAGTGAGTTTTTGCTGGAGGTATGTCCTGCACAGACCTACTACAGACTTTGAGCAAGGGAAGCTGGAATCCTTCTTTTTTCATGAAAGCCTTTGTAGATATAACCAAGATGTTGTTCTGAACTGTAGGTAAAAAAATGGGGCCAAGACGCTCCTCCTAAATTTAAAATTGCTACTTTTGTGGTCTAGTGTTCGTCAGATCCTGGCCCTGACCTTCCCAATGCAAGGTGCTGGGCATGATGGACTTGGCAATGGAAGCAGTCCTATGCCTGCAATTCCATATCGGTCCTCTGCAATTATATGTTCTGGACAAATAATCAAAAACTCAATCTGTGGTGGCTTTAGGCAAACCAAATCTCCCAGGGTCACACCTTCATACCAATTCAGTTGAACATCCTGATCATGGATGCCAGCCCAAACAGCTGAATAGGGATACTGGTCTTACTCTAGAAGAAATCCCTTCTTATCAACATCCTGGATTTAAAGGCCATGCTACCATTAGTGCTGGTGCATATTTCCGAGTCTTGAAAAAGTTGTGCTACGCAACAAAACGCGTTGACGGCGGCAGGGCAGACCAGAGGCTACACAGAGTACCAGGATTGCTTAAGATCAGTGGACATCCTCTTCCCTTCTCTTCTAGATGCATCAACGGCCGAGGTGCAGTAAGAGCAGGGTGAAAGTCTCGCCTGGCATACTTATAAGCTGTTTCCCATTGTTTTTAAATTGTTAATTATATTAGATGACCCACTATTAAAACGTTATTACGCTAGATACCTCTATTGGTTTTATCTTTTATATGATATCCACTTTGAGGTACTTGTTATAAAACCACTATCGAGAGCCACACTGAGCGGCAAGGATCATATAACTTGAGGGAGCGTGACCTACAAAGCGAAAAAGGCTTAATTTGGAGCGCATTAATATCCTGCCATCTGGTAAGAGTAATTAATATAGGTGGTGGGCAAGAGGTGGACACCTGAAGTTGATAACTCCTAGATATCATTACAAGTTCATGCACCTTGGGATAACAAGATAAAGTCTACAACGTAGATGGTTAATGCCTGATTTCTGTAAGTCAGCTATGGACATTTTGCATTTATCATCTCCCAATTGGACCCTCTATTACACTTATTGCTCTGTGTTTTATTGTTAATGTTATGTTTAAAATCCATTGGGATAATCAGGTTTTTACACGTTGAGCAACTCTAACCACTTCTTAAGAAATATTTTATATATTGAAAGTTTTTTAGCTCGTTTTTTTCTCTCATTTTTAACATATTTCTGAAGTGTCATACTGCCAGGGTGCAGTTGGTCAATTACATACATAAAATATGAGGGCAACAAGCAAAGCCACCATGGCAGAAGCTTACCTTATCCTTCAGTGTGTTAAGAGTTTGGTGCTGGCATTGTCAGCGATCCACATAAGGGGGAGATTGCGAGGTGGATTTATGGAGCCACCAACATGTGGAGAATGGGCCCTTGCTCCCCTTTCTTCCAGCAGATCTGCCGCAAGAAGGGGGCACTCATTTTCATCCAGGATTAACAGACATGTGGAGGTCTTAATGAGCAGGGTAAGAGAGAAGCCCCCCCCCCCCACACACACACACACACACACACACACACACACACACACACACACACACACACACACTGGTCCTGTGCTAAAAAGAGGTTATCCCTGTGTATGACTAATTCTCTCAATGCACAATTCTGCTTTCTCAGGGCCCTCTGACACCATAACACCACATATAAAAATTGCTAGCTATTACAATATGGATGTTGATAATGTGTGATATTTTGCCTACTATTTTTAAGAATGCATGTTTGAGGCTCTGAAATCAGCTAGAAGTTGGTTAAAGTTACTCAAGAACAAAACCTGGCTCTGTGAAGCACATAGTGTGTCGTAGTGTTGGAAAGAAAAAGTAAGAAGGCAAATATGATGTGTTAAATGATGCTCGTTGGCTTTGGCACAACTGTATATTCTTGTTTTGTGTCAATGGCTTAAAGACTGGACCAGCATCCATTAGGTGAATAATGGGAGTTGGTCCGGTTTAGGGTTAAAAAGATTAGATAAATCAAATCTACGCATTTGGTGGCCTCAAAGCAGCACTTGTTGTCATTTTTTTTATATTCTTTCATTGGGAAATATGACATGAAAAACTAAAAGATTCAATTGTGAACATCTCAATAAAGCTCTTGTAATGTTAGATAATATTGTTTGGTCGTCTAATTGAATAACTCTATGCTTTTTATGTAATTTATAAATGAGAATCAACATTTTTGTTCATATGTAATAAATCAGCAGTTTTCACTAGTAGTACTTAAAGTGGACCGTCACCCATGGGTGATCGGCCCGGGAATCTATAAGATTCCCGGGCGATCACCCCCCTCACCGCGGGACATCCGAGATCGGGATGTCCCGCGGTGAGGGACCCCCCCCAAAACCCCAAAAGAACTCACCTGATCGGCGGCGGCAGCGGCCGCCGCCGCCTCCCGCGCACTCCTCTAGCCGTGCGCGCGCCCGCGCCGGCCGTTTGTGAATGCACTGTCCGTGGGAGCGTGGTGAGGTGAGTTTGGGGGTTTCTGGGGGGTTTTACACAGCGGGACACCCCTAATCGGGGTGCCCCCCTAAAGTGGACCAAACCCCAGGATAGTCAAAATCCTGGGTGTTGGTCCACTTTAAGGTGCTTGACTATAAGATTTGACAGTCAACAAAGTAGTAAGAGTTTACTGTGTCACTGCATCATCATGTATGGCCTACAGTACAGCTTCATTAATCAAGTGGGCATAGGAAATATAACCCATGTGGTTCTTGAAATAATTGCAAAATGGCATATTGTACCCCATCAATAAGGCCAGCAAGCACTATAAAATACTGTTTGTAATAGGCCAGAGTGTTACAATATTAAAAATGTTTGTGTATATGTAGGGATATCTCGTTTTCAGTTATAAAGTTATAACAACTTTTTTTTTTTTTTAGTTATTGTTCAAGCGGGGAAGGGTTTAGAGAGGAAGTATCTGCTTTGGGCGTTAAAATAAAAAAAATCTACTCACCTGATCAATGTGATCATCCTCCAATTTGGCCAGGGAGGCGGGTGCTCTACACAGAACCTGTACTTCCAAACCTTGAGAGGTCAGTCACCCAATATCTGGAGCAGTGCAGCCACACTGGTCAGGGCAGGAGAGTTGGGTGACAAAAAAGTCACTGTGTTCCAAATGTCACATGTAATTTTTGCCTACTATTTTAGAAGGCACATTTGCAACAGAAATCATCTAGAAGGTGGTTATGTGATGTGATGATCAAACCGCACCACATCATTATATGCTATCTCCAGTGCTGTCTACCTTTTTACAGGCATTTATGAAAGAATCATTTGTTTTACTTAAACCAAACCTGCTACTGTTGCAAATAGACAGGATGTCCCTTCCTCAATATTCCATTTTCAGCTGTGATTGGTAATGGAAATTGGAAGCATTTAGGAACCACGCCAAACAGCCATGAAGTGGCACACTACATAAAGTTACAGAATGGGGTCACCAAGTAATGAGATTCATAGTACATAGTCCCCAATGCTCTCTAGTGTCATACTCTACTCTATACTGTCACTGGACACTGCAGGAGTGGAAACATGTTCTGTGGACTATTCATATTTCTCTGTCTGGTAGACTGATGAACGAGTCTGGGTTTGGCAAATGCCAGAACTGAATTTTGCCAGCACCCCATTGTGCTAGCTATAAGGTTTATTGGTGAAGGTATAATGCTGTGAGGCTGTTTTTAAGGAGCTGCCCTAGGCCTTCATCCATTGAAGATATTTTGTTCCATGCTTTAACCCTTTAAGTGCCAGCCTACCTAGATTTTTTTGTTACACTCTGTTGCCAGACTACTTTTCACTTTTTTTTGTGCTACACATGTTCAACCTTAATTTATGAAGGGATTTCCAGGGATTTTCCAGGAGAAGTATATATTGTTTTTTTCAGCTTCAACATGAAATGTCTTTGTTTGGCCTTTTTTTGTGTATTCTCAATACTTTTGGGTGAAATATGTGCAAAAAAATAAAAAAAAATCTATTTTTTACAATTTGTAGTATTTTTTTTGTAATGAAAAATGTAAGTTCATTAATAAAATCTAATTGCATGTGAAAGCCCTATTTCTTCCGGTTACAACGGTACCACATATGTATTGGTAGACACCCTTTCCTGCCCAGGAGACTCCCCCAAACTGAAACAGCAGTTTAGGAGATTTCAGATAGGATACAACTATGCAATATGATTGCATAGTTGTAAGGGGTTAAAGTGGACCAACACCCAGGATTTTCACTATCCTGGGTTTTGGTCCACTTCGGTGGGGCACCCCGATCGGGGGTGCCCCGCTGTGTGAAACCGCCCAGAACGCCCGGAAACACTCACCTCACCACGCTCCTACGCGGGCGCTCGTCCAATCAGAGCGCTCAGAGCCGCTGTGGTTGGACGCCGCTTGTACGTGCATACCACAGCGGCTCTGAGCGCTCTGATTGGACGAGCGCCCGCGTAGGAGCGTGGTGAGGTGAGTGTTTCCGGGCGTTCTGGGCTCTGAGCGCTGGAGGCCGCGTCTCGCGCTTCCCTCTAACAGGGAGCGCGCCCGCGCCGGCCATTCACAAACGGGCTGCGCAGGTGCACGCCCTGCTAGAGGGAAGCGCGAGACGCAGCCTGCGTATGCGCCGTTAGAACGGGGTTAAGGTAAGATTCCCGGGCCGATCAGATCCCTCCCCGCGGGACATCCCAATTTCGTATGCCCTCGGGGAGGGATCTGATCGGCCCGGGAATCTTATAGATTCCCGGGCCGATCCCCCCTGGGTGTTGGTCCGCTTTAATGTAAAAAAAAAATGACATAGGGTCCCTCATGCTGGGTAAGGGGGGACCTCATTTTATTTTGGAATTTTAAGGGTTAAAAAACCCTACAATCCCCCCCAAAAATGACGTAGGGCCCCCCTTACCCAGCATTACCGACCCGGACCAGCTATGGGGGCTTGTAGAACAGGGCGCAGGGGCAAGCATTGGTGCACCCTGGCCCTGCAGGCTACTAGCCCACATAGCCACTAAGTGGCCCGGGCCCTTCTGCCCCCCCCTGGCCGTTGGGGAGGCAGGTAATGGGGGGGGCTGGGGGTTATGGCAAGTCACCCGCTAGCCGCAGGTGATTGCCAGCCCCAGAGCCTTGTGAACTGGTATAAGGGGTCTCATGGACCCCTTACCAGTTCACAAATAGTTAAAAGTAAAAAAGACACCAGACAAAAAATATTTTATTATTTTTTTTTTACTTATACTTACCTCCCATCCAGTGTCCCGCGCCGCTGCAGATGACACTTGTCGGTAGTGATCGGAGCAGGATGGGTGGGAGGCAGGGGATCATAGCCTCCCTACCTCCCACCCTCCCTGCTCCGATCGCTACCGACAAGTGACAGATTGGAGCCCGGTGCCGGTATACGAGGAGCGGGATGATGTCATCCCGCTCCTCCCACAAGCGGGTGGGGCTAGGGGCGGGGCCAGCGCCGGCCGAAGAGGATGGTGAGGGCCCATTGCTTGGTCCTCACCCGAAGCGTGGTAAGTTCAGGGGGGGATCGGAGCCCCTCCTGGTGAAGAGAAGACATCGGAGGAGCGATCGGGCTGTCAGGTGAGTTTGTGTCATTTTTTTTTTTTTTTCTTTCAGATGGCGCGGGGGGGGCTATTCCGGGCCTCCTCCTGAAGATCAGAGGCCCGGGGGCGGAAATCGAACAGGTGATACTTGAAGAGAATCGCTGGCACTTTCAAACGAGGGGTCAGGTAAGTCTGTATCTTTTGTTATTTTTTTTTTTTTATGGGGCTCTAAAATCAGCTACGTGAGACTCGCGTAGCTGGCACTAGAAGGGTTAATCAACCAAGATATTTTGGACAATTGTATGCGTCAAACTTGTCGAGAACAGTTTGAGGAACACCCAAAGGACAAAGCAGAGTCATGACTCCGAACCCTATCAAACATTCTTTGATCCACTAACAGGGAGATTGTAAGGCAACAAAAGAATGACATCACGTGTGCTATTCTGGCTAAATAGGCAAGATCTCCTAAACATACACTTTAAAATCTTATTCTTAGTATACATTACGTCCTGGTCCAGATATAGTACTTACACTTGGGTTATCCTCTGCCAGATGGCGCTGCACTGCAGAGACATGCAAAACAGGCTCCTCCCGGCCCCTCAAATACCCAGGGACCTCCCACAAATCCCCAGATTTCTCTGCAGTGCTGACTGCGAAGACATGAAGTATCACTCTCTCGCAGGTGAGCGGGGCTATTGAAGCCTGCGGCCCTGTTGGACTATTCCCACCCGTCCTTTTTGTGATGTGCCTCCCAGCCTGGGCTGCGCTGGTCGGGTGAAGGTAGGCAGCACCTTGTGTGCTTACGGAACGCTGCTCCACCGCAGTCCCCCATCAAAGAGTAGGCGGTATAGGTTGATGGTGAGCCTCTATGGAATGCCCCTCCCGCATTATTGCCCCATGCCCTGTGTAGCGGTGGGCCCTGTACAAAGGGCCGCCATCCTCCCTCGTTCCCCCCGTAGCTTGGGGGGGAAAGAAAGGGGGGGGTGTGTTGGTGCCACTGTATTGTGATTCATGCATTGGAATGTCTTTTTGGACTTGTGATTGGTGTCAGACGCTTTTTGTATTTAACTTGCGCAGCGGCAGTATCATAGTCCATGAGGTACAACTTGTGTATTTGCCGCCGCTGCTCGCGCTTTTTCCTTAGCTGGATGTTCTGCGGCGGCGTTACCTCAGACGCCTCTGGCCTCTCATTGGCTGCTGGTTGGACTTCGCGATCTTCGGGAGGGCGGGCCTGGTCTGGCCCACTCCGCGTCATGTCACGCTCTGATCCGCCCTTCGAGGTACTCGGCGCCATTTTGTCTATTCGCGCTCGACGTGTGTGACGTTCCTGCTTACCGTGGTCCGTAAGTGCCCTCGCGGGCGGCTTATACTCATTGTAGTGTTTAGGTTCTGACACCATTCTCTTCTCATTGTGTCTTTCAGACTGGTGAACACCATTGGCTTCTCCCGGCCCGGTGTAATTGATAGCGGGCCTTGTAAATTTCTCCCACTTCCCTAGCGGGTCATTGGGGCATCCAGGGTTGCTTTATAGCGTCAATCCCTGCTGGCATATTGAGCCTAATAAATCACCATATGGAGGCATCTCAGAATTATGTGACCGGGGTCCCCCTGGGACAAGACCGGCTGTGTATAGCGTGTGGACAACCCCATGCTGACGCTGACAGGGCACGGGTCTGCGTACCCTGTGCTGAGCAAGCACTGGCCCTGCAATCTGGCCTGCCAGTGGCTGCACCTCGTTTCAATTCACCTATTTCCCCATGCTTAAATCTCACTCCTGCTGAGTCGCATACAAGCAGGGATTTGCTGCCTGTTGCGGCTCCCAGACTGCCTACGGCTGAACAGATTATTGCGAGGTTGTCAGAGAGCAAGGGCCCTGGTAAAAAGCGGCACTTGACGTCTCATGTTACTGTTTTTCCTTTGGGAACTGAGGTGTTCACTCCTCTGTGTGGCTATAACCCTTCTGATGAAGGAGAGCGCTTCTCTGACTCTGGCTCATCTGATGGGAGGCCGAGGAGTCATGACGATTCTGGCCCTGATTACTGGGCCCAGAGTAACACTGACGATTTGTTGATCAAGTTCTTTGAGGTTCTGTCTATCTCTCTCCCTGGTGAGGCTCCAAAGCAGAGAGGGGAGCGTTTCCATACAGCGACTGCACGTTTGGAATTTCTAGAGCAGGCACATTTCCATACTCTTGTGCTCAAGGAATGGGAGTGCCCCAGTACACTTCCAGGGGTCCCAGGGGACTGGGATAGGAAGTATCCTTTTCCCCCTGAGGTGGTCAATTGTTGGTCATCCCCCCCCGTGGTGGATGCCCCGATCATAGGGGTTCCTAACCCCCCTTTATTGCAGCCCCTGCTTATACTACCCTTCGGGATGCTGAAGACCGGCGCATTGACCTGCTGGCCCACGCCTTTACTTGTGCAGGGACGGCGCTGCACCCGGTCTGTGCCACGGCTATTACTGCCATGGCCGCTAGAACCCTCATCAGAAAGATGCTTGATCGTCACCCTGATGATCTCCCCTGGGATGTGTTTAATGCACTCTCCAGTTGTGATGTGTTTGTAAAATGTATCCTATTAGCACTGGATGACACCATTAGAATGTGTGCAAGAACTTCTCCCCTTGTGGTGGCTATACGTCGCTTGGTCTGGCTGCGACAGTGGGGTGCTGACGATGCTGCTAAGAAGACTCTTACCGGGCTTCCCTTTAGAGGGCTACGCCTGTTTGGGGCCCGTCTAGACCTGTTTGGTAAGAAGGGTAAGTCACCCCAACGCAGGCGGCCGTCTCGGCCCCTTCGGGGCAGGAGCACCCCTCCGCCCCCCTACCATAGTGTTAAACAAGAACCAGGGGTGTCCTTCGCGGGGGCTCGCGCAGACTCCTGCCCCAGGAGCAGCAGACAACGCCCTGGCCCCTCCGGTGGGGCTAAGCCCAAATCTTCCACCAAGCCCCCTCCAGCATGAGGGGGCGCCCTCGCCCGTCTGGGTGAGGGGAAGGCTGCGGTACTTTGCTCTTGTCAGGAGGCTTCACGCCTCATACTGGTGGATTCAGGAGGTAGTGTCCTCCGGATACAAGATAGAGTTTGCTGCGCGGCCTCCCCCAAGATTATCAGGTCCCGGGTACTCCTGGTCCCTGCCTCTGTTCAGGTGCTGGTGCAGGCCATGCAAGTCCTGCGGGGTCTGGGGGTCACTTGCAGATTGCCCTTAACAGGCAGAGGCAGGGGCTGCTACACCAACCTTTCCACAGTTCCCCAAAAGGATGGGTCAGTCTGGCCCATTCTGGATTCACAGATTTTCGGCAATTCCCCAATTACAGGCAGTTTCTGCATGGAAACTCTGAGATGGGGCATCAGCGCCTTGCACCCAGGGGGCTTCTTGCCGTCTGTGGAGATCAAATATGCTTATTTTCACATCCCTGTGTCTTCTGGACACCGAGGCTCTTCAGGTTCGCGTTGGAAGTCCAACACTGCTAATTTGTGGCCTTGTTATCTGGCCTCTCCTCAGCTCCCAGAGTGCTCACCAAGGTGCTTACTGGGGTGATGTCTCTGATGAGACCAAGGGGCGTCCGCGCGATGACCTACCTGGACGTCCTTTTCACTTCCCAGTCTCTACGTCAGGCTGAGTTGGATACTCGGCTGGTGGTGTCCATTGGGAGTCATTTGGATGGGTGATCAATCACCCCAAGTCCTAATTGTCCCCTTAATTGGTAACTCCATTCCTAGGAATGAATCTGGATATGGTTCAGGCGAGAATCTTCCTTCCTCAGCAATAAAGTGGACAATCTGGTTGCATGGGCTCAGTCCCTCATAGCCGTCCTTTCACCAGGCAGGGATGCAGCTGGTGGGCCCTTCTGTAACTTCTTAGTACAGGACAGGGATCCAGCATCCCTGGAGCAGGGTCTGTGTGCCTTCCCTCCTGGTAAGGAGGTCCCCTCTTGGAGTGGTTGAACTCAAGAAACCTGTCTGGGGTCAGTTCCCTTCTGGCCCCTTCCTGGAGACGGTCACCATGGATGCCAATCTATCAGGTTGAAGGGGGGGGGGGGTTTCTTCTGAAACTCCCTGCGGTTCCGGGGGAGGTGGGGCCCTTAGGAGGTCCATACACCTATCAATGTTTGAAACAGTGAGCGTTCAGGTTGGTTCTATCTCGCTTGACTACTCCTCTTCAGGGCCTGCCTGTTCGGGGGCGCTCGGTCTGTCTGACAACAGTGGCCTACATTAATCATCTGGGAGGGACCTGGAGCAGGAGGGTCCTCCAGGAAGTGTCTCTGATCCTGATCCGGGTGGAGGACAATGTTCCCTGCATATCAGTGGTATTCGCTCCGATGGTGGTCCCTCTGCGACAGGATGTGCTAATCCCTGTGTCACTATGGGGTCCAACCAGTTGTGGATCTGTTTGTGCCCCGTCACTATCACAAGCTCTCGGCCCTTGTTTCCCTGTCCCAGGATCCTCTGGCCGTGGTCATGATGCCTTAGTAACGTCATGGCAGGACATTCTGTTCTGTATGTCTTTTCTCCATTCCCCCTGCTAGGCAGGGTTCTGCGCAAGATTGCTCTGGAAGGGGGGACCAGTGATTCTGGTGGCCTCCGGGTGGCCCAGGATCCTCTGGCCGTGGTCATGATGCCTTAGTAACGTCATGGCAGGACATTCTGTTCTGTATGTCTTTTCTCCATTCCCCCTGCTAGGCAGGGTTCTGCGCAAGATTGCTCAGGAAGGGGGGACCAGTGATTCTGGTGGCTCCCGGGTGGCCTAGTAGAGTGTGGTTCGCAGACGTGGTAGTGAGGGCAGTAGATCTGTACGTTCTGCCAGGAGCACCAGTTCTGCTCACTTAGGGCCCCTTTACGTCACCCCAATCTACAGACTCTGGCCTAGACGGCCTGACTGCTGAAACATCCATCTTGATGGAGACAGGCTTATCTGTCTCGGTGTTGAGACTATGGGAAGACTAGGAGCAAGCAGCTTCTTCTTCTTCCATCTATTATAGGGTATGGCATACCCATATTGATTGGTGTGAGTCTAGGTCTCTTTCCTGTCGGGCGTTCTCTGTTCCCAGGGTTCTAGAGTTATTACAGCATGGGTTGGAGTTGGTTCTCCAACTCGGTACTCTGAAGGGTCAGGTTCAGGCCTGTCCGCCTTCCTTTAGAAGTCTTTGCTCAGTTTTCCTTGGTTAAGACTTTCTTTCAGGGGGTTACTCATGTGCGTCCCCCACGTAATCCTATGGTCCCTGTTGGGATTTGAATTTGATTCTGTCTGCCTTGCTGAGGATGCTGTCTGGCTGATCTTACCCTCAAGGTTGTCCTTCTGGTGGCTGTTACTTCGGTCAGACGTGTGTCTGAGCGGGCGGCTCTGTCTATCTAGCCCCCATTCTTTGAGATACACCAGGATCAGGTGGTGTTCCGCTTTAAGCCGGACTCTCTGCCTAAGGTGGTGTCTTATGTTCATTGATTCAAGATATTGTTCTTCCTTCTGTGCCTTATTCCTAGCAACACTAAGGAAAGGGTTCTGCATTCCTTGAACAGGTGTTGGAAGTTTTTCCTTGGTAGTCACTGTGTCCTTTAGGAGAACTGATGCTCCTTTGGGCCTACGGCCACTCCATCCTGAATGTGCCCGATCTCGTCTGATCTCGGGGGGGTTAGGCGGCTTTGGGCCTGGTCATTACTTGGATGGGATGGTTCCTTTTGGTCCTAGGAAAGGTTTTTTGGCTTCTGCCAAGTCTACTGTTAGCGATTGGATTCGTCAGGCTGTTACTCAGGCCTATTCCACTAAGGGGAAGAATCTTCCCTTTCGCTTTACTTCTTATTCTACTCATGCTTTTGGTGCCTCTTGGGCTTTTCAGCACCAGGCTTCTGTTGAACAAGTTTGCTAGGCCGCTACTTGGTCTTCTGTTCATACCTTTTCAAAGATTTACAATGTTGATATTAGGGCCTCAGCTCACGCTGTCTTGGCCACAAGGTTTTGCAGGTGACAGTGGTTTTTAACTGTCCGCTGTTGCCTTTTTTGTTGGGGATCCCACCCTACTTTATGGACACTGCTATTGGATGTCCCAAGTGTAAGTACTATATCTGGAGCAGGACGTACTGTACACTAAGAATAATACAATTCTGTGAAATACTCACCTGTAGAATTGATATTATAAGTATACAGTACGTCCTGCTCCACCCCACCCTGGTTTTTGCATTATTCTGGATCCCCTATATGGTGATTGTTATCATTGTTATAGTTACCAGTTTTTGGTGGGTAAATTCTCCCGGCTTCTTGTTCACTACTTTTCAATGCTGGGGATTTGTGGGAGGTCCCCGGGTATTTGAGGGGCCAGGAGGAGCCTGTTTTGCATGTCTCTGCAGTGCAGCGCCATCTGGCGGAGGATAACCCAAGTGTAAGTGCTATATCTGGAGCAGGACGTACTGTATACTTATAATATCAATTCTACAGGTGAGTATTTCACAGAATTGTGTTTTTGTCCTCTGCAGTAATTCTGTCCTACTACTAAATAAAATTGACTGGGTCCCAAGATCAAATTTCATGGCACAGACGGCTGTTCCCTTGCGTCATCCCAGGTCTACACACTCTGCTCTCCAGGCAGACCTGAATAGCTGACAGCGGGTCAGTAAAGAGCTGACAGAGCTGGGATGCTGCTGTGGCAATGAGGATGGGGTGCCACTGGGGGAAGGACCAGGCCCTGGTGATGGCAAAATCCTAGGTTGTGGTCTGCTTTAAATCGATTTCTCTTTTCAATATCACTTTAGTGTTGTCCATTTTGTCTTTGGATGACGGCCACTGTATATTATTATTATTTTATTTATTGAGGGTCCTCGTATTTCACAGTGCTGTACAATTTATAGATTTCTGGAGGGTAAGACTCAGTAGAAGACATAACCCAATGCACAATATATCTATAGCATTCCTGTAAAGTATAATTATAAAAATATTTAGCCAGTCAGACTAGCAGTCAGTGCCAGACAGAAGCTACTCTAAGTGTGTATTGTTCTCTGGAATGCAAGGAATATGAGATGACTCCTTGGTTATATAATGGTACCTTTATTAACGGATGATAGCCTAGCATGTGTTATTGTTACCAAACACAATGTAAGAATGTTTTTGCTCAGACAGGATTCGAAAATGTAGACATATGTACCGAAATAAATACCGAATGGCAGAAATGTTGCTGTAGCAGTAAAGTACGACATTTATACTTTCAGTAGAAACTAGACCCGGCATGTTTCTGTGTGTCGTGGATGATCTAGTATTAAAGCCTATAGTAATCAGTCCAACAAGGATTTGCCAGGGCAATAAATTGGCCTGTACATGATTTCAAGTAGAGCATTATATGGAGTGTGCGTATTGTAGATTTATAAAGTATGTTGCATTTGTGCTGCCATCTTTTAACTGGAGCATTCTGGGAGAATTCCCCCAAAATTATCTGTATTCTGAGGAGCAAAGTAATCAATTTTAATGATTGATTTGTGCCGCCACTGGCAGATTTAGGCAGCCCGTCTAGCTGCCATCCTTTTACAATTCATTTCTAATTAATGAATGTATCGAACCTGGATGTAGCACTAGCAGGAAAAGTAACGTTAATAGTGCCTGATGCCACATGAGCTGAAGGTAAAAGATGAGTAGAGGGGGCCTGCTTCCCTCAAGGGCTGTATTCTTTGTAAATTAACAGGTTGCTAAGATTATTTTAATGCAGAGGAGTAACAATCAATTATATTATTTGACCAGAGGATCACTGCCTCACTTACCTACTTAGTGTAACTATGGCCTGAAATGATCATAAATCCCTCTTTAATATTCAGCAGAAGAGCAGCCCAACCTGGGATTCCCCACTGTACATCAGCGTCGCTAAAACGAAAACGCCCACCCGGGTACTAACCTCTTGGGGGAGGTTACAGCTGCCGTGAAGCAGCCTATCCACTTAATAGGCCAGTGGTGGGAACGCTGATAGGCATGGCCACTGGCTGTGCTGATAGGCTACTCACGGTCACATATCTGTATGGCTGACCATAGTTTCTGACCATAGTTCCTCTTTAAAGCAAAAAATAAGTCCAATGCTCCAGGAAATTAGTGTTATGCCACTGGAAAACATATGTTGGAAATGCTTTTAAGTGGACCCCTGTAGTGTTGACTTCTCCCACTTTTGGCTTCTTTTGCTGCGGTCCTTCCTTTACATACAGGAGTTCTTTTTAGTGGTAGGTGAGCTGAAAATCTTTTTGTTTTTGTACTTAAAGGAAAAGTCCACTTCTTTGGACTTCTCTAAAGGCTCCAGGGCTGACCAGTGGCAGAGGGCTCAACGACGATCCACTTACCCTTACCGCTACTCCCAGGTTTGTGAAGAGGGCTGCAGAAGACTAATCGTGGCAGTAAAGTAAGCGGAAGGTCTAGTGCCCTCTGACACTGTCCGGTCCTGGTCCTAAAGTCCTTTAAAGCAATCCATGTTGTTTAACAGGCCCCACTTGACTGCCATGGGGAAGTGAGTGCTGTGCAGTTACCATGCGCTCATGTGGGGCAGTGTTCCGTGATCATAACCAATTAGGCAAGCATCAGCACCCATATCAGGCTTCCAGTGCAGTTATATGGAGCAGTGCATTCCTCAATCAGAGGCCATCCACATCCCTGTTTAGTGACAATTCAGTCTTATTTGACAAAAATGTCATTGTCTGTTTGGGATGTCCCAGACCAAACTAATTACCTGCATTCTCTCACTGCTAGCTTTACCTCCCCTTGTGGATGCCAGCAAACACTAGGGTTTGCGCCTGGACTTTCTCAGCCTTGTATGTAAACCTGACACAGAGACCCAAGTTGGCTGCCAGCAGTTGGGTACCAAACAGAGTGGGAATGCAGAAGTGGGTACAATGCTGTGCCTGGGCTCAAGCATCCTCTTACTGTCAGAACAGCCTGAAAATCAACCCCCTCTGCTGGGGAGGTGAGCAGACCTCCAGTCAATTGTTGATATAGTCGTGTCATTTTATTTTCTCACTGACCGATGGTTGGTAAATGGCTTCCATAGCCAAATGACGATTACTAATTATACCATGATTCTTAAAAAGTGAAGGGTTATATAAGTCTCTGTGCTATGTTGTTTAGTTTATTTAGTTATTCTAGGACACCATGTTGCATCTTCTATCATTCCTTACTGCAGATAAAAAAACAATTAAGCAAATTGTCATTGCCAAGATGGTGACGACAGACATTACTGTATAGTCTGTGTAGCCATAAACATCCTTTGTATTCGGCAGGACTGCCTGTTCCCCAAGCCTCTGTACAGTACAACACACCTCTGCTAAGTGGTTTTAATTCCCTGGCAATGTGTAATGTCTGGGGTGTGGTTTATCCCTAATCCTCCACTTAAATCTATTGCCTTGCTCTCACCTGCTGTCTGCCTGGCCGACAATTTGAAGTCTACCATCTGTTATTTACATAAAAGTAATGGGCATGTGTCAATCAAAGCCATTCGAAACAAGTCATTAACTTATGAGTTTCTTTGTGACACAATTGTGCAGTTTGGTATCCTATGGTAGGTCTAATAATAATCAGATCATAATGCAGAGGCCCAAGACTTAAAGTGGACCAACACCCAGGATTTTCACTATCCTGGGTGTTGGTCCACTTCCCGATGGAGGGGTGCCCCGCTGTGTGAAACCCCCCAGAAAGCCCCAAAATCTCACCTGACCCCGCTCCCACGTGACTCGCTCCACCAATCACCGCCGACGGACAAGCGAGGTCCGTCGATGGACAAGGTGAGAGCGCCCGCCCCGGCCATTCACAAACGGCCGGCGCGGGTGCGCGCCCTGCTAGAGGAATGTGCGAGAGGCGGCGGCCCGCGCATGCGACGTTGGAACGAGGAACAGGTAGGATTTGCGGGCATCCCGATCGGGGTGCTCCGCAGGCAGGGAGCTGATCGGCCTGGGTAACAATGAGTCCTGGGGGGGGGGGGTGATGGGGATCACTACAGAACACTCTGCTCGAGCTGCATTTACCAGAAGTCTGATCCATTGCTGTTTTCAAATGTATTGCAGAAAGTGTACAAAGCGGAATCCCTTTGTCCCCTGTTGTGCATGCGTTATATAGGGAGTGGGGGCGAGTGCTGGATTGCGTTTTTTTGCGATTGGTTCTGGGGTTTGGTTGGAGTGTTTAGCTATGATTACAACTGTGGGGTGTTCCAAACCATCGCCAAACTAAAAGTTGAATATGCCTCAGGGTCTGGTCCTGATAGATCACATCAGGCCCTTATCCTCAGTGATGCAACAAACAGCGATCCTCTGACACAGTGTAACCTATTTCTGTTTTTTAAAGAAAGCGATTTTCACCCTATAAGACGCACCTGCCCGTAAGACGCACCTAGGATTTGGAGGAGGAAAATAAGAAAAATATTTTAACCAAAAATGCACCATTACAGACAGTGTGGCATTCCCCCTATTTCATTCCTCATGGGCAATGTGGCACTCTCCTCTCCCATTCCCACAGGCAGTGTGGCATTCCCCCTCCCATTTACCATAGGACATGTGGCATGCCCCCATTCCATTCCCCATATAGGCAGTGTAGCATCCCCCTCCATACCATTCCCCATATAGGCAGTGTAGTATCCCCCCCCATCCCATTCCCCATATAGGCAGTGTACATTCCCCCTCCCATTCCCCATATTGGTAGTGTGGCATTCCCCCTCCCATTCCCCATATAGGTAGTGTGGCATTCCCCCCCTCCCATTCCCCATATAGGCAGTGTGGCATCCCCCCCATTCCCCATATAGGCAGTGTGGCATCCCCCCCCCATTTCCCATATAGGTAGTGTGGCATTCCCCCCCATCCCCCCCCATTCCCCATATAGGTAGTGTGGCATTCCCCCCTCCCATTCCCCATATCGGCAGTGTGGCATTCCCCCCTCCCATTCCCCATATCGGCAGTGTGGCATTCCCCCCCTCCCATTCCCCATATAGGCAGTGTGGCATCCCCCCATTCCCCATATAGGCAGTGTGGCATTCCCCCCTCCAATTCCCCATATAGGCAGTGTGGCATTCCCCCTTCCATTCCCCATATAGGCAGTGTGGCATCCCCCCCTCCTATTCCCCATATAGGCAGTGTGGCATTCCCCCTCTTATTCCCCATATAGGCAGTGTGGCATCCCCCTCCCATTCCCCATATAGGCAGTGTGGCATTCCCCTCCCATTTCCCATATAGGCAGTGTGGCATTCCCCCTCCCATTCCCCATATAGGCAGTGCCCCCCCCCCTATTATCATAGGCAGTGTGGCATCCCCCCCCTCCCATCCCCCATATAGGCAGTGTGGCATCCCCCTCCCCCCATTATCATAGGTAGTGTGGTATCCCCCTCCCTCATTATCATAGGCAGTGTGGCATCCCCTTCCCTCCATTATCATAGGCAGTGTGGCATCCCCCTACCCCTATTATCAAAGGCAGTGTGGCATCCCCCTCCCCCCATTATCATAGGCAGTGTGGCATCCCCCTACCCCTATTATCATAGGCAGTGTGGCATCCCCCTACCCCCATAATCATAGGCAGTGTGACATTCCCCCTAATCCCCATTATCATAGGCAGTGTGGCATTCCCCCTCCCCTATTATCATAGGCAGTGTGCCACCCCCATTATCATAGGTAGTGTGGCATTCCCCCCTCCCCCCCATTCCCATAGGCAGTGTGGCATTCCCCCTTTCCCCCCATTATCCTAGGTAGCGTGGCAGAAATAAAAAAAAAAAAGTAAAATTCACCTCTCCGCTGAGCGGCCGGCTCCATGAATCGGGTGGGCGTGGCCTTTACCGCATCGGCGCAGGACATGCCCACCCGCTCTATGGGCCGGCCTGTGAGAAGTCGTTGTCTTTTCCGGCAGCTATAGCAGCGGCAGGACCAGCTGCCTCTTACTGGCCGGCCCATAGAGCAGGTGGACGTGGCCTGCGCCGTTGTCTGTTGTCAATGGGGAGCGCGGGCAGCTGCATCCCTGGAGACCTATGTGAACGCCTGGGGCAGGAGAGTGCACTCATTATTATGGTCAATGAGAGAAGTTTTTGACACGGTCACGGCAGACTGTTCAACTGTGATTTTTGCAGAGGCCAATATCGGTGGCCCCCGCTACAAGCCAGCACAGCCCTCACAGCCCCTGTGCTCTTCAGCCACCCCCCCCCGGGTTTTGGTGAGGAAGGTAATGGGGGAGCTGGGGTTAATGGCAAGTCATCCATCGCCGCAGGTGACATGCCAGACCCCGACCTTTGTGAACTGGTATAGGGGTCTCATAGATCCCTTACCAGTTCACAAGGGGTTAACTGTAAAATAAACACACACATCCCAAAAAATGACATTTATTTACTTCCCTCCGATCCTCTATTAGCCTACGTTGATCCCTGATGACAGATGGCAGTGATTGGTGAAGGGGGGCTTGGAAGGCAGGGGGGCAGATTCCCCTCCAACCTCTCCCCAATGATCAATGCCGTGACTGAGGATCATTGGGCCAGGAGGCGGATGACATCACAGGATGACATCATCCACCCACCCACAAAAGGTGGGGCTAGCGTCCGCAACGGCAAAGGATGAGACCTATTTCGGGCCCTCTCCTTACTGTGGAAGAGCCTGGGGGGGATCGGGTCCCCCAGGTGTAGAGGAGACCCAGCGGGAGAGATCGTGGGTGGAGGTGAGTAAATTTCATTTTTTTTCTCTAGCAGCAGCGGAAGTGTGGAAGGGGGCCTGTTCCAGAGCCTCTCCCGAAGCCGGAAGAGCCACGGAGGGGGGGGGGGGGGGATCGGATGTGCCCTGGGTGAAAAGAAGACCTGGTCAGATCCAGGGGTCAGGTCAGGGTTTTCTTTATTTTTGCCCCTAGAAAAGTCAGCCCGTGAGTCATGCTTGGTGATAATAGTTGGAGAGGCAACCACGTGAGACTTCCGGGCTTGGTGTTTAAAAGGTTAAAACTCACCTCTTCAGACAAGCCTACTGTATGAACAGATTAACCCTCCAGAGGGCACATGCCGCCATACTCAGTTTGTCTCCACCCCTTGTCCTTGAGAGGGCAGGTCTCTCCTATTGTATCCTGGTTTCATAGCATTCACTTTGTCTGATGTAAGATTAGATTCAGATTTATCCAGGTTGTTTGCCATCTAGCCTTACGGTGGTTCCACCTAAATTGGTGTATTATCTAAAGTTATTACTAAGAGACAAGTTGGTCTGGAAGAAGCAGGCCTTCATTTTACTGACATTATTCAGTTTATTTTTTGTTAATATTCCCATGTGGCTTAATGGATGAAAGTCTGTATACACAGTGGTTAAATGTTCAGGCTTTGCATCCTTCTCAAAACATTGCACATGGCCAAAGAAATCACATGTATGCTCTTCTGTCAAGCAGAATTCCATGTGCTTTGACACTCTTCCAGCATCAGTGTACAGACACACACTGCTTGAGGGCACTAAGCTAATGAATGGTGGGTCACATGATCAGAGGCTGAAATAGATAATGTTTGTTTCTTCATCTTTTACCAAACAAGGAACCTCTGTTTGCACGAGTGCCATAATTCAATAATAGGCCGTGTGGTGCAGGAGATTTTCCAAGCTAAAAATTCTGCTAGGACTGCCTTATTCATTTCTCTGGGGATATTACTGTAAGATCACCAGGATCCAGTGTCCAAAAACAGATGGTTTTCCGATCAGTTGAGTTATTGTTCCTTTTATCATGCGTAAATGGCATTAGGATTACTATAATGGCTTGTGTACATTGCCATTTAGGAAATGCTTCTGCTCTGTAAACCATTATGTAAGCAAACTCTTACACTATTCCACCAATTACTCATTTGAATGAGTGACAGAAAATATTGTGAAAAAGAAAAAATATATACATATAAACAGCAAGCAGGTCTTTGCTCATTTGTGTATATATGGGAGGTGTTAGAGCTATACATCAGATGATCTAACATTGATATATTTTCACATACTAGCTGACTCTTTATGTACTTTTCCAGGTCCCCCAGCCATGTAAGGAATAATCTACACCAGGGTTTCCCAACTTTTATTTATTTAGTACCACTTTTTAAATCTGTTCAATAAGACACAGTAAGATTTCCCCCCTGCATTGGGGGAAAGGAGTCCCGCGATTGAAAGCCCGGCTGCCAGTCGTGGGACTCCTTTCCCGCGCTGGCTTGTAAGGAAGGTGAGTATTCTAAGCATCGTGTGCAGTTAGGTCCAAGGGGGCTCCATCCTTCTGCATGCCCTACGAGCTTCTTGCTAGTAGCAAAGAGTGGGACCAACACCTGCTAATGTAATAACTGGTGTTGGTCCGGTTGAAGGTCAACTGTAGGGGTGAGATTATTCATGCAACAATATGTCCACCCTATACTTTTTTTTATAGCAAACACTAACTCAAATTTGTCAAAGACATAAGACAGAATACCACTAACTTCTAGTGAACAGGTGGAGAACTTATTTTGGCATCATTTTAGCCCTGTTGGCCAAATAGAGGAGCAACATAGCTAGATGAAAAGGTTGGGCTGGTCACTGAACGTCATCAGAAAGAACATCATCTAAAAAGAATTTACAAAGTAAAATGCCCAGGTAAGGTCCCCAAAGATTTCCCTGTCCCCAGCGTCCACACAATAATAATACCAGCTTACTGTATATATTCACAGTCCAAGAGTTCAAAGAAACCAGAAGTTGGAATTGCCTGCTTTTTAAGTAATCAACATAAATAGATTGATTAGTGATGCAGACTACACCCTAAAGTCTGCACATGGATGTGTCATCCAACCCTCTGTGTTACCTGCTAGATGGGCTGAACACACCAGCACATGCAATTACTTTAACAAAAAAAAAAAGGAAATGTTGTACGTGTACAAATATGTCTGCCCATCCCTTTTCCAAAGTTACTTTCTCATACTAATTAAACATGACTAATCATTTCAAATTAATTTGCAATATTTGGTGCTAGCTATGTTCAGCATGCAAATCGATAATTACATGAAAAGTTTCTGTGGCTGAGTGGAAAAACAGGTTAGGAAAATTAAATATGAGGGATAAAAATAAAACAGGATGGTAAATAAGGTGTTGTACACTTCAACATAATCAATAAATGATAAAGTATCTTCCCTGCAATAGGCATCATATTTGTAGCATATACATGATGTCTGTTTTTATCTCTATCCTATTTTGTTATAGTAGATGCCTGTCATGTTGCAGATTATAGTGTACAATAAAGCGGAACCTCCATTTAAAAAAAAATCAAAGATTAGTAAATTGCCACCCCCCCCCCCCCGCCCCCCCTTGGCAATCAGCTATGTTTTCTATTTTTATGGGGAATCCTGAATTGGGATGTCCCACTGTGTGCCCTCCCCCCTCTGGAGCCATAGCTGAGGCTGCATTGCCAGCATACCTCTACCTGGGTGCATACTCACGCCAGGCCTTTCTGAGTGTCCAGCACAGCCACAACCACATGTAGAGGCTCGCTCTATGCAGATTTCCTTGCTGCATGGAGTTCAGAGAAGCAAAGGAAACCTGAATCAAGTAAGCACCACTGATTGGCTGAGGGGGAACATTAAAGAGGTGAGTTTTGGGGGAATACACACTGCGGGGCATGCTAAATTTGGAAATGAAATCTCTGGGTTTTGTTCCTCTTTAGCCCCATGTAGATGTTGTGCTCCTGAACTGCAGCCATCCTGGGAGCTGCCATCTTGCTACACACCTGAGAGCCCTTCTTCTGAAAAACCCAGCCCCACAGTCATAAATTGCCTTAAATTTACTACCTCCCACCCTGCCACCCTTACCTAGCACTAAATCGGGGCTAAGAGGTTAAACAACAAAATGACACCTTGCCGGTTAACCAGTGGTGCCCATTGCACAATCACCACGTAGGGCCTTGCATGGGTGCCGCTGGGCAGGAAGCTCCCTGCACTGTGTACGTGGCTGCCTGCCTATTCACTTATAGCAAAACTACAAGCATTGCTGCTGCTTTCACACTGACAGTCTGCCTGTGTCATTCAGGCTCACCACACCAGGCACACTGCAGCCCAGCTATAAACTTTCTCTAATCAGTGCAGTCAGCTAGAGATTTTTTTTTTTCTGTGTGTGATAAAATCTCAATCTAGATGGATGGGCTGATCATAAGGAAGCTCTCAGCTCAGCTGCAGTGTGTGTGCTTGCAGAGGCTTCCCCCTACCTCCTCATGCTCATATGTAAGCAGGGCTCTCAGGTGAGTAGCAAAATGCCTGCTCCCATGCACTCTAGGAGCACAGCATCTGGAAATATATTCCACAACTGCATGGGGTTAAGCACTCTCAAACCACATACACCACTGATTGTCACAAATCATTTAGGGAAGCAATTCCCTAAACTCCCATGATAGTAAGGTCAAGTCCTGCTCCATCCAGGGCTGATCGCCTGTCACTGGCTCCTCCACAACAAACATCTGTCTCAGTGACGCTATCACACCCCAAAGTAAAAAATGATCAATAAAGCATTGAAACTGGAGAAACTTGTATAAAAATGTAACAACTGACAACATCTGCACAAAAGAATTAAGCGGCGGATCTTCAGTGATGGCCCCATCCTTGTTTTAACTCTATTTTACTAACCGATAAAATAGAAGCTTTACATTGTAGCCATCTAAAACCAAGGTGTATAACCACCATAAATGCTAATCTATAGTATTTTTGCACAGTGTGCAGTGATTCTGTGTTTTATAAACTGTGGCTACTATCTATAAAGCTTTGTTGGTAAGACTTCTCACCTGCTTGTAAAATTCTATGAATGCCAACATAGGAGATGTAAGGGTGAGTCATGAAATTCCGTTCTGAAGTGTCAACTAGGAAATCCTGCATTTAATCAGATAAGATAAGATAAGCTCTCAACTTCTCCTGTTGCTGTGATGTCTTCTTAAGGGAGAGTTTAACAAAATATATGATCTCATATATTTAAAATGAGTTAAGACACTCAAGTTTAAAAAAAGATGATGAAATGACTGTTACCTGCCTGTAAAAAAAACAAAGTCCCCTCAAATACCCAGGGACCTCCCACAATCCCCAGAATTTCTCTGCAGTCTGGACTGCGAAGGACAAGAATATGGCTCTCTCTTCTCGCAGGTGAGCGGGGCTATTAGCCTGCGGCCCTGTAGGACTATTCCCACCCATTCCATTAGTAATGTGCCTCCCAGCCTTGGCTGCGCTGGTCGGGTGATGGTAGGCAGCACCGCTGTTAGGCGCTTAGGAGCGCTGCTCCACCGCAATCCCCCACCAAAGGTTAGGCGGTACAGGCATATGGTGAGCCTCTATGGGATGCCCCTCCCGCACTTTTGCCCCTTACCCCTGTCTATCGGTGGGCCCTATCTTAAATGGCCGCTGTCCTCCCTCATTCTCCCTGTAGCATTCGGGGGAAAATGGGGGGGTGTGTATGTATGTATATACGTGTATTGGCTTATGCTTCATTACATTATGCTTTGTGTCAGCCGCCGCGCTGACTTCTATTACTTTTATTATACTTGAAGATTGCCGCCGCGCGCGTTTTTTCCACTGTTCCGTGCTTGGTGGCGGCATTGCCTCAGGCACTGGTGCGCCATCATTGGCTGCTTGTCACGTGTTGGCTTCTCCCTCTCCGGTGGGGCAGGGCCTGTCTGGCGCGTTCCGCGTCATTGCTCGTGCGGGCCCGCTCCTCGAGGTATACCAACGCCATTTTGTCTGCTTGTTTGGCTTCTGCGTGACGGGCTTCTACCTACCACGGTCCGTAAGTGCCCTCGCGGGCGGCTTTATTACCCTTTTTTAATTATTGTTTGCTTACGGCTCCCATTGATTATGACTTTCAGACAGGCGAACCCATTGGCTTCTCCCGGCCCTCTATTAGTTGGTTAACTTGTGAGGCCCAGTGTAATTACTCCCACTTCCCTAGCGGGTTATTGGGGCATCCCGGGTTGCTGTATAGCGTTAATCCCTATCAGCCTATTGTGCCGCTATAATCACCATATGGAGGCGTCTCAGGATAATGTGACCGGGGTTCCTTCGGGACAAGCCCGGCTGTGTGTAGCTTGTGGGGTGTCCCCTATTAGCGCTGACAATGCGCGGGTCTGTGTACCTTGTGCCGAGCAGGTGCTTGCGCTGCAATCCGGCCTTCCAGTGGCTGGGCCTGCGCCTCGTTTCACTTCACCTACTCCCCCAAGCTTAAATCTCACTCCCATTGAGTAGCATACAAGTGGGGATTCTCAGCCTGATGTGTCTTCCAGACTGGCTAGTGTTGAGAAGTTAATTGCTAATACCTTGGCGCGTAAGGCCCCTGCAAAAAAGCGGCACTTAATGCCTAATGTCACTCCTTTCCCTATGGAAACTGATGAGTTTTGGCATTTATGTGGCTATACCCCTTCGGACGAAGGGGAGCTGTTCTACGACTCAGGGTCATCTGATGAGAGGCCCAGGGGTCATGACTATTCTGGCTCTGACCCCTGGGCCCCGGATGATACTGATAAATTGCTGGCCCAGATTTTTGAGGTTCTGTCCATTTCTCCCCCTGTTGCGGCTCCTAGGCAAAGGGGGGAACTTTTTCATACTGCTAAGTCACGCTTGGAATTTCCTGAGCAAGCACATTTCAATAATCTTGTGCTCAATGAATGGGAGCGTCCCTAGGAAGTATCCCTTTCCTGCTGATGTGGTAAAGTGTTGGTCATCCCCTCCCGAAGTGGATGCCCCGGTCCTAGGGTTATTTAACACCTCTGTCATGCACTCCCCTGACTCTACTACCCTGCGGGATGCTGAGGACCGGTGCATTGACCAGCTGGCGTCCCATGCCTTTGCATGTGTGGAGACGGCGCTGCGCCCGGTCTGTGCCTCGGCCATTACGGCTGTGGCTATTAGGACCCTGCTCAGAAGTATCCTGGATGGTGCCCCTGATGATTTGCCTGGTGAGGTGTTTAATGCACTCTCTAGTTGTGATGTTTTTGTGAATTTTGTCCTCTCTGCCTTGGATGACACCATTAGAATGTGTGCCAGAACATCTGCCCTTGTGGTGGCTATACGCCGCTCGGTTTGGCTGCGCCAGTGGGCTGCTGACAACGCTGCCAAGAAGGCCCTCACTGGTTGCCCTTCAAAGGACTACACCTGTTTGGGGACCGCCTGGACCTTTTTGCTAAGGGAGGCGGGTTACCCCAGCGCAGGCGGCAGTCTCGGCCCTTTCAGGGTCAGGGCTCCTTTTCCTCCCCCTACCGTGGTGCTAGACAGGGGAGGGGGGTTTCCCTTACTGGGGCCCGGGTAGACTTCTGGGGTAGGGGCAGAGGACGTGGACGTCCTGGCTCCTCCTGGGGCCGTAAGCTTAAGTCCTCTCCCAAGCCCCCTCAGGCATGATGGGGCGCCCTCACCCATCCGGGTGGGGGGACGGCTTCAGACCTTTGCTCATGTCTGGAGGCTTCATGTCTCAGACCGGTGGATTCAGGAGGTAGTGTCCTCCGGTTACAAGATAGTTTGCTGCCTGGCCGCCCCCAAGATTCATCAGATCCCGGATTCCTCAGGACCCTGTGTCAGCTCAGGATCTAGTGCAGGCAGTGCAAAGCCTCCTGGAGCTGGGGGTCATCTGCAAGGTCCCTTTAAGAGAAAAAGGCAAGGGCTTCTATTCCAACCTCTTCACAGTGCCCAAAAAAGATGTGTCGGTCAGGCCCATCCTGGACTTGAAGATCATCAACAAATCTGTCAGGAGCAGGCGCTTTGGCATGGAAACTCTGCGCTCTGCCATCAGTTCCCTGCGCCCAGGGGATTTCATGACCTCTGTGGACATCAAAGATGCTTACCTTCATATTTCTGTATTTCCAGGTCATCAAAGGTTCCTCAGGTTCGCTCTGGAGGATCAACACTACCAATTTGCGGCATTGCCCTTTGGTCTCACTTCAGCTCCCAGGGTGTTCACCAAGGTGCTGGCTGGAGTGATGTCTCTGCTCAGGTTTCAGGGCATCCGCGTGCTGCCTTATCTGGATGACATTCTCATCACCTCCCAGTCTCTACATCAAGGAGAATTGGACACTCAGCTGGTGGTGTCCACCCTGGAGTCATTTGGATGGGTGATCAACCACCCCAAGTCCTCTCTGTCCCCCTCCTTGGTGACTCCATTCCTGGGAATGAATCTGGATACAGTTCAGGCAAGAATTTTTCTTCCTCAACAGAAGGTGGACAGTCTGATTGCACAGGTCCAGTTCCTGCTATCTTGTCATCATCCCTCCATCAGGCAGGGAATGCAGCTGGTGGGCCTGATGGTGGCGTGCTTCGAGGCGGTCCCTTATGCTCAGTTCCACTTGAGACCTCTGCAACTCCACCTCTTGTCAGTATGGGACAAGGACCCAGCGTCCCTGGACCGGGTCTGTGTGCTTCCCCCCCTGGTCAGGCGGTCCCTCTCGTGGTGGCTGGACTCCAGGAACCTGCTGGGGGGCAGATCTTTTCTGACCCCCTCCTGGGAGACGGTCACCACAGATGCCAGTCTGTCAGGTTGGGGGGGGGGGGGGTTCTGGAAGTCCCTGCGGTTCCAGGGGAGGTGGGGCCCTCAGGAGGCCCACACACCTATTAACGTCTTGGAGCTGTGGGCGATCAGGTTAGTTCTGGCTCAGTTGACTCCTCACCTTCGGGGCCTGCCTGTTCAGCGGACAACCAGACGGCAGTTGCCTACATCAATCATCAGGGAGGGACCCGGAGCAAGAGGGCCTTCCAGGAAGTGTCTCTGATCCTGACCTGGGCGGAGGCCAATGTTCCCTGCATATCAGCTGTGTACATCCCGGGGGCGGAAAATCTCCTGGCAGGTTCTCTAAACAGGGGGACCTCTTGCCAGGGAGAATGGTCCCTCTGCAACAGGGTTTTCCAATCTCTGTGTCACCGTTGGGGTCAACCAGATGTGGATCTGTTTGTATCCCGTCATAATCCCAAGCTCCCGACCTTTGTCTCCCTGTCCCAGGATCCTCTGGCCTTGATCACGGATGCCCTAGCAATGTCATGGCAGGACTTTCAGTTCCTGTATGTCTTTCCTCCGTTCCCCCTGCTGGGCAGGGTTCTGCGCAAGATTGCTCTGGAAGGGGTGCCAGCAATTCTGGTGGCCCCCAGGTGGCCAAGAAGAGTGTGGTTCGCAGACGTGGTGCAGCTGGCAGTAGATCAGTACGCTCTGCCCAGGGTGCCAGACCTGCTCACTCAGGGCCCCTTACGCCATCCCAATTTACAAACTCTGGCTTTGACGGCCTGGCTGCTGAAACCTCCATCTTGATGGAGAAGGGGCTGTCTACCTTGGTTGTTGATACCATGATAAAGGCTAGGAAGAAGTCTTCTTACATTTATTACAGGGTTTGGTGTGCCTGCATTGACTGGTGTGAGTCTAAGTCTCTTCCCTGTCATGTGTTCTCTATTTCCAGGATACTGGAGGTCCTGCAGCATGGGTTGGAGATGGGGCTACAACTCAGTACTCTGAAGGGTCAGGTTTCTGCCCTGGCTGTTTTCTTCCATAAGTCCTTTGCTCAGCATTCTCTGATCAGGACTTTTTTCCAGGGGGTTACTCATGTGCGTCCTCCACGTAAGCCTATGGTGCCTGTTTGGGATTTGTCAGCCTTGCAGGGTGCTCCCTTTGAACCTGTGCAGGATGCTGCCCTGGCCATTCTTACTCTCAAAGTTGTCTTTTTGGTGGCTATCACTTCATGAGTTGGCGGCGCTTTCCATTCAGCCCCCCTACTATGAGAGACACCAGGACAAGATGGTGTTCCGCTTCAAGCCAGATTTTCTGCCTAAGGTAGTGTCTGCTTTTCATTTGAATCAGGACATTGTTCTTCCTTCATTGTGCCCTAATCCTAGTAATGCTAAGGAGAGGGTTTTGCATTCTTTGGATGTGGTTAGGTGTCTGAAGTACTATCTGGTGGCTACTTTACCTTTCAGAAAACCTGTGCTCTTTTTGTGGTCCCTTCTGGTCCTAGGAAGGGTTTGGCTCCTGCCAAGTCTACTATCAGCAAATGGATCCGTCAGGCTGTTATTCAGGCCTACTCTGCTAAGGGGAAGAATCCTCCCTTCCGCCTTACTGCTCATTCTACTCGTGCTATTGGTGCCTCTTGGGCTTTTCAGCACCAGGCTTCTGTTGAACAAGTTTGCAAGGCCGCTACTTGGTCTTCTGTTCATACCTTTTCAAAGTTTTACAAGGTTGATGTTAGGGCCTCAGCTGATGCTGTTTTTGGCCGCAAGGTTCTGTTACCTTTTTGGGGATCCCACCCTACTTTATGGACACTGCTATTGGATGTCCCGATTGTAAGTATTCTATCTGGAGCAGGACGTACTGTATACTAAGAATAATACAATTCTGTGATTACTCACCTGTAGAATTTGTATTATGAGTATACAGTATGTCCTGCTCCACCCCACCCTTGGTTTTTGCATTATCTTGGATCCCCTTGTATGGTGATTGTTATCATTGTTATAGTTACCTCTTTGGGTTGTTTTAATTCTCCCGGCTTCTTGTTAACTGCTTTTCAATGCTGGGGATTGTGGGAGGTCCCTGGGTATTTGAGGGGCCGGGAGGAGCCTATTTTCAATGTCTCTGCAGTCCAGCGCCATCTGGCGGAGTAGTACCCGATTGTAAGTATTCTATCTGGAGCAGGACGTACTGTATACTCATAATACCAATTCTACAGGTGAGTAATCACAGAATTGTATTATTCTACTTCTAGAAATCATATTGTTTTTATGAAATATGCACTCCACGCTTTATTTTTTGTGCATTCTTCCCTAGGATATTTTGTTTTACCCAGCCCTTGCCCCTGTGTGCTGAGTGTTTCACGTGTGTGTGTGTGTGTGTGTGTGTGAGTGCTTGATGCTTTACTGGCCCCCTTCCCGCCATTACAGTGCTCGTCTAGGGATCCGCGTTGCTGGGAGGGGGGCGGGGCCTCGGCAAACGCACGTTCTGCGCTGGCCCGCCCTCCCCCTGCTCTCCCTCCTCAGGCACGAGGCTGTTTGGGGACCATCTTCTCTGGCTGGCCGCTTTGCACATCGGGGTGGTAAGGGCCTGATGGCCATCTCCTTAGCTTGTGTGTGTGTGTGCCCCTATTTAGCGGGGGCCCCCACTGGTCTCAAACTTGTGTGCTTGTGCCTTAATTGCACTGTTTGGCTGGGTTGTGATATATATATATATATATATATATATATATATATATATATATTTCCATTTGTGTGGCTGCAAGATCAAATGCTGTGGTTTTTTTACATGTTGATATGGCCATTTTTTACACAGCTCTGCTCTTATGTTGCTTATTTTGTGTGTTACAGGTTGCCCTGTATATGTGCATATTAAGGGGTCCCTCCTGGTCCTGGGGTCCCTAGTTATAAAAATTGTCCATCCAAAAACCCTCCCACCGGGGACTTTTAAGGGGCATCCGGGGTTGCTTGTGCGTAATTCCCTGCGGTCTTGCGACTGACCACAAAAATTCATACCGGGCCCGGGATCCCTTTGGGACAATCCGTGCCATGTGTGGGGTGCGGGGTATCCCTTACGAGGGAGAATGTGCTGATCTGTATACCATGCGCACAAAAGGCCATAACCCGGCAGTCTGGTACCCAGCCTTCTGGGTCGGCTCCTCCCGCTTCATCGCCTTCCCCTCCCCACCTGATCCGTACCCCAAGTGACATTGGTACCAGTGTGGAGTCGCTTTCTGATGTTTGGGCTCGGTTGGCCAGCATAGAGAAAATGATTGCTAGCACGGTGGGCAAGAAGGCCCAGGCTAAAAAGAGACAGTTGTCGGCCCAGCCATTGTGGGATATTGACGACGAGTCCGCTGATTTGTCCGATTATTCCCCGTTAGAGGAGGGGGAATTGTATCAGGATTCAGAGGCTGACTATGGTCGGCCTGGGAATTCCAATGTCGGGCAGGCGCTGGGGGATGCCGTAGATACGGCCACTGTTTTGTCACATTTATTGGAGGTGTTGGATATTGAACCGCCTGAGGAGCCCCCTCTTAAGAACGGGGAATTTTTTTGGGCCTACAAGCCCCGTCTGGAATTCCCTACCCAGGGTCATTTTGATGCACTGATACTTAGAGAATGGGAGAGGCCCTCCTGGTGTGCCTCAGGGATGGGATAAGAAATATCCTTTTCCGGTGGAGGCGGTCAAGCGATGTCTTCTCCTCCCGAGGTCGACGCGCCGGTTTTAGGTTTGACCAACTCTTCTGTGCTGAACACCCCTGACGCCACCTTCCTTAGGGATGGCGAGGATAAGCGCCTTGATCAGATGGCGTGCCATGCATTTGCCAACGTGGGCTCGGCCCTGCGGCCTGTTAGTGCATCTGCCCTGGTGTCGTTTGCTACCAGGTCTCTTATCAGGGACTGGCTGAATAACGCTCAGTTTGATCCAGCTGGCGCTGAATTCGCTATACTTAAGAAGTGCGAATTGTTCATGGATTTTGTCATGGCTGCGATGGAAGACTCCATTGTCGTGTGTAGTAGGACGTCAGCCTTACTGGTGGCCATGCGCAGATTGGTCTGGCTCCGTCAGTGGACAGCGGATGTTGGAGCCAAGAAGTTGCTCACAGCTCTCCCCTTCTTGGGTGCGCGGCTGTTTGGAGATAAATTGGATGCTGTTGCTAAAGGAGGTAAGTTACCTCAGCGGAGGAAACAGCGCCGCCCCTTTCGGGGGGTGAGCTCGTTCACTCCTTCCTTTCGAGGGGCCAGAGGGTCTAGGGGTCTGGCCTTCTCAGGTGTCAGGGGCTCGTCCTGGAACAGAGGCAGAGGTCGGCACGTCCCGCGGCTGCCTGGGGTTCCAAGCCCAAGCCTTCCGTTAAACCGGCTCAGCAATGAAGGGGCGCCCTCACCCACTCTTCTCCCAGGTCTGGGCCCGGGAGGTCACAGACAATTGGATCTTGGAAGTGGTCTCCTCTGGGTACAAACTGGAGTTCGAGTACTGGCCGCCCCCAAGATTCTTAAGGTCTAGGGGGCCCTCCGACCCTCAGGCTGCACAGGGGCTCCTGTTAGCAGTAAAAAACCTTCTAGACATAGGGGTTATATGCCCGGTGCCTCTGTCGGAAAGAGGCAGGGGTTACTACTCCAACCTTTTCACAGTTCCCAAAAAGGAGGGTTCGGTGAGACCCATTCAAGGCTCTCAACAGGTTTATCAGAGCCAAAACGTTCCGCATGGAGACTCTGTGCTCAATTCCCTTCGCCAAGGGGATTTTATGACATCCATAGACATCAAGGATGCCTATCTGCATGTTTTTTTCAGGCATATCAGAGATTCCTCCGGTTTGCGGTGGAGAATCAACATTATCAATTTGTAGCTCTTCCCTTCGGTCTGACCTCGGCACCGAGGGTCTTCACCAAGGCTTTAGCGGGCGTAATGGCTCTGCTCAGATCTCGGGGCATTCGCATTGTGCCTTATCTGGACGATCTGTTGATTTCAGCTTCTTCCCTTCAACAGGCGGAACTGGACACCCACCAGGTGGTGTCGACCCTGGAGAGGTTCGGGTGGGTGATCAACCGCACCAAGTCTTCTCTCTCCCCGTCTCGAGTGATTTCATTTCTGGGCATGAATCTGGATACCAGTCGGGCCAGAGTGTTTCTGCCCCAGACCAAGGTGCAGGGGATTCAGGGCCTGATCCGTCTTCTTCTGGCCAGTCCTTGTCCCTCTATCCGACAGGGGATGAAACTGGTGGGTCTGATGGTGTCCTCCTTCGAGGCGGTGCCGTTTGCACAATTTCACATGAGATCTCTTCAACTTCTCCTATTGACGTATTGGGACAGGAGCCCTCAGTCATTGGATCAACCTTTCAGGATGTCTGCCAGGGTTCGGCAGTCCTTTCGGTGGTGGCTGGACTCGAGCAATCTGGTGAAGGGCAGATCCTTTCTGGTCCCTTGTTGGGAGACGGTTACCACGGATGCCAGCCTGTCGGGCTGGGGAGGTTATTGGAAGAGTCATCAGTTCAGCGGGGTGTGGGGTCCCCAGGAGGCTCACACCCCCATCAATGTATTGGAGCTCAGAGCCATTCGACTGGTGCTGGCTTGGCTGACCCCACATTTACGGGGTCTTCCGGTGCGGGTGCGTTCCGTTAACTGAACGGCAGTGGCTTACATAAATCACCAAGGAGGGACTCGCAGCAGGAGTGCCCTCATGGAAGTCTCTCTGATCCTGCACTGGGCGGATCCTTGCCTTTCGGCAGTCTACATTCCGGGAGTGGAGAATACGGAGGCAGATTCCCTGAGCAGGGGATCCTCTCGCCACGGAGAGTGGTCTCTCAACCCCGAGGTTTTTCTGGATCTTTGCCGCAAGTGGGGGACTCCGGAGGTGGATCTCTTTGCCTCGAGGCACAATCACAAACTTCCGGCCTTTGTGTCTCTTTCTCAGGATCCCCTGTCTCTGGCAGTGGATGCCTTGTCACTTGGCTTGGAAGGACCTGGGTTTTCTGTACCTGTTTCCACCTGTCTCCATGCTGGGCAAGGTAGTTCGCAAACTGGTTCTAGAAGGGGCACCAGCGATTCTGGTGGCTCCAAGGTGGCCAAGAAGGGTTTGGTACGCAGACGTCGTAAGGACGGCCGTAGACCAGTACCGGCTTCCCTTGCTGCCGGACCTGCTATCTCAGGGTCATCTACTTTACCCCAATTTACAAACGCTGGCTTTGACAGCTTGGCTGCTGAAACCTTCATCTTGAAAGAGGAAGGTTTGTCTGAGGCTGTTGCTCAGACCCTGATTAGGGCTAGGAAACGGTCCTCCTCTGGCATTTACTATAGGGCTTGGAGGTTCTATATTGATTGGTGTGAGGCTAGCAGGCTTGCAGGGTTTTTTCTATACCCAGGATTTTGGAGTTTCTTCAGCATAATCTGGATCTTGGGTTCCAGCTTAGTACTTTGAAAGGACAGGTTTCTGCTCTGTCGGTTTTCTTCCAGAGGTCTTTTGGAAGGCTGTAGTCCCTGTTTGGGATTTGAATTTGGTTCTTTCGGCTCTGCAGGGCTCTGCAGGGTCCTCCTTTTGAGCCGTTACAGGATATTGCTCTTTCGATTCTCACTTTCTCACATTCTCTTGCTTTCTTGGTGGCTATTACCTCTGTCCGGCGTGTCTCTGAGTTGGCGGCCCTGTCGATTCAGGCCCCTTACTTTGAGAGACACCAGGATAAGGTGGTTTTTCGTTTTAAGCCGGATTTTCTCCCTAAGGTGGTGTCTGCTTTCCACCTCAATCAGGACATTGTTCTCCCTTCCTTGTGTCCTAAGCCTAACAATGACAAGGAGAGGGTTCTGCACAATTTGGACGTTGTTCGCTGTCTGAAGTACTATTTTGTGACTACTTCTTCCTTCCGCAAGACGGACGCCTTTTTTGTGGTGCCGTGCGGGCCCAGGAAAGGTTGGCACCTGCTAAATCTACGATTAGCAAATGGATTAGGCAGGCCATTGTTGGGGCCTATTCTGCTAAGGGGAGGACTCCCCCTTTTAGGGTCACTGCGCACTCTACTCGTGCTGTTGGTGCATCCTGGGCTTTTCAGCACCAGGCTTCTGTTGAACAAGTTTCTAAGGCTGCTACTTGGTCTTCCTTTCATACCTTTTCCAAGTTTTACAAGGTTGATGTGCGGGCTTCAGCTGATGCTGTTTTTGGCCGCAAGGTTCTGCAAGCTGCAGTGGTTTGAGTTGGTACATTCTTTACTGTTTCTGGTTCCCCCCCATGACGGACACTGCTATTGGATGTCCCAGATGTCATGAAGACCGAAGTGGAGTGTATGGCACACTTAGAATAATACCGTTTTGTGAGTACTCCCCTTTAAAACGGGTATTATGAGTGTGCCTTACACTCCACTTCTCCCCACCCTTGTTTTTTTTCAGGTATTCTGGGGCTTTTATATGGTGAACCATTGGTTTTGATTGTTAAGGTTATATTTGATTCCTCCTGGTTCCTTTACTGCTTTTATACACTGGGGAATTGGTGGGAGGTCCCAGGTATATATGGACCGGGAGGGGCTTTCTTTTTTGCACATTCATCTCTGCAGAAGTTCGCCCTCTACTGGAGATTACCCAGATGTCATGAAGACCGAAGTGGAGTGTATGGCACACTCATAATACCCGTTTTAAAGGTGAGTACTCACAAAACGGTATTTTTGCCCAGGACAAATGCTCCCTTTCATTACATACTTTGTGGCACTCAAAATGCTCGACAGCCAGAGAACAGCTCCCTCCTGGGCAGTCTCCAGCTTGGGCCCTAGGTCTGGGAGCATAGCAGGAGGATGCAGCACGAAGCATAATCACCTGCGGCACTGGGAGTCTTTCTAGGTTTTCTTTTTAAAGTCGGTATCTATCGATATGTCAGCCTAGCTGCCTGTAACTTCCAGAGGTTTTGGGCACTGTTTTTTTTTCTTCCGGCGGCTGGACTAGCAAGGGTCTAACCTCACTGTGGTGGCTGACCCTATCTACAGCCTCACTTATCCGCCTTACATTCGCTGTTACTCTTGGCTGACCTGTATTGCCATTCTTTTGGCAGTGCCAGTGGTCAGCTGATCTGCCAGGGAGTGGGGCCACGAGTGGAGGTTCCACTGATTCCCCCGGAGGTTTACACTTGCATCTTTGCTTCTATTGCCCCTATGGGCGCTATGGGTTTCAGCAAGCTGTAGACGTTGTAGAGCCCTGCAGTGACAGCAGGCGGTGAGGAATGCCCACGTCTTCTTGGCATGGGTCCTTGGTCCAGGACAAGCCCTGCTAGGTATCTGAGGAAGTCCTGAACTCGGAGGTGGGGCTGTGATATTCTCTATCTGTTGCACCTGTTGCACAGCATTTTGAAGGAGACCTGGGTACCAGAGGTGGCCACTTGGGCTGCAGGATACATTCAGCCCATTTTTTGGTTCATGGACTCCTGATATGTCTGTCTTCTGGAAGTGGCTGCTGCCTTATTGGCTCCAAGCTCTTGGGGGTAGTTGGTAGCAGTCCTCCTATGACCATTTGCTGAGAGGGCCTGTGGCTCTAATCCAACCTGTCATTTTTTTCCCTTATTGCATGGCTTCGTTCCCAGGTTCTGTCCTAGAACTTCCCTTCCGTCTTTCCTGGTGTGGTTTTACATGTGGTCCCTGTGTTCAGCATTCATTATTGCACCTGATGGTCCTCCCTGCGGCAGTGGATGTATAGTTTGGTCTTGAAGGCTGCTGGCCATTTGCTGCAGTGTTGGCAGCGTTGGGCCCTGCTGGATTCCTAGGGAATATATGAAGGCTGTACTTGGACGACCCGCGTTTTGAGCTCCCTCCTAGAGGAGGCAGTAAGGGGTGTGTGGACACCATAAGCTGTCATGTTGTTGGCCGGTATACTGATTCTTCTGGCAATAACGGTTGGCATATGTTGGGACATGTCTGTTGATCCGCTCATCTACATTGCAGTGATTAATGTTTTTTTTCTCAAGTGTGATTGCCCGCTTCAACCACAGCTCTTAGCATGTTGTAGTTGGTCTAAGGGTCCCTTGTCTTAGGGCTTCATCCCAGTCTGTCCTGATGGATTACTCATCCCCCATCTCATTGGCCATCCCTTTTGGATGACCTATGGCCTTCCTCCCTCATGCACCCTCTCTTGTCTGATCCTGGGGGCTGAGTGCAGGGTCTGGCCTGCTAAGTACTTGGATGGGGGTCCTCCTGGGAATCCCAGGTACCTATGTTTTATGCTCTTGGACTGGGGTGGAGGCCTCCTGAGCTCCTGACCCCTGACTCTGGGTCCACTAGGGGGTAGGCTGACCTTGCCTGTTAGGTCACAGGGCACCTCTGCTGTTTTTCCCTGGTTATGGGTCCTTCTTTTGCTGCTTTGAGTGCAGGCCATCACCCACAGGGCTGTGGCATACGTTGCTGAGCCAGCTTTGTTATGCTTGGGCTTCCTGCTCTAGAGGCTTTGGTTGAAGGTCTCCTGTCTGTGTCTCATTGCACCACTCTGATAGGGAAGCACATGACTTCAGAGGTTGTGAGCCTGCTGGGGGGGGGGGGGGGGGGCTGCTGACGTGTTGGTACCTGTTCAGCCAGGTTTTGGGCTGCACGGGCCTCTGGTGCATCTTGTTCACCGGCATTGGTTTACTTGCCTGGCTGCTGTAACCATGATCGGGCCGCTCCCATTTGGGCCCTAGTGTGTCTCCCTTTTCATCCCTTGAGTCTTTCTCCTGGTTTCTCCAGGGGTCTCCATTTATTTTTCTGGTGTTCTTCTCAAGTCATTTTCCTGGTGACTCTCTGTTTTCATTCTCTCTGAGCGGGTGCTTTGCTGAGGTCACCACACCTCTTTCAGGAGAAAGGGTGCTCTTGCGACTTGGGGTAGAGTTCTCCCTGAGGTTGTGTCTTCTCACTTCACTTCTCATGTGCACAGCAGGCCTTTGCGCGGCAGCTTTTGGACGGTAGTTGGCTCTTGCCGCGCCGGCCTTTGATTATGGCGATTATGATTCGTTTGATTGGTCTGTTTATTCCCCGCTTGAGGAAGGGGTATTGTTTTCAGACTCTGAAGGCTCTGACGATCAGCAGTACCTGGATGCTGATGCCGGTACGGGGCTACCGTGGATACCCCCAGACTTCTGTCCCGTATTTTTGATGTGCTTGCTATTTCCCCTCCTGCGGAGGCCCCTCCGCAACGGGGGTCATTTTTTGGTACCGCCAAACCTCGTTTGGAGTCCCTGGATCAGAAGCACTTTAACAACCTGATCCTTAAAGAATGGGAAAAGCCTAGCCGGCTCCATGGTATTCCTCAGGGGTGGGATAGGAAGTATCCATTCCCTGTTGATGTGGTTAAGCGTTGGTCGACACCCCCAGAGGTCGACGCTCCTGTACTGGGATTTTCCAATACGTCTGTTGTGCATTACCCGGATTCCACTACCTTGTAGGATAGTGAGGACCGACGTCTCGACCAAATGGCTTCACATGCCTTTGCTTGTGTGGGTTCGGCCTTGCGCCCGGTTTGAGCCTCTGCTCTCACGGCCGTGGCTACTAGAGCGTTAATCAGGGGCCTGTTGGATGGCCCCCATCTGAATCCTTCCAGTGAGGAATATTCAGCCTTGTCACAATGTGAGATGTTCATTGCCTTTGCCTTATCAGCTTTGGATGATACTATCCGTATGTGTAGCAGGACCACGGCGTTGCTTGTGGCTATACGCCGATCGGTCTGGTTGCGCCAGTGGGCGGCCGATATCGCTGCCAAGAAGGCGCTCACAGGGCTTCCCTTCGTGGGTCTGCGCCTGTTTGGTAAAAAAAACCGTCCCTTTCGGGGCTCAGGCTCATTCAATCCCTCCTTTCGTGGCTCTCGGACGAGCAGAGGAATGTCCTTCCCTGCGTTCAGATGAGATTCCTGGGCCAGGGGCAGTGGACGCGCCGACCCGGGACTTCCTGGGGTACCAAACCCATAGCCGCTGCCAAGCCCGCTCAGCAATGAGGGGGCGCCCTTACCCTCGCGGGTGGGGGGACGGCTGCGGCTCCTCGCACAGGTCTGGACTCTGGAGGTCACAGACAACTGGATCCTGGAGGTGGTCTCCTCTGGGTACAAGTTGGAGTTCGCTTACCGGCCTCCTCCCTGATTTCTCAGGTCTCGGGTTCCTGCGGGACCTCGGGCTGCACAGGGATTTTTTCTGGCGGTGCAAAACCTTCTTGATATGAGGGTTGTTTCTACAGTCCCCCCCATTGAGAGAGGTCAGGGTTACTACTCCAACCTCTTTACGGTGCCCAAAAAGGATGGACCCATAAGCCCATTTTGGACTTGGAAATTTCGAATGGAGACTCTGCGCTCTGCTGTCAACTCCCTTCGTCCTGGGGACTTTATGACCTCAATAGACATCAAGGACGCTTACCTTCATGTGCCGGTCTTCCAGGGACACCAACGGTTTCTCAGGTTCGCGGTAGGCGATCAGCACTACCAGTTTGTGGCTCTCCCCTTCGGGCTGACTTCGGTGCCCAGGGTGTTCACCAAGGTGTTGGCAGGCGTGATGGCCCTTCTCAGAGCCCAGGGCATTCACATTGTGCCTTATCTACCCCAAGTCTTCTCTCTCTCCGTCAAGGGTGACTTCGTTTCTGGGCATGAATCTGGATACCATTCAGACCAGGGTGTTCTTACCCCAGCCAAAGGTGGATGTTATTCAAGCACTAATTCGTCTCCTTCTGTCCAACCCTTGTCCGTCCATCAGGCAAGGGATGAGACTGGTGAGATTGATGGTGGCTTGCTTCGAGGCAGTGCCTTTTGCTCAGTTTCACATGCGACCTTTTCAGCTCCATCTTTTATCGGCTTGGGACAGATGTCCTCTGTCCCTGGATAAGTCCTTTGTTCTGTCTCCTCTGGTCCGGCGGTCTCTTCAGTGGTGGCTGGACCCGAAGAATCTTCTGGGGGGCAGATCTTTTCTGGCGCCCCGTTGGGAAACGGGGGGGGGGGGGTTTCTGGAAGGAACATCTGTTCCAGGGGCTGTGGGGTCCTCAGGAGGCCCACATCTCCATCAACATTCTGGAGCTGAGGGCGGCACCTGACGCATCGCCTCCAGGGCTTACTGGTTCAGGTTCGATCCGACAATTGGAGTGCCCTCCGGGAAGTGTCTCTGATTCTTGCATGGGCCGAGAGCAATGTTCCATGCATTTCGGCAGTGTACATTCCAGGGGTGGAGAATCTGGAAGCGGATTCCCTGAGCAGGGGGAGCTCTCGCCGGGGGGAATGGTCCCTCAGCAACAAGGTATTTCAATCCATCTGTCACAGGTGGGGGATTCCGGAAGTGGATCTCTTTGCCTCCCGTCAAAATCACAAGCTCCCTGCATTTGTGTCTCTGTCCTAGGACCCCCTGGCTCTGGCAGTGGATGCCATGTCTCTGTCCTGGCGGGATCTCGGTCTCCTGTATCTGTTTCCCCCCTTTCCCATGGTGGGCATGGTGGTGCGCAAGCTGCTTCCCGAGGGTGTGCCAGCAATCCTGGTGGCCCCAAAGTGGCCAAGACAGGTGAGGTTCGCTGACGTCGTGCGGCTGGCGGTCGATCAGTACAGGCTGCCTCTGGTTCCGGATCTGATCACACAAGGTCAGCTTTGTTACCCCAATTTACAGGTTTGTCTGAAACTGTTGTCCAGACGCTCATTAGAGCTAGGAAGAAGTCTTCCTCTAATATCTACTACAGAACCTGGCATTCCTATATTGCTTGGTGTGAGGCCAGGGGTTTTCCTTGTCGGGTGTTTTTCCATCCCTCGAATTCTGGAGTTTCTTCAGCATGGTCTGGACATGGGTTTTCAACTTAGCACGCCGAAAGGGCATGTTTCCGCTCTGGCAGTTTTCTTTCAGAGGTCTTTCGCTCTTCATCCTTTGGTTAAGACTTTTTTTTCCAGGGGGTCATTCATGTGCGTCCCCCTCGCAAGCCCATGTTCCCTGTTTGGGATTTAAATTTGGTATTGTCTGCCCTTCAGGGTCCTTCTTTTGAACCGGTGCAGGATGCTGCACTACCCATTTTTCACCTTAAAGGTTGCCTTTTTGGTGGCTATCACCTCCGTTCGACGCGTTGGCAGCTCTGTCTATTCAGGCCCCTTACTTTGAGAGACACCAGGACAAGGTGGTCTTCCGTTTTAAGCCAGAATTCCTGCCAAAAGTTGTTTCTGATTGTCACCTCAATCAGGACATTGTGCTTCCTTCCTTGTGTCCTAAGCCTAGTAATGACAAGGAGAGGGCCTTGCACTCTCTGGATGTTGTTAGATGTGTAAAGTACTATTTGGTGGCTACTTCACCTTTCCGTAAGGCGTTTGGGGTGCCTTCTGGGCCCAAGAAGGGTTTGGCGCCCGTCAAGTCTGCCATTAGTAAATGGATTCGTCAGGCCATTGTTAGGACCTATGCTGCCAAGGGAAGGGATCCTCCTTTCCAGATCACTGTTCATTCTACTCGTGCTGTTGGGGCTTCCTGGGCTTTTCAGAACCAGGCCTCTGTTGAACAAGTTTGTGAGGCTGCTACTTGGTCTTCTGTTCATACCTTTTCCAAGTTTTATAAGGTTGATGTGCGGGCCTCAGCGGATGCTGTTTTTGGCCGCAAAGTTCTGCAAGCTGCAGTGGTTTAATTTGTGCATTATTGCCTTTTGGGATCCCCACCCATGTTGGACACTGCTACTGGATGTCCAGAATGTTATTACTATTTCCGAAGCAGGGTGTGAGACATACTTGGAATAATACCATTTTGTGATTACTCACCTGTAAAATGGGTATTACAAATATGTCTCAAACCCTGCTTCGCCCCACCGAGTTGTATCTTGGATCCTCTATATGGTGAACCTTTTATTGGTTAAATTTTTATTGGCTCTTCCTGGTCCCCTTACTGCTTTATTATTCTGGGGAATTTGTGGGAGGTCCCAGGTATTTATGGACCGGGAGGGGCTTCTCTTTTCTAGTCATCTCTGTAGAAGTTCGCCCTCTACTGGACATAACCCGAATGTTATTACTATTTCCGAAGCAGGGTGTGAGACATACTTGTAATACCCAATTTACAGGTGAGTAATCACAAAATGGTATTTTTCTATTTCTAGGATTCTGGAGTTTTTACAATACTGCTTAGACTTGGGTCTTCAGCTGAGCACCCTCAAGGGTCAGGTCTCGGCCTTAGCCATCTTTTTCCTGAGATAAATTGCCAACCATAGGTTGATCAAGACTTTTTTCCAGGGAGTTACCCATGTCCGGCCACCGTGTAAGTCAGTATTACCGGTGTGGGACTTGAATTTAGTACTATCTGCTCTTCAGGTTCCTCCCTTCGAGCCAATGTGCGATGCGGCATTGTCTATGCTGATCCTCAAAGTGGTCTTTTTGGTAGCGATCACCTCGGTGCGTCGTGTATCGGAGTTGGCCGCGCTTTGTATGAAACCACCCTACTTTGAGCTGCATAGGGATAAGGTGGTTTCGCTTTAAACCTGATTTTTTGCCTAAGGTTGTTTCTCAATTAGCACATTTTATATTATGAACTATTCATTATCTTATTACTCAGATGCATTATTTTTACAGAGAAGATAAAAGTTAATGTAGCCTACTGTTATTACTATTACATCTTGGTTAATATTGGTGCATTGATCATGCTGAGCTCCATCTTCTCTTTTTATTTGTCCGTTGGGATTTCCATATTAACTTTTCTAGCTTTGTATAAAGCTGCTAAGTGAATGCATTCACAGCAAGGTCAAGTCCTTCGCATTGACTTTTAGTGCCTTGCTCTAATGAAGATGTGTAAATTAGTGAAGATTTAAGTAATCCCATCAAGTAGCTTAACGATTCAGCAAATTAACATGTGCAGGGGAGAAAATCCTTTAAAATCCACTAGAAGAAAATCTTTAATGGTCTGCCAACTCTAGTGTTGTGCCAACCCCCTTGTGCCAGAAATGGAGTCTAAACAGATAAGGATGTCATGCATGGCTTGAAGCCCTGTAGTATTAGTATTGCTTAAATCAGTATTGTAGCCCTAAGAGATATGGATGCAAAGTAGATGTAGTAAATGTACAAATAGTTCTTGTTAGAAATGTTATTAGATGCACACTAATATTCTTTTCATATTTATTTTTCATAATTGAATATATATTGAAAATACTGTATTTTCTAGGGTATGGAGGAGAAAAATATTCTGAACAAAATTACAGGCAGTGTGCGGCGTCCCCCATTCCAGGCAGTGTGCGGCGTCCCCCATTCCAGGCAGTGTGCGGCGTCCCCCATTCCAGGCAGTGTGCGGCGTCCCCCATTCCAGGCAGTGTGCTGCGTCCCCCATTCCAGGCAGTGTGCTGTGTCCCCCATTACAGCCAATGAGTGGGATCCCTCATTATAGCCAGTGTGCGGCATCTCCCAATCTCTCGTCGCTTTAATGTTGGCATGTGGAAATTGGCTATAATTGGCTTATATGTGATCTTAATTGCGATCGTTTTAACAAACATTTGCCGACAAATCTTCCATGTGCAAACGCAAGTCTGATCATTCACAACTCACATATGCAATCACTTTCATGAATGTATCATTACAGCAAGGGGTGGGGAGTATAGCATGCTTAGGTAGGGGGTTAACATTTGTTTAGGCTAGGCCTGAGACTTAAAATGGTCTAATACCATTTTAACAAAAACTCTCCCATCCCATTCATCCAGCCCCAGAATCCCAGGTAACCGTATTTGCAGTCACTGCATCCGTGGCCACAAAGCTGCTGGGATCGTGAGTGACACTTTTGTCAGTCTGTCATTGTAGCAGCCAAGCCAGCTTCCCATCACCCTATGAGAACTCAAGTTGTGCTTACTTCTAGATCTGAGGTTTTGTGTATCACTAGTGGCCCCCCGAATTTCCTCCCCTAGCCCTCCCTCACCATGTCTGTGCAGAAGTTGTATCCGCCTCACCGGCTTTGCTTACTTCCAAAAGGGAGGACTCTGCCAGCTCCTCTCCCGCCACCATACCCCTCCTATGCTTTAATGATTGTCACAATCAGAGCCTGTACCAGTTACTTAAAGTGCACAGAACTGCTAAAGAATGAAAATCTTAAATGTATTTCCTATTAAGCTTAAAGTGGACCAACACCCAGGATTTTCACTATCCTGGGTTTTGGTCCACTTCCACGGGCACCCCGATCGGGTGTGCCCCGCTGTGTGAAACCCACCAGAATGGCAGAAAAAACTCACCTCACCACGCTCCTATGGCACATGCACGGGCCTCGTCCAATCAGCGTGCTCAGAGCCGCTGTGGTATGCACGTACAAGGGACGGACAACGACAGCGGCTCCGAGCACGCTGGCTGTCACTTCTCCCACTTCCCTCTAACGGGGAGCGCGCCTGCGTTGGCCACTCACAAACGGCCGGCACGCGCGCCCTGCTAGAGAGAAGCGCGTGATGCGGCCCGCGTGATGCGGCCCGCGCATGCGCCGTTGGAACGGAGGTATGGTGTATGGGGCGTCCTGGGGGGGGGGGTTCACACGGCGGGGCATCCCGATTTCGGATGCCCCACGGGGATGGCTCTGATCGGCCCGGGAATCTATAAGATCTATCTATAAGATTCACGGGCCGATCAGCCAGGGTGTTGGTCCACTTTAAGCTTTTGTTTTATTGTTTAGCTAGTAAGTTCTGGTCACTGTAAGCGTTCAATATATGTATCTGTTTCATGTCTTCCCTATATTAACATTTCTATTTTAAGAATAAAGCCTTGTGTAATACATATAATAAATATAGAAAATGACACAAGGGAGTAAATAAACACTCTTTCACCTTTCTGCAGGTGTCATCCTTCCTTGTAAAGGTGCTGAAATAGTCACCTTGGGGTGACCCATTCTACATTCACTTCTAATGTGACTTCCATTTCAATCATTCCCAAAGATGAATGGTAGTAAAAAGTAAACATGCCATTTCCACACAAAGTGGCAAGTGAACCATGACAGTCTTATCCATTCAAGACACCTTGAACGTGAATGATATAGGAGGAGTCAAGCGTTTTGCTTTTGTTTTCCAGGAAGGATGCCTGCGTCTATACGACAGCTAAAAGACTTGGCCATATTTTTCGGCGTTGTGTCTTCAGCAGGATGTGGAACAATGTATTATTTAATACAAAGTAAGTGCATAGGAATGTCTAGCATGTGCCACATGTTCAACTGATTTCATTCTTTAAAGTCCCTGAAGTACTATATATGCTGCTGTTAAGCTTAAAGATGTATTTAATTCATAAATTATGAAAAACACAAACAAAACTTGTCTAATTGAAAGCCGACCAAAACCTGGGATTTTGACTGTCCCGGGTTTTGGTCTGTGTCCCGTTTTGGGATGCCTTGCTGTTTGAAACCCCCCAGATCGCACATAATAACTCACCTCTTTCCGGGTCAATTGCGCATTCGCGAGTTATCTTCCAATCAGACATTCAAACGGCTCTGATTCTCTTCAATAGGGGAAGTATGTGGCTGCATCCCAGAGGCTCGCAAGCTCTCACCCCAGCTTACCTGAATGGCTGGGGCAGGAGCCCAAAGATGCAGGGGATGTGGCTGCTTGCACTCCCCATTGAAAAAAATCTGAGCCATTTGCCGAATTACATAGTCACGGCAAATGGCTATGATTGGATCTGAAGAGCCTGCACATGTGCCATTGGACTGGGAAAAGGTGAGTTATTGTGGGAATTGGGGGGGGGGTCTCACACAGTGGGTGATAGACAGACGCTCAGGGTTTTGTTTCACTTTATCGTCATTAGCAACCATTTTATGCTGATGTTTAGCGTCACTGTTTGACTTTTCTGATCCACCTAATGCTTAAAGTGGATGTCCAATCTTAAGTGTTAACCCCTGCCTTGCCACCCTCCCCTTGTGCTGAGGGAGTCACCAGCTATCAGCGCTGGATCTTTGGCGAGGTAAGTCATTTTTTTTTGTTGTTACCTCCCCCCCCCCCTCCCTGTTTCAGTGACAGGTAAGGTGAGTTACACTTCAGGGGACTCTAAACCCAACAGCAATAATTAGCTAGCAAGCAGCTGATCTGTCACTTGTCTCATAAGCCTCACCTCCATTTCCAGCAGCCTAGGGTAGAAGCTGTAGCAGGGCCCCAAAGTTTCATGTTTTAAATTCCATTTCTCCAGGACCACGCAAACAATGGTCCTACACCCATTCTGTCCCTTGAAGCTCTCAGCTTAAGCAAGCACAGAAAGCCCCAATGGTCCCTCAGCTTTCTCTGACCACAGCAGAGCATGTTTAAAATTATACTAATGGCAAGCCCGATTGTTGTCCCATTGTCTTGGACTACACTTTACACTGTCCCAAATAGTTCCTCCGTTTTTAGTAAAAGTATTGGAACATTGGAGAAGCAGAGAAAAAATGAGGAGAAATGGTGGGTGTTGCAAAAGCGATGTGAAGGGTGGGGTGCAGAGAAAGGCAGCCACTCGGGACGTCTGGGCAGAGAGTATGGGGGTGTTTTCCTTCTTAGTCCCCCTACAGTTGGTGGACCACATTGGTGGGGTGGGGAAGGAAACTAGAATGAGGATGTGGTTTTCCTCACTAAAGAGGCAGACAGGAGAGGAAGGACAGCGCTGGAGCCACTCTATGAAAGATTATTATTTTTTTTTTTTTTTTTACTGTTAAGGCTGCACATGACATGCCTTTCCCAGCTCAGCCGTGACCCAGGAAGTTGAGGCAAAGCAATAATTTTTGCCTAGGATGCACAAGATATTTACAACAAGTGTGCTATGAAAGGGCTTACTTTACACTGCTCCCAACAGGGATAAGGTGGGAGAAACTTATTCTGTGCCTGAGCAGTGTTTTTGTATTCTTGGTGTGCCACACACCCCGCTTCACTTCTTAAATATTCATCACTTCATGGGTTAATCCACCGCAGGTGACGTAGTGCAGAGAGGAAGTCTTGTAACGAGCCCCCTTCCGGCCTATATATACCTGGTACCTCCCTTCAATCACCAGTTTTTTTTCTCTCTGCTTGCTGACAAGTCAGAAGTTGGAAGTCTCCTGCTTACAGGTAGGCCGGGGTATTCTTACCCCGCCACCCCCCTTTTTGGTCTATTTTTGCCCGGTTTGAGTTTGTATACCTTTATGGTGAAATAGGAAGCCTCCCAGCCTTGGCTGCTCACCGGGCAAATGGTAGATGGCACTTTAAGTGCCTAGGAGCTTATCTCCTACCGCTCGACCTCATGCGTGGGGCAATGCGGCGAACCGGCATGGTGATCCGGAAATGGGATGCCCCTGTCCCGAGGGTCCCCGCAGCCCCTTTCTCTCCCGTTGGGGGGGTGGTGAGGGTGTGCTTTAGCATGTGTGTTTCACTGTATCACTGCATGTTAACATATATGTCATGTTTATACATTCACTGTAGCATGTGTATATTTTGGGTCTGCTTTAGGGCAGCTTGCGCTGGGTATGGGCTGGCCACCTCTCTGGCAGTTGGTTGCTTGTGGCCCCCTACCCTCTCCCCCCTCCCCCCTCTCCCCCTCTCCCCCCTCTCCCCCTCTCCCCCCTCTCCCCTCTCCTCGCCTGGCATTCATTGAGCTTTGTCAGCACATGCGGTTTTTACCCTCCCCCCTCCGCTGCCTGGACGCGCGTGCTGTGATCAGCTGTAAAGTGTTCCAGCTGATCAGCGTAGGGGGGGGGGCGGTCCCGCTGACGCGGCGCCGACGTAGCGGCGTCAGCGGCGGGCCCAGCGTCCCAGCTTCCTTCAAAACAGGAAGGCACGTGGGCGCACGGCCGCACTTTGTCTTCTGCCGGCTCATGGCTGCTGGCTGCAGGCTTACCGACTGATTGCGGTACAGGTAAGCGGCCCCTCCCGTTGGGGCCGTTAAATGGGAGATGTTGTTTAATAATACAGTGAGAAATCACTATTATCAAGGGGGCGTCATTTAAGGGCACTTGGTGCCATACTTATATGTTATACACATGTGAAGGATCTGATGGTTGTTTTCTTGCCTTGCAGATCCTGGGATCCCTGCTTATGCTAGCCCTCCGGCTCTATGTGCCTGGCTAATTATTGGGATTGATTTGAATGTTTATATACATAGACTATATATAAATATATATATATATAGTTTCTATTAAAGGGGACCTAAACTTAAAAAAAAAAAAAAATTTTATATAAATCCTCCCTTCCGGGACATTACTAAAATAAAGGGGGCATCCCGGGTCGGCTTATGCCTTAAAAGTCCCATTATTGCGAATACCATAAATCACCATATGGAGGCTTCCATAGATTCCGGAAACGGTTCTGCTGTTCCGTTTGGGGGGTGCGTAGGTTGTGGGGTTCCACTCCCAGCTGATGATATCTTTATTTGCATCCCTTGTGCAAAACAGACTATTGCGCGCCAGTCCGTTGCTTCGGCTGCGGTGCCATCGCATCCTTCATCATCTCCTACCTCTCCATCCCTATTCCGGACCCCGCATGACACTGTCAAAAGTGGGGATTCGCATTCCGAGGCAGCAGCACAGCCCTGCCCCCGGAAAATGATGCCCGTTAAAGCAGCGTTTAAAACCGCTACAAAACGAAGGCACCTGACTCCGTTACCTTCGGCTCCACGGGACCAGTTTTGTGAACCTGTGGAATGGTCCGATGGATCCCCTGACGAGGATGAACTCCCGTCGGAGTCAGATGAGCCGACAGGTCAGCATGTGGCTGATGAGATCGGCGATTGGTCAGAGGGGGTTGTTTTTGACACCCCCTCCATTCTGGCTCAAATGTTTAATATTTTGAGTTTAGATACGCCTGAGGCGGCCGCCCCGCCAGAGGGTCGGTTATTTAAAGAGCCTCAGCCGAGTTTGGTCTTTCCCAGACAGCACCACTTTGAGAGGGTGGTTCTTAAGGAATGGGAACATCCCACACGGTTATCTGGAATTCCTTCCAGTTGGGAAAAGCGTTATCCTTTTCCACCAGAATTGGTGAGGCTGTGGTCTGTCCCTCCGGACGTCGATACCCCTGTACTAGGACTCTCCAGCTCGGCTATGGTACAATCTGCTGAGACCACTGTCCCCAAAGATGGGGAAGATCGCAGGATTGACCAATACGCTCGACATGGTTTTATCTATTCCGGGTCAGCATTGCGCCCGGTATGTGCTTCAGCCCTTCTTCTATTGGCAATTAAGTCCCTAATTCAGGGGCTATATGAGGATCTTGATCCCGCTTGCAAACAGTTCACTGCACTTAAGCAGTGTGAATGTTTTGTGGCTTATGTCCTGGCCGCTGAGGACGATGCGCTGACTATGACTATGAGTAGCAAGGCGGCAGCTATGCTGGTGGCTATTCGCAGGTCAGTATGGCTGCGTCAGTGGTCAGCAGACACGGCTTCCAAAAAGGTACTCACAGCCCTCCCCTTTTTGGGGTTGCGTCTGTTTGGGGAGAAAATTGATTCAGTCGCAAAAGATGGTAAGATGCCACAGCGCAAAAGGCCTTGTGGTCCCTTCAGGGGGACAAGTTCCGGTAGGCCTTCCTTTCAAAGGTTCGGAGCGGGAAAAGGTACGTCCTTTCCCGCTACCAGTGGCGCAGGTTGGACTCGGGGGAGGGGCCGTGGCCGGCCCACTCAGTCCTGGGGCACCAAGCCCAAGCCTGCTGATAAGCTCACTCAGCAATGAGGGGCTGCCCTCACCCGTGCGGGTGGGGGGACTATTGCGACACTTCTACCATTGGAACCATGTGGTTCTAGGCAGATGGATCCAGGAGGTAGTGTCGACAGGTCACAACCTGGAATTCGAGTCTCACCCTCCCTCGCGGTCCATTCAGGGGTCGGTTCATCCCGGCCTGAACTCTCATCAAGACGCTGTGTGTCTTTCTTTTGCCCAAATTCGCACAAGAACACTTCAGCTATTTCTGCTAGTGTGTTGGGTCCAGCAACCTCTGTTGTTGGATCAGTCCTTCCAATTGTCCTCCCGTGTACGGCAGTTCCTCCTGTGGTGATTGGTCTCGACCAATCTTGTATAGGGCAGGTCTTTCCTGACCCTCCCTTGGAGAGGTGTCACCACGGACACCGGTCTGTCGGGATGGGACAGATTCTGGAAGGAGCTGCGGCTTCAGGGGCAGTGGAGGCCCCACTTACCCATCAGAGAAATGTCCCTGATCCAGACATGGGCAGTGTTCCATGTTCCCTGTCTCTCGGCGGTTTACATTCCAGAGGTGATGGAACAGGTAGCGGACCGGTTGAGCAAGTGCTCTCCCCGTCTGGAAGAATAAGCTCTCCATCCTCGGGTGGTTCTCTTATTGTGTCTCCAATGGGAGACTCCGGAGGTGGACCTGTGGGCCCCTCATCTCTATCTCAGGCTCCCGAGCTTCGTGTCTCTCTCCCGGGATCCTCTGGCTCTGACAGTGGACGTCAGGTCCCTGAACTGAGGAGCTCTGGGATTTCTATACCTGTTTCCTCCGTGGCCCTTGCTGGGCAGAGTTCTTCAGAAGTTGGCTCTGGAAAGGGTGTACGCCGTTCTCATGGCCCCAAAGTGGCCAAAACGAATAAGGTTCCCAGACATCGTTTGGCTGGCAGTGGACCAGTTCATTCTGCCTCTTCGGCCCGATCTGCTCACTCAGGGTCAATTGTGTTACCTCAATTTACCAGCGCTGGGTTTGATGGCCTGGCGGCTGAAACCTCCATCCTGAAGGAGGAGGGTCTTTCTGATTCAGTCATTAAGACTCTGATCAGTGCCCGGAAGAAGTCTTCTTCCGTCACCTACTATAGGACTTGGAAAGCCTATATCACTTGGTGTGAGATAAGATCTTTTCCTTGTAGGGTCCTTTCGGTTCCCTGGATTCTGGTGTTTTTACAATCAGGGCTGGACTCTGGTCTCCAGCTAAGTACATTGAAAGGGCAGGTCTCGGCCTTATCTGTCTTTTTTCAGAAGCGTGTTGCGCTTAAACCTTTAGTTAAAACTTTTTTTCCAGGGGGTTACGCATGTGCGGCCTCCCAGGAAACCATTACTCCCTGTTTGGGATTTGAATTTGGTTCTTTCGGCTCTTCAGGCTCCTCCTTTTGAGCCTTTGCAAGATATTGCTTTGTCTACCCTGACTCAGAAGATTGTCTTCTTGGTAGCGATCACTTCTGTCCGGCGTGTCTCAGAATTGGCGGCCTTAACTATCCAGGCGCCCTACTTCAAGAGGCATCGGGATAAAGTGGTCTTTCGGTTCAAGCCAGGCTTTCTTCCTAAGGTTGTTTCTGCTTTTCATTTGAACCAAGATATTGTTCTTCCCTCCTTGTGTCCTAATCCTAAGAATGACAAAGAGAGGGTTTTGCATTGTTTGGATGTAGTACGCTGTGTTAAGTACTACTTGATTATCACGTCTCCTTTCCGTAGGACGGATTCCTTTTTTGTTGTGCCCCATGGGCCTAAGAAGGGTTTGGCACCAGCCAAATCTGCCATTAGCAAGTGGATACTTCAGGCCGTTACTGCCGCCTATTCTGCTAAGGGAAAAGTTCCCCCTTTTCGTATTACTGCTCATTCCACTCGCGCTGTTGGGGCGTCTTGGGCTTTTCAGCACCAAGCTTCTGTTGAACAGGTTTGTAAGGCCGCCACCTGGTCTTCTGTTCACACTTTTTCTAAGTTTTACAAAGTTGATGTGCGGGCCTCAGCGGATGCTGTTTTTGGCCGCAAAGTTCTGCAGCCTGCAGTCATTTAAGTTATGCTTCACCTGGCCTTGAGATGCCCTTCCCTTGTGGACACTGCTTTTGGATGTCCCATGAAGTGATGAATATTTAAGAAGTGAAGCGGGGTGTGTGGCACACCAAGAATAATACCATTTTGTGAGTACTCACCTGAAAAATGGATATTGTTGGTGTGCCACACACCCCGCTTCACACCCGCCCTTTTCGGTATTACCGAAGCATTTATATGGTGAAGCCCTTTTTTATTTATATCAAAATTAATTTTGGAGGTTACTGGTGGAATACTGGTACCTTGTTTTACTGCTTTTTGAATATACTGGTGATTGAAGGGAGGTACCAGGTATATATAGGCCGGAAGAGGGCTCGTTACAAGACTTCCTCTCTGCACTACGTCACCTGAGGTGGATTAACCCATGAAGTGATGAATATTTAAGAAGTGAAGCGGGGTGTGTGGCACACCAACAATATCCATTTTTCAGGTGAGTACTCACAAAATGGTATTTTTTTAATGGGCATCTTCTTTGATTCTAGCCAAAACCTTACAACCTAACCTCTATATGATGTCTCCAAACCTTTGTAGTATAAAATCACTTAATAAATAATCCACTCCATTTTAAATATGGAAGGGCTCATACACTACAAAGTTTTAGAAAACTTTGCGCGACAAGTATGAGGAGCGCAGTAATTGGCTGAGCGGCGCTGGATGTGGATCTAACAATGAGGTAAGCCCTGCAGCTCTGGACTAACAGCTATGGTCTTCATGGGACTTTTTATTGGCTGACAACTGACTTTAACATGATCAGAGTAGCGTTTCTGTCCATTCTGCTTGTTGAACCATTGTAGAGACAAGGTAATTGAGCTGCCTTGGTTAGTTCTCCTTTTGCAATGTGTTTTTTAAATGATTCATCTAGGAACACTGCATACCAGAAGACTGGACGCTACTGCTGGCACTGTATATACAGTATATAGTGGAAGCCAGGCGTGGGGCACCTCCATTTCCAAGTGACTATGGGGCATAGTATTGGAATGCCTTCCTACCCTACTGAGGAATGGGTTACCTTCTCTGTGTGTTAGTGCAGTGCTTTGGAACGTTCCCCTGTGGGGCAGCGCAAATATTCAATGGCTACATAGAAATTGAGTCCTGGCATATATGTATATTGCATGTCCTAGAAATGATATCCACACTATTCTTCGTATACAGTACGTCCTGCTCCAGATAGATTACTTACACTTGGGTTATCCTCCGCCAGATGGCGCTGCACTGCAGAGACATGTAAAACAGGCTCCTCCCGGCCCCTCAAATATCCGGGGACCTCCCACAAATCCCCAGATTTCTCTGCAGTGCTTACTGCAAAGACATGAAATTATCACTCTGTCGCAGGTGAGCGGGGCTATTAATGCCTGCGGCCCTGTTGGACTATTCCCACCCGTCCTTCGTGTGATGTGCCTCCCAGCCTGGGCTGCGCTGGTTGGGTGAAGGTAGGCGGCACCGTGTGTGCTTAAGGAGCCCTGTTCCACCGCAGTCCCCCACCAAAGTGTAGGCGGTATAGGCTGATGGTGAGCCTTTATGGGATGCCCCTCCCGCATTATTGTCCCATGCCCCGGTAGCAGTGGGCCCTGTACAAAGGGCTGCCATCCTCCCTCATTCTCCCTGTAGCCTTCGGGGGAAAAGAAAGGGGGGGGTGGATGTCAGTGTATTGTGATTACGTGCATATGGCCTTTTGTAATGTCTGCTTGGACTAGTATATGCGGTGTCAACCGCCGCGCTCACTTGTCTTATTACACTGCAAATACCGCCGCCGCGCGCGCCTTTTTCTTTCATTATGGATGTTCCGTGCCAGGCGGCGTTACCTCAGACACTTCTGCGGCCTTATTGCCTGCTTGTCGGTTGGACTTTGCGCTCTTCGGGGGGGGCGGGGCCTGGCCTGGCGCGCCCCGCGTCACGGCTCGCTCTGGCCCGCCCTTCGAGGTACTCGGCGCCATGTTGTCAGGTCGTGCGCGCGTGTGACGTTCTTACTTACCGTGGTCTGTAAGTGCCCTCGCGGGCGGCTTTGTGCTCATTGTAGTGTATTCTGTTCTGACACCCCCTCTTCTCCTTGTGTCTTTCAGACGGGTGAATCCATTGGCTTCTCCCGGCCCGGTGTAATTGATAGTCGGGCCTTGTAAAATTACTCCCACTTCCCTAGCAGGTCATTGGGGCATCCAGGGTTGCTTTATAGTGTCAATCCCTACTGGCATATTGTGCCTAATAATCACCATATGGAGGCATCTCAGCATAATGTGACCGGGGTCCCCTCGGGACAAGACCGGCTGTGTATAGCGTGTGGACAGCCTCATGCTGACGCTGACAAGGCATGGGTCTGCGTACCCTATGCTGAGCAAGCGCTGGCTTTGCAATCTGGCCTGCCAGTGGCTGCACCTTGTTTCATTACTCCCCCCAGCGTAAATCTCTCTCCTGTTGAGTTGCATACTTGTGGGGTTTCTCAGCCTGATGTGTCTTCTAGACTGCCTACTGCTGAACAGATTATTGCGAGGTCTTTAGCGCGTAAGGGCCCTGGTAAGAAGCGGCACTTGACGCCTTATGTTACTGTTTTCCCTATGGGATCTCAGGAGTTTATGAATTGTGTGGCTATACCCCTTCTGATGAAGGAGAGCTCTTTTCTGACTCAGGCTTATCTGATGAGAGACCAAGGGGTCATGACGATTCTGGCTCTGACCCCTGGGCCCCGGATGACACTGACAGATTATTGTCCCAGATCTTTGAGGTTCTGTCTATCTCTCTCCCTGGTGAGGCTCCCAGGCAAAGAGGGGAGCGTTTCCATACAGCAACATCACGTTTGGAATTTCTAGAGCAGGCACATTTCCATACCCTTGTGCTCAAGGAATGGGAGTGCCCCAGTGAACTTCCCGGGGTTCCAAGGGATTGGGATAGGAAGTATCCTTTTCCACCTGAGGTGGTTAAATGTTGGTCATCCCCCCCTGAGGTGGATGTCCCGATCATAGGACTGTCTAACACCCCTGTCATGCATCCCCCTGATTGACCTGCTGGCCTCCCACGCCTTTGCATGTGCGGGGACGGCGCTGCGCCCGGTCTGTGCCTCTGCCATTACTGCTGTGGCCACTAGAACACTCATCAGAAATATGCTTGATAGTGCCCCTGATGATCTCCCTTGTGATGTGTTAATGCACTCTCCAGTTGCGATGTGTTTGTAAATTTTGTCCTAGTAGCATTGGATGACACCATCAGAATGTGTGCAAGAACTTCTGCCCTCCTGGTAGCTATACGTCGCTTGGTCTGGCTGCGACAGTGGGGTGCTGACAATGCTGCGAAGAAGGCCCTTACTGGGCTTCCTTTTAAGGGGCTACGCCTATTTGGGGCCCGTCTAGACCTGTTTGGTAAGAGAGGTAAGTTACCCCAGCCCAGACGGCTGTCTCGGCCCCTTCGGGGCCAGGGCCCCCCTCCTACCCCCTACCATGGTGTTAAACAGGAACCAGGGGTGTCCTACGCGGGGGCTCGCGCAGATTCCTGTCCCAGGAGCAGAAGACAACACCCTGGCTCCTCCGGGGGGGCTAAGCTCAAATCCTCTCCCAAATCCTCTCCCAAGTCCCCTTAAGCATGTTGGGGCGCCCTCGCCCGTCAGTGTGAGGGGACGGCTGCGGCACCTTGCTCAAGTCTGGAGGCATCACGCCTCAGATCGGTGGATTCAGGAGGTACTGTCCTCCGGCTACAAGAGTTTGCTGTGCGGCCACTCCCAAGATTATCAGGTCCCGGGTACTCCTGGTCCCTGCTTCTGCTCAGGTGTTCGCGCAGGCCGTCCAAGGCCTGCTGGGTCTGGGGGTCATTTGCAGATTTCCCTAACAGACAGGGGCAAGGGACTCTACACCAACCTTTTCACAGTTGCCAAAAAAGATGGGTCAGTCATGCCCATTCTGGATTTACAGATCTTCAGCAAATTGTCAAGTACAGGCGTTTTCCTCATGGAAACTCGGGGGTTTCATGCCGTCTGTGGATATCAAAGATGCTTACTTTCACATACTTGTGTTTTCAGGACACCAAGATTCCTCAGATTCACGTTGGAAGATCAACACTGCCAATTTGTGGCCTTGCCATCTGGCCTCTCTTCAGCTCCCAGAGTGCTCACCAATGTGCTGGCGGGGGTGATGTCTCTGATGAGGCCAAGGGGTGTCCGCGTGCTTCCACTACCTGGAGGTCCTCATCACTTCCCAGTCTCTACATCTGGCAGAGTTGGATACTAGGCTGGTGGTGTCCATTCTGGAGTCATCTGGATGGGTGATCAGCCACCCCAAGTCCTCACCGTCCCCTTCCTTGGTAACTTAATTCCTAGGAATGAATCTGGACACAGTTCAGGCAAGGATATTCCTTCCTCAGCAGAAGGTGGACAATCTGCTTGCACAAGTTCAGTTCCTCCTAGCTGTCCCCGTCCCTTCACCAAGCAGGGGATACAGCTGGTGGGTCTGATGGTGGCGTGCTTCGAAGCGGCCCCTTGTGCTCAGTCCCTCCTTGGGGCTTCTGTAAATTCTCCTATTGTCTGTATGGGACAAGGACCCAGCATCCCTGGATAGGGTCTGTGTGTCTTCCCCCCCCCCCCTGGTGAGGAGGTCCCTCTTGTAGTGGATGGACTCAAGGAACCTATTGGGGGGCGGAACCTTTTTGCTCCTTCCTGGGAGACGGTCACCACGGTCTATCAGGTTGGGGGGGTTCTTCTGGAGGTCCCTGCGGTTCCAGGGGATGTGGGGCCCTTAGGAGGCCCATTCACTTATCAATGTCTTGAAGCTGTGAGCGATCAGGTTAGTTCTGGTTTGTTTGACTACTCATCTTCAGGGCCTGCCTGTTCAGGGGCGCACGGTCACTCTGATGGCAGTTGCCTACTTCAATCATCAGGGAGGGACCCGGAGCAAGAGGGTCCTCCAGGAAGTGTCTCTGATTCTGATCTGGGTGGAGGCCAATGTTCCCTGCATTTCAGCGGTATACATTCCGGGGGAAGTCCCTCTGCAACAGGGTGTTCCGATCTCTGTATCACCGTTGGGGCCAATCTGATGTGGATCTGTTTGCGTTCCGTCACAATCACAAGCTCCCTGTCCCAGGATCCTCTGGCCGTGTCCAGGGATGCCTTAGTAATGTCATGGCAGGACATTCAGTTTTCTGTATGTCTTTCCTGCATTCCCCCTGCTAGGCAGCGTTCTGCGCAATATTGCTCTGGAAGGGGTGCCAGTGATTCTGGTGGCCTCAGGTGGCCAAGAAGAGTGTGGTTCGCAGACGTGGTGCAGATGGCAGTAGATCAGTGCTTTCTGCCTGGAGTGCCAGATCTGCTCACTTAGGACCCCTTACGCCATCCCAATTACAAACTCTGGCTTTGACGGCCTGGCTGCTGAAACCTCCATCTTGATGGAGAGAGGTTTGTCTACCTTGATGGTTGAGTCCATGGTGAAGTCTAGGAAGATGACTTCTTCTTCCATCTGTTATAAGGTATGGCGTACCTACATTGACTGGTTGAGTCGTGGTCTCTTCCCTGTTGGGTGTTCTCAGTTCCCATGGTTCTGGAGTTTTACTGCTTGGGTTGGAGTCGGGTCTCTAACTCAGTAAGGCAGTAAGTAACTCAGAAGGGTCAGGTTTCTACTTCTTTCAGAAGTCTTTTGTTCAGCATTCCTTGATTAAGACTGCTTTTAGGGGGTTACTCATGTGCGTTCCCCACGACAACCTATGGTCCCTGTTTTGGGATTTGGACTTGGTCTTACCTGCCTCGCAGGGTGCGAGGATGCTGCTTTGGCCATTCTTACGCTTAAGGTTGTGTTTCTGGTAGCTATCACTTCTGTCAGGTGTGTGTCTGAGTTGGCGGCGCTGTCCAATCATCCCCCCTACTATGAGAGGCACCAGGCGATGTTTCGTTTCAAACCTGATTTTCTGCTAAAGGTAGTGTCTGCCTTTCATTTGAATCAGGATATTGTTCTTCCTTCTTTGTTCCCTAACCCTAGCAATGCTAAGGAGAGAGTTTTGCACTCTTTGGATATGGTTAGGTGTCTGAAGTACTATCTGGTGGCTACTGCACCTTTCAGGAAAACTGATGCTCTTTTTTGTGGTCCCTTCTGGTCCTAGGAAGGGTTTGGCTCCTGCCAAGTCTACTATCAGCAAGTGGATTCGTCAGGCTGTGATTCAGGCCTACTCTGCTAAGGGGAAGAATCCTCTCTTCCGGCCTTACTGCTCATTCTGCTCGTGCTATTGGTGCCTCTTGGGCCTTCCAGCACCAGGCTTCTGTTGAACAAGTTTGCAAGGCCGCTACTTGGTCTTCTGTTCATACCTTTTCCAAGTTTTCCAAGGTTGATGTTAAGGCCTCAGCTGATGCTGTTTTTTGGCCGCAAGGTTTTGCAGGCGGCAGTGGTTTAAACTGTCTGCTGTTACCTTTTTTATTGGGGATCCCACCCTACTTTATGGACACTGCTATTGGATGTCCCAAGTGTAAGTAATCTATCTGGAGCAGGATGTACTGTATACTAAGAATAATACAATTCTGTGAAATACTCACCTGTAGAATTGGTATTATAAGTATACAGTACGTATTATAAGTATACAGTACGTCCTGCTCCACCCCACCCTGGTTTTTGCATTATTCTGGATCCCCTGTATGGTGATTGTTATCATTGTTATGGTTACCAGTTTTTTTGGGTGGTTAAATTCTCCCGGCTTCTTGTTCACTGCTTTTCAATGCTGGGGATTTGTGGGAGGTCCCCGGGTATTTGAGGGGCCGGGAGGAGCCTGTTTTACATGTCTCTGCAGTGCAGCGCCATCTGGCGGATTATAACCCAAGTGTAAGTAATCTATCTGGAGCAGGACGTACTGTATACTTATAATACCAATTCTACAGGTGATTATTTCACAGAATTGTATTTTTTCACAACCCCAAATAATTTGCTGAGAAAAACTATTTTGTATTTATTTACGTATATGTTTTTTTGGTTCTTTATCACAGAGTCATTTGCTAAAAAAGAGTATTATACAGCAGCTGTTGAGAAGTTGGAGTCCCAGCCTTCTGCTCTGAAGATTATTGGCGCTCCACCTCTTAAAGTCCACTTTCTCAACTTAATGGACAAATACAATCATGTTGACAAGTCATCAGCTCAGGTTGGTTGCTGGTTCTTTGTAACCCCCCCCCCCCCCCCCATCCTGCCTCAGTGCCAGGGTAGGGTAAGTTCTGCTTTAATTACAGACACCTATTCATTTGTTTTTTGTTCAAAGATGAAGTGCTCTTACTTCCCTAGTATCTTACCTACTTTTAGATATGTTTTCTGACAATGTGTGATCACTTTATAACCGGTTTGTTCCAATTGATTGTTTGCAGATCAAGATCCCGGTTTCTGGATCACTACTGGCTGGTGAACTCTGTTCTACAGCTGTTCGAGACCATCAGAACCAAAGGTATGTGTGCATGTATTGGGGAAATAATAAATACCGTGTTTTCCGTTTTTTTTATTCCTCCAAAAGTGTGAGGGAATTGTGCATGGGCCTAATGGGGCCAATGTAAAAAAAAAAAGTCAACTCGCATGTCCCGGTGCTCCTGTGCTTCTGGCGGGGCTGCCACACCAGGGGAGGCCAGAACATGGAGGAGCGGCGGGAGCTGTCCCCATTGCTGCTGCCGCCACCGGGCTGCTGCCTGGGGGCCAAGGCACACACAAAGACCCAGCTTCGGGCAGCGGGTGCATGTGGCCTGCCACCTATGGGGAGGGGGAGAATGCTGTCTATGGGGAATGGGAGGAGATATGCCACACTGCCTATGGGAATGGGAGGGGGAAATGCCACACTGTCTATGGGGATGGGAGGGGAATGCCACAATGCCCATGAGAAATGGGAGGGGGTAATGCCACACTGCCTATGGGGATGGGAGGGGGTAATGCCACACTGCCTATGGGGATGGGAGGGGGTAATGCCACACTGCCTATGGGGATGGGAGAGGGAAATGCCACACTGTCTATGAGGAATGGGAGGGGGTAATGCTACACTGCCTATGGGAATGGGAGGGGAATGCCACACAGCCTATGGGCATGGGAGGGGGAAATGCCACAATGTCCATGGGGAGTGGGAGGGGGAAATGCCACACTATCCATGGGGAGTGGGAGGGGGAAATGCCACACTGTCCATGGGGAATGGGAGGGGGGAATGCCACATTGTCTATGGGGAATGGGAGGGGGGAATACCACACTGCCTATGAGGAATGGGAGGGGGGAATGCCACACTGCCTATGGGAATGGGTGAGAGGAATGCCACACTGTGTATGGTGGATGGGAGGGGGAAATGCCACACTGTCTATGAGGAATGGGAGGGGGTAATGCTACACTGCCTATGGGAATGGGAGGGATGGGAGGGGAATGCCACACAGCCTATGGGCATGGGAGGGGGAAATGCCACAATGTCCATGGGGAGTGGGAGGGGGAAATGCCGCACCACCTATGGGGATGGGAGGGGGAAATGCCGCACCGCCTATGGAGATGGGAAGGGAAAATGCCGCACCGCCTATGGGGATGGGAGGGGGAAATGCCGCACCGCCTATGGGGATGGGAGGGGGAAATGCCGCACCGCCTATGGGGATGGGAGGGGGAAATGCCGCACCGCCTATGGGGATGGGAGGGGGAAATGCCGCACTGCCTATGGGGATGGGAGGGGGAAATGCCGCACTGCCTATGGGGATGGGAGGGGAAAATGCCACACTGCCTATGGGGATGGGAGGGGGAAATGCCACACTGCTTATGGGGATGGGAGGGGGAAATGCCACACCGCCTATGGGGAATGGGAGCGGGAAATGCCACACTGCCTCAATAGGGAATGAGATGGGGGAATGCCACACTGCCTATGGGAATGGGGGGGGGGGGATGCTACACTGCCTATGGGAATGGGATGGGGGAATGCCACACTGCCTAAATAGGGAAAGGGAGAACAGGTCCTTGGGTGAATTGCATAGCTGCTTAAACTCTTAGTCTTCACTTTAAGTGGCTTGTTTTAAAGGTAGGCATGCTTTAGAAAGCAGCATTTTTGTTGAGGAGAAATTAAATCCGATTGTTTCAAAAGCTTTGGCTAATCTAGTTATTCTTAGTATACAGTACGTCCTGCTCCAGATAAGCTTCTTTACGTCTGGGTATTACTCCGCCAGATGGCGCTGGACTGCAGAGACAGCGAAATAGGCTCCTCCCGGCCCCTCAAATACCCGGGACCTCCCACAACTTCCCAGATCTTCTCTGCAGTCTGGACTGCGAAGGACAAGAAGATGGCTCTCTCTACTCGCAGGTGAGCGGGGCTATTAGCCTGCGGCCCTGTAGGACTATTCCCACCCGTTCCATTGTTAATTTGCCTCCCAGCCTTGGCTGCGCTGGTTCGGGTGATGGTAGGCAGCACCGCTGTCAGGTGCTTAGGAGCGCTGCTCAACCGCAATCCCCCACCAAAGGGTAGGCGGTATAGGCACATGGTGAGCCTTTATGGGATGCCCCTCCCGCACTATTGCCCCTGTCTATCGGTGGGCCCTACATTAGGTGGCCGCTGCCCTCCCTCGCTCTCCCTTGTAGTCCTTGGGGGAGTGAGTGTGTGTCTTTGTACACTCACCTTTTGTATGGCGTGCTTGGTTGCCTTTTCCTGTCACCGCACAGCTTTGGTTGCACTGGTTGCTTTTTGAATACGCCGCTGCCGCGCGCGCGCTTGTACGGCGTTCCGCGGTCGGCGGCGACATTACCTCAGGCGCTGCTGCGCCATCATTGGTTGATTTTGTCACGTGTGCGGCTTCGCACTCTTCGGGGGGGACGGGCCCTGCGGATGGCGCGTTCCGCATCACTGTCTCCGCGGCCTGCCCCTCGAGGTATACTCGGCGCCATATTCTAAGTATGTCACACACCCCACTTCAGTCATTAATTATTACAATAGGGTAATACCTACCGCTAGGTGGCAGCGTTGCAGAGAATCTCCAAAAAAGCAACAGGCCCCTCCCGGTCTATACATACCTGGTACCTCCCAATAATCCCCCAGTGTTATTTTCTGCAAGGTGGCGACAAGACAGAAGAAAGAAGTCTCCTGCTTGCAGGTAGCCGGGGTATCACCCCGGCCCCCCCCTTATGGTCTATTTCTGCCCAGCTTCTTTTGGTTTCTCCCCCTGTATAACTGGCAGCCTCCCAGCTTGGGCTGTAGGCTGGGCAAGGGTAGATGGCACCTTGAGTGCCTAGGAGATTAGCTCCTCCGTTCGACCCCATATTATGGGGCATAACGGGATTCCGGAGTGGTGATCCGGACGTGGGATGCCCCTAATTACATGGCAGTTAGGTACTGGCTAATCTGGCGAGCCTGTCAGTCTGCACGCTAGGTATGCCCTTTCCTCCCAGCTTACTGCCCCTTTAGTGTGGCTGTGTGTGTGTAGTGTGTGCTGGGACGGGTGGCAGGGGCTGCTATTCTTTATTTCTTTTCACTGGGCCTCGGTTTCTTATTGCGGGCGGGCCGGGCGTTTACTGCCGGCCCGTCGCTTGTGTGGCTCCCTGGGTGTCATGCTGCGCCGTGGCGCGGTTTCCCCTGTCAGCTCGTTCGTCCCGCCGGGGGCGGTGACATTAGGGCCTACGGCAGCACCGCCGCGTTTATTATTATATCCGTTTTTGCACATATATTTTAACTGTGTCTGTACTTTTTGGCTGCTCTCTCTCTTTCTCTCTTTTCCCCCATCCCCTCCCCCTCGCCCCGATCCCGCTGTTTGGCTGACTGTTTATCCAGCAGCCCAGGGCTTGTGATTAAAGGGGGGGGGGGGGGGGAGACGGCCTTATTGTTTATAGCACTGTATTTTGACATGGGTGCTGTTGTGCTGAAATGATTGTGTTCTTGTTTTGTTTTTCAGATCCTGGGACCCCCATCTTTCAGGGCTCTCCCGGTCTTATATACCTGGCTAGTGGGGGTTGTTTCTAGGCCATTGTTCCAATTATTGGGTTATTTTTTATGCTAAATTCCCATGGTCAGGATTTTTAAAGAATTTTAAAAATATTAAAGGGGCATCCCGGGTCGCTTATTGTGTAAATCCCTGGGTTCTGCGAATACCATAAATTTCACCATATGGAGGCTGCCAAAGATACCGGAAACGGTCCTTCGGGACAATCCAAGGTGTGTGGGGGTTGTGGGGCTCCGCTCCAGGGGGATGATGTCATTTTATGTATTCCATGTGCACAGCGGAGCATTGAGCGGCAGTCCAGCACTCCGGTGCCTAGCACTTCATCGGCCGCGCCACCTCCCTCTCCCCCTCGCTTGTTCCGGACCCCGTGTGACGTTGTCATGGGTGGGGATTCGCAATCTGAGGTGTGCGCCCGCTTGGCCAGCCTAGAGAAAATGTTTTCCGCAGTGGTCGCTCAGAAGGCTCCAGCTAAGCGGAAGCATCTGTCTCCGCCTCCGCCGGATTCAGATGAGGAAGTTATTGGGGACCTGGATTGGTCGGATCGTCCCCTTGAAGAGGGTGAGCTCGTTGAGGAAGAGGATTCCAAAGTTCAGCAGTTGCTGGGTGCTGAGGGGGACCAGGCTGAGGGCCCCCCTCCCGATTCGTCTACTATTCTGGCTCAGATGTTTGAGGTTTTGGATTTGGATCCTCCGGCAGTTGCTCCTAGGCCAAAGGGTCAGCTTTTTGGGGTGTCCAAGCAGCGCTTGGAGTTACCCAGTCAACAGCATTTTGAAGAGGTTGTACTTAAGCAATGGGAGCAACCTACGCGTCTCGTCGGTGTTCCGCCTAGCTGGGATAGAAAGTATCCTTTTCTGGCGGACTTGATGAAGCGTTGGTCTGTCCCTCCTGAGGTAGATACTCCGGTCTTGGGACTGTCCAACACGACGGTTGTACATTCTCCTGACACGACTTCGCTCAGGGACGGCGAGGATCGCCGGATTGATCAGCTGGCCCGCCATGGTTTTGTATGTGCATGTTCGGTGCTAAGGCCTGTCTGTGCTTCGGCTCTTTTGACTTTGGCGGTTAGGTCTATTGGCAGGGACTTAGGTGTGGATCTTGAGCCTACCAGTGATGAGTCTCTCGCGCTTAAGCGCTGTGATTCCTTCTTGTCGTTTATTCTGGCCTGTCAGGAGGATGCTATGTTGATGTGTGGCAGGGCTACTGCCCTGCTGGTAGCTATCCGTCGCTGTGTGTGGTTGAGACAGTGGACGGCTGATTTTAATTCTAAAAGATCGCTCACGACTCTTCCCTTTTTGGGTTTGAGGCTTTTTGGTGAGAGGCTGGATTCTGTTGCCAAGGGAGGTAAGTTACCTCAGCGCAAGAAATTTCGCCGTTCCTTTCAGGGGACGGTCTCCTTCAATCCGTCCTTTCGGGGAGCCAGAGCCGGCAGGGGTGCGGGCTTCTCGGCCTCCAGGGGCGCCAGTTGGAATAGGGGTAAAGGCCGTGGCCGCCCCGTTCACATCTGGGGCGCCAAGCCCAAGCCAGCTGCCAAGCCCGCTCAGCAATGAGGGGGCGCCCTCACCCGTACAGGTGGGGGGACGGTTGCGACTCTTCTCCCGGGTTTGGGACCAGGAGGTCTCGGACAGGTGGATCCGGGAGGTGGTGTCGGCCGGTTACAAGTTGGAGTTCTAGTCCCGTCCTCCTCCAAGGTTTTTCAGGTCTCGGGTATCTTCGGATCCTTTGGCCGCGCAGGGGCTCCTGGCGGCGGTAAGGAAGCTTCTGGAATTAGCAGTCGTCTGCCCGGTTCCTCCTTTGGAGCTAGGGCGCGGGTTTTATTCCAATCTCTTCACTGTCCCCAAAAAGGACGGGTCCTTCCGTCCGATTCTGGATTTGAATTTTCTCAACAGATTTATTCGTCCCCGGAAGTTCCGCATGGAAACCCTGCGGTCTGCGATCGGTTCGCTTCGGCAGGGAGACTTTATGACGTCCATAGACATCAAGGATGCGTACCTTCACATTCCGATCTTCCCAGCTCGTCAGAGGTTCCTTCGTTTTGTAGTGGAGGATCGGCATTTTCAATTTGTGGCTCTTCCATTCGGCCTCACCTCTGCTCCAAGAGTGTTCACCAAGGTGTTGGCGGGGGTGATGGCCCTGCTCAGAGCTCAGGGGATTCGCATTGTGCCTTACCTGGACGATCTTCTCATCATGGCGCCTTCCTTCAGTCAAGCAGAGGGGGACACCAGCATGGTGGTGTCTATGCTGGAGAGGTTCGGCTGGGTGATCAATTACCCCAAGTCCTCTCTGGTTCCGGCCAGGGTGGTGACCTTTCTGGGGATGTCGTTGGACTCCTGCCAGCACAGAGTGTTTCTCCCTCAGGCCAAGGTTCTGTTGATTCAGGAGTTGGCTCAGCTTCTTCTCTCCCATCCTCGCCCGTCCATTCGGCTAGGGATGAGACTGGTGGGGTTGATGGTGGCCTCGTTCGAGGCAGTTCCCTTTGCGCAGTTTCATACGAGGACGCTTCAGCTTCATCTTTTGGCGTCTTGGGACCGGCGTCCGAGGTCGTTGGATCGGTCCTTCCAGATGTCCCCTCGGGTTCGGCAGTCCCTTCTGTGGTGGTTGGTCTCGGACAACCTTCTGAAGGGCAGGTCTTTTCTGACCCCGCTTTGGGAGACTGTCACCACGGATGCCAGTTTGTCAGGATTCTTCAGTTTCAGGGGCAGTGGGACCCTCTGGAGGCCCACTTGCCCATCAATGTTCTGGAGTTGCGAGCCATCAGGTTGGTTCTGTCTCGCTTGACGCATCAGTTACAGGGCCTGCCGGTTCAGGTTCGATCGGACAATCAGACGGCGGTTGCTTACATCAATCATCAAGGAGGGACTCGCAGTCTGGGTGCCCACAGGGAGGTGTCTCTGATTCTAGTTTGGGCAGAGACTCATGTCCCGTGCATCTCGGCAGTTTACATTCCAGGAGTGGAAAACACAGAGGCGGACTTTCTGAGCAGGTGTGCGTCCCGACGGGGGGAATGGTCTCTCCATCCCCAGGTGTTTCGGTCGCTTTGTCTCCGGTGGGGGACGCCGGTGGTGGATCTGTTTGCCTCTCGTCACAATCACAAGCTTCCGACATTCGTGTCACTGTCCCGGGATCCTCTGGCGCTGGCGGTGGATGCCATGGCCCTGAGCTGGAGGGACCTGGGGTTTCTTTATCTGTTTCCTCCGATTCCCATGCTAGGCTGGCTGCTGCGAAAGTTGGTTCTGGAAGGAGTTCCTGCCATTCTCGTGGCTCCAAGGTGGCCAAGGCGGGTGTGGTTCGCAGACATCGTTCGTCTGGCAGTGGACCAGTTAGATCTGCCTCTTCGGCCGGATCTTCTCACTCAGGGCCAACTGTGTTACCCCAGTTTACAAACGCTGGCTTTGACGGCTTGGCTGCTGAAACCTCCATCTTAAAGGAGGAGGGTCTTTCGGATTCGGTCATTCGGACTCTTATTAGTGCCAGGAAGAGATCTTCTTCTTCCATCTATTATAGGTCTTGGAGATCTTATATTGATTGGTGTGAGGCTAGGTCTTTGCCTTGCCGGGTCTTTTCTATTTCTAGGATTTTGGAATTTCTTCAATCAGGGCTGGACTCAGGTCTTCAGCTGAGTACTTTGAAGGGGCAGGTTTCTGCTTTGTCTATCTTTTTTCAGAGGTCTTTTGCTAGTCATTCTTTGGTCAAGACTTTTTTCCAGGGGGTTTCGCATCTGCGGCCTCCTAGGAAGCCGTTGCTCCCTGTTTGGGATTTGAATTTGGTTCTCTCTGCTCTTCAGGCTCCTCCTTTTGAGCCTTTGCGGGATATTGCTCTGTCCACTTTGACTCAGAAGGTTGCCTTTCTGGTGGCCATCACTTCGGTTCGGCGTGTTTTGGAGTTGGCAGCCTTGTCGATTCAGGCTCCTTATTTTGAGGAACATCAGGACAAAGTGGTTTTTCGCTTCAAGTCAGACTTTCTTCCTAAAGTGGTCTCTGCTTTTCATCTTAACCAGGACATTGTTCTTCCTTCTTTGTGTCCTAAGCCTAAGAATGTCAAGGAGGGTGCTTTGCACTGCTTGGATGTTGTACGTTGTGTCAGGTACTATCTACGTGCTACGTCTTCTTTTCGTAAGACTGATGCCTTTTTCGTTGTGCCCTGTGGGCCTAGGAAGGGTTTGGCTCCGGCTAAGTCTTCCATTAGCAAATGGATTCGTCAGGCGATTGTTGGGGCCTACTCTGCCAAGGGGAAGGATCCCCCTTTTCGGGTCACTGCTCATTCTACTCGTGTGGTTGGTGCGTCCTGGGCTTTTCAGCACCAGGCTTCTGTTGAACAAGTTTGTAAGGCTGCGACTTGGTCTTCGGTTCATACCTTTTCTAAGTTTTATAAGGTTGATGTGCGGGTCTCAGCGGATGCTGTTTTTGGCCGCAAGGTTCTGCAGGCTGCAGTGGTTTGAGTTTGTCTGCATTATTGCCTGGTGGATACCCGCCCTTTTCTGGACACTGCTGTTGGATGTCCCTATTGTAATAATTAATGACTGAAGTGGGGTGTGTGACATACTTAGAATAATACCATTTTGTGAATACTCACCTGTAAAATGGGTATTATAAGTATGTCACACACCCCACTTCACCCGCCCTTTTTGGTATCCTGGCTCTTTATATGGTGAAGTTTTGTTCTTTACGTTTGAGGGTTACATTTGTTTGTTCCTGGTACCTTGTCTTACTGCTGTTCTAATACTGGGGGATTATTGGGAGGTACCAGGTATGTATAGACTGGGAGGGGCCTGTTGCTTTTTTGGAGATTCTCTGCAACGCTGCCACCTAGCGGTAGGTATTACCCTATTGTAATAATTAATGACTGAAGTGGGGTGTGTGACATACTTATAATACCCATTTTACAGGTGAGTATTCACAAAATGGTATTTTTGCTTCTTGGTGCTGCGTGGCTGGCGCCTACCTACCGCTGTCCGTGAGTGCCCCCGCGGGCTGTTTGTTCATATTTTTTAATGTTATGTATGCATGTCGCTTACGGAGTATTTTTGCTTTATGTCTTGCAGGCGGGTCAAACTCAATTGGTTTCTCCTGGCCCTACCTCCTATTAGTTTATTAAACTTATTGAGGCCTAGTGTGCTAATTCCTCCCACTTCCCTAGCGGGCTATTGGGGCATCCCGGGTTGCTTTTATAGCGTGAATCCCTATTGGCCGATTGTGCCGCTATAATCACCATATGGAGGCGTCTCAGGATAATGTGCTCGGGGTTCCTTCGGGACAAGCCCGGCTGTGTGTGGTGTGTGGGGTGTCCCCTACAAGTGTTGACAATGTGCGGGTTTGTGTAGCTTGTGCCCAGCAGGTGCTTGTGCTGCAGCCTGGTTTACCAGCAGCTGGGCCTGCACCACGTATGGCTTCGCCTACTCCCCCACGCTTACATCTGACTCCCAGTGAGCTGCATACCAGTGGGGAGTCTCAGCCTGATGTGTCTACTAGACTGGCTAGTGTTGAAAAGTTGCTTGCTAATACTATGGCGCGTAAGGCCTCTGCTAAGAGGGGGCATTTGGCGCCTGATGTCACTCTTTTCTCTACGGAGGCTGAAGAGTTCTTTGATCTGTCTGGTTATACCCCCCTGGAAGAAGGGGAATTGTTCTCTGACTCAGACCGTGGATCCAGAACGGGGAGAGGGGTCTCCTTTACAGGGGCCCGAGGAGATTTCTGGGGTAGGGGCAGAGGACGTGGACGCCCTGGCCCATCCTGGGGCTCCAAGTCTAAGCCTTCCCCCAACCCACTCAGGCATGACGGGGCGCCCTCACCCATCCGGGTGGGGGGACGGCTTCAGCTCTTTACTCACGTCTGGAAGCATCTACTCACTCAGGGACATTTACACCATCCCAAATTACAAACACTGGCTTTGACGGCCTGGCTGCTGAAACCTCCATCTTGATGAAAAAGGGGCTGTCTGCCTCTGTTGTTTGGGCTAGGAAGAAGTCGTCTTCTTCCATTTACTATAGGGTTTGGCGTGCCTACATTGACTGGTGTGAGTCTAGGTCTCTTCCCTGTCGTGTGTTCTCTATCCCCAGGATTCTGGAGTTCCTTCAACATGGTTTGGATCTGGGGCTTCAAATCAGTACTCTGAAGGGTCATGTTTTTGCCCTGGCTGTTTTCTTCCAAAGCTCTTTTGCTCAGCATTCTCTGGTCAATAATTTTTCCAGGGGGTTACTCATGTGCGTCCCCCATGTAAGCCTATGTTACCTGTCTGGGACTTGAACTTGGTCCTTTCTGCCTTGCAGGGTGCTCCCTTTGAACCTGTGCAGGAGGCTGCCCTGGCCATTCTTACTATCAAGGTTGTCTTTTTGGTGGCTATCACTTCTGTTAGGCGTGTTTCTGCGTTGGCGGCGCTTTCCATCCAGCCCCCCTACTTTGAGAGACACCAGGACAAGGTGGTGTTTCACTTCAAGCCAGATTTTCTGCCTAAGGTTCTACCTTCCTTGTGCTCTAATCCTAGTAACACTAAGGAGAGGATTTTGCATTCCTTGGATGTGGTCAGGAATCTGAAGTTCTATCAGGTGGCTACTGCACCTTTCAGGAAAACTGATGCTCTTTTTGTGGTCCCTTCTGGTCCTAGGAGGGGTTTGGCTCCTGCTAAATTTACTATCAGCAAATGGATCCGTCAGGCTGTGATTCAGGCCTACTCTGCTAAGGGGAAGAATCCTCCCTCCGCCTTACTGCTCATTCCACTCGTGCTATTGGTGCCTCTTGGGCTTTTCAGCACCAGGCTTCTGTTGAACAAGTTTGCAAGGCCGCTACTTGGTCCTCTGTTCCTACCTTTTCCAAGTTTTACAAGGTTGATGTTCGTTGCTGTTTTTTGGCTACAAGTTTCTGCAGGCGGCAGTGATCTAAATTGCCCGTTGTTGCCTTTTGGGGATCCCACCCTGCTTTACGGACACTGCTATTGGATGTCCCAGACGTAAAGAATCTTATCTGGAGCAGGACGTACTGTATACTAAGAATAATACAATTCTGTGATTACTCACCTGTAGAATTTATATTATGAGTATACAGTAAGTCCTGCTCCACCCCACCCTTGGTTTTCATTATTCTTGGATCCCCTGTATGGTGATTGTTATCATTGTTGGTTTAGTTAGTTACCCAGACGTAAAGAATCTTATCTGGAGCAGGACGTACTGTATACTCATAATATCAATTCTACAGGTGAGTAATCACAGAATTGTATTTCTCTGCTGGTACCAACCATGGTGTGCAAGTTCTTTGGTCCATCTCTACTGACTGGGAGCAGTATGATCAAAGTGGACCAACTAGCGGTACACGGTACTAACCGTGACCGGCTTCCCGAACTCCGGCATACACCTCTTACTAAGATTGGATTTTACCGGGTAAGCACTGTAAAAATTAGTGAAATTGGGCTTCAGGTGTACAGCAGTGACCAACACCTGCTTTATGACACATTTACTCCAACTCTCAGATGTGTAGACCGCTGTAGAATAGAAATTACCTTACTTTTCCCACCAGTCAGCGTCATATTGGGGTATAATTAGAGTTAAGTAAGCAAATCGTATTACATGTGTATGTTCTCACTAGGGTCTGTACTCAGGAACCTACAATCTGTTCTGTGTGAAGGGGATGGGGAGTGACCTTAAAGTGCTACTGCAAGCAAAGGAAATTTTTGCACTATTGCGTCAGGCTACATTTTGGCACTGTCCTAAACTGTTCTACCTTCTTAAATGGAAGAAGAAATGGCAGAGATATCCGGGTTTACAGTCTCACTTCATGATTTCGCTTTTGAAAAAGGGGGCGTGGCCCTTGGATCTGTGTTGCTGCATAATAATCGGTTCTCTGCGCTGACAGCAATGTGATTAATGAATCTGGAGGAGGAGGGGCAGTAAGAGGGAGACCAGCAATCCTGTCCCACTCTGTTGAGTTGATTGGGGGACAGGATGAAAAAGAGAATGTTGTTGGCTGAACCTGTAAACCCCAATATCTCGGCCATTTCTGCTTCAATTTAAAAATGGAAAACCGTTTAAGATGGTGCCAAATGCAGTCCGCAATGGTGTAACAATTACCTGTACCTGCAGTATCACTTTAAGAATACTTAATATAGTAGCCTACAAGAGACTAAAAATAAGACACTTTCTTAAAATAGAAAATATTTACATGTCACATGCAGACTAAGAATATGGATGATACCATGATTCTCAGTCAATAGTGACATGCAGATCCTATTTTTTGCCATTCATGCAATGTTTGAGTATACTTTCCAGCCTTGTGTTAATGAGGGCCACTGTGTTAGTGGATGCCTATGTAACTTTATGTAAAGCAAGAACTCAAAGCATATATTAATAAGAGGATACTAGCTGAGGATTTTGAGGATGTAGAATCCTTGTGGGTAGTAGTGTGGGGCAATGAAAACAATGTTAAAATAATCTATAGACCCCCAAACATAACTGAGGAAATAGAGGGTCAGCTGCATAGACAGATTGAGCGGGCATTACAGGCTGGTCCAGTGGTGGTGATGGGGGACTTCAACTGCCCAGATATTGCGACGGATCTGCTTCAACTGCAAGAGGGAGAGCATTCCTGAGCTTGCTGCAAGATAACTTTATGAGCCAGTTGGTGGAGGCACCTACTAGAGGTGACATTTTTTACCATAAGAACTATGAATCTGTGGAAGAGCCTTCCACGAAGCTTGTCACAGCTTCAAAAAAGGATTAGGTGCTTTTCTAGTACAAAGTAACATTAACAGTTATTATTAGCTGTTATCAATAATAACAATAACTTTCCCCATCCCTTGGTTGAACTTAGTATGGTGGAAAATAGATATATTTCTATTAACTATGCAACTCAAGCAAGGGTGCTTCAAAAGAGAAGGTGTGCCTGGCTTGGCCTACTGCTAAGAATCATGGGTAAATCTGGTAAATAGTTCCTACGCTGTTTACCTATTTCACTAGGTAGAAACATAAACACCACAAAGTGTTACAGATTTATGGTGGGGGTCAGGGGTCCCGACAGCATGAATGTGTACTAGTCCTGTCAGACGTATCCTCTGTGTGTTCACTACCTAGTAAGTAAACATCCTTCGCATGTGAGTGTGTCACTTCATTTGACTTCTCTATTTTCCTTAGGTGGGACCTTCAGGATGTAACTCTACAACTGAACAATGGAGAAACTATCCAGATTTATCATTCCAATATAATGCCTGCAGTAGAGAGGGTGACTACAGAAAGTTCTCACACCTTGTGATGTCTGCTACACTTATATAACAAAGAGGATGTTGTACAATGCTAATTTGTTTCTTTGCATGCATTTTAATAAAATAAACAGGGATTGTGTCTTTTTTATAGTGTATGCATTAAAAAAATATTACATTGGTCCACAATGAACCAGAATGATCAAAAATGATACAGGTTTATGTGCTGCTGTTTCATCGGATCAGAACACGGTAAAAAAAAAAAAGTGAACTCTGTGGGATCTTTAAAATAACCGACATCCCGAAACATTAGCACTTACTATTTTTTTTTCCATTGGGGGAAATGTCAGTGCGTCTTATCTGGTGAATGTAAAAAAACAAAAAAAAAAACAAATCACACACGCCCAAGGTCCAACGCTGCAGCCGACATACACACACACACACACACACACACACACACACACACACACACTACCAACATCCCCGTTGCCATTGCTTCTCCCTAAAGTTCCCAGGGAACCAGCTCCTTAGGAAATTGAGGCAGCAACGAGGGCAGTGGACGCCAGTTATGTTATGTTGGCGGGATGCCGCTGCTGTGGCGTGGGATCTGGGGAATGTAAGTTATTTTGGTGGGGGGGGTGTATTTGGGATGCCGCACACATCACTTGTATTTGGGATGCCAGCACCCTGCCTGTAATTGGGTTGGAAAACACTGCTGTAGAAAAACAAAGAAACCTCATTAGAGGCAAGCTTTTTCCTGAGTAAGACAGGGTTCCCATCTCACCTGTTATATATATATATATATATATATATATATATATATATATATATTTATTTATTTTGAAGAGGAGTCTGGAAACTGGGGTCTACTCACACAGACCATGGATTGGCTGCGGTTTAACTTTAACCATCTCTAGAGCAGTGGTTCTCAATTTTTTTATGCCCTTAATGGCAAGGAGTTACAACCAAGTACCCACAAGAAGGTGATCAATTACTAATGCTACCAAAATAAGTAGGCCATGGGCCTTGTAGCAGTTTTTGAAGCAAGAGAAAATGTTTTAGTGCTAAAATTATGTACTAAACCAGTTAGACTCTCTTGGTGCACCTTCGAACACTGCCGAGTACCTCCAGGGTACGTGTACCACAGGTGGAGAAACAGTGGTCTAGAACACAAACTTGGGGTTACCAGCCTGAGAAGAGAAGATTTTAACCATAAGAGGTGAAGGAGAAGATACTTAATCACGTTCTAAGGCCCCCAAAACCCATGGCTACACATACTGTGCCTCTGTTAAAACACAAAAAACATAATCGAAAATGGTCATTTTTGTGTAGCTTGTATGAGGGAAAAATGTAAGTTTATGTTTTATATTCCAAGTATGCAGCTCCAGTAATGATTCATTACGTCTGGGATACAGTCCACAAGAGGGCGCTTTACTGCAGAGATGGCAAAAAGAGACCCCTCCCGGTCCTTGTATACCCGGGACCTCCCACTACATTCCCCAGTTTTAGTCTCTGCAGTCGGGCTGCGAAGGTCAAGATGATGGCTTCTCTCCTCGCAGGCACAGCCCCTGGCACGGTGTCCTATTCCCACCCGTACCATTAGTTACTTGCCTTCCAGCCTTGGCTGCATGGTCGGGTGATGGTAGGCAGCACCTATTAGAGGTGCTTGCTATGGAGTATTGCTCCACTGCAAATCCCCCACCAAAGGGTAGGCGGCACAGGTTTGGTGAGCCTGGATATGGGATGCCCCGTCCGCTTGACCCTCAGCACATGATCCTAATGTGAATATGGTTCCTTATCTCCCGTTTCCCGGTTAGTCCGGGGGGGTGTCCTGTGTTCTGGGATGTGAAGTGCTTTTGACTTATGCTTCTGTCTTTTCACTGTGATACCAGCGCTGGCACTTGCTCAGCGCTCCTTCCTCCTCTCCTCCATTTTTATGCAGCGTGTGTGTGTGTCTTTTTTTGAATGGCCCGTGCGTGCACTCGGCGACGGGCCGGTGATGTCATCGGTTGCCGGGGGCTGCTCAGTCCCCGTGTTCCTGGGGGGGGGCGGGGCCTAGCGCCTGGTGCGCTCCGCAGCTGCCTGCCCCCTCCGGAGATGATCGGCGCCATCTTCCTGGGCTGCGTGTCGAGTGTGAGCTCTGCGACTCTGTGAGTGCCCTCTGTGGGCTTTTTTGTTACTACTATTTTTCTTATCTTTATTGCTCTATTGTCACCTAATGTACTATACATGCCATACTTATTGTGTGTGTCTATGCTTATGTCTTTCAGGCTGGGACAACCTATTTAGAGGTTTCCCCCGGTCCTGGGCCCTAGGTTATACCCTTTGTAAATTGGGGGCTTAATTGCAAATCCTCCCACTAGCGGACATTTAAGGGGCATCCCGGGTAGCTGCACAGCGTAATTCCCATTGGTCATTGCGACTAAAATTCACCATATGGAGGCTTCTAAGGATATTGTGCTCGGGGTACCCTCGGGGCAAGCCCGGCTGTGTTTGGTGTGCGGGGCATCCCATGTGGGCGATGATGTGCGGGTTTGTATACCCTGCGCCCAGTAAGCGCTTGCGCGGCAATCTGGGACTCATGCGACTGGGTTGGCACCCACTGTCTCGTCCCCCCCCGCTTGATTATGACACCTGGTGAAATTAACACTAGCGGGGATTCTCAATATGACGTTTCTGCCAGACTGGCCAACATTGAGAGACTGACTGCTAGCTCTGCAGCCCGTAAGGCTCCAGCTAAAAGACGGCATGTGGCGCCTGCTGCGCCGGCCTTTTCTATGGATCAAGTTGATTTCCTTGAATTGTCTGACTATACCCCTCTTGAGGAAGGGGAATTATTCTCAGATTCAGATCTTTCTGATGATCAGCATTGCCTTGGCGCTGATGCCGGCCCTATGGGTGATGACACCCATAGACTGCTGTCTCAAATTTTTAAGTACTCTCCATTTCCCCTCCTGCAGCAGCACCTGTGCAGTAGGGGGAATTGTTTGGTACTGCAAAACTGCGTTTGCAATTCCCAGAGCAGACGCATTTTAATAATCTGGTTCTCAGGGAATGGGAGCTCCCTAGCCGGCTTCCCGGTATCCCTAAGGGGTGGGATAGGAGGTATCCCTTCCCCTCGGATGTGGTCAAGTGTTGGTCAACTCCCCCCAAGGTGGATGCCCCGGTCTTGGGGTTGTCTAATACGTCTGTTGTGCATTCCCCGGATTCCACTACCTTGAAGGATAGTGAGGACCGGCGTATTGATCAACTGGCTTCCCACGCTTTTGCCTGTGGGGGTTCGGCCTTGCGCCCGGTGTGTGCTTCCGCTATTACGGCCGTGGCTATTAGGACCTTGATCAGGGGCCTTCTGGACAGCTCCCATGAGGATCCTTCTAGTCCTGAATTTAGAGCCTTGTCACAGTGTGAGATGTTCATCACCTATGTTCTTTCTGCCTTAGATGACACCATTCAGATGTGTAGCAGGAACTCGGCCTTGGTTGTCTCTATCCGCCGCTCGGTCTGGTTGCGCCAGTGGGCAGCTGACAATGCTGCCAAGAAGGCTCTCACTGGACTTCCCTTTAAAGGATTGCGCCTGTTTGGTGATCGTTTGGACCTTTTTGCTAAGGGAGGTAAGTTACCCCAATGCAAAAAGCAGCCGTGACCCTTTTCGGGGCTCAGGGTACTTCACTCCCTCCTTTTGTGGGCCTAGGTCAGGCAGGGGGGTATCCTTTGCAGGGCAAAGGGGAGATTTCTGGGACAGAGGCCGTGCCCAGCCCGGATCCTCCTGGGGTGCCAAACCCAAATCCACTGCCAAGCCCGCTCAGCAATGAGGGGGCGCTCTCACCCTTGCGGGTGGGGGGACGGCTGCGGCTCTTCGCTCAGGTCTGGGCTCAACAAGTCTCAGACAATTGGATTCTGGAGGTTGTCTCCTCCGGATACAAGCTGGAGTTCGCGGACTGGCCTCCCCCCAGATTCCTCGGGTCACGGGTTCCTACGGACCCTCGAGCAGCTCAGGGTCTGCTTCTGGCGGTACAAAACCTTCTGGCCATGGGGGTCGTCTGTCAGGTCCCCCCGGGAGAGAGAGGTCAGTGTTACCATTCCAATCTCTTTACAGTGCCCAAAAAGGATGGTTCCATCAGACCCATTCTGGACCTCAAACTTCTCAACAAGTTCATCAGGACCAGACGTTTTCGTATGGAAACTCTGCGCTCCGCTATCAGCTCCCAGCGCCCGGGGGACTTTATGACTTCGATAGACATCAAGGATGCTTACCTTCATGTGCCGTCTTCCCAGGGCACCAGCGGTTTCTCAGGTTTGCGGTAGAGGAACAACACCACCAATTTGTGGTACTTCCCTTTGGTCTCAACTTTGCCCCCAGAGTGTTCACCAAGGTGTTGGCAGGCGTGATGGCCCTTCTCAGAGCCCGGGGTATTCGCATTCTTCCTTATCTGGAGGACTTCCTCATTATGTTCCCTTCACTCCAACAGGCAGAATTGGACACCCGGATGGTGGTGGTGACCCTGGAGATGTTCGGGTGGGTGATCAATTACCCCAAATCCTCACTCTCCCCGTCCCGGGTGACCGCCTTCCTGGGTATGACTCTGGATACCATTCAGGCCAGGATTTTTCTCCCTCAGCAGAAGGTGACTCTCTTCAAGCTTTGATTCATTTCTTGCTGTCCAGCCCTCATCCATCCATCCGGCAAGGGATGCAACTGGTGGGTCAGATGGTGGCCTGCTTCGAGGCAGTTCCCTACGCACAATTTCACATGAGGCCTCTTCAGCTCCATCTTCTTTCAGCCTGGGACAAGTGTCCCCTGTCTCTGGATCAGGCTTTTGTTCTGTCTCCTCTGGTCCGGCGGTCCCTCCTGTGGTGGCTGGACTCGAGGAAGCTTCTGGGGGGCAGGTCATTTCTGATACCGTGTTGGGAGACGGTCACTACGGATGCCAGTCTGTCAGGTAGGGGGGAGGGCTACTGGAGAACCCACCAATTCCAGGGGCTGTGGGCCCCTCAGGAGGCCCACGCCCCCATCAATGTTCTGGAGCTGAGGGCGGTTCGGTTGGTGCTGGCGCACCTGACGTCTCACCTCCAGGGCCTGCCGCTTCAGGTTTGCTCCGATAACCGGACTGCGGTTCGCTTACATCATTTATCAGGGAGGGACTCGGAGCAAGAGTGCCCTCCGGGAGGTTTCGCTGATTCTGTCTTGGGCCGAGGACAATGTCCCATGCATCTCTGCGGTTTACATTCCGGGAGCAGAGAACCTGGAAGTGGATTCCCTGAGCAGGCAGGCCTCTTGCCGGGGAGAATGGTCCCTCAACAGCGAGGTCTTCCTATCCCTCTGTCACAGGTGGGGGATGCCGGATGTGGATCTGTTCGCCTCTCGCCACAATCACAAGCTTCCAGCATTTGTCTCACTGTCCCAGGATCCTCTGGCGGTGGATGCCATGTCTCTGTCTTGGCAGGGGTTCGGTCTCCTGTACCTCTTCCCTCCGTTTCCCCTTCCGGGCAAGGTTCTGTGCAAGCTGATTCAGGAAAGGGTGCCAGCTGTTCTGGTGGCCCCTAGGTGGCCGAGACAGGTGTGGTTCGCAGACGTCGTACAGCTGGAGGTCAAGCAGTACCCTCTGACTCTTGTTCCGGATCTTCTCACTCAAGGATGGCTCCGTTACCCCAATTTACTAACGCTGGCTTTGACGGCATGGCTGCTGAAACCTCCATCCTAAAAGAAAAGGGTCTGATGCGGTTGTTCAGACTCTGGTTAGGGCTAGGAAGAATTCCTCTTCTACCATCAACTTCAGGACCTGGCGGACCTACATTGACTGGTGTGAGGCTAGGGCCTTCCCCTGTCGGGTGTTCTCAGATACTGGAGTTCCTTCAACATGGTCTAGATATGGGTTTTCAGCTCAGTACTCTGAAGGGGCATGTTTCCGCCTTGGCAGTTTTCTTCCAGAGGTCCTTCGCTCTTCATCCTTTGGTCAAGACTTTCTTCCAGGGGGTCACTCATGTGCGCCCTCCCCGCAAACCCATGTTGCCGGTTTGGGATTTGAATTTGGTGTTGTCGGCCCTTCAGGGTCCTCCATTTGAGCCTGTGCATGAGGCTGCATTGTCTATTCTCACCCTGAAGATTGCCTTCTTGGTGGCTATCACTTCTGTCCGGCGCATTCAGGCCCCCTACTTTGAGAGACACCAGGACAAGGTGGTTTTCTGTTTTAAACCAAACTTTTTGCCTAAGGTTGTCTCTGCCTTTCACCTCAATCAGGACATTGTGCTTCCTTCCTTGTGCCCTAATCCTGGTAATGACAAGGAGAGGGCCTTGCATTCTCTAGACGTTGTCAGGAACTTGAAATACTACCTGGTGGCTACAGCGCCTTTCAGGAAGACGGATGCCTTGTTTGTGGTACCGTCTGGTCCCAAGAAGGGTTTGGCTCCTGTTAGGTCTACTATTAGTAAATGGATTAGTCAGGCCATTGTTAGGGCCTATTCTGCTAAGGGGAGGGATTCTCCCTTACGAGTCACTGCTCATTCTGCCCGTGCTGTTGGGGCTTCCTGGGCCTTTCAGCACCAGGCTTCCGTTGAACAAGTTTGTAAGGCTGCTACGTGGTCTTCTGTTCATACTTTTTCCAAGTTTTGCAAGGTTGATGTTCGGGCCTCAGCAGATGCTGTTTTTGGTCGCATAGTTCTGCAGGCGGTGGTGGTTTAAACTGCGCATTGTTTACCTTTGGGATCCCCACCCGTTTGTTGGACACTGCTATTGGATGTCCCAGACGTAATAAATCATTACTGGAGCAGGGCGTGCTGCATACTTGGAATATTAGCATTCTGTGAATACTCACCTTGTAGAATGGGTATTGAAAGTATGCAGCACGCCCTGCTCCATCCCACCCTGAGTTTTTATTCTTGGATCCTCTATACGGTGAATGTTTCCTGGTTATGGTTGTTAATCTTGTTATTGTCTTCTCCTGGTTCCCTTACTGCTGTTTTATACTGGGGAATGTAGTGGGAGGTCCCAGGTATATAAGGACCGGGAGGGGTCTCTTTTTGCCATCTCTGCAGTAAAGCGCTCTCTTGTGGACTATAGGCTCGATTCAGAGACACATTCGTCCGGACTTCCGTAGCTGTCTGTGAAAGTTTTGGTGGGTGTTTGTCATTTTTTGGCTTTTTTTCGTATAGTTTTCACTCGCACGAACGTTCGGGAGAATGTGTATATGCGCTTTCGATAAACGGAAGCAATTCGGAACATTTCCAAACAAAATTGAAAAATTTCCGTTCCTTCAGAAAACTTCCGTTGCTGGGATGGTTTCCGTCTGATTCAGAGAGCTGTTTTCCGACGGCTCACCACCCTATAAATCCGTTTATTTGTAAAACCACTTCCGACACCTCTGAGGACTCGGATTGCTATTGTTGAACATGTTTTGCGGCTATGTGGAGGAGTCTGCGCGCCTTTAGCACCAAGGCATTGCATGTATCAGCATGGCCGAGGCCATAAATTGTATAGCAATGCATACCTGAATCAATACATTTCATGTATGCCTTATAGAAGCATTTTAATGCTGACCTAAATTAGTCCTTAGCATGTAAACATTTATTTTTACACACATCCATATAATTGCTAGATTTTTTTAGACTTATGTCCTTTGTGAATTATATTTGGATTTTGAACTTGAATCTTAATGTGTTGTAGGAGTTAGTGTTTTAGTTGGTTACCTTTGCTTTGTGTAATTATTTTATATTTGGTTGCAGGACCCGCAAGATGTGCCACTCGCCCTTGCTCTTGATGCCCGTTCTTTGCCTGCAGAATGCGGGCCAGGGGTTCTCTAATCGGGCACTATTCAAAACCCGGCCCGTGGTGGCGAGGGTCCTCTGGCCTATGAAGTCCAGATTTAGGTGTTTGGACCTTACGGGGGGGGGGGCACTGCAGTATGACCCCAACAAGGTTATACCAATATTTTAATTTACGTTTTTTAACAGGGACCACACGTGCCAGAGTGGCACAACTGAGTCTCAGGGTCCTTCAGTTGGTGGGCGAGATGCAGGAGCTGCGCAACTCGTTGGGGACCACAGATGAAGAATAATGTTCAGTGGCCTGCCATTGCTATGTATTTAATTTATTATAGTTGTTTAAAGTTGAAATTTAACACATTTTTAAAAAATGCATATTTGATGCTGGTAATTATTTTAAAAAGTTACATTGTCATTTCATTAACAAACCACATTAACACAAAACTAATGGGCACAGAAATATTTAAAGATGAATATTCACATGACCGAGAAGTGATTTGGGTGTGCTTTAAGGGTCCAAAAGGGAAGATGGAGGATAGTGATAAGTGATTTGGGTGAGCTTTAAGGGTCCAAAAGGGAAGATGGAGGATAGTGATAAGTGATTTGGGTGAGCTTTAAGGATCCAAAAGGGAAGATGGAGGATGGAGTGCTAAGTGGTTTAGCTAAACATTTTAGTAGAAGTGAGGGTGGCAAATATGTAGGCGAGCACTTTAATGAGTTAAGTTTGTAGTGCGCAGGCGCAAGATCGTAAGGATTCCGTCTGGACGATTATTTTTGGTAAAATGGAAACAGAATCTATCGGGAAACGTAAAGGATTCATTGGAGGATACGATGGGAAAAGGGCAAAAATGAAAGCCTACGTTGTAACATGTGGAAATGAAACGGAAAAGTCTGGATGGAAAATGACATCCGCGTAATTCGTAATCTGCCGTACGAACAGACGGAAACTTTACACAAGGTTTTCAATGCATGCATAGAATCGCTCGAACGCTCATACGAGAGCGGGAACATTTGAAAAAAATACGACATCGGCACCGTTTTGAACGTTTTTTTGTGTCTCTCTGAATCGAGCCTTATATCCCAGATGTAATGAATCATTACTGGAGCAGGGTGTGCTGCATACTTATAATAGCCATTCTACAAGGTGAGTATTCACAGAATGGTATTTTTAACAAAAATCAAATCCCTGTGCTTTCTTTTTAATCTAGAAACACACAGTGGCAACTGAAACACTCGCCACAGAAATAGCCGCCTCCTTCTCCAGATTCATCACACTGCTGTCAGCGCAGAGAGCTGATTATTATGCAGCATCACAAATCAAGGGCCACGCCTACTTTTTTCAGAAGAAAAATCATAAGCTAAACCTGTAAACCTCTAAAACCATTTCTTCTTCAATTTCAAATTGGAAAACAGTTTAGGACAGTGCCAAATGTAGCCTGACGTAATAGTGTAACAATACCTTTGCCTGCAGTATCACCTTAAGAATCCTGTCCACAGTTCTTTTACTGCGAGATATATCATCATTCTAAAATAATAATTAGTGCTTCAGCTGAGCTACAGAGCCCACTACTTGGAGATCCACATGCCATGACCTGCTGGGGGTACACAAGTACAGCAACTCTAAAGCAAGTGCAAAATGCTTTGCCAGAAGCTTTTTAGGAAGAGTTTGCGGTTCAATTAAAATGGAACGGCACCTGAACGGACGGGTGGGCAGACGCACAGAGCAAGGGAAGCCGCTCTATTTGGAGGACCAGGAACGTCACTGGATTCTGGACGTGATAAGGAGTTTTATTGTAAGCCACCCCCCCAGCACCAGGGGTGCATGGGTTAATAGACAATTTGACTTTAAAAGGGCCAGTAAACCCTAAAACAAAAAAGAAAAAAAATACAATTCTGTGATTACTCACCTGTAGAATTGTTATTATGAGTATACAGTACATCCTGCTCCAGATAAGATTCATTACTCTTGGGTATTACTCCGCCAGATGGCGCTGGACTGCAGAGACTGCGAAATTGGCTCCTCCCAGCCCCTCAAATACCTGGGACCTCCCACAAATCCCCAGCATGGAAAAGCAGTTAACGAGAAGCCGGGAGAATGATAACAGAACCAACTAGTAACTATAAAACAATAACAACCACCATACAGGGGATCCAAGGATAATGCAAACCACGGGTGGGGTGGAGCAGGACATACTGTATACTCATAACAATTCTACAGGTGAGTAATCACAGAATTGTATTATTCTTAGTATACAGTACGTCCTGCTCCAGATAAGATTCATTACTCTTGGGACATCCAATAGCAGTGTCTATAACAGCGGTACTCAACTGGCGGACCGTGGCATTGCAAGGTATTATCCACCCCCAACCCACCCCCAGTGCACTGATTTCTAACTGTCCACCCCCCTGACAGCGCCCCGTCCGGACCTTCGCCTCTCACCAGATGCCTGTAAATGGACCTTTACAAGAAGTGGTTGAGTATAAAGTAGGGTGGGATCCCCAAAGGTAACAACAGACAGGTCAGACCACTGCCGCCTGCAGAACCTTGCGGCCAAAAGTAGCATCAGCCGAGGCCCTAACATCAACCTTGTAAAACTTAGAAAAAGTATGTAGGGAAGACCAAGTAGCGGCCTTGCAAACTTGTTCAACAGAAGCCTGGTGCTGAAAAGCCCAAGAGGAACCAATAGCACAAGTGGAATGAGCAGTAAGGCGGAAGGGAGGATTCTTCCCCTTAGCAGAGTAGGCCTGAATCACAGCCTGACGAATCCATTTGCTGATAGTAGACTTGGCAGAAGGGACCACAAAAAGAGCAACAGTTTTCCTGAAAGGTGCAGAAGCCACCAGATAGTACTTCAGACACCTAACCACATCCAAAGAGTGCAAAACCCTCTCCTTAGCATTGCTAGGATTAGGGCACAAAGAAGGAAGAACAATATCCTGATTCAAATGAAAGGCAGACACTACCTTAGGCAGAAAGTCAGGTTTGAAACGAAACAGCACCTTGTCCTGGTGTCTCTCTCATAGTAGGGGGGCTGAATGGACAGCGCCGCCAACTCAGACACACGCCTGACCGAAGTGATAGCCACCAGAAATACAACCTTGAGCGTAAGAAAGGCCAAGGCAGCATCCTGCACCGGTTCAAAAGGAGCACCCTGCAAGGCTGACAGAACCAAGTTCAGATCCCAAACAGGCACCATAGGCTTACGTGGGGGGCGCACATGAGAGACCCCCTGGAGAAAAGTCCTGATCAGAGGGTGCTAAGCAAAGGACTTCTGGAAGAAAATAGCCAGGGCAGAAACCTGACCCTTCAGAGTACTGAGTTGGAGCCCTATTTCCAACCCATGCTGCAGGAACTCCAGAATCCTGGGAATAGAGAACACACGACAGGGAAGAGACCTAGACTCACACCAGTCAATGTAGGCACGCCAAACCCTGTAATAAATGGAAGAGGAAGACTTCTTCCTAGCTTTAATCAAAGTATCCACAACCGAGGAAGACAGCCCCTTCTCCATCAAGATGGGGGTTTCAGAAGCCAAGCTGTCAAAGCCAGAGTTTGTAAATTGGGATGGCGTAGTAAGCCCTGAGTGAGCAGATCTGGCACCAAGGGCAGAGCGTACTGATCTACTGCCAGCTGTACCACGTCTGCGAACCACACTCTTCTTGGCCACCTGGGAGCCACCAGAATTGCTGGCACCCCTTCCAGAGCAATCTTGCGCAGAACCCTGCCCAGGGGAATTGGAGGGAAGACATACAGGAACTGAAAGTCCTGCCATGACATTGCTAGCGCATCCAAGGCCAGAGGATCCCTGGACAGAGACAAAAGCTGGGAGCTTGTGATTATGGCGGGACGCAAACAGATCCACATCTGGTTGGCCCCAACGGTGACACAGGGATTGAAACACCCTGCTGCATAGGGATCATTCTCACTGGCGAGAGGTCCCCCTGCTCAGAGAGTCCGCTAGGCGATTTTCCACCCCCGGGATGTACACAGCTGAAATGCAGGGGACATTGGCCTCCGCCCAAGTCAGGTATAGAGACGCTTCCTGGAGGGCCCCCTTGCTCCGGGTCCCTCCCTGATGATTGATGTAGGCAACTGCCGTCTGGTTGTCCAAGCGCACCTGAACAGGCAAGCCCCGAATGCGAGTAGTCAAGTGAGCCAGAACTAGCCTGATTGCCCGCAGTTCCAAGACATTGATAGGTGTGTGGGCCTCCTGAGGGCCCCACCTCCGCTGGAACCGTAGAGACTTCCAGAACACCCCCCCCATCCCGACAGACTGGCATCCGTGGTGACCGTCTCCCAGGAAGGGGTAAGAAAGGATCTGCCCCCCTACAGGTTCCTTGAGTCCATCCACCACGAGAGGGACCTCCTGACCAGGGGGGAGAGCACACAGACCCTGTCCAGGGACGCTGGGTCCTTGTCCCATACTGACAATAGGTGAAGTTGCAGAGGCCTCAAGTGGAACTGAGCATAAGGGACCGCTTCGAAGCACGCCACCATCAGGCCCACCAGCTGCATCCCCTGCCTGATGGAGGCAGGCTAGGAGGGACTGAGCCTGTGCAATCAGGGGGGGGGGGGGGGGACAGTGAGGACTTGGGGTGGTTGATCAACCATCCAAATGGCTCCAGAGTGGACACCACAAACTGAGTATCCAACTCTGCCTGATGTAGAGACTGGGAAGTGATGAGAATATCGTCCAGACATCTGAGCAGAGACATCACGCCAGCCAGCACCTTGGTGAACACCCTGGGAGCTGAAGTGAGGCCAAAGGGCAAGGCCACAAACTGGTAGTGTTGATCCATCAGGGAACCTGAAGAACCTTTGATGACCTGGGAACACAGGAATATGAAGATAAGCATCTTTGATGTCCACAGAAGTCATGAAATCCCTTTGGCGCAGGGAACTGATGGCAGAGCGCAGAGTTTCCATGCGAAAGCACCTGCCCCTGACAAACTTGTTGAGGATCTTCAAGTCCAGGATGGGCCTGACTGAACCATTTTTTTGGGGTACTGTGAATAGGTTGGAAAAAAAGCCCTCGCCTTTTTCTCTTAAGGGGACTTGGCAGATGACCCCCAGCTCCAGGAGGCCTTGCACTGCTTGCACTAGCTCCTGAGCTGACACAGGGTCCTGAGGAATCCGGGATCTGATGAATCTTGGAGGGGGACAGGCAGCAAACTCCAACTTGTAACCGGAGGACACTACCTCCTGAATCCACCGGTCTGAGACATGAAGCCTCCAGACGTGAGCGAAGTGCTGCAGCCATCCCCCCACCCGGATGGGTGAGGGCGCCCCATCATGCCTGAGGGGGCTTGGGAGAGGATTTTGCTTTGGAACCCCAGGAGGAGCCAGGACGTCCACGTCCTCTGCCCCTACCCCAGAAATCTCCCCGGGCCCCAGGAAAGGAAACCCCTCTCCCCTGTCTGGCACCACGGTAAGGGGAGGAGAAGGAACCCTGACTCCCAAAGGGCCGAGGTTGCCGCCTGCGCTGGGGTAACCTGCCACCCTTAGCAAAAAGGTCCAGGTGGTCCCCAAACAGGCGCAGTCCTTTAAAGGTAAACCCAGTGAGGGCCTTCTTGGCAGTGCTGTCAGCAGCCCACTGGCGCAGCCAAACCGAGCGGCGTATAGCCACCACGAGGGCAGAAGTTCTGGCACACATTCTGATGGTGTCATCCAATGCTGATAGGACAAAATTTACAAAAACATCACAACTGGAGAGTGCATTGAACACCTCACAAGGCAAATCATCAGGGGCACTATCAAGCATATTTCTGATAAGGGTTCTAGTGGCCACAGCAGTGATGGCAGAGGCACAGACCGGGCGCAGCACCGTTCCCGCACATGCAAAGGCGTGGGATGCCAGCTGGTCAATGCGCCGGTCCTCAGCATCCCACAGGGTAGTGGAGTCAGGGGAGTGCATGACAGAGGTGTTAGATAGCCCTAGGATCGGGGCATCCACCCCGGGGGGGGGGGGGGGGGGATGACCAACATTTAACCACCTCAGCAGGAAAGGGATACTTTCTATCCCAACTTTTTGGAACCCTGGGAAGTTCACTGGGGCGCTCCCATTCCTTGAGCACAGGGTTAAGGAAATGTGCCTGCTCGGGAAATGCCAGACGTGATTTTGCTGTACGGAAAAGCTCCCCTCATTGCCTGGGAGCCGCAACAGGGAGAAAGATTGACAGAACCTCAAAAATCTGGGTCAATAATCTGTCCGTGTCATCCGGGGCCCAGGGGTCAGAGCCAGAATCGTCATGACCCCTTGGTCTCTCATCAGATGAGCCTGAATCAGAAAAGAGCTCCCCTTTATCAGACGGGGTATAGCCACAAAGATTCCAAAACTCCTCAGTTCCCATAGGGAAAACATTGACATTAGGTGTCAAGTGCCGCTTCTTAGCAGGGGCCTTACACGCTAAGGACTTAGCAATCAACTGCTCAACAGTAGCCAGTCTAGAAGACACATCAGGCTGAGAATCCCCGCTAGTATGCAACTCAGTAGGAGTGAGGTTTAAGCTTGGGGGAGTAGGTGAAGTGAAACGAGGTGCAGCCACTTGTAGGCCAGATTGCAATGCAAGCACCTGCTCAGCACAGGGTACACAGACCCGTGCCTTGTCAGCGTTAGCATGAGGCTGCCCACACGCTACAAACAGCCGGTCTTGTCCAGAAGGAACCCCGGTCACATTATCCTGGGATGCCTCCATATGGTGATTATAGCGGCACTATACGCAGATAGGGAATAACGCTATAAAAGCAACCCCGGATGCCCCAATAACCCGCTAGGGAAGTGGGAGTATTAATTTTACAAGGCCTACAAGTTATACACTAATACAGGACCGGGAGAAGCCAAAAGGGTTCGCCCCCCCTGAAAGACATAAGCAGACAAGACCTGTAAGCACACAGTAACACAAGTGAAAGATATAAAGCCTTCCGCGAGGGCACTTACGGACCGCGGTAGGTAGGGGTCCATCGCACATGGGCCAACCAAGCAGGTTAAAGATGGCGTCGGTATACCTCAAGGGGCCGGTATCAGCAATGACGCAAAGCGCGCCATAGACGGGCCCGCCCCCCCCCGAACAGCGCGAAGCCAGAACGTGCAAGCAGCCAATGACAGCGCAGCAGCGCCTGGGGTACTGCCGCCGCTAAGCGCGGAACCAAGCCAGCGCGCGGCGGCAATTTTAAAAAGACAAAAAAGGCAAGTCAGCGCGGCGGCTGACACAAGACTAAACAGAATAAAAAGAGAGTGTAAAACACAGAATGCATAGCATATACAATTACACCCCCCCCCCCCTTTTCCCAGGAAGGCTACAAGGAGAATGAGGGAGGACATTGGCCACTTAAATAGGGTCCACCGATAGGCAGGGGCAAGAGTGCGGGAGGGGCATCCCATAGAGGCTCACCATAAGCCTGAACCGCCTACCCTTTGGTGGGGGATTGCGGCGGAGCAGCGCTCCTAAGCACCTAACAGCGGTGCTGCCTACCTTTACACGACCAGCGCAGCCAAGGCTGGGAGGCATATTACTAGTGGAACAGGTGGGAATAGTCCTACAGGGCCGCAGGTTAATAACCCCGCTCACCTGCGAGTAGAGAGCCATTTCTCGTCCTTCGCAGCCAGACTGCAGAGAAATTCTGGGGATTTGTGGGAGGTCCCTGGGTATTTGAGGGGCCGGGAGGAGTCTATTTTCGATGTCTCTGCAGTCCAGCGCCATCTGGCGGAGTATATCCCACGTGTAAGTATTAGATTTGGAGCAGGACGTACTGTATACTAAGACTATAGACACTCCCCACCTTTGCTCTCCCATTGGCTGACAAGTAGACAGCTGAACAAGTAGGGGAAGAAGGGTGCAAAAGCCCCAGGGCTCTCACTACTTAAACAGACAACATAGCCCTGCTGACAAGAAGTGTCCGACACTGCAATAAGCAATGGTTCCCTACAGTTTTAGAAAGAAGAAAGCAGCAGCCTATGATTGAAAGCCAGGATGCTGAACACCAGAAAGCCACAAAAATTAAATGAATAGGGGCAGATGGCCACTCCCGCCAGCTGCATAGGGACTTTCAAGTCAACCTCGAATTTTTGGGACTATGACATACCAGCAAGCGAAAGCAGAGTGAGGAACATTGTAAGAGCTCTGCTGGTCACGCATTGTTCTCTATTTCTTCTTCAGATTTCTATAAAGGAAACAAAAAAAAAAAAAAAAAAAAGAAGGGAGGACAGAGAACCAGAGTGTAATATCTTTATTATAAACAGCATTACAACTGCATTATCGGCCTTTTCTGCCTGAACAAAATATTGAACATTTCTTTTTTCAGTAATAAAGATTATACAGCTTCAACAGGCTGTGTATAACTTACAAACTTTAATATAACTATACAAAAACAGCTCAGGTTTGTTAAAAACTATTTACAAAAAGGCACAAGGAGACACAGAAAAACCTCCCAAAACAATACAGGCAGCAGTGCAGTGATGGAAATGAAATATTGGCTGGTTGTGAACTGCATTGAATATAACCGATCTAAACTCGCTTCTTCAGGAAGGTGTCGGAGTTGTGTATGCTGAGCAGATGCCATCAAGAAAGAGGACATTGGTCAGGACAGCAATACAGGTCTAAGGGGGATCTACCGCTTACCTTTAGACCTGGCTGTTGCTATGGTTCTACCCCCACAACCACTTCTTATTTATATATAGTTTAATAAGGCAGCGAGAAATGGAAAAAGCAGGAACATTCATGTGCCCGCAATTAAGCTTGAAGAGCATGCAACACCCACTCTATACAGTAGTGCAAAGCCATGTCATGTGTATTATTATTTAGGGGGGTCCCTGTGGCATGACCAGCAATACAGTACTCTAGCTCATCATATAAGCAGGTGTTAGTGCTAGTTCTCAGCATTACATTGAAAGAATATGGTGAACCTAAACACTACAGAAACACTACAGCTAAACAGGACTTCCTTGAACAAATGCCTGGTTAGTCTGAGGGACTGGACGGATATCGGGAGTGTGCTCCATTCTTTGCTTTGTGTGAAATTTATTATGCAATACGGTAAGATGAAGCAGACGAAACTTGTACAAAGTTAGCAGAAGATCTATAAAGAAAAATCCACCCTCCACATACCACAATGGCCTATCCCCTCTCTAATACTTATACTTACTGGGGGTGGGAATGGTTTTGAAGAACATACTTAGTAAAGCAAATCCACCTTCTACATGCCACAAAGGCGTCTCTTCTGTTACACCTATCTGGGCTCTTAACCCTCAGCCTGGTCAGTGATCACACCATTTTGCCTGCCACCACCTCCCACAGGATCCACCAGGAGCCATAGGGCAGTGTCCCCCCAACCTCAAGGCCAGCCAACAGGTCAGGGTTTGCCCAGGTGCACTATATAGCCAGCTACGTGAAAATTCACAAGACATGACCTGTTGGCGGGGCTTGGGGAGGAGGGTTGGAGAACATGGTGGAGGTCTTGGGCATAGGTAGTGGGGGGAATAAAAACGACTTGTGGGAAAGAATATTTATTGAATACAGATGATGGTGGAGCGAGCTAAACTGAAAAGCAGTAAAAAGGAATAAAGAAGGCTGGTTTATAAGGATGTAATGGCACTATGGCTATACAGACACTGCATATGGCTCTTGTGATTTGTCAGATCTATAAAAAACAAAAACTATTCTCCTTCAAGATCATTCCCTGTCAGGTTTTGTGTTTGGCGCTCTAATGCCTTACCCTCCAAGCGCACCTATATATATCCCCCCCACACACTACATACACACACTGACGCAACCACCAGTGTCACTGCCACCCTATCCAATAGGAGCCACTCATGATTAGCAGTCATGGCGCTGGACAAGATCAGAAACTGCAGGGGCTTTGTGGGTGGAGGGGAGGGGGGGAATAGAAGCCAAGGAGAAGTTTGGCAAAATATATGTGGATACCTAACCATGGAGTACCTTCAGTAGTTTGAAGACCCACCTGCAGTCAGTCATGTGAGGAAGCACACAAGGGTAAATAGATATTCCTTGCTTGACGTCACATCACTTCAGATGAATATAAACATGACAAATTACTTACAAAATCATCTGTGAAAGGTGTTAGCTGTGTGATCAGTCAGGAAAGACACTGCATGACAAAATGAAGAATCTATTCTACAGGGAGAAGCATGGAATTTATCCTGAAACTGGAAAGGGGGGGGGGGTGTTACTTACAGTAAGCACACACGCTTTCATAGCAAACACTTGCCCTGCATATAAAAATGTATGTATTGGCCAAGGATCAAAATAATAGGAGCACCAACACTAAACCTAAAAAGGATGATATTAATGCTGCATGACAAAACCATTTTTTTCCCCAGAGATTTTGCAGACTAAGACAAAGAAGTGCCACGTGCTCCATTTATCCAATGTCATACATAAACCATGTCAATACTGTGTTGTTTTCCAGTAACTGACAGGACAACATGTTTATTAAAATAAGGTTTTCAAGCAATACTGTTCACTTTGCAATATTGAATGCACTGTGTACTATGTACGCGTTCAGTACATTGGACCAGTTCACTGGAAAAACAAAAAACAGAAGGAATTTCAGAGAGGCCCAACATATAAAAGAAGAAAACTTAGTAAAGCAAATCCACCTTCTACATGCCACAAAGGCGTCTCTTCTGTTACACCTATCTGGGCTCTTACCCTCAGCCTGGTCAGTGATCACACCATTTTGCCTGCCCTACCAACATGTTTATTAAAATAAGGTTTTCAAGCAATACTGTTCACTTTGCAATATTGAATGCACTGTGTACTACGTACGCCTTCAGTACATTGGACCAGTTCACTGGAAAAACAAAAAACAGAAGGAATTTCAGAGAGGCCCAACATATAAAAGAAGAAAACAAAAACCCTGTAAAATCTGTTTCTATTGATCATTTTAGGGGACGAACTCAGCATGGAATGCTAACCAGTGTCCACATAGGCTCGCACACAATAAAGTTCATTACCACTTCCCGTTTTAAACCTAAAGGGGAAATAGGGGGCAACTATCTAATAGCGCTTCAAATGCGAGTTTCACCCTATTAGTATGGAAAGTGAGGGGGCTCATATGATAAGCCAGAATCTGGATTTACGTTAACATTTTAATACTTTGTCACAGTAGCACTTTACAGCCAACTTGGTGACTTTCACCCAACTTACAGGCAACAGAAGAGGTCTTGGGTCACTAACCACTGCGGATAAGCCACCAGGACATCCCCTTCCATACAAGTTTTGTAGACTTTTCCCTAAGACCTCAGATCAGTAGTGTCCCATAGGACATGAAGCAACTCCCTTACCTTACTGCTCCTCCCCCGGTGCTGATCGGACTCCCACAGCTCCAGTTTATGAAGCAGGGAGCTGCCCTTCCTATAGTTCCAGCTGGTAGGGCATATAGCTTGTGTATGGATGGCTGCCATTGAGAACTGGTGCCTCTGTACACAGTGGACAGCTCCATACATGGAAGTTCACTGTTTTCAATGAAAGTGGGTTGGCCACACCCATGGGACACTCCAGATCTGAGGTCTTAGTGGACGCTTCCTTGAATGCCTGAGACTATCCTGTCGTAGCAAGAGCTAACCAACTTCAGTAATTCCCTGCAGTCTAAGCTGTGTGTGCCATCATTAAGCAGATACCTGACCAAGACATACAAAGTTTACTTCTTACTATTAAGCAAATAGAAGAGCCCGTTGGGTCTTCTGAGAATTCAGTGGTCACAGCACATCTTGGCAACTGTTTATTTGGCAGTAAGTGAAATGATATGTTTCTGATGAAAATACCTTGTGCCTGGACCTACTAAGCTATCGGCACTGGTGGTGTAGAAGCATGGACGTCTTCTATACATCATAAGGGTGTCATGGTAAACACATGAAGAGACTTTGTTTACCACCTAACACGCAAACCATTTTAGTGGCCGACAACCACCACATTTGTGCATGGTGACTTTGTTTCAACACAATTTATACGACTGCATGGTCTTTATGGCCCTTATTATTTTATTTACACAAAATATACAAAAAACTAGTCACCAATGTATGGGCCTTCTTTCTTTTTATACATTTTTGTATATACACAATGAAACTTTTTTCGCCCACATCTTTTTGAAATTTACATATACCTTTTTATTAAAGCCTATTTAGTCCAATAGACAGGAAAAAACTTCTCCACAACCACACATTAAAATGAATGCCATGAGAGAAGATTTGCTGCCAATTTAAGATATCCACAACGTCGTAGAAAAATATGGTGGTGCTTCCAGAAAAAAAAAAAAAAAAAAACTAAAATAAATAAAAATGTAAAAAAATATTCAGTGTAGACACATCTTGCTTGAATCGGACATCTTACATGGCACCGTTGAACTCATCTCGCCTGGATAACCGCTCTCTCTCATCAGCTGAACTCCAGGTCATCATGAAGCTTAATGATTCTTGAAAAAACTCATCCAAGCTCTAAAGTCATACAGTTCCAAGTGCAGGAGCTTAGTAGATGAACTCGCCAGGAATCTCCTGCAACATGGGCTCCTCAAACTTGAATCGTTTTGTGATGGCTTCAGATTCCGTTTGTTTTTCTAGTTCAGTCTGTCTGCACTGTCCCATTGTGTAGGAGGCCATTAATATTAGCTCCTCTGCCACAGTCTGTCCTTCTACATCAGCCTGAGATGGAGAGCTTTCCAGGGAGCTGTCTGTCTTCAGCTCTTCCTCAGATGTTTCTAAGGGTTGGTCGCTGTCATGGAGAGTGCTCATAGCACTTGCATAAGGATCTGGCAGGTCACCCTCAGCTAGCCATGGATGCTGGAGACAGTCCTCAGCGGTGGCCCGACCCCTGCCAATCAACAACAACATTAAAGTTTTACACAGCTTGATAATAAATAGATCTGCAAGTAGGACAACCATGTGACCACAATGATACTATTCTAAGTAAGCTGCCTATTTTCAGAGACGTCAGTGCGTAAACAGGGAAGGGTATTGCAAGTTCTAGCAAGATTATTTTTTTAAACAGTAGTGCAACAACCCCTTTAAACCTTCATCAGACACAATAAATCTGGAATCTTTTTAGTGGGTTTAGTTTCGCTTTAAAGAGGAAGAACTACTGGCATAGAGTCTCGGCTCCACTGACAAGTGCTATTGTGTGTAACATATCGATACAGTGTATTTGGAAATACATTGATACTAGACCTTCACCCCGAATAAGAAGCTATCTTCTATGTTTTCCCCGCCCTGTACATATAGATTTTATTAAAAAAATGCATTAGGTGCAGGTAGGAGATTTTTAAACAGCCTGTGAAGTCTCAGGTTGCCTGAGGAAAGGAAGTGCCTGACTGTGCTGCTCTGCATTCTGATATGGCTGTCCTTTTCCTGACCCCAGCACTACGCCGTCTGTGCAGAGCACAGCTATAACCCACCCTCATAAACTTGCCCTCCTCTCCTCAGCATGTGATGCTTCTGAGGCAAGATGGTGGTGGCAGTATCCTGGAGTCCTGAACAGATTTGCAGCCCAGCGGGGGAAAGAATAAGTGATGAAAAATATAAAATATATTAATTTTAGATGCTGGGGAATAGTTTGGGCTTCACCAAACAAGCAAGATACGCAAGCTTTTTTTTTTTTAAATCCACCACCCAGACAGGCTAGTATGAAATGTGCATTGTAAGCTATTCTGTAAAAACCTTGGAGGAGGAAGAGAGGACAGAAACAGGAAGCCGCAGATAAATGGAGGAAATAACCCAGTGGAGGATGAAAATCAATGGACATGCACTTACTCTGGCTCCTTCACTAAGAGGGCTTTGATGAAATCAATAGCACATTCAGATATCCCTTCAAAGTCCCCATCCGTATAGCTGACATTCAGCTGGGAAATGTTCAAAAAGGTGTGCTGCTTGTCATCTCCCAGGAAAGGCGATAGGCCAGTCAGCATTACGTATGCCAACACTCCAATACTCCTGGAAGACAACAGTTCATTGAGTTACACAGGATGAGATGAGAAAGCCAGCTAAACATAAAAACTCCAGAAGTCTCAACAATTGTCCTTGTGTTAGGGGCAAACTGAAACTTGTGATGAAATGGTCCTACAAGTTGCAATGAAGAATGGCAAGATGGCTGTTTTGCAGTACCAATGTGCTGTGGGCTTGCATGGCATCAGTAGCCTTGTTGTGATTTATGTACACTAAACAGGAAACTTTTAGGTCAAGACACAGGAAGGGAGGGTATAGCTGTCCAGTGGGCGCTCAGGTTACCAAAGAACGACTGAAGCCTTGAAGGCACATTGTGGCTTTATAAACTCATTATCCCAAAGAAGAGTATCCAGCACAGCAGCCCCTCACACAGCCTAGTTCTGCCTTCTTCAGTTGGGGCTCCCAGGTAGCAGCTACTACCAACTATGGGTCATGCTCTCCCATTCTAGGCACAAGGGTGACTTCCTAAGTCCCAAGTCAATAGGGCAAACATAACTAAATGGCATAATGTGAGGTGCTGGGGCTATGTGGAAAAAGTATTTTTTTTAATTATTTTTCTTTTAAAATGTAGGCCAAATCCAGACCTAAATATCTGATGGCCTGCTGGTGGGGGAGTGGGGATGCTGTGGCAACACAGCGCACTCTGCCATTTGCAGAATATTAACTGCCGCAGAAATTGTGGAACTAAAGAGACTTTCACACGCCCCCTTTGGGAAGGGACACAAAAAAGTCTTTAGGTTGAATTTAGGTTGGTTTTGGTCCACTTTAACCAAATCATTCAAATGTTCCAAGTACACTTACCACATATCGGTAGCTGTACTGATTGGTTCATAACTCAGGATTTCAGGAGCTAAAAACAAAAAAAGACAATTTATTCATTGAAAGAGGAGCGACTGTTCTCATCACATTTTTATATATTGTGCAAAATTATACTAGACATTTAAAGACAACACATGATGTGCTTTTGAAAAAATGGGGAGACCTGGTTTAGTTCTGCCTGTACAGGTACAAAAGACAATCAATGAGCTTCAATAGAATGAGACCACGGTGGCCGCAGAAAAATACAATTCTGTGATTACTCACCTGTAGAATTAGTATTATGAGTATACAGTACGTCCTGCTCCAAATCTAATACTTACAGTTGGGATATACTCTGCCAGATGGCGCTGGACTGCAGAGACATCCAAAATAGGCTCCTCCCGGCCCCTCAAATACCCAGGGACCTCCCACAAATCCCCAGCATTGAAAAGCAGTTAATGAGAAGCTGGGAGCATTATTCAATCCAAACTATCAACTATAACAATGATAACAATCACCATACAGGGGATCCAAGAAAATGCAAACCAAGGGTGGGTTGGAGCAGGACATACTGTATACTCATAATACCGATTCTACAGGTGAATACCAATTCTACAGAATTGTATTAGTATATAGTACGTCCTACTCCAAATCTAATACTTACAGTTGGGACATCCAATAGCAGTGTCCATAAAGTAGGGTGGGATCCCCAAGAAAAATTAGCAGCAGGCAGTTTAAACCACTGCCGCCTGCAGAACCTTGCGGCCAAAAACAGCATCAGCTGAGGCCCTAACATCAACCTTGTAAAACTTTGAAAAGGTATGAACAGAAGACCAAGTAGCGGCCTTGCAAACTTGTTCAACAGAAGCCTGGTGCTGAAAAGCCCAAGAGGCACCGATAGCACAAGTGGAGTGAGCAGTAAGGCAAAAGGGAGGATTCTTCCCCTTAGCAGAGTAGGCCTGAATCACAGCCTGACGAATCCACTTGCTGATAGTAGACTTGGCAGGAGCCAAACCCTTCCTAGGACCAAAAGAGCACAAAAAGAGCATCAGTTTTCCTAAAAGGTGCAGTAGCCACCAGATAGTACTTCAGACACCTAACCACATTCAGATACCTAACCACATCCAAAGAGTGCAAAACCCTCTCCTTAGCATTGCTAGGATTAGGGCAAAAAGAAGGAAGAACAATATCATGATTCAAATGAAAGGCAGACACTACCTTAGTCAGAAAATCAGGTTTGAAACGAAACCCCACCTTGTCCTGGTGCCTCTCATAGTAGGGGGGCTGAATGGACAGCGCCGCCAACTCAGACACACGCCTGACAGAAGTGATAGCCACCAGAAACACAACCTTGAGCGTAAGAATGGCCAAGGCAGCATCCTGCACAGGTTCAAAGGGAGCACCCTGCAAGGCTGACAGAACCAAGTTCAGATCCCAAACAGGCACCATAGGTTTACGTGGGGGACGCACATGAGTGACCCCCTGGAAGAAAGTCCTGATCAGAGGGTGCTGAGAAAAGGACTTCTGGAAAAAAATAGCCAGGACAGACACCTGACACTTCAGAGTACTGAGTTGGAGCCCCATCTCCAACCTATGCTGCAGGAACTCCAGAATCCTGGGAATAGAGAACACACGACAGGGAAGAGACTTAGACTCACACCAGTCAATGTAGGCACGCCAAACCCTGTAATAAATGGAAGAGGAAGACTTCTTCCTAGCTTTAATCAAAGTATCCACAACTGAGGAAGACAGCCCCTTCTCCATCAAGATGGAAGTTTCAGCAGCCAAGCCGTCAAAGCCAGAGTTTGTAAATTGGGATGGCGTAGTGAGCCCTGAGTGATCAGATCTGGCACCAAGGGCAGAGCGTACTGATCTACTGCCAGCTGTACCACGTCTGCGAACCACACTCTTCTTGGCCACCTGGGGGCCACCAGAATTGCTGGCACCCCCTCCAGAGCAATCTTGCGCAGAACCCTGCCCAGCAGGGGAATTGGGGGGGGGGGGGGGGGGAGGAAGACATACAGGAACTGAAAGCCATTCCATGACATTGCTAGCGCATCCGAGGTCAGAGCCAGAGGATCCCTGGACAGAGAGACAAAAGCTGGAAGCTTGTGATTGTGGCGGGACGCAAACAGATCCACATCTGGTTGGCCCCAACGGTGACACAGAGATTGAAACACCCTGCTGCATAGGGACCATTCTCCCTGGCGAGAGGTCCCCCTGCTCAGAGAGTCCGCCAGGTGATTTTCCACCCCCGGGATGTACACAGCTGAAATGCAGGGGACATTGGCCTCCGCCCAAGTCAGGATCCGAGACGCTTCCAGGAGGGCCCCCTTGCTCCAGGTCCCTCCCTGATGACTGATGTAGGCAACTGCCGTCTGGTTGTCCGAGCGCACCTGAACAGGCAGGCCCTGAAGATGAGCAGTCAAGCGAGCCAGAACTAACCTGATCGCTCGCAGCTCCAAGACATTGATAGGAGTGTGGGCCTCCTGAGGGCACCACCTCCCCTGGAACCGCAGGGACTTCCAGAAACCCCCCCCCCCCCCAACCTGACAGACTGGCATCCGTGGTAACCGTCTCCCAGGAAGGGGCAAGAAAGGATCTGCCCCCCAAACAGGTTCCTTGAGTCCATCCACCACAAGCGGGACCTCCTGACCAGGGGGGAGAGCACGCAGACCCTGTCCAGGGACGCTGGGTCCTTGTCCCATACAGACAATAGGTGAAGTTGCAGAGGCCTCAAGTGGAACTGAGCATAAGGGACCGCTTCGAAGCAGCTGCATCCCCTGCCTGATGGAGGGATGGGGGCAAGCTAGGAGGGACTGAGCCTGTGCAATCAGACTGTCCACCTTCGGCTGAGGAAGGAAGATCCTTGCCTGAACTGTATCCAGATTCATTCCTAGGAATGGAATTACCAAGGAAGGGGACAGTGAGGACTTGGGGTGGTCGATCACCCATCCAAATGACTCCAGAGTGGACACCACCAGCTGAGTATCCAACTCTGCCTGATGTAGAGATTGGGAAGTGATGAGGATGTCATCCAGATAGGGAAGCACGCGGGCGCCCTGACATCTGAGCAGAGACATCACACCAGCCAGCACCTTGGTGAACACCCTGGGAGCTGAAGTGAGGCCGAAGGGCAAGGCCACAAATTGGTAGTGTTGATCCATCAGAGCGAACCTAAGGAACCTTTGATGACCTGGGAACACAGGAATATGAAGGTAAGCATCTTTGATGTCCACAGAAGTCATGAAATCCCCTTGGCGCAGGGAACTGATGGCAGAGCGCAGAGTCTCCATGCGAAAGCGCCTGCCCCTGACAAACTTGTTGAGAATCTTTAAGTCCAGGATGGGCCTGACAGAACCATCCTTTTTGGGTACTGTGAATAGGTTGGAATAAAAGCCCTTGCCTTTTTCTCTTAAAGGGGCCTGACAGATGACCCCCAGTTCCAGGAGGCCTTGCACTGCTTGCACTAGCTCCTGAGCTGACACAGGGTCCTGAGGAATCCAGGATCTGATGAATCTTGGAGGGAGATCGGCAGCAAACTCCAACTTGTAACCGAAGGACACTACCTCCTGAATCCACTGGTCTGAGACATGAAGCCTCCAGACGTGAGCGAAGTGCTGCAGCCGTCCCCCCACCCGGATGGGTGAGGGCGCCCCATCATGCCTGAGGGGGCTTGGGAGAGAATTTAGCTTTGGGACTCCAGGAGGAGCCAGGACGTCCACGTCCTCTGCCTCTACCCCAGAAATCTCCCCGGGCCCCAGGGAAGGACACCCCCTTCCCTGTCTTGCACCGCGGTAAGGGGAGGAGAAGGAACCCTGACCCCGAAAGGGCCGAGGTTGCCACCTGCGCAGGGGTAACCTGCCTCCCTTAGCAAAAAGGTCCAGGCGGTCTCCAAACAGACGCAGTCCTTTAAAGGGAAAACCAGTGAGGGCCTTCTTGGCAGCGTTGTCAGCAGCCCACTGGCGCAGCCAAACCGAGCGGCATATAGCCACCACGAGGGCAGAAGTTCTGGCACACATTCGAATGGTGTCATCCAATGCTGATAGGACAAAATTTACAAAAAACATCACAACTGGAGAGTGCATTAAACACCTAACAAGGCAAATCATCAGGGGCACTATCGAGCATATTTCTGATAAGGGTTCTAGTGGCCACAGCAGTAATGGCAGAGGCACAGACCGGGCGCAGCGCAGTCCCCGCACATGCAAAGGCGTGGGATGCCAGCTGATCAATACGCCGGTCTTCGGCATCCCGCAGGGTAGTAGAATCAGGGGAATGCATGACAGAGGTGTTAGATAGCTCTAGGATCGGGGTATCCACCTCGGGGGGGGGGGGGGGGGGTAACCAACATTTAACCACCTCAGCAGGAAAGGGATACTTCCTATCCCAACTCTTTGGAACCCCGGGAAGTTTACTGGGGCGCCACACAGATTCATAAACTCCTCAGTTCCCATAGGGAAAACAGTGACATTAGGCGTCAAGTGTCACTTCTTAGCAGGGGCCTTATGCGCTAAAGACTTCGCAATAATCTGTTCAACAGTAGCCAGAAGACACATCAGGCTGAGAATCCCCACTAGTATGCAACTCAGCAGGAGTGAGATTTAAGCTTGGGGGAATAGGTGAAGTGAAAAGAGGTGCAGCCACTGGCAGGCCAGATTGCAATGCAAGCACCTGCTCAGCGCAGGGTACACAGACCCGCGCCTTGTCAGCGTCAGCATGAGGCTGCCCACACGCTACACACAGCCGGTCTTGTCCCGAAGGGACCCCGGTAACATTATCCTGAGATACCTCCATATGGTGATTATAGCGGCGCTATACGCCGATAGGGAATAACACTATATAGCAACCCTGGGTGCTAGGGACGTGGGAGTATAATTTGTACAAGGCCTGCAAGTAATATACTAAAAACAGGGCCTGGAGAAGTCAAGAAGGATTCGTCCCGCCTGAAAGACATAAGCAGACAAGACCTTAAGTACATCGTAACAAAAGTGAAGCAGATAAAGTCGCCCGCAAGGGCACTTATGGACCGCGGTAGGTAGGCGTCCGTCGCGCATAGGCCAACCAAGTCCGAAAAGATGGCGTCGGTATACCTCGAGGGGCGGGCCAGTAATAGCGATGACGCGGAACGCGCCAAAGACGGGCCCCGTCCCCCCCCCCCCGAAGTCCGCGAAGCCAGAAGGCCAACAGCCAATGATGGCGCACCAGCGCCTGAGGTAATGCCGCCGCCAAGCGCGGAACAAAGTCAGCACGCGGCGGTGGTAAATTTAAAAGCAATAAAAGACAAGTCAGCGCGGCGGCTGACACAAGAATAAAGACATGTGAAAAGTGAAAGCAAGACTGCATAACATACATATCTATACACACCCCCCCCCTTTTCCCCGAAGACTACAAGGAGGATGAGGGAGGACGGCGGCCACTTAAATAGGAGCCACCGATAGGCAGGGGCAAGGGGCAATAGTGCGGGAGGGGCATCCCATAGAGGCTCACCATAAGCCTGAACTGCCTACCCTTTGGTGAGGGATTGCGGTGGAGCAGCACTCCTAAGCACCAACGGCGTTGCTGCCTGCCTTCACCCGACCAGCGCAGCCAAGGCTGGGAGGCATATTACTAGTGGAACGGGTGGGAATAGTCCTACAAGGCCGCAGGTTAATAACCCCGCTCACCTGCGAGTAGAGAGCCAATTTCTCGTCCTTCGCAGCCAGATTGCAGAGAAATTCTAGGGATTTGTGGGAGGTCCCTGGGTATTTGAGGGGCTGGGAGGAGCCTATTTTCGATGTCTCTGCAGTCCAGCGCCATATGGCGGAGTATATCCCAACTGTAAGTATTAGATTTGGAGCAGGACGTACTGTATACTAAGAATATACCATTTTGTGATTACTCACCTTTAAAATGGGTATTATAAGTAAGTCACATACCCCGCTTCCACTATTCATGACATATAGAGGGCGAACTTCTGCAGAGATGAAAGCAAAAAAGAAGCCCCTCCCGGTCCATAAATACCTGGGACCTCCCACACATTCCCCAGTATATGACAGCAGTAAGGGGACCAGGAAGAACATTCTTAACAATAAAAGGTTCACCATTTAAAGGATCCAGAATACTAAAGGGTGGGATGAAGCGGGGTGTGTGACATACTTATAATACCCATTTTAAAGGTGAGTAATCACAAAATGATATTATTCCAAGTATGTCACACACCCCACTTCCACTATTCGTGACATATGGGACATCCAATAGCAGTGTCCGTCATAGGTGGGGATCCAAATACAGCAAAAAATGCACCAATTTAAACCACTGCAGCTTGCAGAACCTTGCGGCCAAAAACAGCATCCGCTGAGGCCCGCACATCAACCTTATAAAACTTTGAAAAAGTATGAACGGAAGACCAAGTAGCAGCCTTACAAACTTGTTCAACAGAAGCCTGGTGCTGAAAAGCCCAGGAAGCCCCAACAGCACGAGTAGAATGAGCAGTGATTTTAAAAGGAGGAACCCTCCCCTTAGCAGAATAGGCCCCAACAATGGCCTGGCGTATCCATTTACTAATGGTAGACTTGGCGGGCACCAAACCTTTTCTGGTCCCGGAAGGCACCACGGCGTCCGTCTTACGAAAAGGAGAAGTAGCAACCAAATAGTACTTCACACAACGAACCACATCCAAAGAGTGTAAAACCCTCTCCTTGTCATTGCTAGGCTTAGGACACAAGGAAGGGAGAACTACATCCTGATTAAGATGGAAGGCAGAAACCACCTTAGGAAGGAAATCTGGTTTAAAGCGAAAAACCACCTTATCCTGGTGTTTCTCAAAGTAAGGGGCCTGAATAGACAGAGCCGCCAACTCAGAGACACGCCGAACAGAGGTAATAGCCACCAAAAAGGCAACATTTTGAGTGAGCACAGACAGAGCCACATCCTGCATCGGTTCAAAAGGAGGCCCCTGGAGGGCCGAAAGAACCAAATTTAGGTCCCAAATGGGAACCAAAGACTTGACCAGATGATGCAAAGCAAAAGACCTTTGAAAAAAAGACAGCCAGGGAAGAAACCTGACCCTTCAAAGTACTGAGCTGGAAACCCCGATCCAGACCGTGTTGTAGAAACTCCAAAATCCTAGGAATCGAGAACACCCTGCAAGGTAAGGCCCTAGCCTCACACCAGTCAATATAGGACCTCCAAGTCCTATAGTAAATGGTAGAGGAAGACCTCTTCCTATCTCTAATCAGGGTTTGAATAACCGCCTCAGACAAACCTTCCTCCCTCAGGGGAAGGTCTCAGCAGCCACGCCATCAAAGCAAGCGTTTGTAAATTGGGGTAACGTAGTTGACCCTGAGAGATCAGATCCGGAAACAGGGGCAGCCTGTACTGATCTACCGCCAATCTTACGACGTCTGCGAACAAAACCTGTCTTGGCCACCTTGGGGCCACCAGAATTGCTGGTGCCCCCTCTAGAGCCAGCTTGCGCACTACCTTGCCTACCATGGAGAAGGGGGGAAACAGGTACAGAAACCCCAGATCCCTCCAGGCAAGGGACAAGGCATCCACTGCCAGGGCCAGAGGATCCTGAGACAGAGATACAAAGGTTGGGAGCTTGTGATTGTGCCGAGAGGCAAAGAGATCCACCTCCGGAGTCCCCCACTTGTAACACAGGGCCCGAAATACCCTGTGGTTGAGAGACCATTCCCCTCGGCGAGAGAATCCCCTGCTCAGGGAGTCCGTCTCCACGTTCTCCACTCCTGGAATGTACACTGCCGAGATGCAAGGAACATTGCTCTCCGCCCATGTCAGAATCAGAGAGACTTCCCTGAGAGCACTCCTGCTGCGAGTCCCTCCTTGGTGATTGATGTAAGCTACCACAGTACGATTGTCTGATCGCACCTGAACCGGTAAACCCGGTAGGTGCGGTGTCAGACGCGACCGAACCAAGCGGATAGCTCTGAGCTCCAAGACATAGATGGGGGTGTGAGCCTCCTGAGGACCTCACAACCCCTGGAACTGATGATCCTTCCAGAAACCTTCCCAGCCCGACAGGCTGGCATCCGTGGTAACCGTCTCCCAACGAGGGGCCAGGAGCGATCTGCCCCTTATCAGATTGCTTGATTCCAGCCACCACTGTAGGGACTGCCTAACCCTGATAGACATCAGAAATGACTGATCCAAGGACTGTGGACATCTGTCCCATTTCAGCAATAGATGGAGTTGTAGCAACCTCATGTGGAATTGAGCAAAGGGGACTGCCTCGAAGGAGGCCACCATCAAACCTACCAGAGTCATCCCTAGCCGAATAGAAGGGCGAGGGTTGGTCAGGAGAACACGTATCAGATCCCAAACCCTCTGCACCTTTGGCTGAGGTAGGAACACTCTGGCCTGACTGGTATCCAGATTCATGCCCAGAAAGGAAATCTCCCTTGATGGGGAGAGAGAAGACTTGGGGTGGTTGATCACCCATCCGAACCTCTCCAGCGTCGTCACCACCGTCCTGCTGTCCAGCTCCACCTGGCAGAGTGAGGAAGCTGTAATGAGCAGGTCGTCCAGATACGGCACAATGCGAATGCCCTGGGCTCTGAGCAGGGCCATTATGCCCGCCAGAACCTTGGTAAACACCCTCGGTGCCAAGGTCAGCCCGAACGGGAGGGCCACAAACTGAAAATGCTGATCTCCGACCACAAACCTGAGAAATCTCTGGTGTGCCAGGAAAATCATGAAGATAAGAATCCTTGATGTCTATGGACGTCATGAAATCCCCCTGACGAAGGGAACCCGATAGCTGAGCGGAGAGTCTCCATGCGGAACTTCTTGGTTCTAATGAACCTGTTGAGAAACTTCAAATCCAGAATGGGTCTTATGGAGCCATCCTTTTTGGGAACCGTGAAGAGATTGGAATAATAGCCCCGGCCTCTCTCTGAAAGAGGCACCGGGCATATGACTGCCATATCCAGGAGATTCTTTACAGCCAACCGAAGCCCCTGCGCCCCCAGAGAATCCAAAGGCACCCGAGACCTTAGGAATCTGGGAGGAGGCCGGTACTCTAACTCCAGTTTGTACCCAGACGAGACAACTTCCAATATCCACTTGTCTGTGACCTCCTGGGCCCAGACCTGGAAGAAGAGCCCCAGCCGTCCCCCCCACCCGCAAGGGTGAGGGCGCCTCCTCATTGTTGAACTGGCTTGGCAGCGGGCTTGGGCCTGGAACCCCAGGTAGAGGCTGGACGGGCACATCCTCTACCTCTGTTCCAGGAATCACCTCTAAATCCAGAGTAGGCAAGACCTCTGCCCCCTCTGGCACCGCGAAAGGAAGGATTAAAGGAGCCTGCCCCCCGAAAGGAGCGACGCAGCTTCTTACGCTGAGGTAGCTTCCCACCCTTCGACACAGAATCCAATTTGTCTCCAAACAGCCGCGTTCCCAAGAAGGGCAAAGCTGTAAGTGACTTCTTGGCCGCAATGTCAGACGCCCACTGGCGCAGCCAGACCGATCGGCGCATGGCCACCAACAGAGCCGAAGTTCTACTACACATAGTAATAGGTAATAGTGTCGTCCATAGCCGACAAAACAAAATTCATGAACAATTCACACCTCTTAAGGGTTGTGAATTCAACGCTGTCCGGGTTGAGCTGGGACCCATTTAACATGTCCCTAATCTCAGACCTGGTAGCCACAGCCACGAGTGCCGATGCACAGACAGGCCGCAAGGCTGAACCCACACTGGCAAAAGCATGACATGCCATCTGATCAATGCGCTTGTCCTCGCCATCCTTAAGGTAGGGGCGTCAGGAGTATGTACAGCAGAGGTGTTGGACAATCCTAAGATGGGCGCATCGACCTCAGGAGGGGAAGACCAGCGCTTCACCGCGTCAACCGGAAAGGGATAATTCCTAACCCATCCCTGAGCAACATCGTGAAGCCGACTCGGCTTCTCCCATTCTCTAAGAATCATGCTGTCAAAATGATCCTGATTTGGAAACTCCAAGCGGGGCTTAGAGAACCCAAAGAATTCCCCCTTCTTCGGAGGGGCCTCCGCTGGTGGTGAAATAACCAGAACCTCTAAGAGATGGATCAGGACCTTGGGGTATCCACAGCATCCCCCAGCGCCTGCCCGGCATCAGAATCAAAGAACTGCAATTCCTCAGTCTCAGATTCCTCAAACAATTCCCCCTCCTCAAGAGGGGAATAATCAGCCCAGTCAGGGGAGTCATAATCATCAAAATCAATTACCGGCGTAGCCGGTGACAGATGCCTTTTCTTAGCAGTGGCCTTTCCGCCCACTGAGCTAGAAATAATGTTCTCGAGGTTGGCCAGCCTGGCACATACATCCGAGTGCGACTCCCCACTAATGACAGTGTCACTTGGGGTACGGATGATGCGGGGTGGGGTAGGTGAGGCGGGCGGCACTGACCCAGACGCCTGGGGTCCTGACTGCCGCGTTATGGCCTGTTGCGCACATGGTATGCAAATAAGTACATTCTCCCCCGTAAGTGGTACCCCACAACCCACACATAGCCGGGATTGTCCCGAAGGGAGCCCGAGCCCGGTATCCTGTGGAGCCTCCATATGGTGATTTTAAGGTAGTCGCAAGGACCCGAGGGAATTACGCTGGTAAGCAACCCAGGATGCCCCTTAAGTCCCAAGTGGGAGGATTTATAAGTGCCCCAAATTTCTGCTAGGGACCCTAGGACCGGGAGAACCCCCTTTTAAGCAAGGCACAGGGAGTCCTCCTGAAAGACACAAAGGAGTAGCCATAAGCACATGCACACACACATATATATACATGTATATATAATATATATCAAAGAAAAAATGAAAAAGGGACTAGCGCTGGCCCCAGTCAGAATGGGGCACATGGTTAAGTCAGGTACACAAAAGGGGGAGCCCGGGAGGGCACTCACGTGTCTTGTACAATGGCTGACACTGCTCAGCAGCTCAGAGAAGGAGAGTGAGAAAGGGAGAAGAAGGGGCGGGCCAGCGCGGATCGCAATTGGCTCCAAAACAGAAGGGGGACGGGCCGTGGCAGCACGCGAGCGCCCGAAAATGAAAAAGGGACTAGCGCTGGCCCCAGTCAGAATGGGGCACATGGTTAAGTCAGGTACACAAAAGGGGGAGCCCGGGAGGGCACTCACATGTCTTGTACAATGGCTGACACTGCTCAGCAGCTCAGAGAAGGAGAGTGAGAAAGGGAGAAGAAGGGGCGGGCCAGCGCGGATCGCAATTGGCTCCAAAACAGAAGGGGGACGGGCCGTGGCAGCACGCGAGCGCCCGGCCCCGCCCCCTAAACACCGCAGCCTGAGGGGAAGAAGCTCCCCTCAGCAGAGCAAAAAACGCCGTCCAGCCTGTAATGTGAAGCACCAAGCACACATACACACACACACACACACATTCACACCTGGATGACAGGAAGGAAAGAGGAAAAGTCCGCCCCCTCCCCCACTGGAGGGTTAGCAACAGAGGGATAATCCTGCACCAAGTATGGTGTAAGGGATAATAAAAAAAAATATATATATATATTACACACACAATTAGGGACAGGGCATCCCAAACCGGGATCACCAACCCGGATTCCACCTACCCCTTTATATGGGGTCTCACGGGGGAGCATGGCTTCCTGAACACATATTAAAGGCGATTCCTACCCTCACCCGAACCTGTAGCCAAGGCTGGGAGGCTAATATTGGGCTTAATGTATAAAGGTCTGGGCAGAGATAGGGAAAAAAAAATGGCCGGGCGTAAGCCCGGCTTACCTGCAAGGAAGGGAAGCAGACATCTTCTGACTTGCTCGCCGTCCTGCAGAGAAGGAACTGGGGAATGTGTGGGAGGTCCCAGGTATTTATGGACCGGGATGGGCTTCTTTTTTGCTTTCATCTCTGCAGAAGTTCGCCCTCTACTGGACCATAACCCATATGTCATGAATAGTGGAAGCGGGGTGTGTGACATACTTGGAATAATGGATTTTTGTACCATGGCAGCTCTCTGGTCCCTTGTTGTGCCCCCCCTCCCAATTGTTTTACACAGATTCTCCACAACTGGGTCACAGACTACAAAAAGAAAGCCGTCACCAGAAACTAAAATAAAGACAATCTGGGCGTTGGTCTCTAAACTCTTACTTACCAATATATTCTGTGGTGCCCATAATTTCTCGTATCTCTTCGTTGTTATTCACAATTCTCGACAGGCCAAAGTCCACTATTTTTATGTCTCCAGGTGGACAGTCACTGGTCAATAAAATGTTTTGTGGCTGTATTTAAAAGAAAAAAAAAAAGTGGTAACATTACTTACTGCAGCTCCATATTGATAACACGAGAAGATTACAGGATCCATCTCAATTAAAGCAGACCAATAGTCAAAAAGGTCTTAAACCAGACCAACACAACAAACAGTTCTGATACGCTTCCCTCCCCAGGGCAATTTAGATTGCTGCAGATAAAAACCTCTTTACCTTTTGTAACTCCTGCTTTAGTAAATTTTAGAAACAAAATGACGGCTCATGCATTTGCAGGCCACCTGCAAACAGGAAGTGCTGCTAGGCTGGGATGCTGCGAGATAAAGCTCCAAAATAGCCACCACCTTTCTTTTCCAACTGTGCCAGGCTGTTGGTTCGGTTTAAGTACATTGTGAAGGAATTTCAGTTACATTGTAGCAACCTTGATTATATATTCTTGCCATCAAATCTGACTGGAGTTCTCCTTGCTCTAACGCCACACATCACCACCCTACATTCGTTAACTTGTATTGATGCACTGGGGGCAGAGTATAGGGCAGTGTTTCTCAACCCTCTCCATCTCATCCAGGAGTCACCATCTGAAGCAGGGGTCATGTTTTTTGGATCTCCACATAGCTGGATGTGTAGAACTAATGAACATTTTGTGTCGTCTGGTATCTTTGTGGTGTTCTACAAAACATGGCCAACTGGTAGCTCTCGAAAAGAGGGGTTTCTACATTTTAAGGTTTTGCTGTTCGGAGAGACATTTAACCCTTTAAATGCCAAGCACGTAGTTTCTACGTGGTTGCTTCTCCTACCCTTAAGTGCCAAGCACGTAGAAACTACGTGCCTGGCATTTCCCCCTAATAGTTAAAAAAAATAGAAAAAAAAAACTCACCTCTGGTATCCATGTGTAGCTGGGGGTCCCCTCTTCCTGGGGGGGGGGGGGGGGGGGGGAGCATCCGATCCCCCCCCCCCCCCCCGTCGTCCTCTGTCTTCAGGAGGGGGCCCGAAACCGTGACCCCTATACCAGTTCACAAGGCTGGGGGGATGGCAAGTCACCTGCGACTAGCGGGTGAATTGCCATTAACCCCCGGCACCCCCATTACCTGCCTCCCCAAAGCCCAGGGGGGGGGGGGCAGAAGAGCCCGGGCCCACGGGCTATGCGGGCTTGTAGCCTGCAGGGCCAGGGGCCACAAAAGCTGGCCCCTGTGCCCTGTTTCTACAAGCCCTGCATAGCTGGACCCGGGCTGGTTACTTTGGGTAAGGGGGACCCCATGTCAAGTTTTTTTTTAACCCTTAAAAAAAAAAAAAAAAAATGGGGTCCCCCCCCCCGGGAGGGGGGACTCTTGTCATTTTTTTCTCGATTTAACCCTTTGTAGTGTGGATGGTAATTGTATTTTATTTGTAAATGTTATAAAGTACTTGTTTCAGTTTGGGGGGTCTCCTGGGCAGGAACGGGGGGCTAACGATAAATATGTGGTACCGTTCTAATTGGTAGAAATGGGGCTTTCACATGCAATATGGTTTTCCTTAATAAAATACATTTTTTATTTAATATAAAGGAGTCAATTTTCTAAAAAAAAAATTTTTATTTATTTTTTTTACTTAATATTGTAAAAAACAAAATAAAATTTACAAACAAGACATTTCATGTTAAAGCCTAAACTCTGCTGCAAAAAAAATATATATATATATATATATATATATATATATATATATATATATATATATATAATTTTCCTGAAAATTCCAGCAAAAATGGCGCAAAACATGGCGCAAAATGGGGAAAAATGACCTGTCAACAGAAGGTGACAAAATATCAAGTAGGCTGGCAATTAAAAGGGTTAAAAGTAGCTATGCATGTTGGGTATTGTTCTGTTCGGGGGACCTTGCACTTTCAGAATACGCTTGTTTTTTCTGGTTTGCATATTTATATTTTAGGAAAAGGTGTTTTTTATTCAGCATTTTTATACATTTTTTAGGGAAACCCTGCGCAACCAAATAATTCTTTGAGGCATTAATTCCAGAAAGATGAGCCGACTACAACAAGCTGGGTACGCTTAGAAAGCTTAACATGTGTACTTTCAGGGAATATATGGTTTATGGGGGATATTCCAAATGTAAAGGGTTGTTTTGGTTGAAAAATCGCAAGGTGCGCACTTTGTCTGCAGAGCTGAAATTTTCAAGTAAAATTACTGTTATGCGCACACTTTACTTTGTGGTGTTTGCCAACTCTTCCCTTGACAGTAGCTATGCATGTTGGGTATCGTTCTGTTCGGGGGATGTTGTTTTTTCAGATTAAACTTGTTTTTTCTTGTTTGTATATAGTTTTTTTAGGAAAATGTGGCTTTGGTTCTGCTTTTTATCCCTTTTTTAGGGAAACGCTTTGCAACCAAAGAATACATTGAGGGATTACTTCCAAAAAACTATGGCCACATCAACAAGCCTGGTAAACCTAGAAAGCTTGAGGTGTGTACTTCCAGAGAATATATAGTTTGTTGGGGGTATTTCAAATGTAAAGGGTTGTTTTTCTGGAAAAACTGCAAGGTGCGCATATCTGAAAATCCCCTAAAGCGCTGTTTCAGTTTGGGGGAGTCTCCTGGGCAGGAAAGGGTGTCTACCTATACATATGTGGTATCGCTGTAACCGGGAGAAATTGGGATTTCACACAGAAGATTTTATTGACAAACTTACATTTTTTATTACAAAAAAACACTAGAAATTGTAAAAAAAATAGATTATTTTTTTTCACATATTTCACCCAAAAATATTGAGAATACACCTAAAAAATGACAAACAAGACATTTCATGTTAAAGCCCAGACTCTGCTGAAAAATATATAATAATATATATTAATAAAATATATATATAATAATAATATTATAATAATATATAATTTTCCTGGGAAATCCCTTCAAAAATCACATTTGAACATGGGGAGCGCATAATAGTGCAAAATAGTCTGGCAACAAAGGGTGACAAAAACTCCAGGTAGGCTGGCACTTAAAGGGTTAAAGCAGCAAACAGGAAGAGATTCACTTGTTACTATGTGAGCAGCAGAAGACAGTCTTGAGACAACCAGCAGCCCTCTCCTATAATTACACAGACACCATGTCCACAAACATATCCACCACTGAGGCAGAGAATAAACTATTTAACAAACTAAATATGCCAATAGTATTTACTGCCTCTGGTCTCCATATACACAGCTCGGAATCACCATAAAGTGCACTTGTACGGTAAGTTCACCCCAGCAATTACAGCTCTGACAAAGCTTGAAACTGCTGACTCATCCATAATTAACAGCAAACAAATCAAGCGTGTGCATATGATTAGGCATTTCATCATTATCATGATTTATAAGCTTCCAGCTTTTCAAAGGTATCAATAAAACAAAAGCCTTATTTTCTTTTATTTTTCGTACTTATTTTGGTTACGTCTGACAATTCCCTGTTGGTTCAAGACATCCTGCAGCCTATATGGTCATGAACAAAATACAACTGCCCTATTTTTAATTTACCGTGCCCTCTCCTCTATTGACAGGAGCGCGTAAGTGTTTTTTTGTTCTTACATTCGCCCCATAAGCACTGACCTTTTGGGGAAAAGCGTGCGTCTTATGGGGTGAAGAATACAGTATATATCTGAAACCCAAGCACATTCAGAATGGAGATTCATCCAGATTTTAAAGGTTTATGTGAACATTTCTGCCATTCAGAAAAAAAACATGGCATAAAATATAAGTCATGTGAAGCCCATATTTGACCATTTGAGCCATTGGTGAAAGAACAGAGTACGAAACACACCCTACTCTGCGTACCAGCAAGGTATGGACACATCTAACTTCGGGGGAAAAAAAGTTGGTGTTGGTTCCTGAGCCTGCACAAGAACTAAACACCTGCAGAACCCGTGGCTGCTCAACCACCTCAAACAAGGTGACCGCCCATATAGGGAAATGAGGCAAACTTGAAGGTGAACGATGGTAAAAATCTATCTTATAGCTTGAGAACACCACCTACCCAAACCCAGCATACATCAGACTCTTTGCCAACCAAGGTTCCAGATATCTTCGGGAATTCAGGGGTACCTCTGACAGTGAAACTGCTCCTGTCCATTTAAGAACAAAACCTGTAAAAATCTTCTCTCTCCAAAAGGGGCCTTACACACATACTTGTGGATTGGGGAAGCTTCCCCCCAGGTCCAGAAATACCTTCACCTATTCCAGCAAGGACAGGCTTCCGCTCGCTCTTTGTTAAAGCCAGGATGTGGGCAAATCATCAGTCACACCTGTTCCTTAGCAACTAAATATTTATGTGAACAAGTAGCAACTCGGCCTATGAATGGACACTGAAAGCAAACATGAGCACAAGCTTAGGCTAAATCTTGTGTAAATGAGCTCAATGGTTAATTGCCTATGTTCGAGTATTAGGAATTCCTTGCAGTAGCAGGTTAAACAGCTACTTTACTACAAAAGAGCAAACACTGCTCTTCAAAGTAGGCCTGAAACTAAGCAGTTATATTTAAGCCGGACCAACAGTCTGGCACATATAAAAATAAAGCTCTCCAAAACTCTTTCCCCCTCAGCATGCATGATACTGAATCATTGTCGGCACTTACATTTGCTCCTGCATCCACTGAAAGCTGAAACGCCTCCCCGCCGAATTTTCTAGTGGTACAGTTAATTTAGAGATTCTTTTCCCAGCATCTCAGCCATGCTGCTGCCTGGATTCAACTGACAATGCACAGTAACAGGAAACCCAGCAGCACTTAATGGATCTGCAGGTAGCCTGCAGATGCATTAACTGCCATTTTGTCTTTAAAATTTACCACAGCATCAGTTTTAGTAAAAGGTAAATTAAATTTTATGAGCAGCAATCTAAATTGCCCTGGGGAGAGATGCATGTGAGCATTGTTTGTTGTGTTGGTTTGGTTTAAAGAATAACTTTGGAGGCCTTGGATCTGAAAGGCTCCTGGGCCGTCCTAGTTCCTGTCTTGGGGCTTCCTGAATTGAGATGCCTCACAGTGTGTATAACCCATCCCCCAGATGCCCAGATCCACCTTACCTTCTCCCGAGCTCGCGGCTGCATCGCAGACAGGCAGCAAATCCCCGCTCACCGCTAGCCATGCATGCACCCGCCTTTAACGTGGGCATGCCATGGCTGCCAGGTGAGTGGGGGATGCGGTTGGCAGCGCCGCTTGGGTGCTTAAGGGAGTCGTGTGACAGCGAGTGTGCCGCTCAGCCATTCAGCGCACTCGCCCGACTCTGCCCCATGGGAGCGGAAGGAAGGCGAGTGTATGCGGCGACCTGGGGGGGGGGGGGGGGCAAGACACAGTGGAGCATCCCAATTCGGGATGCCACCACACGGAGGAAGTCATTTTGACTTTTGGTCCACTTAAAGCCAGTCAATCAGTTAAAGCGGCAGGGCACCGCAACCCGGGCTGCCTCGTTGTGCATGGACACTGGTAAAATAAAATACAATTCTGTGAGATACTCACCTGTAGAATTGGTATTATACGCATACAGCACGTCCTGCTCCATCTATAAAATACACATGGGTTATCCTCTGCCAGAGGGCACTGTGCACTGCAGACATGCAAAAACAGGCTCCTCCCGGCCCTTCATACACCCAGGGACCTCCCACAAATCCCCAGTATTGAAAAGCAGTGAGAAAAGAAGCCGGGAGAAACCAACCACCAACTGGTAACAATAGTAATGATAACAATCACCATACAGGGGATCCAGAAAAATGTAAACCAGGGTGGGTGGAGCAGGACGTGCTGTATGCGTATAATACCAATTCTACAGGTGAGTATCTCACAGAATTGTATTATTCTAAGCATACAGCATGTCCTGCTCCATCTATAATACTTACATATGGGACATCCAATAGCAGTGTCCATAAAGTAGGGTGGGATCCCCAAAAAACAAGGCACAGCAGACAGTAAAGGCGCTGTCACCTGCAAAACTTTGCAACAGGTATGACATGAGCAGAGGCTCTAACGTCAATCTCATAACAAGACCTTTGAAAGGAATGAACAGAGACAAGCAACAGTCTAGTAATTTATTCAACCGAAAAAAACTGGTGCTGAAGGGCCAATGGTACCCAAGCACAAATATAAAGGGAATAAAAATGAAAAAGGGGAGAGTCTTCCCCCTTAAAGAAATAGGCCAGTGTAACGACCCAACCAGCCCACAGGCGACAGAAGCCTCGTGGAAAACTTGTAACTCTCCCTAAGGGGAATGAGAACTGGTCACCCGTCCGAAGGCGGGAATACTGACCCCTTCACTAGCAAGAAGCCGAAGGCTTTACTCAGGACCAGAAGGCATTCAAGTAAGATTAATCCAAGGACGCAGTGGCCCTGGAAGCAGGCGAGATCAGGCGCATACATAAGGAGGCGCCCGCAGACCCCAAGGGCATCAGTCCCCCTAAGGGACAAGAAACCATCAGGGAAAATTGCAACACCTGTTGAGGGAATGTAGACCCTTCATATTAGCATCATTAAGAATAAGGTCCGTAGTTAGACTAAACGGACTTAAAACAATGATCATAAAACACCACTTGGACAGGAGGTCCGGCGTAAGACGGAATACCACCACGGCATGGTGTGCATATAGAGATATATATATATACACACACACATCGAGCAAAGGCTAAGTAATCAGATCCACCTTCTCAGGCACACGTCTGACTGAGGCAGGAGCCCCCAGAGAAGCGACTTGGACTACAAAGCAGCTCAGACAGCATCCAGCAGAAGTCCCAAGGGAAAAATCAGCAGGGCAAACAGAATGAAAATGGATCCCCACAGGAACCACAGAACTACTTGGGAGATGCCCATGAGCAAACCCCAAGAGAATGCCTCACAAGGAAGACAGAACCAGACTCCTACAGAAAGACAGCCAGGACAGGACCTGGACCTACAGAGTACCTAGATGGGGAGCCAACCCCAACCTATGCAGTAAGGACTCTAGAACCCTGGGAACAAGAACGTCCAATAGGTAAGAGACCAAAACTCATGCCAATCAGTATGGGATAGACGGAGGAAGAGGAAGCCAAGGAAGCTTGCTCCTAGCCCCCCATATACCAAGTCACCCAGAAGATAAGCCGGGCTCCAAGGGGTGAATGGATCAGCTGTCAAGCCCCAGACAAGAGTCGACAAGAGTAGATTGAGACGACGAAAGAAGGGGCCTGACAAGGGCAGAACCGCACTCCTGAGAGAGCGTACAGGTCAGCAGACCTTAGCAGAAGCATCTGCGAACCACAGTTCACAAGGCCACCAGGCCATCAATCTCACTGGTCTCTCTATCAGCACAACTGTGCGCAGAACCCCACGTAGTAGGGTGAACGAAGAGAAGGCATATAAAATAGAAAGCCTATGCATAATTCTACTAAGCCCCCAAGACCAGAGTCAGAATATTCTGGGATAGTAAAAACAAGGACGGAGCCCCTGTGGTATAAACGAGACCCAACAGAGCCACCCTAGTTGGCTCTCAGAGCACCACCAGGATAGCATAACCTGCCACTGAAAGGCATCTATTGGAGCGAATGCCGCTGAGGAGGATCAGGATCAGGAACCCTCCAGAGGGATCATCCTGCTTCAAGCTCCAGACCAATAATAAAACAGACCCTTGTCTTCCAACAGGCCAAGAGTCCCCAAATAGACAGGTCCTAAAGGGGGAGAAGACCAGCCGTATAGTCAACGGAAGGCTCACTGTTGCAACAACCAGTAGGTAAGATGGACCCTCTAAGGAACACTACCTAGGAACCACGGGGGCTTTGGAAGAAAGCCCCCCCCCCGCCTACCTGCGAGACTTGGTACCCAAGGTGACCATTCTCAGGAAGATGCAAGCAAGGAAGGTGATGCCCCCTGACAGGGTCCTTGAACATGATCAGCTCAGGAGGAACCACCTTACCAAGGAGGAATGAGCACAGATCAAGACCCAGGGGTGCTGGAACCCCATGTAGGATCAATAACCTACTGTGCCGGAGAGCCCAAGGGCTCGGTATATAAGGGACATCATCTGATACGCCACGAACGGGCCCACCAGCTGCAATCCTGCCTGGTGAAAGTAAGAAGTCAGCAAAGGGGGACAGAGCCCCCGTAACCAGGAGTTCGCTTGTTGCCAAGGAAGAAGGCTCAAGCCTGAACCGAATCCAAGGAATGGAGATAGCAGATAAGGGACCAAGAGGGATTGAGGTGACTGAGCACCCATCCAGTAACTCCCAGGGGACACCGCCGGCCGACCAATCCTCTCGGCCTGACGTAGAAACTGGGGAGTAAGGAAAGACGACCCGGTAGGTCCCAATGCGGAAGTCCCCCCCCCCCCCCCAGGCAAATCCGATACATCATCCCCATTCACGCCATGGCGGTTAGCCTGGGAGCAAAAGAAGCCACCCACAATGCCTCAAGCTGCAGGGCTGGTCCTGCCGCACCGCCTAGTAACGGACTTAGTGTCCAGCAGACACAGGGGGGAACTAAGAAGATCTAGAACGCCACAGGAGGTTGAAAGCCCCCCTTGTCCAGGGCGCCTGTGTCCCAAGATAGCGATGTCATATAGGGACTACCTGTGAGAGTAGAATTGCCAGGCCTACCATAGGCCAGCGTGGCCCAGACTGCCTCATATTGTTGAGGGAAGGAGGAAGGTTAATATAGAGGCCATGGCCCCATACTGCTAAGGGCAACCTGTAAGTAAGCCCAAACTCTGTAGGCCCAGTACAGCCTACACCAATACCTGAGGGAAAACCAGGGGCTAGAAGCACCCTGACAATCACTGAGAGGGACCGCCCAGCAAAAGCTATCCTGTGTCCAGGGGAACTACCTCCTGGAACCACCAGAAGGAGAAGGTACATTCCTAGATGGGGGGCTGCAGCAGTACCCTCGCCCCGAAGGGCGAGGGCGTCCCTTCATGCTTGGGAAGTCTTGGCAGATTTGGACTTAGTCCTGCCAGAGGGCCCAGGGCGTTGCCTGCCCACCCCATGGTGGAAATCCACACCGAACAGTTGGAAGCACACCTCAGGTTCGCGTTTGACACTAACGTAGGGAGGTGGAGGGGTGACCCTGCCCCGGGGAGGCCGGAGCGGCCTTCTGCGAAAGGGTGCCTTACCCTTTTTACCAAAAAGGTCCCAACGGGCCCCAAATAGTCGCCGTCCTCTGAAGGGAAGGCAAGTGAGAGCCTTTTTCGTAGCATCGTCAGCACCCCACTGTCGCAGCCAGACCAGGCGGCAAATAGCTACCACAAAGGCAGAGGTTCTAGCACACATCTTAATGGTGTCATCCAGTGCTGAGAGGATAAACTTCACAAACGCATCACAGTCTGAAGGGAGGTCCTCAGGACGGTGATCTAGTACTTTTCTGACAAGAGTCCTGGCGGCCACCGCAGTGATGGCCGTGGCACAGACCGGGCGCAGAGCCGTCCCTGCACACGAGAAGGCGTGGGAAGCCAGTCTGTCAATGCGCCGGTCCTCAGCATCCCGAAGGGTACGGTAAAAAGGAGCCATCATGAAAGGGGGGTTAGTAACCCCTATAACCGGTGCATCCACCACAAGAGGTGCTGACCAAAAATTAACCACATCAGGAGGGAAAGGGTACTTCCAATCCCAGACCCCTGGGACCCCTTTAAGTTTACAAGGCGATTCCCATTCTTGGGATATAAGATTCTGGAAATGATCTTGTTCTAGGAACTCCAAGCGCGGCGGCGCTGTATGGAAACTCTCCTTCTTAGGCTTGGGGGTCTCCCCGGGAGGGGGGGAGATTGACAAAACCTCAAAGATCTTAAGAATTTCATCTGTGTCACACAGGCCCCAAGAACCGGGCCCAGAATCATCACAGCACCCGGGCATCTCGTTCGATGAGCCCAAATCGGAGAATAGCTCACCTTCCTCAGAAGGATCAAGGTCCTGCATATCAGCAGAGTCATCGTATAGTTAGGAACCAGAGAGCCAAGAGGCGTCAGGGACCGCTTCTTACCAGGGCCCATACGCTCCGCCAATCCAGACAGCACCTGCTCCGCCGTAGGCAGCACGGTTTGCAGGTCATCCCCGCTCGAGTGGGACTCATCAGGAGTGATATTTAGGTCCAGGGAGACGGGTGTATTGAAGGGAGGTGCAGCCACTGGCAGACCTGCCTGTTCAGCACACGGTCCGCAGACCCGTGCTCTGTCAGCCTCAGCCTGGGGCTGGCCACACACTGCACACAGCCGGTCATGTCCCAGAGGGACCCCGGGTACATAATTCTGAGATGCCTCCATATGGTGATTATTTGAGCAGTATGCCCGCAGGGATTTACGCAATAGGCATCCCTGGATGCCCCAAGACCCGCTAGGAAGTGGGAGAATTTGTTATGTGGACCCGCTGTAATATATGTTAGGCCGGGAGAAGCCACCGAAGTCCTGGCATCTGAAAGACATAATGGAACAAGAGGGGTGGTGTCCGTGCCATGCACAGCCGAATACACATAGAACCATGCCGCCCCAGAGGGCACTTACATGACCAAGGGAGGAGGCGGACCGCACCACGCGCGTGCGCGAAGATGGTCAAAATGTCGCCAAGCGAACCTCGAGGGGCGGGCCAGACCAGGTTGTGACGCGGAGCCCCCAAAGAGCGCGAAGCTCTAACCAACAGAAATAAGTAGGACAGTTGGATAGAAGGTGCATGCATAAAGATGCTGTCACGCTGGAAATGATGCTGCCGTCTAGGCAGTTGTTAATGAAAGACAAACGGCTCGCAACTGTATAGGAAGGAGCGCGACACTGACACCCAATTAAAATAAAAACCAAAAGGCCTTAACGTGTTACTTCACACTAGGACTGCCACACATACCCCCGAGTTACGGGAGGAAGCGAGGGAGAAGCGGACCAACGTCCACGGACTAATCTGTGAGGGGCACGGGCAAGAATGCGGGAGGGGCATCCACTAGAGGCTCACCATCAGCCTAACCGCCTATCCTATGGTGGGGGATTGCGGTGGAGCGTGGCTCCGTTCAGCACACAAGGTGCTGCCTACCTTCACCCGACCCACGCAGCCCAGGCTGGGAGGCATATTCTTCCATAGAGGACAGGTGGAAATAGTCCCGCAGAGCCCCGCTCGCCTGCGAGAGCGTGATACTTCATGTCTTCGCAGTTCAGCACTGCAGAGAAATCTGGGGATTTGTGGGAGGTCCCTGGGTGTATGAAGGGCCGGGAGGAGCCTGTTTTTGCATGTCTGCAGTGCACAGCGCCCTCTGGTGGAGGATAACCTATGTGTAAGTATTATAGATGGAGCAGGACGTGCTGTATGCTTAGAATAAAACAGCCATCCAGGAAAACACCTCTTCCTGGTCCTATGCTAAGACTGCCGTGCAGCAGACCATCAGCCTACTCGGCCAGCACTGATCGGCCAGCAGGTGAGCCTATTCGATAGGCTGCTCGTGGTCATGTTGGCGTATCACCCCAAGTAGCCAGCGGCCAACATTATTAGCGCTGGAGGCTGACCAGCAGCTCCATAGTCATAGGAGGGGACCAGGAAGAGGCGAGTGCCGGGGCAGTCGTTTTTTTTTGTTGTACATGCGACGATGCACAGCAGGCCAGCGCGGGCTGCACTGCCCCGCTGCTGTATAGTACAGAGGGACTATGGTCAATTTTCTCTTTAAGCACACCTGCCTCCCCCCATAATGGTGACCACCAGGAATGCAGTGTACCTGCAGTGTACAGTGGAACGCAAAAGGGGAAAATATGACAGATTAGACTTCCATTTCTCTATCAGACGGAAGAGGAATGGCAGGGACTAAAGTGGTCCCAAAGCATATGAAACATCAAAAATCTCCCCTAACCCCCCCCCCCCCCCCCAACCACGTGAGGCTGGCTAGGCAGGATCCTGGTTTTTCCACCGAAACCACACCCCCCAGTACCTTTGAGAACACAGATTGGCTGATCGGTGCAGAGTAAAGCCCTAATACACACAACACACATTTATCTTCTGAATCTATACACTGTAGCTTTAGAGTTTCAGAAGTTATTTCAAGCAAATCCTAGCACATTTATGATCAAGTCCAGTTAGACATCCCTAATGTTTAACCTTGTTTCTGAGCCAGCCTCTATGTGCAGAACAAGCTAAAAGCTACAACAAATGGCCAGAGCAAATCTCTGTCAATACAGTGTACTAAACATAGAGAAGGGGGAGCACACTTTTACAAGGCTTTAAAACAAAATAGAAGCTTTAATACGTCAATTTTATAAAACATGGTGCTGACCACAGCCTGGTACAGCATCCCATTCTGGTGTGCCTGTGCACAGCCACCTGCCACCACAGCTCTACTGGATAAACCTGGGTTCATTATTGAACATGGTAAGATTGCAATTAATTGGCACATTTCTGTGTATATTTTCCATCTTTTTGGTTTTCTTTACACTTCAGTCCTAGTTTGGTGTTTGCACAGCAGGCACAACAGATCTCTTAATAGGCAAATCCAAAAGCTAGACTTTAAGTAATAGCTACATGATTCATGACCAATAAGTTTCTCAGCTGAATATGGGATTTTGTAAGGAATTCTATTATTCTATATGGTGGCCCGGCATTGCACCTAGTAGGACTTCCCTGAGCAGGGCCGGCCCAGGTTATAAGGGCCCTTGGACAACATATCAGTAGGCCCCTTGTGACGGTAATGGTAAGAGAAAGCATAAAAGGACAGAAATATATATGTCAGAAAGAAGGTATGAAAGAAAATACCATTTTGTGATTACTCACCTGTAAAATGGGTATTATAAGTATGTCACACACCCCGCTTCAGAATAGTCATTACACTTGGGTAATACTGACCTGTAGAGGGCGATCTTGCAGAGATGTAATGAAAAAAAGGGAGCCCCTCCTGGTCCATAAATACCTGGGACCTCCCACTCATTCCCCAGTATTAAGACAGCAGTAAGGAAAAAGGGACCAGGAAGAGCCAATTATAACCAGTAACAGTAAAAAAGGTTCACCATATAAAGGATCCAGAATACCAAAGGGCAGGGTGAAGCGGGGTGTGTGACATACTTATAATACCCATTTTACAGGTGAGTAATCACAAAACGGTATTATTCTAAGTATGTCACACACCTCGCTTCAGAATAGTCATTACACTTGGGACATCCAATAGCAGTGTCCATAAAGGGTGGGATCCAAACAAAGCAATAATGCACAACTTAAACCACTGCAGTTTGCAGAACTTTGCGGCCAAAAACAGCACCGGCTGAGGCCCGCACATCGACCTTATAAAACTTGGAAAAAGTGTGAACAGAAGACCAAGTAGCAGCCTTACAAACTTGTTCAACAGAGGCCTGGTGCTGAAAAGCCCAGGAAGCCCCAACAGCACGAGTAGAATGAGCAGTAACACGAAAAGGAGGAACCTTCCCCTTGGCAGAATAGGCCCCAACAATGGCCTGGCGAATCCATCTACTAATGGAAGACTTGGCGGGCGCCAAACCTTTCCTAGGCCCGGAAGGCACCACGAAAAAAGCGTCAGTCTTACGAAAGGAAGAAGTAGTCACCAAATAGTACTTCACACAGCGAACCACATCCAAAGAATGCAAGACCCTCTCCTTGTCATTGCTGGGCTTAGGACACAAGGAGGGAAGAACAACGTCCTGATTAAGATGAAAGGCAGAAACCACTTTAGGAAGGAAATCTGGCTTGAAGCGGAAAACAACTTTGTCCTGATGCCTCTCAAAGTAAGGGGCCTGAATGGACAAGGCCGCCAACTCTGAGACACGCCGAACTGAGGTGAGAGCGACCAGAAAAGCAACCTTCTGAGTAAGCATAGAAAGAGGAATATCCTGCAACGGCTCAAAAGGAAGACCCTGAAGAGCAGAAAATCTGGGGAATAATCAGACCAGTCCAGTGAATCAAACTCATCAAAATCCAAGGCCGGCGCGGCTGGAGACAAGTGCTTCCTCTTAGCCGGGGCCTTTCTGGCCACAGCGCTAGAAATTAATTTCTCAAGATTGGCCAATCTGGCACACACAGCAGATTGAGACTCCCCATCCGTGACAACATCACCTGGGGTACGGATCAGACGGGGAGGGGTAGGCGATGAGGCCGGCGGCGCTGACCCAGACACCTGGGACCCGGACTGCCGTGTTATAGCCTGCTGCGCACATGGTATACAAAGAAATACATTATCCCCCGTAAGGGATACCCCACACCCCATACACTGCCGGGATTGCCCCGAGGGGAGCCCAAGCCCGGTATCCTGGGAAGCCTCCATATGGTGATTTTATTGGTAGTCGCAATGACCAAGGGAATTACGCAATATAAGCAACCCGGGATGCCCCTACTATGTCCCAAGTGGGAGGATTTATTGGGAGCCCTAACCAAAAAACCCAGGACCAGGAGGACCCCTTTAATATCAAATAAAGGTCCACCTGAAAGACATAAGGCAAGGGCTGATCAAGACACACGCACACAATCAGGCCCACCAAAATATATATATATATATATATATATATATATATATACACACATATACATAAGCAGATAAAATGAAATAATGCAAAATATGGAGCCCACAGGGCGCTTACTATAATGGCGCCGACAGCAGAGCACGATGCAAAGCAGCGAGCAGATGAGGAAGAAGGAGGGCGGGCCGGCGCGGTTCGTCGTGCCCGGCCCCGCCCCCCTCCCCTGACAGAACGCGGCTCCCGGCCAGTGGCCAGGCTCCGCAGTGGCGCCAGAAGCACAGGGGGCGGGCCGTAGGAGCGCGCCGAGCGCCCGCCCACCCCCCCCACACGGAACCTGAGGGGAAGAAGCTCCCCCAAGAAAACGCTGCCAGAAACGGGCGGCGCCACGGCCACAGCCGGCGCCGGCCAAGAGTGAACAGAAAAGCACGCAACAGTAAATAACACACACACACACCTCGATAACATCCACAGAGATAATTCACAAGGGAGAAGGTGTGCGTCCCCCCCCCCCTCAATAAGGGAGCAATGGGTGACCGGGAGAGGGGGGAACCAACTTAGAAGTGGAGGGGCCAGGGAAGGGGCATCCCACTCCGGGATCACCAACCCGGACAGCCGCCTACCCCCTAGTATGGGGTCTCATGGCGGAGCAGAGCTCCTGTGCACCGTAAGGTGCCGTCTACCTGTGCCCGGACCAGCAGCCTAGGCTGAGAGGCAAGGGATACTTAAATAAAAGTGGGTCCAGGCAGGAATAGACCAACAAGAGGGCCGGGAGTTACCCCGGCTACCTGCAAGGAGGAGACATCCATCTTCTGACTTGCTCGCCGACTGCAGAGATGAAAGACTGGGGAATGAGTGGGAGGTCCCAGGTATTTATGGACCAGGAGGGGCTCCCTTTTTTTCATTACATCTCTGCAAGATCGCCCTCTACAGGTCAGTATAACCCAAGTGTAATGACTATTCTGAAGCGGGGTGTGTGACATACTTAGAATAGAACAGGAGGAAAGACATAAGAATAGAAGTAATGTAAAAAAAAAGGTATGAAAAATAGGAGGAATGACAGAAAGAAAGTAAGTAAGTCAGAAAGATTAAATGGAATGACGAAAGAAAGGACAGAGACAGACAGAAAGAAAAATAGAAGAAATGGCAAAAAGGTAGAAAGGAATAGTAGAAGGCAAGAAAGAAATATCAAATAGAAGGAATGGATAGTATAGAAGATAGGAAAGAGTAGAAGGAATGACAGAAAGAAATAGAAGGCAAGAAAGATAGATACAAGATAGATAGATAGATAGATACTACTAATTGCCAGTTGAGGGTAAGATGTGTCACACATGACTGGCATGTGATGCAGGGACCTCCCAAGGTTTGTACTATAAATAACAGCTGTTGCTGGCTCTAGTGCAGGGGTTCCCAACCAGTGGTACAAGTGCTATTGGTGGTACTCGAGATCCAATCAGGTGGTACTTGACATAACGTCAAACTGACTATACCCCAACCTGACCCGGATCTATGCTTTCCCCATCCTGATCTGCTACAAAGGACAAATCTGCTATAAAGCATGATAAAACTATTTATTCTAAGTATGTCACACACCCCGCTTCAAGAATCCATAACATGTGGGTAGTATCGTCCTGAAGAGGGCGTTCCTGCAAAGATGATAGCAAAAGAAAGCCCCTCCCTGATCCATAAATACCTGGGACCTCCCACTCATCACCCAGTTTTCCATCTCTGCAGACGGCGAGCAAGTCAGAAGATGATGGCTCCTCCTTGCACAGGGGGAATTCAGGTAGCCGGGGTAACTCCCGGCCTCTTTTTTGATTATTTCCGCTCGGACCCCTGTTTGTCCCTGAATTTACCTCATAATACATGCCTCCACAGTCTTGGCTGCTGGCCCGAGCGAGGGTACATTGGCACCTCTGGTGCTGAGGAGCAGAGCTCCACCGTGAGACCCTAAAAGAGAGGGTAGGCGGTCATACCGGGTAGGTGATCCCGGTTTGGGATGCCCCGTCCCTTGTCTTTTCCCCTGGGGGGGGGCCCTTCCCTTTTACCAACTATAGGGGCTGGGGGTTCCTCTCATAAGGTTAGCTTTATTCACTGCAGCCTGGCGCCGGGGTCTTCATTTTATGGGAGGAGGTATTTTACCTCACGCACTTTGGGGGGCGGGGCTGGCACTCGGCGCTCTGCCGCGGCCAGCCCCCGTTCTCTCTTTCATTCTTCCCGCAGCGAGCGGGGCGGGTGCTCCGCTAGTGACAGCGGACGCACCCGTTGTCACGGCAGCCGGCGCCGCGGTTGTCGGCGGCGCCGGTCTCTGGGGACGGTGTGTGAGGGAACTTCTTCCCTCACGCTTCATTCAAAGGGGGGGCGGAGCCGGGCTTTCGGCGCGTCGCCGCGGCTCCGCCCTCCTCTGTACTGGCGCCGCTGCGGAGCTATGCTCCCTGTTGCTATGTCACTAAGGGGGCACAGCTCAGTTTTGCGCGGGCTGCGCCGACCACGCCCCTGGCACGGCCGTTTTTCTTCCTTCACCTCAGCAAGGTCGCCATTGTTCTGAGGCGGATCGTGATTGGAGCGTCTGTGAGTGGCCCTGTGGGCCTCATTTATTTCTTCTTTCAATTTATGTTAAGTCTTATTGTAGGGACTTATTGGTCTCTCTCTGTCTTTTAGGTGGAGGTTATTCAGGAGGATCTTCAGTAGTATTAGAAGGTCTCTCCTGGTCCTGGGTCCCTGGGTCCATTTTAACATCACAAATCCTCCCACTCGGGACATTGAAGGGGCATCCCGGGTTGTCTAACTGGCGTAATTCCCTGGGTCATAGCGACCAATCAAAATTCACCTTATGGAGGCATCCTTGGATACTGGGACTGGGACCCCTTTGGGGCATCCCAAAAAGTGTATGTTGTGTGGGGTTTCCATTACTGGGGATGATGTGTTACTTTGTATACCATGTGCACAGCAAACTATTGCGCGGCAGTCCGAACCCCAAGCGTCTGGGTCAGCACAGCCGGCCGCCTCAACTCCCCCTCCCGCCTTGACTCGTGCCCCGTGTGACGTGGTCATGGGCAGGGATCTGCAATCTGAGATGTGTGCCAGATTGGCTAGCCTTGAGAAAATGCTCTCTAGCTCGGTCGCCCGTAAGGCTCCGTCCAAGAGAAAGCATTTGTCGCCGGCTCCGCCGGTGGATGATCTTGATGACAGAGATAATCTGGATTGGTCTGATTATCCCCAGCTAGAGGACGGGGAGGTTGATGAGGGTTCAGAATTTTCGGACGATGAGCAGTCTGCTGGCGCTGATGCCGAGCTTTCTGACTTAGGGAGATCCTTGGACTCTCCTCACGCTCTGTCTCTGATGCTGGAAGTTCTGAATATTTCCCCTCCCGAGGAGGCGTCACAGCAGAAGGGTGAATTGTTTGAGGAATCCAGGCCGCGCCTGGAGTTTCCTACGCAACGGCATTTTGATAGAATCATTGACAAGGAATGGGATAGACCGGCTCGGCTCCCTGGCATCCCTCAGGGGTGGGATAGGAAATATCCCTTTCCTTCTGAGGCTGTCAAGCGCTGGGCATCTCCCCCCGAGGTGGATGCACCGGTTTTGGGGTTATCCAACTCCTCGGTTTTAAACAGACCTGATTGTTCCATTCTCAAAGATGGAGAGGATAAACGTATTGATCAGATGGCTTGTCATGGCTTTACTAGCATTGGGTCGGCCATCCGGCCTGTGTGCGCTTCGGAACTAATGGTGTTGGCTGCCAGGTCTGTGGTCAGGGACCTGTTGTCTTCTTCCGGGCTTCGTCCTGGTAGTAACGAGTTCCTTAGCCTTAAACGATGTGATTTGTTTTTATCCTTTGTGTTGACTGCCTTGGATGACGCTTTGATGATGTGTGGTAGGACGTCGGCTCTGCTTGTGGCTATTCGGCGGTCGGTGTGGCTGCGCCAGTGGGCGGCCGATTTTATGTCCAAAAAGTCACTGACGGCTTTACCCTTTGTTGGTCTACGGCTCTTTGGAGAGACATTGGACTCTGTCACCAAGGGTGGTAGGTTACCTCAACGTAAGAAACAACGCCGCTCCTTTCGGGGGGCGCCTGCCTTTACCCCCTCCTTTCGGGGGGCCAGATCTGGCAGGGGTTCTGCATTTCCCTCTTCCAGAGGAGATTCCGGAAGCAGGGGCAGAGGACGTGCCCGTTCTGGATACAGTTGGGGCTCTAAGCCCAAACCGGCTGCTAAGCCGGCTCAGCAATGAGGGGGCGCCCTCACCCATGCGGGTGGGGGGGGACGGCTGCAGAACTTCTCTCAGATCTGGGATCAAGAGGTCTCGGACAGATGGATCCGGGAAGTGGTGTCTTCCGGTTACAAGCTGGAGTTCGAGCTCCGCCCCCCTTCCAGATTTGTCAGGTCTCGGATGCCGTCGGAGCCTCTGGTGGCGCAGGGGCTCCTGGTGGCAGTGGAGAATCTTCTGGACATGGCTGTCATTTGCCCAGTGCCCCCTTCAGATCGGGGCAGGGGCTTTTATTCCAATCTGTTCACGGTACCCAAGAAGGACGGGTTGGTCCGACCCATCTTGGATTTGAAGCTTCTCAACAGGTTCATCCGGCCGAGGAAATTCCGCATGGAAACGCTGCGTTCGGCCATTCACTCTCTTCGGCAGGGAGACTTTCTGACGTCCATAGACATCAAGGATGCTTATCTTCACGTTCCGGTTTTTCCAGCACACCAGAGGTTTCTCAGGTTCGTGGTGGAGGATCGGCACTTTCAGTTTGTGGCACTTCCTTTCGGTCTCACCTCAGCTCCTCGGGTGTTCACCAAGGTGCTAGCGGGGGTGATGGCTCTGCTCAGAGTTCAGGGTATCCGCATCGTGCCCTATTTGGACGATCTACTGATCATGGCCTCTTCCTTCAACCAAGCGGAGTTGGACACCAGAGCGGTGGTGTCCACTCTGGAGAGGTTCGGTTGGGTGATCAACCACCCCAAGTCTTCTCTTTCTCCGTCCAGAATTCTGACCTTTCTGGGAATGTCTCTGGACACTTCACAGGCCAGGGTGTTTCTACCCCAGGCCAAGATTCTTTTGATTCAGGAGTTAGTTCGGCTTCTCTTGTCAACCCCTCATCCGACCATCCGGCTAGGGATGAGGCTGGTGGGGTTAATGGTGGCCTCATTCGAGGCAGTTCCCTTTGCGCAGTTTCACACAAGGACGCTTCTGCTTCTTCTGTTGAAGGTTTGGGACAAGTCTCCTCTATCGTTGGATCAGTCCTTCCTGATGACTCCCCGAGTTCGTCGATCCCTGCAATGGTGGCTGGGGTCGGTCAATCTGTTGAAGGGCAGATCTTTTCTGGCTCCGTGTTGGGAAACAGTCACCACGGATGCCAGTCTGTCAGGTTGGGGGGGTGTTTGGAAGGACCTCCAGTTTCAGGGTCTGTGGGGCCCGCGGGAGGCTCACGAGCCCATCAATGTTCTGGAGTTGAGAGCCATCAGGTTGGTTCTGTTTCGCTTGACTCATCAGTTGAGAGGCCTGCCAGTTCAGGTCCGGTCGGACAACAGAACGGCGGTTGCTTACATCAATCACCAAGGAGGGACTCGCAGCAGGAGTGCCCTCAGGGAAGTGTCTTTGATTCTGGACTGGGCGGAGACCCACGTCCCGTGTATCTCAGCAGTCTACATTCCGGGGGTGGAGAACACGGAGGCGGACTTGCTGAGCAGGGCCTCCTCTCGTCAGGGGGAGTGGTCTCTCAGTCCCAAGGTGTTTCGTTCGATATGTCTCAGGTGGGGGGTCCCAGCGGTGGACCTCTTTGCCTCTCGTCACAATCACAAGCTCCCAGTCTTTGTGGCTCTCTCGCAGGATCCTCTGGCTCTGGCAGTGGATGCCATGTCTCTGAACTGGAGGGATCTGGGGTCCCTTTACCTGTTCCCTCCGTTCCCAATGCTAGCCAGAGTGGTGCGCAAACTGGCCTTGGAAGGCGCGTCGGCGATTCTGGTGGCCCCAAGGTGGCCAAGGCGCGTTTGGTTCGCAGATCTTGTAAGGCTGGCAGAAGATCAGTTCGCCCTGCCTCTGCTGCCGGACCTGCTCACCCAGGGTCGGCTACGCTATCCCAATTTACCATCGCTGGCTTTGACGGCATGGCTGCTGAAGCCGCCATCTTGAAGGAAGAAGGTCTTTCTGACGCGGAGATTCAGACTCTTATCTGTGCCAGGAAGCGCTCTTCCTCTTCTATTTACTACAGGACTTGGAGGGCCTATATTGATTGGTGTGAAAGTAGGTCTCTCTCTTGTCGAGAGTTCTCCATTCCTAGAATTTTAGAGTTTCTTCAACATGGTCTAGATCTGGGGCTCCAGCTTAGTACATTGAAGGGGCAGGTTTCTGCCCTGGCGGTGTTCTTCCAAAGGTCCTTTGCACTTCATCCTTTAGTCAAGACCTTTTTCCAAGGTGTTACGCATGTACGACCTTTTTCCAAGGTGTTACGCATGTACGGCCTCCTAGGAAGCCTTTTGTTCCAGTTTGGGATTTGAACCTGGTTCTTTCTGCTCTCCAGGGCTCTCCATTTGAGCCCTTGAATGAGGTAGCTTTGTCTTCTCTTACGCAAAAGGTGGCCTTTTTGGTGGCTATCACTTAGGTTAGGCGTGTTTCTGAGTTGGCAGCTTTATCCATTAAAGCTCCATACTTCGAGAGGCATCAGGATAAGGTTGTCTTTCGTTTCAAGCCGGATTTTCTTCCTAAAGTGGTCTCGGCTTTTCATCTGAATCAAGACATTGTTTTGCCTTCTCTATGCCCAAATCCCAGCAACGACATGGAAAGGGCGTTGCATTCTTTGGATGTAGTACGTGTTGTGGAACATTATCTGGAGGTTACGTCTTCCTTTCGTAAGACTGATGCTTTTTTTGTGGTGCCCTGTGGGCCTAGGAAAGGTTTGGCTCCTGCCAAATCTTCCATTAGTAAATGGATTCGTCAGGCCATAATTGGGGCCTATTCTGCCAAGGGGAGGAGTCCCCTTTTCGGGTTACTGCTCATTCTACTCGTGCAGTGGGTGCGTCCTGGGCCTTTCAGCACCAGGCTTCTGTTGAGCAAGTTTGTAAGGCCGCTACCTGGTCTTCTGTTCACACTTTTTCCAAGTTTTACAAGGTTGATGTTCGGGCATCAGCGGATGCTGTTTTTGGCCGCAAAGTTTTGCAAGCTGTAGTGGTTTAAAGTTGTGCATTGTTGCCTAGTTTTGGATCCCCGCCCTTGTTATGGACACTGCTATTGGATGTCCCACATGTTATGGATTCTTGAAGCGGGGTGTGTGACATACTTAGAATAATACCATTTTGTGAATACTCACCTTGTAAAATGGGTATTATAAGTATGTCACACACCCCGCTTCACCCGCCCTTTCTGTATTCAGGATCCTCTTTATTGTGAACTTTGCGTGGTTGTGGTTTATATTTGCCTCTTCCTGGTCCCTTACCTTACTGCTTCTGTATACTGGGTGATGAGTGGGAGGTCCCAGGTATTTATGGATCAGGGAGGGGCTTTCTTTTGCTATCATCTCTGCAGGAACGCCCTCTTCAGGACGATACTACCCACATGTTATGGATTCTTGAAGCGGGGTGTGTGACATACTTATAATACCCATTTTACAAGGTGAGTATTCACAAAATGGTATTATGTGCATTTCTTGGGGATTTTATGCACTTGACTGACAACCCATACAAACCCTCCAGGTGGTACTTATAATTAGAAAATGGTAAGTGGTACTTAATGGAAAAAAAAAAAAAAAAGAATTTTAAATTGCGCCTGGTGATCGTGCAATCCAAGAAGCTGGCTTTTATGCTAATGGCATGTTTAAGCAGCATGTAGTCTATAGTTCTCTCTTGTTATAGAACATTGGGCTTCAAGTATCGAACACAAGATAGCCATTGTAATTAAAACCGTGAATTCTTTGTTTGCGGCCCTTTAGAAAATACAAGTAACCTCAGAAGGGCTACTGACATAAGACACCAGAATTCCTTTAACAGACAGGTGGCTCTTACCTTTAAGTCGAGATGCACCACATTGTGCCTGTGCAAGAAGGCAACTCCCTTCAAAATCTGCCTCATTAGCCTCTGGACATCCTTTTCTTTGAAGGCCTCTTCCCCTTCTGCTACACATCGGTTGAAGATTTCACCACCAGCAGCACTGTGAACAAAAGCAAGAGAGATTAGCTATGATATAGGGGAATAAATTAAGAAGTTGCTTACAGCATTACAAAAACATAGTGGTAAATTGACCCGTTTCCAGGCTGGGGCAAGGATATTTTTGGCAGTTGCAAACCTGGGAGATCTCCCAAATATAATATTATAGAATATTTTTTTTCTTAGAAAAAGTATTGTGCTTGATACATGTCACAGGAGTAATTCCCTATAAACCAGGTTAATATTGCGTTCCAGTGTAAAAAAAAAATTACACAATCCAGTAGTTCAAACATGAAAATGTTTGCATTGGCCCAAATTAAAAACACTTATGTTATGGGATACGTAGTAATCTGCTCAGATTCATTTATGGCTTGTGGCAAGAGAAACAAAAGCACAGCATCTCCATTTATTAGCGAATGCTGAAATTCTCAGAGACTGTCTCTGCAAACATGGAACAGAGCCTGTGTGATAACACAATGGAAGAGGCCTACAGCAATGTCACACAATAAGAACTGCTTGTGTAACCGGTTACATCATCCTTTGGCCGCTCTAACCAGGGGACTAAATGAAGAGCTGGAGCTTGTGAAGATGAAACCCACACGCTTACTGAATTACAATGGTATGTCCAGGCCCCAGCATGGAGGATACAGGCTTGTGCATTTCGGGATATAGGCTTGTGGATTTCAGGCCTGACGAGGACAATCATGTCCCATAGTGTAGCTATTTTAACTTGCACAGAAGGTGAAATAGGTATTTAAACACCCCCTACCAAAAGTGAAGTTTGGAGATGGGAACATCATTGTGTGGGGCACCGACACCTTCCTATAACTGAACGATGGATGAATGAACAAATGTACGGATAATTTTTAATAAAAATCTGCTAACATCGACCAGGATGATGATGAAACAAGGGTGGACATTCTAGCAAGACAATGATTCCAAACAGAGTAAAGGAAATGCTCAACTGGTTTCATAGAAAGAAAATAAAGCTGCTAGAACGGCCCCATCCAATTACCTGATCGGAGAGTTTATAGAAGGAGCAACAACTGATCAATGCATGCATCTAGATATGCCTTACAGGAAGCATCTTGAAGCCGTCATCTTTAACAAAGTCTTTTGTGCAAAGTATTAAATACATTTCAGTAAGTGTGTTCACTTTTTACCCTTCACATCTCATTAATACACAAATATATGGGCTTAATTACTTTGCATGTGTGGATTGGATGGTAAAAAATACACCAGAAGCCTGCAACAAATCCTAAATTTGCTAAAACAGAGGTTTTTGTTGCACACATTTGCAAATGTTGGGGAAGCTGCATGGCCACGTCCCCTCTTTCCTGCAGTTCTACTCTAAACAGCGAGAGTGGCCCCATTTTTTGGACACACATGGCAATGGATAAAGTGAAATGAACTTACCTAAGGGTGGCCAGGGATCTAGCCCTTTAGCGCTTGTGAGTCCCGTGGTGTGAACTCCATTCACTGCAATTGAGGGGATCTGCAACCCTGGCCTCAGCACACCTCCATTGCAATGGAGTAGGAGTGTTAGGGGACGTAAAGCCATATTAATGGACGCCACCATGTCTGCCCAGCGATGGAGGATAAAATCGCTTGTTCTATCTCATTGGAAAGTATGATTATGTCACTGCTGCATGGAGGAACTGTGGGGGAAAAGGTGAGTATTGACTTTAAAAGGAACATTCCAGGCAAAGGGATACATTAACCTGTTTCTGCTCTCTCCATTTTTAATGTGAGTCTGCATCTCTTATTCAGCCCGCTTTATATATTTCTTTATAAGACCTAGTGAAGTACCTCCCTTTTGCTGGGCCTCCTCAGCAGCAGAATATGGCTTATTCATGAATTCATTAGTGTAACGTCCCCCTCCAAAGTGAATTCATTTTCAGGACTGAGAAAATACAATTCTGTGATTACTCACCTGTAGAATTGTTATTATGAGTATACAGTACGTCCTTCTCCAGATAAGAATCATTACTCTTGGGTATTACTCCGCCAGATGACGCTGGACTGCAGAGACTGCGAAATTAGCTCCTCCCGGCCCCTCAAATACCCGGGACCCCCCACAAATCCCCAGCAATGAAAAGCAGTTAACAAGAAGCCAGGAGAATGATAACAGAACCAACTAATAAATAAAAAACAAAGATAATCACCATACAGGGGACCCAAGGATAATGCAAGCCAAGGGTGGGGTCGAGCAGGACGTACTGTATACTCATAATAACAATTCTACAGGTGAATAATCACAGAATTGTATTAATCTTAGTATACAGTACGTCCTGCTCCAGATAAGAATCATTACTCTTGGGACATCCAACAGCAGTGTTCATAAAGTAGGGTGGGATCCCCAAAGGTAACGACAGGTCAGACCACTGCCGCCTGCAGAACCTTGCGGCCAAAAGCAGCATCAGCTGAGGCCCTAACATCAACCTTGTAAAACTTTGAAAAAGTATGTACAGAAGACCAAGTAGCGGCCTTGCAAACTTGTTCAACAGAAGACTGGTGCTGAAAAGCCCAAGAGGCACCAATAGCACGAGTGGGCCTGAATCACAGCCTGACGGATCCATTTGCTGATAGTAGATTTAGCAGGAGCCAAACCCTTCCTAGGACCAGAAGGGACCACAAAAGAGCATCAGTTTTCTGAAAGGTGCAGTAGCCACCAGATAGTACTTCAGACACCTAACCACATCCAAGGAATGCAAAACCCTCTCCTTAGCATTACTAGGATTAGGGCACAAGGAAGGAAGAACAATGTCCTGATTCAGAAGAAAGGCAGACACTACCTTAGGCAGAAAATCTGTCTTGAAGCGAAAAACCACCTTGTTCTGGTGCCTCTCAAAGTAGGGGGGCCGCCAACTCAGAAACATGCCTAACAGAAGTGATAGCCACCAAAAAGACAACCTTGAGAGTAAGAATGGCCAGGGCAGCCTCCTGCACAGGTTCAAAAGGAGCACCCTGCAAGGCAGAAAAGACCAAGTTCAAATCCCAGGCAACATAGGCTTACGAGAGGGACGCACATGAGTAACCCCCTGGAAAATAGTCCTGATCAGAGAATGCTGGGCAAAGGACCTCTGGAAGAAACCAGCCACTGAGTTGAAGTCCCAGCTCCAACCCATGCTGTAGGAACTCCAGGATCCTGGGAATAGAGAACACGCGACAGGGAAGAGACCTAGACTCACACCACTCAATGTAGGCACGCCAAACCCTATAGTAAATGGAAGAAGACTTCTTCCTAGCCTTTATCATGGTATCAACAACCAAGGCAGACAGCCCCTTTTCTATCAAGATGGAGGTTTAAGCAGCCAAGCAGCCAGGCCGTCAAAGCCAGAGTTTGTAAATTGGGATGGCGTAAATGACCCTGAGTGAGCAGGTCTGGAACCCTGGGCAGAGCGTACTGATCAACTGCCAGCTGCACGTCTGCGAACCACACTCTTCTTGGCCACCTGGGGGCCACCAGGATTGCTGGCACCCCTCCTGAGCTATCTTGCGCAGAACGCAGGGACCGTCTCGAAGCACGACACCATCAGGTCCACCAGCTGCATTCCCTGTCTGATGGAGGGATGAGGGCAAGATAGCAGGAACTGAACCTGCGCTAGCAGACTGTCAACCTTCTGCTGAGGAAGAAAAATCCTTGCCTGAACTGTATCCAGATTCATTCCCAGGAAGGGTGTCACCAAGGAGGGAGACAGGGAAGACTTGGGATGGTTGATCACCCAGCCAAATGACTCCAGAGTGGACACTACTAGCCGAGTATCCAGCTCTGCCTGTTGGAGGGACTGAGAAGTGATGAGAATGTCGTCCAAATAGGGCAGCAAGCGAATGCCCTGAGACCTGAGCAGAGACATCACTCCTGCCAGCACCTTGGTGAACACTCTGGGAGCTGAAGAGAGACCGAAGGCCAATGCCACAAATTGGTAGTGCTGATCCTCCAGAGCGAATCTGAGGAATCTTTGATGACCTGGAAAAAAAACAGGAATGTGAAGTTAAGCATCCTTGATGTCTACAGAGGTCATGAAGTCCCCTGGACGCAGGGAACTGATGGCAGAGCACAAAGTATCCATGCGAAAGTGTCTGCGCTTGACAAATTTGTTGAGGATCTTCAAGTCCAGGATGGGCCTGACTGACCCATCTCTTTTCGGCACAGTGAAAAGGTTGAAATAGAAACCCTTGCCCCTTTCTCGAAAGGGGACCTGAGAGATGACCCCCAGCTCCAGAAGGCTTTGCACCGCCAGAATTAGAGCCCGAGCTGACATAGGATCCTAAGACATCCGGGATCTGATGAATCTTGGGGGCGGCCAGGCAGCAAACTATCTTGTAACCGGAGGACACTCCCTCCTGAATCCACCGGTCTAGGACATGAAGCCTCCAGACGTGAGCAAAATGCTGAAGCCGCCCCCCCACCCGGATGGGTGAGGGCGCCCCTTCATGCCTGAGGGAGCTTGGGAGAGGATGAGCCAGGGCGTCCACGTCCTCTGCCCCTACCCCAGAAATCTCCTCGGGGCCCCAGTAAAGGAGACCCCCCTCCCCTGTCTGGATCCACGGTAGGGGGAAGAAAAGGAGCCTTGGCCCCGAAAGGGCCGAGACTGCCTCCTGCGCTGGGGTAACCTGCCTCCCTTAGCAAACAGGTCCAGGCGGTCCCCAAACAGGCGTAGTCCTTTGAAAGGAAAACCAGTGAGAGCCTTCTTGGCAGTGTTCACCGCTGCCCACTGGCGCAGCCAAACCGAGCGGCGTATAGCCACTGCTAGGGCAGAGGCTCTGCCACACATCCTAATGGTATCGTCCAAGGCAGAGAGGACATAAGTCACAAAAACCTCACAACGAGAGAGTGCATTAAACTCTTCACTAGACACATCATCAGGAGCACCATCTAGGACACTTCTAAGCAGGGTCCTAATAGCCACCGCTGTAATGGCACAAACCGGGCGCAGCGCCGTCCCCACACAGGCAAAGGCATGGGACGCCAGCTGATCAATACGCCGGTCCTCACCATCCCGCAGCGTAGTAGAGTCAGGGGAATGCATGACAGAGGTGTTAGATAACCCAAGGACCAGGGAATCCACCTCCAGAGAGGATGACCAACGTTTCACCACATCAGCAGGAAAGGGATACCTCTTATCCCAACTCTTAGGGACTCCGGGGAGCCTGCTGGGACACTCCCATTCCTTGAGCACGAGGTTATTAAAATGAGCCTGCTCAGGAAACTCTAAACGTGGCTTAGCAGTATGAAACAATTCCCCCTGCTGCCTAGGGGCCGCAACCGGGGGAGAGATAGGCATAACCTCAAAAATCTGAGCCAACAGCCTATCAGTATCATCTGGGACCCAGGGGTCAGAGTCAGAATCATCATGGCCCCTGGGCCTCTCATCAGATGACTCCGAGTCAGAGAACAACTCCCCTTCTTCCAAGGGGGTATAACCGGACAGTTCAAAGAACTCTTCAGCCTCCATAGGGAAAAGAGTGACATCAGGCGTCAAGTGCCGCTTTTTAGCAGAGGCCTTACGTGCCATAGTATTAGCAAGCAACTTCTCAACACTAGCCAGTCTAGCAGACACATCAGGCTGAGAATCCCCACTGGTATGCAACTCAATGGGAGTCAAATTCAAGCTCGGGGGAGTAGGTGAAGCCATACGAGGCGCAGGTCCAGCCGCTGGTAAACCAGGCTGCAGCGCAATCACCTGCTGGGCACAAGTAATACAGACCCGCACATTGTAAGCACTAGTAGGGGACACCCCACAAGCTACGCACAGCCGGGCTTGTCCCGAAGGAACCCCGAGCACATTATCCTGAGACGCCTCCATATGGTGATTATAGCGGCACAATAGGCCGATAGGGATTCAAGCTATGACAGCAACCTGGGATGCCCCAATAGCCCGCTAGGGAAGCGGGAGTAATTAGCACAATAGGCCTCACAAAGTTTAGTAACTAAACGAGGAGTAGGGCCGGAAGAAATAAGCGAAGAGGAGCCCATAAGCGACATGCATAATGACATAGGGTAAATAAAACCACCCGCGAGGGCACTCACGGACCACGGTAGTTAGATGCCAGCCACGCAACAGACGGAATCCAGAGAAAAAAATGGCGCCAAGTATCCCTCAAGGGGCGGGCCGCGGAGAAGGTGACGTGGAACGCACCATCCACAGCCCCCCCCCCCCTGAAGAGCGCGAAGCAGCACACATGAGAAGCAGCCAATGAAGGCGCATCAGCGCCTGAGGTAATGCCGCTGCCGACTGCGGAACGCGGCATATTCAAACCGCAACAAGTGCAACCAAGTCAGTGTGGAGACTGAACAAAGTCAACAAGCACATCATCCAAGTGAAGCACCAACGCATAACACCCCCCCCCCCCCCAAGAGCTACAAGGGAGAGCGAGGGAGGGCAGCGGCCACTTAACGTAGGGCCCACCGATAAACAGGGGCAAAGTGCGGGAGGGGCATCCCATAAGGCTCACCACATGCCTATACCGCCTACCCTTTGGTGGGGGATTGCAGCGGAGCAGCGCTCCTAAGCACCTGACAGCGGTGCTGCCTACCATCACCTGGACCAGCGCAGCCAAGGCTGGGAGGCACAGTAATAATGGAACGGGTGGGAATAGTCCTACAGTGCCGCAGGCTTATAGCCCCGCTCACCTGCGAGAAGAGAGAGAGCCATGTTCTTGTCCTTCGCAGTCCAGACTGCAGAGAAATTCTGGGGATTTGTGGGAGGTCCCGGGTATTTGAGGGGCCGGGAGGAGCCAATTTCACGGCCTCTGCAGTCCAGCGCCATCTGGCAGGGTAATACCGTACTGTATACTAAGAATAAAGGAATCAGCAGAAAGGAGCAAGGTCAGTAGGTTTCATCAGGGACTACATCTTTCATTCAGCAGCACATTCCCTAACAGCCAGCATGAGGCAAGCAGAGAGCAGCTAATTTAAGCCTTTGCTTGCCATGTTCCTTTAAGTCACATATGCTCAAGCCATTTGATGTGGCCCCTGACCTGCTATGAGGAAAGTGGGAGGGTTAAAGCGGACACCTCCCCCAAAACAACTCAATCTATTTTGCTCCCCCTCCCTCAGGTACATTACCTTTTGGAGGTTTTCTGCCCTCAATGCTGCTTGGTATTCCTGTTATAGTGATTTAAAACATCGTTTCCCCAGGTATGCCATTTGTATGCCGTTGGTTTCTCACAGGATACCATTGTTCTAAACTAGCTGTTTAAGCCCCCTCCTCCCCCCTTCCCGCAATCTCATGCTGGGAGCAATTAGTACCTATTGAGGAAAGGAAGATAAGAGCCAAAAAGGAAGACAAGAGTAAAAAGAAGATTTACACTTTCCCCCAAGTTTTCCTTTGAATTCATAATTGTTTGAGTCACACACAGGCGCCTGTGTATACTATTATATATGGTTTAAGAATCTAATATTCAGGGTTTTTACATCATTGGAGTATATTTTTTTATTAGCCGCATGTATTATATATATTTTTTGGCTTATAAAGAACTATTTCTATTATCTTAATAGCATTGTGATTGATTAGATCCGTATCAGCTTTATATATTTATTGTATCATACACCTCCCAGGTATGCTATAGTCATGTTTTTAATTTGTCTTGTCATTTTGTTGCTTGTTTTTTATATGATGGCTCAATGTACATAATAAACTTATTGCTATACATGTTACCTAGTTGAGTGCCCTGGCTTTATACAGTCTCCTTGGTTGGGTCTTTTTTCTAGCTATTTGCTATTCATTGTGACCTGCGACCAGTTTTCAAATCTGTTATAAACAGTGGAGTACCTCTGCTTTAAGGTATTTGTTACTATTTTGTATGCTTTATGTTCTATATCACCTATATATAATGGAGAGAAAAGGCCTGATGCTACCATTTTACTACAGGAAATGTCTTACTAATTATTGGTCGACTGAGTCTGAGCCAATGCCACAGCCCTGGTGTTCTATACTTATTTCAGAATTTCAGAACACAGACAAATAATGTCACAGTGTGTGATAATATATAATAAATACACACACACACACACACACACACACACACACACACACACACACACACACACACACTTGTGTACACCATAGGGAAAAGGCACACTCCTAGCATTTCGAAGATGGGGAGGAGGTGGCTTCTGAATGGGTGCAGCGCAAATAACTTGATTATAATTCTGGCTGCAAAACGGTGGAGCACATATTGGCACCAGATGTCACATGCAATAGACTTTCAGAGCACAGACAAGTAATGTCACAGCAATTGATATATTAAAAGTGGACCAAAGGTCTATTGCCCAAGTTCCTTGGGGGTATCCCATCTTGGAACAGTAGTGAAACCATGTACTGCAGAGCAGCAGCATCTAATCACTTTACTGCTCTGTCTAATGTTGCTGTACGTCATCACCATTTTAGACTTTTGGTCTACTTTAAAAACAGACTATGAGAAGGAAATACAAGATTAAGTTTCAACCGGTAAGCCCGACTTTCTGAAACATCAGCACATGCAACATTGTGATGTATAGTAATGGCTCTGCTGTTGCTGGCTTGGCGGTGGCCCATGTGTAAAATCAGGCTTTTCCTTCAGTAAAGCCACGCCGAGCAGAAGTTAGGAGATAGTCAATTGGCTGATCTCAAGACTGCCGTATGACGAGCTGCAGCCAGTTGCCCACCCCCCAGGCTTTTCCCTTTGGGCAAGCCAGCTCCCTCGCCCACCAATTTCTTGGGGGTTCAGACAGAGGGACATCCTGCTATAATATTTCCCCAGGGGCAGGCTAGCAGGCAGTCGCTGAGGGTTTTCATCTGTTTGAATGCATTGCTCACCGATGCCGTGAAGGTTAGGTTAGATTAGTGCGTCTGTGAATCAGGACCCTCCCTGGAACAGAGTTGCAGGGGTGGTGTAGTGTAGTGAGCTTTCACAAGCAGAGGCACAGTTCTGTAGAGAGGCACACAGAATGATAAACAGAAAAAAAGGCTCTCATATTGGGTCAATAACCTGAAGCACCTGAGCCGTCTAAATGCACTCCACTTCTGTGTAGGAAGAAGTTTTTGTCCCACTTTAAACCCTTTACTGTACTGTTAAAAATAATCTTGCTTCCCAAAACAGGCCCTAGAAGCCACTATTTTCGTGCTCCCGAAGCCGGGGAAAGACCCAGCGGTCTGCGGCAGCTATAGGCCCATTTCCTTACTCAACCTGGACCTGAAAATATTCGCCAAAATCATAGCCACCAGGATCCAAGCTGATTCATCTGGACCAGGTGGGCCTCATCCCGGGTCGGGAGGCCAGAGACAATACGAACAAATTGCTGGATCTTATTGCGTTTGTACACGACAAAGGAATTCCGGCATGCATTCTCTCCTGCGACGCTGAAAAAGTGTTCGACGGGGCGAGTTAGCATTTCCTAAGGGTTACCCTCTCCCAAATCGGTCTGGGGCCTAACATCACCTCCAGGATCTTGGCGCTGTACAAAGACCCAGCGGCGAGGGTTAGGGCCAATGGTGTCCTATCGGAACCTTTCACAATTTGAAACGGCACTCGTCAGGGCTGCCCCCTATCACCCCCTACTGTACATCTTAATGGAACATCTTGCGATAGCGTTCAGAAATAACCCAGATATCAAGGGTGTTGAGTGTGGGGGACACCAGTATAAGATCTCAGTCTTTGCCGATGATTTGCTTCTCCACTTGACATCCCCGGCTGTTTCCTTCCCAGTTGCCCTGCAGGAGTTTGAACGCTTCGGCGAGGTGTCCAACTTCCGCATCAATTATACAAAATCAGAGGCCTTGAACCTCACCCTTCCACAGCATCTGGTGGATAATCTTAGGCAAAGCTTTCCCTTTAGGTGGCGGCCCAATGCAATAAAATACCTTGGAGTACAGATCCCAGCTAATCTTTGCAGCTTATACGAGCTCAATTTCCAAGAGCTCAAATCCAAAATCCTCCTTGATCTTGCAAGATACGACAGACGACGATACTCTTGGTTTGGGAGGATTAACATATTGAAGATGGATATCCTCCCCCGCTTCCTGTACCTGTTCCAAACAATCCCTATCCTCCTCCCAGACACTTCTTTAAAACTATCCAGTCGGCATTCCTGAAATTCATCTGGGGAACTGGAAAACCCCGGGTCAGGTTCGATGTGCTGGCCAGAGCAAAGAAAGATGGTGGAACTGGGGTCCCGGACTTGAAACTTTACCATGCGGCGGTGGTCCTCACGAGGCTGTCGGACTGGACGGATAGGGAGAGCGACAAACTCTGGGTCCAGATGGAGAGAGACCTAGTAGGATTCAATCCACGCGTTTTACCGTGGTGGTCTGCCCAGGGTGCCGCAGACAGAAGTGGTCTCCCCTTCCTAACACAGCAATTCCTTTCCTGCTGGACTAGACTTTAGAAGCAGGGTAAGCTGGTGAGCAGACCCGGCCCTCTCACCCCGATCTTCCACAACCCTGATTTTGTGCCGGAGAAGCAAACAACTTGATTCTTGATATGAAGAAAGGCGGAAGATACTAGGCTACGAGACATCCTAGTTGGGGGGAGGCTGCCTACCCTGGCCGATCTTAAAGCACAAAGCTCGGGGCGCCACTTTTCATGGCTCCTACATAGGCAACTTGAGGTGTTTCTCGCTTCCAGGAGATGCCTCGAGAGGGCAGTCCTCCCCCTAACCCCCCTAGAGGAGCTCCTCACACAGGACATACCTCTGGATCATGCGATCTCAAAGCTCTACAGCTTGTTGGTAACCTCCAGGCACACATCAAGACTGGAATTCTTGTCAAAATGGGAGAAGGACCTGGGGATCTCAATCACGGGAGACGAGGCCCTCAAAAATACAGTTTTGTGAGTACTCACCTTTAAAACGGGTATTATGAGTGTGCCATACACTCCACTTCGATCTTCATGACATATGGGTAATCTCCAGTAGAGGGCGAACTTCTGCAGAGATGAATATGCAAAAAAAGAAAGCCCCTCCCGGTCCATATATACCTGGGACCTCCCACCAATTCCCCAGTGTAAAAAAGCAGTAAGGGGACCAGGAAGAACCAATTATAACCTTAACAATCAAAACCAATGGTTCACCATATAAAAGCCCCAGAATACCTGAAAAAAAGGGGTGGGCGAAGTGGAGTGTATGGCACACTCATAATACCCGTTTTAAAGGCGAGTACTCACAAAACGGTATTATTCTAAGTGTGCCATACACTCCACTTCGATCTTCATGACATATGGGACATCCAATAGCAGTGTCCGTCATGGGTGGGAACCAGAAACAGTAAAGAATGTACCAACTCAAACCACTGCAGCTTGCAGAACCTTGCAGCCAAAAACAGCATCCGCTGAAGCCTGCACATCAACCTTATAAAACTTGGAAAAAGTATGAACGGAAGACCAAGTAGCAGCCTTACAAACCTGTTCAACAGAAGCCTGGTGCTGAAAAGCCCAGGATGCACCAACAGCACGAGTAGAGTGTGCAGTGACCCTAAAAGGGGGGAGACCTCCCCTTAGCAGAATAGGCCCCAACAATGGCCTGACGAATCCATTTGCGAATCGTAGACTTATCAGACGCCAAACCTTTCCTGGGCCCGCAGGGCACCACGAAAAAAGCGTCCGTCTTGCGGAAGGAAGAAGTAGTCACCAAATAGTACTTCACACAGCGAACAACATCCAAATTGTGCAGAACCCTCTCCTTGTCATTGTTAGGTTTAGGACACAAGGAAGGGAGAACAATATCCTGATTGAGGTGGAAAGCAGACACCACCTTAGGAAGGAAATCCGGCTTAAAACAAAAAACCACCTTATCCTGGTGTCTCTCAAAGTAAGGGGCCTGAATCAACAAGGCCGCCAACTCAGAGACACGCCGAACCGAGGTGATAGCAACCAAGAAAGCAACCTTCTGAGTGAGAACCGAAAGAGCAATATCCTGTAACGGCTCAAAAGGAGGACCCTGCAGAGCCGAAAGAACCAAATTCAAATCCCAAACAGGAACTACAGCCTTCCGAGGGGGCCACACAAAAAAAAGTCTTAACCAGCGGGTGTAAGGCAAAAGACCTCTGGAAGAAAACCGACAGAGCAGAAACCTGTCTTTTCAAAAAGTACTAAGCTGGAACCCAAGATCCAGATTATGCTGAAGAAACTCCAAAATTCTGGGTATCGAAAAGACCCTGCAAGGCAAGGCCCTAGCCTCACACCAATCAATATAGGACTGCAAAGTCCTATAGTAAATGCCAGAAGAGGACCGCTTCCTAGCCCTAATCAGGGTCTGAACAGCCTCAGACAAACCTTCCTCTTTCAAGATGAAGGTTTCAGCAGCCAAGCCAGCGTTTGTAAATTGGGGTAAAGTAGATGACCCTGAGATAGCAGGTCCTGCAACAAGGGAAGTCGGTACTGATCTACGGCCATCCTTACGACGTCTGTGTACCAAACCCTTCTCGGCCACCTTGGAGTCACCAGAATCGCTGGTGCCCCTTCTAGAACCAGATTGCGAACTACCTTGCCCAGCATGGAGACGGGTGGAAACAGGTACAGAAAACCCAACTTCTTCCAAGCCAGTGACAAGGCATCCACTGCCAGAGACAGAGGATCCTGAGAAAGAGAGAGAGGCTGGAAGTTTGTGATTGTGCCTCGAGGCAAAGAGATCCACCTCCGGAGTCCCCCACTTGCGGCAAAGATCCAGAAAAACCTCGGGGCTGAGAGACCACTCTCCTTGGCGAGAGGATCCCCTGCTCAGGGAATCCGCCTCCGTGTTCTCCACTCCCAGAATGTAGACTGCCGAAATGCAAGGAACATTGCTCTCCGCCCAGTGCAGGATCAGAGAGACTTCCCTGAGGGCACTCCTGCTGAGAGTCCCTCCTTGGTGATTGATGCAAGCTACCGCCGCTCGGTTGTCCGCACGAACCTGAACCGGTAGACCCCGTAAATGTTAGGTCAGCCGAGCCAGAGCCAGTCGGATGGCTCTGAGCTCCAAGACATTGATGGGGGTGTGAGCCTCCTGGGAACCCCACACCCCGCTGAACTGATGACTTTTCCAAAAACCTCCCCAGCCCGACAGGCTGGCATCCGTGGTGACCGTCTCCAGACCAGAAAGGATCTGCCCTTCAACAGATTGCTCGAGTCCAGCCACCACCGAAAGGACTGCCGAACCCTGGGAGACATCCTGAAAGGTTGATCCAATGACTGCGGGCACCTGTCCCAATGCGTCAATAGGTGAAGTTGAAGAGATCTTCAACCGAGATCTTCGACCAATCCCCTGCACCTTGGTCTGGGGCAGAAACACTCTGGCCCGAATGGTATCCAGATTCATGGCCAGAAATGAAATCACACGAGACGGGGAGAGAGAAGACTTGGTGCGGTTGATCACCCACCCGAACCTCTCCCGGGTCGACACCATCTGGTGGGTGTCCAGCTCCGCCTGACGGAGGGAAGAAGCTGAGATCAACAGGTCGTCCAGATAAGGCACAATGCTAATGCCCTGAGCTCTGAGCAGAGCCATTATTCCCGCCAAGACCTTGGTGAAGACCCTCGGCGCCGAAGTCAGACCGAAGGGAAGAGCTACAAACTGATAATGTTGATCCTCCCCTGCAAACCGGAGGAATCTCTGATGTGCCTGAAAAATCGGAACATGCAAATACGCATCCTTGACGTCTATGGATGTCATAAAATCCCCTTGGCAAAGGGAATTGATAGCCAAGCGCAGAGTCTCCATGCGGAACTTTTTGGCTCTGATAAACCTGTTGAGAACCTTGAGATCTAGAATGGGTCTCACCGAACCATCCTTTTTGGGAACCGTGAACAGGTTGGAGTAGTAACCCCTGCCTCTCTCCGACAGAGGCACCGGGCATATAACCGCCATGTCCAGAAGGTTTTTTACTGCTAACAGGAGCCCCTGTGCAGCCTGAGAGACCGAGGGCACCAGAGACCTTAAGAATCTTGGGGGCGGCCAGTACTCGAACTCCAGTTTGTACCCGGAGGAAACCACTTCCAAGATCCAATTGTCTGTTACCTCCCGGGCCCAGACCTGGAAGAAGAGCCGCAGCCGTCCCCCCACCCTTGCGGGTGAGGGCGCCCCTTCATTGCTGAGCCAGTTTAACGGCAGGCTTGGGCTTGGTACCCCAGGCAGGTGCGGGACGTGCCCAACCTCTGCCTCTGTTCCAGGACGAGCCCCTGACACCCGAGAAGGCCAAACCCCTAGCCGCTCTGGCCCCTCGAAAGGAAGGAGTGAACGAGCCCGCCCCCCGAAAGGGTCGGCGCTGTTTCTTCCGCTGAGGTAACTTACCTCCTTTAGCAACAGCGTCCAAATTATCTCCAAACAGCCGCAAACCCAGGAAGGGAAGAGCTGTGAGCGACTTCTTGGCCCCAACGTCCGCTGTCCACTGGCGGAGCCAGACCAATCGTCGTATAGCCACCAGTAAGGCTGAAGTCCTACTACACATGACAATAGAATCTTCCATCGCAGCCATGACAAAATCCATGAACAATTCGCATTTCTTAAGGATAACGAACTCAGCGCCAGCTGGATCAAACTGAGCGTTATTCAGCCAGTCCCTGATAAGAGACCTGGTAGCAAGCGACACCAGGGCAGACGCACTAACAGGCCGCAGAGCCGAGCCCATGTTGGCAAATGCGTGGCACGCCATCTGCGCTTATCCTCGCCATCCTTAAGGGAAGTGGTGTCAGGGGTGTTCAGCACAGAAGAGTTGGTCAAACCTAAAACTGGCGCGTCGACCTCGGGAGGAGAAGATCAGCGCTTAACCGCCTCACCGGAAAAGGATACTTCTTATCCCATCCCTGAGGAACACCAGGAAGCCGACTGGGCCTCTCCCATTCTCTAAGGATCAGCGCATCAAAATGACCCTGGGTAGGGAATTCCAGACGGGGCTTGCAGGCCCCAAAAAATTCCCCCTTCTTGAGAGGGGGCGCCTCAGGCGGTTCAATATCAAACACCTCCAATAAATGTGACAAAACAGTGGCCGTATCTACGGCATCCCCCAGCGCCTGCCCGACATTGGCATTCCCAGACTGAACATAGTCAGCCTCTGATTCCTGATACGATTTCCCCTCCTCTAACGGGGAATAATCTGACAAATCAGCGGAATCGTCGTCAACATCTCACAAGGGATGGGCCGACTACAGCTGTCTCTTTTTAGCCTGGGCCTTCTTGCCCACCGTGCTAGCAATAATTTTCTCGATGCTGGCCAACCTAGCCCAAACATCAGAAAGCGACTCCCCACTGGTACCAATGTCACTTGGGGTACGGATAAAGTGGGGAGGGGAAGGCGATGAAGCGAGAGGAGCCGACTCAGAAGGCTGGGTACCAGACTGCCGCGTTATGGCCTTTTGTGCGCATGGTATACAGATCAGCACATTCTCCCCCATAAGGGATACCCCACACATGGCCCGGATTGTCCCAGAGGGAGCCCGAGCCCAGTATCCTGCGGAGCCTCCATATGGTGAATTTTTGTGGTCAGTCGCAAGACCGCAGGGAATTTATGCCTAAGCAACCCGGGATGCCCCTTAAAAGTCCCGGTGGGAGGATTTGAGGTGAACAATTTTACACTAGGGACCCCGGACCAGGAGGAACCCCTTAATGCACATATACAGGGCAATCTGTAACACACAAAACAGGCAACATAAGTGCAATGCTAGATAAATATGGCAATAACACATACCTAACAGTATATGCATATAAAAAGGTATAGATAATATCTGTATCCCAGCCAGACATGCGAAAACCACACACACACGCCGCGACCAGTGGGGGCCCCCCGCTAGAGAGGAGCCCCCATACAAGCTAAGGAAGTGGCCATCCGGCCCTTACCACACGGAACGCAGCTCAGATCCTGTTTGAAAAATGGCCCCCATGAAGTGCCTCATGCATGAAGAGGGAGAGCAGGGGGAGGGCAGGCCAGCGCAGAACGCGCGCTCGCCAAGGCCACGCCCCCCTCCCAGCAACACGGATCCCCTAGAAACGAGCCACAGAAATCGCGCCAATGAAGGGGGCGGGGCTACCGCGGCTGCGCCGGGAGCCCGGCCCCGCCCCCTTCCCGAACACAGCCTGAGGGGGAGAAGCTCCCCCAGGCTGATCACAGCCCTGACATGGCTCAAGTAAAACACTACCTGTCTGCCACACGCACACACAGAGAATCACACACCAACACACACAGGGGCATATGTGGGAAAAACTAAATAACGGCCAGGCCAGGCAACCCCCAACCCCCCTCCCCCGGAGGGGAATAAGGGACCCGGAAGGGGGGGGGGGGGGAACCTGCCAGAATCCGGCCATAAGCATAGAGAGACGGGGCATCCCACACCAGGATCAACAAAAAACCTGGATAACCGCCTACCCCGTAGTCTCACGGTGGAGCAGTGCTCCTTCTGCACCCATAGGGTGCTCCTTCTGCCTACCTTCACCAGGACCCGCAGCCTAAGCTGGGAGGCTCACCTGTAAGTAAAGAAGTCTTCATCTTCCGTCTTGTCGCCTTCCCTGCAGAGAAGGAACTGGGGAATTGGTGGGAGGTCCCAGGTATATATGGACCGGGAGGGGCTTTTTTTTTGCATATTCATCTCTGCAGAAGTTCGCCCTCTACTGGAGATTACCCATATGTCATGAAGATCGAAGTGGAATGTATGGCACACTTAGAATATGCTCACGCTGACACACAGTCTTTCCGGTGCCAGTTCAGCGCAAGAGAAAAATTACAAGGTCCTTACAAGGTGGTATAGATGCCCATCAGATATAGTAGCATTCTCTCAAATGGAAACAGGAGCGTGCTAGAGGTGTGGTGAGGCCCCAAGTGGCATCCTGCATAATTGGTGGGATTGCCCCCAGATCCATGCGCTCTGGGAAGCGATCTTTAAGATACATATGGATGTGGAAAGCGTTGCTGTGCCACGCTCTCTGGGGTTGGCCCTCCTGTCCCCGATCCCGGGTCCCATAGCTAGGGCAAAAAAAGGGATCCTCAAACGGCGGCAAAGACGATAATCCCCAGACACTGGAAATCACCACACCCGCCAAGTGTGGCGGAGTGGTTCGCGGAGATGGACCACATAGAAAGAATGGAAGAGCTGATCTCCGCAGATAAAGGACAGACCGTGGCATTTTTGGCGACCTGGGTCGACGGAGGCGAAGGCCTACCTGGCATCGGAGGCGGCCCAGGGGCAGGGGAGTAGGCCCTAAGTCACCGGTACTGAGGCACACTGCCTTCGATGTGGCACTGCGAGAGGGCTTGCCGCCCTCCTCTCGCATCTCCCCCCTCCAGCATCACAAGTGCCGGGGTCCGGCTGTCGCCCTCACCTCTTGCTCCCCCCCTTTTTTTTATTTTATTTTTTTTATTATTTTACTTTACTTCACTTTACATTTCTCTGCTTAGCCCATCCTCTCATACCCCTGCATATCTACCCCACCCTTGCTCTTTCTCAATGTCTCTGTTTAATCCCTTTGGCATCCTTCCCCCAGTTTGTGATTTAGCCCTCCCCTTCCCCATGTACCTGTCTTCTGGAGGATTGGCCTTCCCAAACCGGGGCCCCGGGACCACTGGGATTTGATAGTCTTTATCCAGAATCCTCTTCCCCATTGATTACTCTAGCAGCCATAAGCTACAGGCCCAGGGGGATTCCGGCGAGGAACATCCTCAGAAGTCGGCCCCGGCTTGCCTGGTCCGGGGATGATGTCATCTACACCCGCACCCTGCCTTTTTGTATGTTCGCCGGCAGGGGTGTGGGATGCGAACCCTGGTGGTCTGCTGGGTTTTCCTCTCTCGTTTTTCTTTATGAGAACATATTCCTCAATGAGCATTATATGGTACCATAGCGGGGCATGGACAGAGAAGATAGATTCTGACGAGACATATGGAGATGGTTGCTCCGGGGCTTATGGGGGTAAATTGTCCACATGGTCTCCCTCTTGTTCCTGTATTATGTTTTATTTTTGTATTTTATTTTTGTATTCTGTTTGCTCTTGTACTGTGAAAACGTAATAATAAAAAAAAAAGATTAAATAAAAAAATAATCCTGCTATTTAAAAGCAAAATAGAGCCTACCTGATGCGCTTTAGAGCAAAAACATAGAAGAGTTTATACAAAATCAGTGACCATAAAATTGGAGAGAGGTCATAAAAGTTTCCGTCATCCAGAAATAGCTCACAATAACTTAACAAAAAAAAAAAACAAACACTCGAAGAAAAGGATTTGTCTAAAGGCACCTGGCTATTCTAACCAAATACACAAGAGTAACAACCAGCCTGAAAGCCACAGATTTTGTGCTTATGGCTTTAGAAAAAGGTGAGGTTACCAGACACAATAAGAGGCCATAAAAAGACATAGTCCAGTACATAGAAAGCTGATTGACCCCAGCTAGGTATCCTGCATCCAATACACGGAGGGAAAATGTAAAGCATTTCCTCACATTCAATGAGATACAATATAGTCTTCACCCCAGGCTCTATTTGTAGCCTGGGAAAATGCACAAAGGTGGTGTGAAAGTACTACAATAAATGGACTAAGAGAAAGAGGTCATCACATATAGCAAAGCAGATTTCCTGAAATCCATGTTCTGACCTTAATATGTAGAACGCCTCTTTCTACTGCAATTAGATGGCAACCCCAATCAGAACTTGTGTTCGGGAATTCTCCAGTGAGAGGGCAAAAGATGGGACTGATCCCATGGTTCCTCAAGCACCACGTAGAATAAACCAGGCTGCGGGGGGGGGGGGGGGGGCGGGGGTTAAGAGGGAATAGCGTGTGAAAAGCAGCGATTTTACAAATTGTTTGTGTTTGGTGGGCGAGGACCAGGCATGAAGCCAAACCACAAACAGCCGACAATGCATCCCTTTCTCTGGAGCGCACAGGGTAAAAGAAAAAAAAGTGGAAAAAAAGTCATGCAAGCCACTGCAAATAAGACCAATGCCAGTGGATCATTAACTAAAAGCTCTTGGTAAACTTTTACGGACCCGTTTTTTTGACTAAAAAGCTCCACATTTTGAAGCAGTGCTTGTTTGCCTTTCCAGCCTCAGACCACCCACATTTTTCATTGCCCCAAAAAAAGCCAATCTGACAAGACCACTAACCAAGGCATAGTGGCGATATTACATTACAAATGTGAAGGTTTTGTCTGGGCAAAAAAAAAGTCTATAATTACTTGACAACCTGCTGCCTTGATCCTTTACAGTCAGCCTCAAATCACCTTCAGACAACTCATTCAACCCATTACACCTTAGGAAAATGAATACTGTAAGGCAACAAGGTCAACAGAGCAAGCGCTGGTTGCACTCTTAGATGCAGCTCATGTTAATATTTAACCAACTATTGCAACAACAATTGCTATGCCAGTTAGAAAAGAAACATGTGACAAAACTGGGATGACAGGACAAAATGCATAAAGGAAAATAACTATTAGATCAAACTGCACTCCACAACATATGCAAACTACTTTCTGGAAGGTTTTTTCTTTTAAAGTGGACTGTCACCCAGGGGTGATCGGCCCGGGAATCTATAAGATTCCCGGGCTGATCACCTCCCTCACCGCGGGACATCCGAGATCAGGATGTCCCGCGGTGAGGGACCCCCCCAAAACCCCCGAAAAAGTTACCTCAGCCTTCCGCGCGCCCCTCTAGGCGTGCGCGCCCCTGCGCCGGCCGTTTGTGAATGGCCGGCGCGGGCACTGTCAGAGGGGCGCGCGGGAGGCGGCGGCGGACGCGCTGTCTTGTCCGCGGCTACGTGGGAGCGTGGTGAGGTGAGTTTTGGGGGCTTTCTGGGGGGTTTTACACCCCTAACCGGGGTGCCCCCCTGAAGTGGACCAAAACCCAGGATAGTCAAAATCCTGGGTGTTGGTCCACTTTAACCCTGAAGGTGCTTCACAGGAATTAATACAATGCAGGAAGCTCTACCTAAACATGCCGTAATCCTACGTTATAGGTCAGGAAGGGGCTAAAGTCCGGAATTGTGGCAGGTCCCTTCCATCTCACCCACTCTCTGCTACAGTCTTTACAATCTATCCAGCAGTAGGGCTTTACCACATATTTCTAGACCTTTCTACAGCTATGGCAGGGTCATAACTCAAAGCCATAAAAAGCTAACTTTGACCTCAAACTGAAGAAAAAAAAATAGTTAAACTGTTTCCTCGTCCATATTTAAAGTCAAGACAGTCTGATAAGTCTAAATGTCCTACAGATAACGGTCACCAGCTACTATTACAGAAAATCAGGTTTGAAACGAAACCCCACCTTGTCCTGGTGCCTCTCATAGTAGGGGGGCTGAATGGACAGCGCCGCCAACTCAGACACATGCCTGACAGAAGTGATAGGCACCAGAAACACAACCTTGAGCGTAAGAATGGCCAAGGCAGCATCCTGCACAGGTTCAAAAGGAGCACCCTGCAAGGCTGACAGAACCAAGTTCAAAACCCAAACAGGCACCATAGGTTTACGTGGGGGACGCACATGAGTGACCCCCTGGAAAAAAGTCCTGATCAGAGGGTGCGGAGCAAAGGACTTCTAGAAAAAAAATAGCCAGGGCAGACACTTGACCCTTCAGAGTACTGAGCTGGAGCCCCATCTCCAACCCATGCTGCAGGAACTCCAGAATCCTGGGAATAGAGAACACACGACAGGGAAGAGACCTAGACTCACACCAGTCAATGTAGGCACGCCAAACCCTGTAATAAATGGAAGAGGAAGACTGCTTCCTAGCTTTAATCAAAGTATCCACAACTGAGGAAGACAGCCCCTTCTCCATCAAGATGGAGGTTTCAGAGCAATCTTGTGCAGAACCCTGCCCAGCAGGGGAATTGGGGGGGGGGGAAGACATACAGGAACTGAAAGTCCTTCCATGACATTGCTAGCGCATCCGAGGTCAGGGCCAGAGGATCCCTGGACAGAGAGACAAAAACTGGAAGCTTGTGATTGTGGTGGGACGCAAACAGATCCACATCTGGTTGGTCCCAACGGTGACACAGAGATTGAAACACCCTGCTGCATAGGGACCATTCTCCCTGGCGAGAGGTCCCCCTGCTCAGAGAGTCCGCCAGGTGATTTTCCACCCCCGGGATGTACACAGCTGAAATGCAGGGGACATTGGCCTCTGCCCAAGTCAGGATCAGAGACGCTTCCTGGAGGGCCCCCTTGCTCCGGGTCCCTCCCTGATGATTGATGTAGGCAACTGCCGTCTGGTTGTCCGAGCGCACCTGAACAGGCAGGCCCCGAAGAGGAGTAGTCAAGCGAGCCAGAACTAACCTGATCGCTCGCAGCTCCAAGACATTGATATGTGTGTGGGCCTCCTGAGGGCCCCACCTCCCCTGGAACCGCAGGGACTTCCAGAAACCCCCCCAACCTGACAGACTGGCATCCGTGGGGACCATCTCCCAGGAAGGGGCAAGAAAGGATCTGCCCCCTAACAGGTTCATTGAGTCCATCCACCACAAGAGGGACCTCCTGACCAGGGGGGAGAGCACACAGACCCTGACCAGGGACGCTGGGTCCTTGCCCCATACAGGCAATAGGTGAAGTTGCAGAGGCCTCAAGTGGAACATAAGGGACCGCTTCGAAGCACGCCACCATCAGGCCCACCAGCTGCATCCCCTGCCTGATGGAGGGATGGGGACAAGCTAGGAGGGACTGAGCCTGTGCAATCAGACTGTCCACCTTCTGCTGAGGAAGGAAGATCCTTGCCTGAGCTGTATCCAGATTCATTCCTAGGAATGGACTTACCAAGAAAGGGGACAGTGAGGACATGGGGTGGTTGATCACCCATCCAAATGGCTCCAGAGTGGACACCACCAGCTGAGTATCCAACTCTGTCTGATGTAGAGACTGGGAAGTGATGAGGATGTCGCCCAGATAAGGGAAGCATGAGGACGCCCTGACATCTGAGCAGAGACATCACGCCAGCCAGCACCTTGGTGAACACCCTGGGAGCTGAAGTGAGGCCGAAGGACAAGGCCACAAATTGGTAGTGTTGATCCATCAGAGCGAACCTGAGGAACCTTTGATGACCTGGGAACACAGGAATATGAAGGTAAGTATCTCTGATGTCCACAGAAGTCATGAAATCCCCTGGGCGCAGGGAACTGATGGCAGAGCGCAGAGTCTCTATGCGAAAGCGCCTGCCCCTGACAAACTTGTTAGGAATCTTTAAGTCCAGGATGGGCCTGACAGAACCATCCTTTTTGGGTACTGTGAATAGGTTGGAATAAAAGCCCTTGCCTTTTTCTCTTAAAGGGACCTGGCAGATGACCCCCAGCTCCAGGAGGCCTTGCACTGCTTGCACTAGCTCCTGAGCTGACACATGGTCCTGAGGAATCCGGGATCAGATGAACCTTGGAGGGGGATCGGCAGCAAACTCCAACTTGTAAACTACCTCCTGAATCCACCAGTCTGAGACATGAAGCCTCCAGACGTGAGCGAAGTGTTGCAGCCGCCCCCCACCCGGATGGGTGAGGGCGCCCCATCATGCCTGAGGGGGCTTGGGAGAGATTTAGCTTTGGGACCCCAGGAGGCGCCAGGACGTCCACATCCTCTGCCTCTACCCCAGAAATCTCCCCGGGCCCCAGGGAAAGACAACCCCCTTCCCTGTCTTGCACCACGGTAAGGGGAGAAGGAACCCTGACCCCGAAAGGGCCGAGGTTGCCGCCTGCGCTGGGGTAACCTGCCTCCCTTAGCAAAAAGGTCCAGGCGGTCTCCAAACAGGCGCAGTCCTTTAAAGGGAAACTCAGTGAGGGCTTCTTGGCAGCGTTGTCAGCAGCCCACAGCCAAACCGAGCGGCGTATAGCCACCACGAGGGCAGAAGTTCAGGCACACATTCTGATGGGGTCATCCAATGCTGAGAGGACAAAATTTACAAAAACATCACAACTGGAGAGTGCATTAAACACCTCACAAGGCAAATCATCAGGGGCACTATCAAGCATATTTCTGATAAGGGTTCTAGTGGCCACAGCAGTAATGGCACAGACCGGGCGCAGAGCCGTCCCCGCACATGCAAAGGCATGGGATGCCAGCTGATCAATATGCCGGTCTTCGGTATCCCGCAGGGTAGTAGAATCAGGGGAATGCATGACAGAGGTGTTAGGATCCAGGATCGGGGCATCCACCTCGGGGGGGGGGGGGGGGGGGGGGGATGACCAACATTTAACCACCTCAGCAGGGAAGGGATACTTCCTATCCCAACTCTTTGGAACCCCGGGAAGTTTACTGGGGCGCTCCCATTCCTTGAGCACAAGGTTATGGAAATGTGCCTGCTCTGGAAATACCAAACGTGATCTTGCTGTATGGAAAAGCTCCCCTCTTTGCCTGGGAGCCTCAACAGGGAGAGAGAGATAGACAGAACCTCAAAAATCTGGGTCAATAATCTGTCAGTGTCATCCGGGGCCCAGGGGTCAGAGCCAGAATCGTCATGACCCCTTGGTCTCTCATCAGATGAGCCTGAATCAGAAAAGAGCTCCCCTTCATCAGACGGGGTATAGCCACACAGATTCCAAAACTCCTCAGTTCCCATAGGGAAAACAGTGACATTAGATGTCAAGTGCCGCTTCTTAGCAGGGGCCTTACGCGCTAAAGACTTCGCAATAATCTGTTCAACAGTAGCCAGTCTAGAAGACACATCAGGCTGAGAATCCCCACTTGTATGCAACTCAGCAGGAGTGAGATTTAAGCTTGGGGGAGTAGGTGAAGTGAAACGAGGTGCAGCCACTGGCAGGCCAGATTGCAATGCAAGCACCTGCTCAGCGCAGGGTACACAGACCCTGCGCCTTGTCAGCGTCAGCAGTCCAGTGCCATCTGGCGGAGTATATCCCAACTGTAAGTATTAGATTTGGAGCAGGACGTACTGTATACTAAGAATAACCTTATGCTTCTTCCCAGTTATACAATACCACCGCAATGGGGTACACTTTAGCCGAGTTGTTCTTCTGACATACCTCCATGCAGCTTTGTGGTCCTTTCACTGTGACATCAGCAGAGACAGAGGTTTGTCTACACTTTCTGCTGGTAAAAACGGGAGGACAGGTATAAAACACTACCAGTTATGTGCATGGATCACGGGGCTGGATCCTCAGGGAAGTATAGAAAACCCAGACAAAAAACAAACTGCTATAGGAAGAGCAAATGGAAGCACTTTTTTTCTTCAAAACTTAAAGATGGCAGCCCTTGGATTCTAAAATATTCCTGGGTCACTGGCTATCCCGACAGTGTGAATCTCCCCTGGGGAGCTGGTAAACTCAGGTGGTAAACTCACCTTCTTCCTGGCACCCTTGGGATATCCCAAATGGGGAACACAACTCGGGATAGTCAAAATCACGGGTTTTGCTCTGCTTAAGGCAGTTTCACTGAGATAATCTATTATACTAGTGAAAGAATTAGAAATTAAATGTTACCAATGTTCAGTGTGCCAAACCCTATATTGGGAACATACTTTTTTTTTTTTTTTTTTTAAGATAATAGGGTTGTGATGAACAGAATGTTAAAGATAGCAACTTACTATTCCAAAACGAGAATCATTTCAGTGGCAGTTTCATAAACCTCATGCAGTTTGATGACCCAGGGATTCTCCCGCGCAAGTTCCAGTACAGCAATCTCATGAAGGATTATGGCTCGGCAATCCTGGCCCATCCGCCGCTTTCGCACAATCTTTGCGGCATACTCCTTCTCGGTATCTTTCTCAATACATTTGCGGACCACAGCAAACTTCCCCCTAGAGCAAAAGGAATATGTAAGGTTAAAAGCTTTTTCTACATAAACACAGAGAGGAAACAGTTACCACAAATCATCAGAATACAGTACTCTTTTAAAGCAGATCAAAACCCTCTGAGGGTTTCGCACAGCGAGGCATCCCAAATTGGGGTTGGTCCAATCACACTTGGAGGATCCCGATTTGAGATTCCACTACAGTTTAAAATTCGTAGAAAGCAAATATCACAATCTCTGTTCTGCCCAGGACCTCCTCCTCCCGAATCACCTTTTCCACTCCCTCATTCAGGACTTCACAAGCGTTGCTCTATTACTCTGGAATGCCCTCTCCTATACAATCGCCATTCCCCAAGCTTGTAAGGGTGCCATCAAAACCCACCTATTCATATCATATTAAGTGTATATATTACTTGTGACTTACCTTTTGCCTCCACCCCTAAGGGCAGGGTCCCCTTTACTAGTGTATTTCGGTATGAATGTGTATTTGTGCTTTTCTCTCATGCATTTGAAGTTAATTGTTTTACCCTGTTTGTAATTCTGTATTCTAAAGTTCCATGGAAGATGATGGCGCTTTATAAAATGAACAATATTATATCAGACATAGACCTCTGTATGAGTAAGCACAGGAACTACCGAAGCACTGCAATGAAGCAGGTCTTCTATTGGAGGAGGTGTGATTGCCACATGAAAATCTAATGTAGGGCCCACTGATGGCAAAGGGATGGATGGGGGTAGGTTAGATTAGTTTAGCATTGCTGTGAACCCGGAGTTGACAAGGAGTGTTGAGGTCTGCTTTGCGAGTTTCCTACATTTTTGAAGTGACCCCTTTAGGCATAAATGACTGGAAGGTCAGTTAAACAGGCAGTGGGGGCATCCTGATGAGGGATGGCCCACTGTACATATTTGCTGATGGAAGCCCATTACTGGGCAGCAGCATTTAAAGCAGCACTATCATGAAATTGTGTAATATTAAAAACCCATATAAACATGTTGGCTAATGAAAGGAGGGGGGGTCACTTACACACCCAAACTGAATAAAACTCCTGCCAAGCTTGTGGTTTTCTTCTCCTGGTAGGGGTGGCAAGTTTAGTGCATCAAGAGAGATAGAACTCGTCACCTTATTTCCTCTTCTTTCCATTGATAAAAATAAAAACAAGCCTGGTTGGATATTTTTTGAGGCGGGTGTATAAGTGACCTCTCCTCTCGCCATCCAGCATATTTATATTGAATTTTTATTATTGGCCCATTTTTTGGTAAGTGCGCCTTTAGCTATTTTACTATTAATACAAAAACTGACTTTTTTTGCAGGTTTAAGGATTACAGAGCACTTTCCAATTTCAATCACAGTCCCATCTCGAGTGAAACTCCTGCTGAAGTGAAATGTAAATCAAAGAGCACAACGTATCTGTGGCCAATCAAAGGATCTGAAGGCGAATGTGAAATCAGCCAGGAAAATGGCAAATGTAAACACTCCTTTGTCCTGCACATTGCTGAAGCATGAAGTCATACTTGGACATAAAGAGCTGAGCCTTCATCAGCCCAAACAGGGACGGTGGGGTGACCTACTTCTGTGCAAACACATCTACAGCACAACCAGACGCCATGCCTGAAAGAATTGGCCAGCGTTTAAAGCCATATGGTTGCCAGGCCATCACCGGAGTCACTTTCCCTTTTCACCATGCTGGAGTCAAGGACTACAGGATACATATGTACAAACAAACAGAACGGGATTGGTGGGCCCTATTCCAGACAGGGTGTGTCTTGTACACAAGGTATAGTTTGTCCTACTCCATGGAGCTGCTTTTGAGACCAAAAAATAAATAAAAAAAAATAAAATTACAATTGGTTTACAATCACCATCACCAAAACGGTGCTAGAAATAAGGTAAAGTAGAAAGGTAAAGAGTGCCTTCTTAAAACAGAAAGGAAATTTATGTTGTCTCCTTCTATCCCTAGCCCAGTGCCTCAAAACAGCCTGTGTCTCCTGAATGAGCAGGTGGCCTTGTGCACGCTGCGGGCAGCTTCCGCTGGCATCATACAGCTCAGGCAAGATGGCGACGCCCTGCACAGCGATCTGCACCGCTGGGTTACAGGCAGGTAACTGTTTTCTTACCTTACCTTATCCCCGCTTTAGAGGTGGCTTCAAAAATGGCAGTCTGGCTTGTATTTCCTGTGTATTATATTTGTTATATCCTCCTGTATTTTCTACCATGTACAGTAATGAAGATTATTGTGCTTTATAAATCATACCCCCCCCCCCATATCTGTACATGAGAGCACTAAATAAATATTCTGCTCTGCAAAACCAGCCATAGGCAGCAGTTACCAGATGCTCCCGACACGAGGAGAGACGTCACATTCTACATTACATAACAGCAAGCTGCTTAATGGAGACCTGGTGACGGACATCTCCTAAAGACATGCAAATGAGCTTACAGTAAGGTGCATGCCGCTCTAAAATCATTCAGCAGAAATGTATCCACAGATATTTCCAACCACAGATCAGGAGGGGCTCAGAATAACAGTTCACCTAACCTGCCCAATAATACTCTCCAAAATAATCCAGAAAAACTGTATAACAAGCAATCAACAATTCTACCAGCAAAAAAAGGCTACAATTATAGTGGTCCCGAAACACCAATGAACTGACCCAGCCTAATATCACGTCTGTCAGCAGAATAGACTTGAATGATCCACATATGGTATGATTACCACAATCTAAAGCCAATTGGGACACAGGCACTAGATCTTACCATCAAGGTCCAGAGTTGGGTTTCAGCAATTAGCTGGCACAGAGAAATCTTTTGCTCCAAACATCAAGGGCTGCATCTTATCGGCAATCTGTGCCGAGTTCTGTGAAGACAATCTGGTTGGCAGAATGACACCATTGCTATCACAGTACAGGAGCAGGCCAGGACGGGAGATTGCACTTGTCTGGCTTATAGCAGTACGATTCAGTTTGTGACATCAAAGCAATGGCAGCTCACTCAATACATTTGTGGAACATGGTTAAACTAAAAAAAAAAAAAAAAAAAATCTGTCACTCTCTGTACCATGAAGGATATCTGCGAGGCACCAAGGCAGTAATACCCTGTTTCCCCGAAAATAAGACACTGTCTTATATTAATTTTTCCCCGGAAAAAGGCACTTGGCCTTATTTTCGGGGGATGTCTTGACAGAAGACAGGCAGCGTGCATCTCCTCCACCTCCCTGGAGCTCCCCCCCTTACGTGCCCCGTCATTACGCCGCCTAGTGGTTACAATACCAGGCTGCACAGAGCATCAGGCTGCTCAGCTGTGCTAGTTGAGTATGCCTGCTATAGCCTGTGAGAGTCTCACGGGACCCGCACGGCAGCCGCCGGCGGCCTATGCGGGCTGTGTTTGCAGGCTTCTGGGCCTGTTTTAACATAGGGGCCTGGAGCGGCAGCTCCGTCCGCCCCCTACGTTAATCCGGGCCTGCTTACCGGTACCGTATTGTCTCGGTCCAGGTCTCGCTGGGGCACACTCGGCGGCGCGGTCACAGGGAGCAGGCGGAGGCGGCAGCTTTTCCTCAGGTTCGCGCGGGCTCTCTGACATCCCCCTGCGCACCGTCCCTCAGCAAATACCCGGCCGAAGTCTCGCGTTGCTCCACAGCACTGCAGCCAATCAGTGAGCTGCAAGGCGCCACCGCCCCAACGGTCTCTACGGTAGAAGCTCCGGATCCTTCTGCAACATTTCGTGGACGGAACTGTACCAACGGTGAGGCCCTATTTTCGGGGGAGGATTTATTGTCGGGTAGGAATTATTTTCGGGGGATGACTTATATAACGATATCCTCCGAAAGCAGGCACTAGGCCTTATTTTCGGAGGATGTCTTATTTTCGGGGAAAGACGGTAGCTGCCACAAACAGTGCTAGTAAAAAAACCTTCTAAAAATATCACGAACCTCCATGAGACACAAGAGTATGTGGTCCTGGTACAGAGGGCGAGGGGGCAGCAAGGGACAGACGTCTGATGAAAGGAGCTTAAAAGGTCTCTCTGAGCAATGACACAGCTCAGGAAAAACTGTTAGGAGCACACACTAACTTCCTCCCAACTGATCTCTCGGGAACAGAGTAAAATGAGCCATTTTAAAGAATCTCAAAAAACCTGATTATGTATGAATAGCTTATGAAATGAAGTCAATTTCTTTGCTTCTGCTTTGCTTGAAACTTAAAGGAAGGACAAGCTTTGGAGCCCCACTACACTTCTACCCTGCACTGCAAGAAATAGAGGAGAGGCACATGGGGCAGGAACCAGGTGAGCTGCTTGCTGCCCCATTATTGCCATTGGATTTAAGGTCCCATATTGTGCCGTGACTAGCATATTTGGTTAATTCCTAATATGCTATTTCCAGCCCAGCATTAAGAACAAATTCACTGCTCATAACGTCCTATAATCCAGCAAAGGGCCCCCGTCATACAATTCTTATTTTGTACATTACATTGCTGACCCATGATAAGACTTCTTTTGGTATCCCCGTCCCTGAGAGCGGATTACACCAGAACAGCAATTATGGAAAATAATACAGTTGATGGGGTTTAAAACAAGGAGGGGTGTTGGGTGGAAAGTCATTATAAGTGTGTGCGTTCATGGCTAATCTTGAAGCTTCTAAACATTAAATAATTACTCCTTGACCTTTCCTTCACTCCAATTCATTTTTGTATACACTCGAATTAGACTGCCCTCCATGGCAAGTCTGTTGGGGTGGTGCTGGCTGTAACAGGGTGAGGTGACCCTCCCCCCAAATCACAAAAGGTAGAGCAATGGACTGATAGTATAACTAACTGTAGGGCTGAAGGGGGTAGCTCACAAGCAGAGAACCCAGTCCCACTAAGTCTAAGCCATCAATACATTTTACATTAGGTAGCCATTTACTACTTACTGCATTTAGACTCACCAGTCCATAGGCTTCTTAGTCTTGTTCCTACGCTATGAGCTCTGAAACAGAGTGAATTCCTAATAAGCAGCCAATGTGCATCTGAGGTTCTGTTGCCAATGGCCTAAATAATACACAATCACATGTTTCCAAAAGAGGAAGCCTGAAACTGGGTAGAAACAGAGTCCAGCCATGGAGTGCATCAGTCAACACCGGAGCAGACTTTGAGGAAACCAGACCAGGTACCTTAACAGGACTCAATGGAATGAAGCCTAAAGTCCGTTATGTTCTTTTTGTTCAACCTTTGCTCGAATAGGGACCTATATCCACCCAGGAAGTAAATAGGACCAAAGAACACCCTTCTACTACCTACACAGCACCAAACTGAGCGACATGCACCTAATCTGAGCTGGACCTCCTTCTAATAGGTGAATCCACCACACGGTGACCTGGCACCTCCTCAATTGTGTTGACAGAAGTTGCGGATACAGGCTGAAGTAGTCTTCCCAGTGATTTTTCCTAAAGCTATGGTGCTTGTATTTTTAAGAATACATTCCAGATGAATATAAAGGTCTGGGAACCCAAGGAAAAATGGCATCACTTTGAATGTAACTGCAGAGTGCAAAGTGACTATTAATTATATATAGTGGGAGTGGTGTGAGGTAGCCAGAGCACATTAATACACACTTTCCAAATGAGGTCACATTCCCCAGAATTGTGCTAGAATCTGCAAAAGACAAACCCAACCCAACTTAAATCAGCCATAAGATACATGGAGTGGCATAATAAGTCCTGCACACAAAAAAAGAACATGCAAGTATTGAATTTTTACATTTGCTTTCAGACCAGACTTAAAGTAAACCTACAGGGTCTGCTTCACTGCAAAGAAAACTACACCCATCCGTCCCCCCCATGAAATTTCACTGACACAAGTTTAACAAATGAACATTGACAAACAAAAAAAAAGGAAAAAAAAAAAAAAAAAAAAAAGGGACATTATAGGCAAAGGCTTTCTGCTAGCCCCATGCTTGCTGTCAGGGGCTGCATCTTTCATTCCCTATAGAATTTGCCCCCTTCTGCTGACTAATTTTTTCAGGGTCCCCGAAAGGAAGCGATTTCTGAAGGGCCCCTCACATGGAAACATAATGTACCAGTCTTCTGCTGCTGAGGAGGGACATCATTTATTTGGAGTTATTGAGTAATATAAGGCAGGCTGAATGGAAGGTACAGCTCCTGACAGCCAGCATGGGGAATGCAGAAAGCAGGATAATTTAACTATTTGCCTGGAATGTTCCATTAAAGAGGCCCACGCCTATTGTGACCGTCTCAGGGGCATCCAGCGGGAACCCACCCCCAAACATAGGCTTATCTGGAGGGATATCTCTAAGCAAAGTACAGCCCCCCAAATGGCATGGGGCGCTTTAGCCCAGGTGAAAGACAGATTCTGGGTGCAGCCTGCTTCCTCATGACCGGAAAAACAGACTGCAGCAGCCTGAAGGAGATTGTGTGATTGAGCCTGAGAGCTGGCACGGAAGTGAGCTTTTTCTAATTTTTTTAATTGCATGGACAGAGTCCAATGTACAGAGTCTAGTGTTCCTGGGCTGCCAAGCAATGAAGAAATCTTTACACATTCTGTTGTAATCCTCCTGACCTGGTCTACATTTTCAGTTTTTTGCATAAACTGGGAGAAGAAAAATGCAGCAGTCCCGCACACCCTGGAAACTGCTTTCCTTCTTTGCATTTTTAAATGAAAGCACATTGGCTGAAGCCTGGCGATTGGCAACGCTAACCCTTGCAAGACCAGAAGGACCGGTTACACTGGACTAATAAAACGCCGCACTCCAGAATGCATTTCTCTGCTCCGTGCCCGATCTCAACCAGACGGAATTCCAAACAAAACACCATTAAGCGAATATGCAAATGGAAGAAATTAGCAGCATCCCACACACACAGAGCACAAGTCTGTTACACAAGCTGCTCTGTATAGCAACCACATGGCTGCCGGCAGCTCAGCACCAAGAACTGGAACAATATGCCACTGTGGCTATGACTATTTATTATTATCGCCTGAAATCAGGACTACGCCTTCCATACCCCCCCCCCCCCCCCCTCGTCTGAAATCAGGACTACGCCTTCCATACCCCCCCCCCCTCGTCTGAAATCAGGACTACGCCTTCCATACCCCCCAGCCTGAAATCAGACCCATTCCTTTCACATACCCCTTACCTTATATCAGGCCTACAACTTCCATATCCCCCCCACCTTATATCAGGCCTATACCTTCCATATCCATTTTGCCTTAAAACCAGGCCTACACCTTCCATATCCCTCTCCTGCTTGTGTTCAAGGGAAAGTAACTCTAGCAGGGATCAGTATTCTGTGCCTACAAAACAGATCTCTTGGAATCAATTGGCTGCTTACACCATCGCAGAAAAGTCTGGCCAGCTCTGCACATCTAATTGACGATGGCCGCGTTTGAAATAAAAATAAAAGCTGAAAGTTTACTGGGTATTAGGACATTTATGAATGTTTCAGCCAGTTCACAGACAGCACAGTACAGGTTAGTATAACGAGATGGCATTCAACCATCACACTTACCCACAGCATTCTGAGACCCAAGATGGTGCCGCACTAGCAGGCGGTCTCGGCAAGATCTCCCTTGTGCCCCCTTTGTTTCCTAATTTTTAAGTTAATTACTTAAAATTACTTGATTTTGACCTATCATCCAGAGACACTTACTTGTAGGACCTTTTTCATGGTACAATTGTAGGCTTAAAGCAGATCTAGACTTGTGGAATTGCAACACCTAAAAACAAGTTTCATCTTGAAAAAGAGTGATCCAAATATGCTAGATAGCAGAAGGAGGAGGGGGTCAGGAGCATCAAAAAATTACACCCAAGCCAGTTTCCTTATTTAAATTTAAAGAAGTAGTATCAGGGACAACTGGTTTTGCTTTCACAGGGGGGAACTGCTCCACTTTAATGGCCTGTCCCCTGAGCCAGCCTGCCTGCCTATTTAGACTGGTTCATACTACTGCTCTCTATAGGCTAGCCCAAGAGTCATTGGTATAAAGCAGTAAAAGGTTATATGGAACACTCAAAAACCTGTCAACCCAGGATTTAATTCCTACCCAGTTTGGGATGACCCTGCAGGAGGGAGTAGGCCTGCCCTGGAGTCTCAGACTATTGATCTGCTTGTAAATCCCCCCATATATTAGCAGAAGATAGTACATTGATACAATCAGTAGCTGCAGGCTCATTCGCAAGAGTGCGCGGGGGGGGGGGGGGGGGTATTTGGACCATGACTCAAACATGTGCATCAAGATGGAACTTTAATGGAGCGTTTACATAAGCTCAGCGAGCCAACAACGATACTAATCTTCTGTGATTGAACGACTGCTAGAGCGATCACTTATGCAATCGCTCGTGTTGCTCATTCTTCCATTTCCACATTGCATTGATCGAGCCATGAACGAGAAACATCAGGCGACCAATGAATCAATTCTCGTTTGATCGAAGCGCCCTTTTCCTCAAAGCGATTATCGCTTAAATGTGGTTGTTTTAGCGTTTTCTCATTCGATAATCGCTCTGTGTAAACAGGGAATTATAATCAGGTTTGTTGGGGGGGGGGGGGGGGTGGGGAGAATATCTCATTTAGGTTAATCAGGCACATGCCTAATTTTATTTGACAATGAAAATAAAAGGCTTAGCTCTTGAACTCACTGGCAAACTGACAACAGAATGTACATTTCTTAAACCGTCTGCTTCTTACATCACCAGGCAATAGAACAAACAAACTTGGAGTGAGTGACCATCAGCCCCAGTGCAATGCTCCCCCTGGGAGAAGTACTATTTTGGCAAAAGTTTCAAACTGAAACCAACAATAGTATAAGTGTCATTACTAAATCCAGTAGACCACGGCCTAATCCTCCGACACCCCCCCCCCCCACCACCACCATGCATGGCAGGAGCTCATGCTGTGACTAGAAGCAAGCAGAGCAGCTTTACAAACCAGTAAACCAAGTTCTTGCGATTCGGAAAGTTTCACCTGAAACTGTGCTTCTCCAATGAGAGATCCACAAGTAACTTTTCCTGTTAGCAAAGGATGCTTTAGGGATTTGGGCTTTTCTGTCCCATCACGACTGAACTAAAGGTAGTCTATTATTGTCCGTTAATGTGCTAGCAGCTTCAGCTGTACTATAGAATTCAATATGGTTTCTGGAATCCATTTGTTCAGTAATTTGTTCCACCAAATGTCAGGGTTTATTTCTGTGCTACAGGCCGGCAAGTTGTAAGGCTGGAGTCATAAACATCCCTGGATGCAGCGTAGGGAGGCCCTGCACTAACATCACAGAAAATTCTCCCTGTACAGCAGTTCAAGGGACATGTAAAAAATGAGAAAAAAAACAAAGAGGTACAGAAGATTTAGCATAATGGCGCCTTGTTTAGCCATCACCAAGAGCCTTTGATTCAAGGCAACCAGCCCACAGAAAACCAAAGCACATAAAACTACCATGACCAACAGGAAATGAGCGTAAAGAACCGCGTTCAAGCATCAGTATGAGAGCTTCTGAACCACAGAATGCACGTGGACTCCTCCAACTGATTCCACCACAAAATGACACATCACCTCAATGCTATAGGATGGCTTTATTGTGTAAGATAAGGTTGGCTACATCTTTTACACCAGACTGAACAGCTAATAATGTGCACAATGCACACCAACCGATCTCCTTACATCACATCCTACTTGCCATCCTACTAGCTCCATGTCTATATCAAGAGCATCATCCTGCAAAGCATTAATGAGGGAGATTGGGAAATGCTGACAGCTTGAATATTTTTCACTGAAAAGGCAACTCTGCGCTTTCCACCTCGGCACAGTTCCTGCAGTTTAGACTTAGACCTTCCTACATGCTTGAAATATCAACACCACCTATAACAATTTAGAAATACAACCGGAACAGTCTAAACACTCCACAGAAACGGGTCAGCTTTAGGACAAAAGGTAACAAACATACATTTACATATTATTATATTATAAGATTATATCAACATCCTTTTACAGCATATAAGAACAGAACAAAACTGTCCCTCAGGATCAAATTTTCTCTCCCCCAATCTCTTAAATACCCATTCACTGAATCCCCCTTACAAAGCCCGAAAATCAGGTTAAACTTTTCACATTCCTGGGTTGTTGCGAGTCGCACCGATGCAGCCACATCACCATTGGCAACCATCAGGGTTAGAAGCACCCCCCCCACCGCAAATCTCACCAGGCAAAAGAAAAAAAAAAAAAAAAAACAGGGAAAAGCCAAGTGTGTATGCCCCATTTCCTGGAGTTCCCCATGGGCTTCCAGCAGATCGGTATCCCACTTTATCAGATCCTCATTTCCTGAGTACTACAGTAGGCCTTTCAGATTGTTGAAGTACGCCCTTCCCTCAGTGCCCCATACTACTTAAAGAGCTGCACACACACTAGTCCAAAGGGCTATCACCCTCCCTCCTTAATAAGCCCTCAAATATGACCAGGGAGGCCACAGAAATCTAGCTATATTGCCTGCAGAACACTGGACAATTCGGATGGTGGTCTTCTTTGAAATGCTAAGACAAAAATCAAAACATTTTCGTAGACCGAGAAACATGTTTATTGCTCTGGTCTCTAAGATAAATACTTATAGCCATATAGCGCAACAGAATGGTAAAGTGGAACAAAACCCTGGCCGGCTGGCCCTGGAATTTAAATGACTCCAGGGATGTGAACCCACTGGATTGCCGTAAACCCACTTTTTCCCTGGCTCCTACGGTGAAGTAAACAATCGCTGGCACATCCCAAACATCTCTGGGCTAAGATGGTGTGCACCCATCCCCAGCCTCATTTAAAGGAAAATTAGGGATGTAGCCACTTCCGCTTTCTACTGGCGAACTCTGTGTCTAAAAAGATGCTGGCCATTAATATGACAAGAGTCCGCGCATGTGCTGTTGGAATAGCAGGCAAGTTGTTTGGGGGGCCCACAGTGGGGCATCCCAAATCGGAATGCCACACAGGCAGCAGACAGGGCTGGTCTGCTGCAGGAAAACTTGTTTCCTATACCGATTGTATGAACATTGTCCAGGTTATCCGAGTGTGGATTAAAATCCTAATTAATGATTTAAGCTATAATTAACCTGAAGTTCTTCGATACAACTAAAGTTTCACAATCAGCAATTTCCGAGTTTCGTTCTGCTTTAAAAAGGAGGGACAAACCTGTGATTTTCACCATCTTAAAAATCACCTTTCCCTCCTTCCTTTTCACTTTTCCTTCATTCCCACAGCGCATGCACAGGCCGCCAGGCAATCACCAGCCTGCATTTCATTACATTTTTTCTAAGCAGCAAGGCTGAATGGAGAGTGTACCTGGCTCCTCAGTGCACACACGGGGAGAGTGGAAATGCGTCCGCGACCCGTGAATGCGCTGTGAAATCGATGGAAAGGTGAGCATTGCGGGGATCACTGAGGGCTTCACACATTGGTGCATCCCAAATCAAGATGCCCCACAAAGAGTTGTTGATCTCATCTAAGCAAACAATGAGTGTCTGAGGAACGCCCCCCTAACAGAGATCACAGGTAAACTGTTAGACACAAGTGTCACTTGGACAGAAAGTGAGGGAGTATCTTAACAACGAAGACACAGCACAGCTATTAAATATCCCTAAGGAGACACAAACCTCTATGGGGGCTTTGGAAAATGTCCATAGCCATAATCTCCTTAAAGCTGCACTATAATCAAGTCAGCCACCTTCCACATTCATATGACTGCTAATGACGTGGGTCATCCGAGTGAGCTTGCACATCAAACTTGCAAGGTTAATGGTGGTCACGATTGGCTGCCATTTTCTGGCAGACATGTAAATGAGAACATGCTGACTTTGTTCCTTCAACAAATAAGTAAAGTAAGTAAACACACACACCTCTATAGTAGATTTTTTTTTATAGCCAAATTAATAACAGGGCTGGCCTGCTGCAGGAAAACTTGTTTCCTATACCGATTGTATGAACATTGTCCAGGTTATCCGAGTGTGGATTAAAATCCTAATTAATAATTTAAGCTATAATTAACCTGAAGTTCTTCGATACAACTAAAGTTTCACAATCAGCAAGGTGTATGCCCAGTAATACACCATGTATCTGATCATAGCTGCTCAAAATAATAAAACACACGCTATACATTGCAGACCACAACATCAGTGATGGAAGGACAAAAGAAAAGAAATCCTCCTCGACTTCCTATCACTACTGTGCAACATTTGCCACCTTCGCATAACCAGCAGCAAAACACTGAGCCATAAGAAATATGCGGAATGTAATTAACTGCTTTACCAGCAACATCTGGTGAGTGAGCGGTCAGCTATTTTTAAAAGTAATACTCAACCCCAATGAAACCAAATTCACGTGCAAGTTTGAGGATGTCATCAGCTAGTAGTGAATTATTTATCAGAAATACATTCCAGAAGGTAAGGGCTTGATGTCGATTTCACGCTACACTAACTACTAATGCTGTGTGTACCACAATTAGACAGCAACTACAGACAAGAAAAAAGTCACACTCCTTGACTTACAGTGGATCTGTCACAGTGCCCCCCCCCCCCCCCCCCCCCCTCACTGCCCACGGCTCTATAATACTTGACCATGGCCAGACTAAAGAAGCAACTGATGCATGCAGGGTTGGGCTGGATTTTCAAGATTGTTAAAAAGGAACAGACCAGGAATAAAAACAATACATCCTATTCTCAGCATCTGCTTTGCCTAGGCTTTGCACACGGCTACCTCACCTGACTGGCCTTACTCCCCATCATGCAGCAAGGGAGCCGCCAATACTCCCCTCTTCAAGGCTGCTTCTACAGGCCTGGAAGGCGCACAGTAACATGCAAGGCCGGCCCGCTGGGCTGCTCACAGTCACGTGGTTCCCTGGAAGTTTGTCCCTCCTTTCAATTACGCTCCTTTGTGACCTTGTTCCAAATGTGGTTGCCCAGCCACCCAGGTCAAGAGCGAACCTGGCAATTGCAACTACTGTGGCTTGCTCACACTTGGGAGTGTTGAGGGACAGGGGCGGCTGTGTGTACACATGTAGAGTTGGTCATGAAAAATTGGAAATGTTGGAGCCCTGCTACATCACACTGCAGGAAATGGAGCAGGGACACATGGGACATTCCAAGTTCTAAGTGTCAGGGAGCGGAAATGTTTAAAGAACACACAGCTGGCAACTAGGGTCAGTGCAGCACTAGTTCCTAAAACAGGGCCCACCTCACCATCAGTTTACCTAATCTCTTCCCATCTCACCTCTGTTTACCTCTTCTCTCCTTACCTCTGTCTGTCACACCTCTGCCCACATCACCCCACCTTTGCCTACCTCACCACTTCTAACCTCTTCCTGCCTCACTATTTCGCTCCTTATCTCTTTTTTCCCTCACCCTTTCCCACCTCATCCCTCCCCAGGTTATCCTGCTGTACCTCTGCTCATCTTACATCTGCCTACCTCTACTCACTTCTGCTGTCCTCTTTTGCCTAACCTCTGCCTACCTCACCTTTTCCCACTTCACCCCTGGCCACTTCTTCCTGCCATTACTTTGCCCATACCTGCTAACCTCTGCACATACAGATATAATGCTTTAAGCTTACAGCTTTTCTGCAGTAAACTGCATTCTGTCTGCTTCCATTTTATTGGGGCACCTTGAAGTAAAACAAGGCAATGCGGCTCCAAGAACAAAAAAGGTTATGAACCCCTAAGTTAAAGGACCTGTGAGGGAAAAAACATTTAATTCTCTTCCATTCTCCTTCTGTCAATTCCAGTGCTGGAAGTGTGCACCCCTGCTTCCAGTCCTAAAAAAGTAGCTTCGCTCATTGATTGGTAGCAGTGTTCGCCCAGGCGTGGACAATCCTGTGTCAGGAGCCAACGGGAGGGACAGCAGAACAGAGATGAGCAAAGCTGTGTGACTGCTAGAGATTGAGGCAGCATGCTGGAAATCCAAGGTTAAGGCAATACCATCTATTGGCTAACTCAATAAGATTGAAAATGCCTCAATGTCAGTAAATGGTATTAACTTAACGTTGGATTTACTGCTTACATCCATGGCTAACACGGTAGAACAACTTACTGACAGGCAGCATTTACTCCTAGAGACAGGAAGAGGATTTAGTCCTGCTTTAAGACACCAGTCACATCACAATGCTATAGCTAAAATGGAAGGCAGGAAGTTCTCACATCACAAAGAACTATACATGATCGTCAGTTTCTGAGAATTAGGAACTCGTATATTAGTCACACAGGAAACCGAAGCGGTAGCGGAGTTTCACAAATGCCCTGTCACATCTTATATACCGGAATGAAAAGCATATTGTGCGGGGGGGCCCCTGCTGTCACAGGACAGATATTTTACAGTCTATATTATACAGAGAAAGCGTCATGAAATAAGCACAGGGTGCTGAAAATAAAACAATCCAGCAGCAGCAGCCACATCAGTCAGCAGCAGTAGCGCTTTGCTGCGAGTTGGTTCCTCCCCTGCTGGAGACACACGCCGCCGTTTTTGGCCGAGTGAAACTTTTCACATCATTTGTTTTTGAAATGACAAATCAGCTTGCTAGTGAGAGCCGCGCTCCGATCAAACACCGTGCAGCCAACCCGCTGCAAGGACACACAAAGATAACACAACTGCCCTGTGTCTGGAGCACAATCACCTGAAGGTGGAAAGGTGCACACCTATCGGATGACAGCATTTCATTGTTCCATTCAAGCACACGACATGCGACGTGAAATAAGGAGGTCTCACCTTCCCAGCTCGTGGCCCGGGGCCATGGTGTAACGACATGTAAATGGCTGGCTCTGGATGGGGGTGGTGGGCTCTCCAAGAAGGCCTGGCTTGTCATGGCTCCTCTTCTCCGGCTGCTGCTTTCTCGCTGGCCGGGGTGTGCTACAACGCTTCTCCATTAGCCCGTAGCTCTCCTCCGGGATCATTCTGTTTCCAACCTTTATGATAAAATTATACAAAGTTACAAATCAAACAGTACATGAAAAAAAAGGGGGGGGGGATACAGCTAAATCCAAATATTTGTGGTATGGTATCAACAGAACCAGTATTTCCGATCTCTTTTAGTCCATAACATAAAGCCCATCCTGGGATTCTCCCTAAAGTAGTTTCTCCTCTATAAATACCTGCCGTGGCCATTTTCTCCTGGACAAAGCTACAAAGGGAGCTGAAAACAATCCACACCTCTGGAACAGGTAACACCTGTGATCCAGACATAGAAGAATCGAACAGTGCAGGAAAAAGGAGGGCAATACAGCTAAATCCAAATATTTGGGATATGGTGTCAATTGAACCAGTATTTCTGGTCTCTTTTAGTCCACAATATAAAGCCCATCCTGGGATTCTCCCTAAAGTAGTTTCTCCTCTATAAATACCTGCCGTGGCCATTTTCTCCTGGACAAAGCTACAAAGGGAGCTGAAAACAATCCACACCTCTGGAACAGGTAACACCTGTGATCCAGAGACATAGAAGAGTCAAACAGTGCAGGAAAAAAGGAGGGGCAATACAGCTAAATCCAAATATTTGGGATATGCTATCAATTGAACCAGTATTTCTGGTCTCTTTTAGTCCACAATATAAAGCCCATCCTGGGATTCTCCCTAAAGTAGTTTCTCCTCTATGAATACCTGCAGTGGCCATTTCCTCCAGGACAAGGCTACAAAGGGAGCTGAATACCATCCACACATATATGCCCAAAGGCATATATCAGCCCAAAACAGTTACGCAATAGCTGCAACCCTACCTCCCAGTGGTGTAACTAAATTTGACAGGGCCCTGGTGTGAACATTAAATGGGGCTGTGCCAAAGCTCATACAGTAATCTATTTTCTGTCTTTCAACTCAATTAGAAACAGCTAGACAACTAAAAACTGAAATAGCAGAGACAAATTCCGCTGCCTTTCTTTAAATTAAATAAAAGTGAGCACAAATATTATAAACAAGGTGGAGGAGCAACAATGATGGGGCCCCCTGACCATCTGGGCCCTGGTGTGGTCGCACCCCCTGAAGTTACGCCTCTGTTAACTACTCTAACATCTGTAGGTTAAAAAACATCTGCATTGTGAAAGCTGGATCATATCAGAATTATTGGTTACCCACCCAACCATATGTCCCAATAATTCCGAATGACATCGATAAGAACACTGACGTGTGTGGGTGTCTAAGGGGAAGCTCGGAATGTAGCCACAATATTCTAAAGCTAGGAGGAAGGGAACATTTTCACAATACGCCAAAGTAAACACAACAATTCTATTTAATGGAAAACAAATAAAAACAATCAAAACCATCACAGAGCTGACTGCACATGTCATACACCTTATAATTGCCTTCCCCAAACTACAAGTCCCAGCATTCACTACCACTGCCTCTGGATATTATTTTCTGTAAACTGTAGTCGCATACAGCAAGAGAAATACAAATACAAATTCATGCGAAGAGCAGGAAATCCAAAACATTTGGACGCAGTTGGTTTCAGAAATCTATTTTATCTGTCAATAGTGTTCATTGAAATCACTGGATATGACATTACAGTATATTCAGATCATT